>OZ038483.1:118984562-119004562 GCA_964036315.1 Acanthosepion esculentum
TGGGCTGGAGTTTCCCGGTCCACACTTAGCTGTTTTGATAGAGTTCAAAAGCGACTTTTTAGGGAGTAATTATTTTCCAACCTACAATCTTTCCCCACAGGCAAAACGTTATGAGATCTTCGTTGCTCTATTGCTATTTCCATGGCGTGTGTTCAGAGGAGCAACATTCTTTAGTGCTGTCACTCCTGATCTTTACAACTGGGACCCGCCAAGCCACATACACGAGAATGAATCATGCCGAGTCTCTTCGTATTCCATTAGTAAGGAGTAAGTTCTACTCGGACAGCTTCTTACCAATACCTGCTGTTTTGTGGAACAGACTCCCAACAGGATTTTTTCCTCAATCACTACAAACTTTCTTTTATTGATTGTATAGCACATTTATAGGTGATTTCTTGTTTCTTCTTCTTCTTCTTCTTCTTCTTCTTCTTATTATTATTATTATTATTATTATTATTATTATTATTATTTCCTGTGATTATTTGTTGTATACTCAATTCTTTTCCGGGTCTCAAACACAGAGCTGAGGTCAGAAATGTGTTCAGGACATTCTCCAATCAAATTTGAGTTCACACACATTTTGCATAGATGAAGATCTTTGTAATGTGTGAGCGGTACTTGTTGGTACAATGTAATCTTTGTTTATTTCTTTGAGGCATAGGCTACCAGGAATACTTTCAAGGAATTTATCGGAACCTTTTCCAATCAATCCGTGGTCTGCAACTTTTAGTCATTAAGCCGATGGCCCGATTGACATCACATACATTTAATAATAATAGCAATGGTTCATCTACGAAATCCAGACAAGTTAAAACTATTACATCAACTTATTATTAGGTGTAAAAAATCAAAAAAATAAGATGAAAAAAATACGAGTCTTAAATGAATAATACTGACAATGCTTCAGCTCAGAAATTCAGACAACTTAACACTATTACATCTACTACTACTACTAGGTGTAAACAAGCAACAAAATAAGATGAAAGAAATACGACTCAAAAATTAATAATAATGACAATGCTTCATCTCAGAAATTCAGACAACTTAAGACTATTACATCTACTACTACTACTAGTAGGTGTAAACAAGCAACAAAATAAGATGAAAGAAATACGACTCAAAAATTAATAATAATGACAATGCTTCATCTCAGAAATTCAGACAACTTAAGACTATTACATCTACTACTACTACTAGTAGGTGTAAACAAGCAACAAAATAAGATGAAAGAAATACGTGGCAAGAATTAATAATAATGACAATGCTTCATCTAAGAAATTCAGACAACTTAACACTATTACATCTACTACTACTAGTAGGTGTAAACAAGCAACAAAATAAGATGAAAGAAATACGAGTCAAAAATGAATAATAATGACAATGGTTCATCTAAGAAATTCAGACAACTTAAGACTATTACATCTACTACTACTAGTAGGTGTACACAAGCAACAAAATAAGATGAAAGGAATACGTGGCAAGAATTAATAATAATGACAATGCTTCATCTCAGAAATTCAGACAGCTTAACACTATTACATCTACTACTACTACTAGTAGGTGTAAACAAGCAACAAAATAAGATGAAAGAAATACGAGTCAAAAATTAATAATAATGACAATGGTTCATCTAAGAAATTCAGACAACTTAAGACTATTACATCTACTACTTCTAGTAGGTGTAAACAAGCAACAAAATAAGATGAAAGGAATACGTGGCAAGAAATAATAATAATGACAATGCTTCATCTAAGAAATTCAGACAACTTAATACTATTACATCTACTACTACTACTAGGTGTAAATAAGTAACAAAATAAGATGAAAGAAATACGAGTCAAAATTAATAATAATGACAATGCTTCATCTAAGAAATTCTAACAATTTAAGAGTATTACATTTACTACTACTACTAGGTGTAAACAAGCAACAAAATAAGATGAAAGAAATACGAGTCAACATTTAATAATAATGTCAATGCTTCATGTAAGAAATTCAGATAACTTATTTTTTTAGACACCGTAGCCCGTGAGCTTGTCGAGAAGAGCAGCATGCCAAACCCTGTTGAACGCCTTTGAGATATTTAAGGTTACAGCCCGAGCTCCGCCGTTTTTACCCGAATCTTTATAGACAAATTCAATGATAAGCGTTAACACATCCTCGGTAGGCCTGGAGAAAGGTTATTATTTATATATTTGGAAGCCATATTGTTTATTCGAAAGAAATCTTTGTGAAGTGAGATGCTTAACCAATTCAGCGTTGATTGGAGTTTCTAGTACTTTCTCAGAAAGAGGTAGAAGCCTAATAGATTCATAGTTCGAAGTTTCCTCCAGAGTTCTCAAAGACGGGTACTACATAGTAGGATTTCTAACAAGCTGGAAAGCAAGAAGTATCGATGAATTTATTGTGAAGTTTGTAAAGAACAGGACCCAGTTCAGGAGCCATATTCCTTTAGGAGAATTGCAGGGATACCGTCGGATCACAAGCTTTGCTGGGGATCTAGTTTAGAAATGACAGCAGAAACCATCTACGGAATTATGTGTATATCACTCAGTAGAGAGACTGTTTTAAGGTGAAATCAGACAGAGATACTCCAGGTGAGTCGAGAGTGGATTTAATAGATAATTTCTGAGCAAAGCATTCTATTTTATCTGCAGCAGGTGTGGCCATAATTCAAATTGGTTGAAGAGAGGAAAGATTAAGGATTTGCTCTTGTTCAGTGCATTCTTACAGAGCCGCCGGTCATTGCGAGAAAAATAGACGCTATACGGTGTCTCATTCCATCAGCGAATAGTGATTTTCGTTTTTTGAGGACACGCTTTGCACTCATTCCAGACGCTGTGAATAGTTTTTAGGAGAGGCAGTTATAACTGTCTTAGATTATTATACTTTTAGTCTATGACTACAGGGGAGGTACGGTGGAGTAATGGATAGCGGCTCGGAGAGCCGAGTTCGAATTCCAGTCGGATCCATTACATTGACTTGTGAAAGGTATGAATCCTCTTCTTCTCCCCTATTGGTAAATAGCAGGGCAGACTGGGTTCTATAGCTTTGGGTGAAGAAGAAAGAAAAACTCTGAATTCAAAATCGGCCTTGGTTAGGGTTAGTTGGGTTGGACTCCGTCAGGCTATCTTTCCCAAGTGCCACCACTTCTACTGCGGGTGCAGTACACAGGATGCCCCTACGGGTCACGGGATAAACAAAATATGATTACTATTAAGTTAACCTGCCAACTTTTGTTATTCCAGATTGAAGGAGACAGGTGTAACATCCCTTTAAACACTACTTTGAACTTTACTAAGCAGAACTGACTAATTTGAAGAATGCAGTTTCGAAGTTCGCTACGCAATAAAGTTTAGTACTGAATGAGATGAACATCAAAACAGTCCCCCTAAATTCCCTAAAGTCCAGACTTTGCTTCCTCTAACTTTTGATTGTTCTCCAAGCTGAAGGTGAGCCTCTCGGGCAAGTAATTTTTAAGACACTGAAAAGAAGGTGTCTGCGACTCTGGTACCCGGACGCCTTCACTTTGGCGATTTCAATGGCGTCATCACGAAGTGTTTGGAGCGCATTAAAGTCAGTGGATCCTAATTTGAAGAAGATTAGAGTTTTGTACTTCATTGAAATTAATAAATGAATAAAATTAATAAACTTCTGGAACGCATTTCATTAAACACTGCTTCTCGTAGCTGACTAATTTGAAGAATGCGGTCGGGACGTGAAGACAATTTGAAAGCTCGCTATTCAATAAGTTTTATGTTAAACTGGACAAAAAACGCTAACAAAATACTCCAGACCGCTTATGGATTCTCTTGTATGAGCTGAACATCTGTTTTTCGCTGACACAAGAGGTTCAAGAACGGTTGATAGGAGGTGAGAGATATGGGATGAGAAAATTTGTAACTTTATGGATGAAGACAGTCATGTTTCTATAAAGAAAATATGCTTACTGTTGGTGTGGCAACTGTATACAGAATTATTCATGAAGATCTGAAGACGTGGAAAAAAAATTGACGAACAGAAGGCAAGACGCGTCGGAGGCAGAGATGGGCATCAAAATTTCCCCCACACACTATACAGTCGAAACCTGTGTCTTCTGGTTGTTCCCCAAGCTGAAATGGCATTCGTTTTGAGGGCATTGAAAAGATTGAGGAGGGTGTGACATGAGTCCTGGACTTCATCATTTTGGATGATTTCCAGCGATTATTCACTCAAGTGGCTGGAGAGCTATACCAAATGTACTGACGTCAGTGGATTCTACTTTGAAGGAGATTAGAGATTTGTACTTCATTAAAATTAATAAATGTCTCTCTTAATAATAGATTACTGAGATGGGGGACGTTTTTATTAAATTATAACTTCAAATTGGAGTATCTTCCATCAAACAAAATCGGGCATGCAGACGGTCTTTCGAGACTAATACCAAAGAAAACGGAGCCATTAGAAGATTCCGTAATCGCAGCTCTACGATATGAGGAATATATTAGAACATCGTTATGTAGTACAATTCGAGACCTCCCCGTCACATTACAGGAAATAAGAAACGAAGCAGTGAATGACGAATCGAGTCGGGCCGATAGTAGTTCACTCCAAAAAAAGACTGACAGTAATACTAACACCTTCCACATCTTGTATTATTATTATTTCTTGTAATATATGTTCGTTATTTCTACTCTTGTGTTCGTGTTGTTCTTCCTTGGTCCTAACCTGGACCATAACACTTAAAAAAGTCTCAAAACTTTCCAAACGAAAGCAAAGCATTAAGAAATAAAAAATATATTGCTAGAAACAAACAAACAATTACTGAACAGTTACGTGATACAAATTCTCTTATATGGAAGAGAATACTGGGTAAACTCACAGATGAAGAATAGACTTGAAGCAACAGTAATTTGGTTCTTTCGAAGGATACTGAGAATACCATGGATTGAATATGTGAGCAATAACAAAGTGTTAGAGAACTTAGGAGACTTATACTGAAGATCAGAAAGAGAAAGTCGCGATTTCTAAGGTACATAATGAGGAAAGGGGGCTTGGAAAATTTGATAGTCACAGGACAGATTGAAGGCAAAAGAGAGAGAGAGAGAGAGAGAGAGAGAGAGGAAAACAACACATAATCTTACTGGCGATCTTGTGTTAATGGATGACAGAATAGCGATTACGATGTATAACACCAATATTTATTAAGAGCTAAAAAGGACCGGAAATTGCGGTGAGCCTTGATCGCCAATTTCCTGAAGAGACATGACACAAAGAAGAAGAAAACGAAGAAGAAAAAGAAGAAGAAGAAGAAGAAGAAGAAGAAGAAGAAGAAGAAGAAGAAGAAGAAGAAGTAGAAGAAGAAGAAGAAGAAGAAGTAGAAGAAGAAGAAGAAGAAGAAGTAGAAGAAGAAGAAGAAGAAGAAGAAGAAGAAGAAGGGTTAAAATGTTGAACTGCAAGAAAGAGAGAATGAAAAAGCATTGTGATATGTGAGTGCGTGTGGGTGTGTTCATATGCGTTATTAGGGGTACGTATTTGTTTGAGTATAAGTGTGCGTGATAAAGTGTATGCGTAGGAGAGTGTGTGTGCGCGAGTGAGTATGCGCATGTGTAATTCACCGGCAACGATGTTGATGACTTCACGTTTATTGCGATAACAATGAAGTCCATTTTGGAAAGCCCCGTTTTAAATAAACCCCACACAGCCTACAAAAAAGAAATCACAAAAAGAAAGTCTCACTAGTAGGTGAACTTGTACTCGACTAAGCAAGTCTTAATAAATAGAAAAAATTCCATTGCTTTGTGGATATACTGGAGCTTGTCTTCGCCCACATTCTTGTCATGCGATAATCAAAGTCTATATGACATCTTTACATTGTCCGGCAGCCATTGTACAATATTTCTTCTTCGTCAATAGATCAGACTTTGTACGTATCCCGTTCGTTGTTCTTAACACTTTCCAACCCGAAGTGGCTGCTTCAGCGCCTCCACCCCTTCAACTCCTCGCACCAACGCCTTTGAGAAATTTGCATAGTACCCGATACCCATTCGATTCCTTGTGAACTACCATGATTTTTTTTAACTTTGCCGTCCTTCCCACACCTACTGTTTTGCCAAAGTGCCTTAATAATGGTCGAGTTAACTGTACCGTATCTGTTAAAATAGGAAGAAAGACAAAAGAAACGTCAATGTATACGGAGAAAGAAAGAAAGAAAGATGAAAAAGAAATAAGCTGAAAAAAGAAACGGAAAAAAGGAAAGAATTTGAAAGAAAAAGAAAGATTAAAGAAAGAATTTGATTTGGCTTGTTTTGGCTTGGTTTGGTTTGGTTTATGGCATATCAACACCTCAATGGGTTATTTAATGCCGAATTTTTTTATTGCTGGTAATATTTTGTTTTGTCAATAATCTATTTCTGATAATATTTATCATTCAAAAATGTATTGCTGGTAATATTTTTTTCACCAAAAATGTATAGTTGGTAATATATTTTCTTCAAAAACATTGTTGGTAATATTTTTTTTCCTTCAAAAATGTATGGCTGGTAATAATTTTTTTTACAAAGTATTTCTGGTATTAAAACATATTTTTACACTTTCATAGTGTTTTTACCCTAGTTTCGAGATTAACTATTTACCCATAGCTGGGACCCTAACAGGTGCTACCACCCCGAGTTAGGGTGAACCTGGGAACGCCAGCAATTAAGAGGTGGTTGAACGCTCCTCAAAACCACCTGATCAGAGGCCTTGCTGCTGGACGTAGTTTATCGTCTTACCCAGGACGCGGATGTAGTTTATCGTCATACCCAGGACGGAAAGAATTTGTAAAGGTGAAAGAAAGTATTTGAAAGAGATGAAAGGTAAAGTTTGAGGAAAATAAGCGATGGAAGCACTTAAAGGAAAAAGAAAATGAAAGATAGAGTTTGAAGAAAACGGGGGGGAAAAAGAAGGAATGAGAATAAAAAGAAAGATGAATGAAAAAAAAAGAAAACTAAAGATAAAAAAGAACGGAACAAAGACTGAAAAGTAAAGAAAGAAAGAAAGAAAGAAAGAAAGAAGGGAAGGAAGGAAGAAAGAAAGAAAGAAAGGAAGGAAGAACGAAGGAAAGAAAGAAAATTATCCGAACAAAGGAAATGTAAAGGGGACAAAAAGAAAATAAAGAAAGAGAAAAAGAAAGAAATAATACAGATACATAAAGAACGATAAAAGAAAGAAGAAATGAAAAAAGATACGAAAGATAAAGAATGAAAGAAAGAATATGAAAGAGAATGAACCATAAAGAAAAAAGAAAGAGAAAGAAAGAACAACTAAGAATAAGAAGAAAAGAAAAAAGAAAGAAAGAGAAAAAAAAAGGAAAAAAAGAAGGATATCACTGAAGCCAAAAAGAAAAATTAAGAAAGAAATAAGTTTTCTGTTGATTGCGTCGTCATCGTCATTTCTCAGTTGAACGAACGTCATTGCCAGTTATTCACTTTCCTTTGACGGTGACACGGTGGTCGCCTCTTAGGAGAAACGAAAAGGGGCAGGACAAGTTAATGGATGTATGAATAGGGGGTCAGTAGAAAGGGACTTCTGGGTGAGGACTACTGCCGAACTCCAAAATGAAGGCAAATCAATTTTTCATTTTTTTATCTTGTATATATATATATATATATATATATATATATATATATATATATATATATATATATATATATTGATATGGACAAAGTCTGACAATTATTTAAGACATTTTCTATGTTTATACGTTCTTTTATAGATACAAATATTTAAGTAAATGCTCTGTTTATAATAAACAGTATTAACGGCATTTACCGACCTGAATGCCCAAGAAATTTAGAATAGAAAATATGCGTCTTCAGACAGGAATCGAACCTGTATCCTATACGGAACAGTCATATAGCCTGACGTGCCTTAACCGATTGGGCCACAGAGGAGCCTTCGGTTAGCAAGGTCGATTTTAATGTTTTTAAACACAATTCTCCATGATTTTCTCTCGAACATTCATATCTGCTCGATGCGTATCCAAATGTAAACAAATGACGTCATACATTATGAAATGGACAAAATCCGATAATTATTTTAAGACATTTTGTATATAAATAATAAAAAGAACGTATAAACATAAAATATATATATATATATATATATATATATATATATATATATATATATATATATATATGTCAAATTTTCTTGATTGCACAGCGGCTCTTTCATAAATGCCCTTCGGTTTTAGTTGACCACCCCCAATTTTCCCCCTTTTTTCTTTTCTTTTCTCACCCCCTGTCATTTTCTATTTTTAAGTTTAGATTGTCTTTTATTGCGCGTAATGTCACCACAAATATATAAACCCATTTCCGCAGTCGGTTTTTAATTTAATTTAGGTCAGCGATTCAGTAATGAATTATGCATCGGAAAATAATTCATATTTATCTGCGTCTCACTCATTTAAACCGTTATTTAACTCCTCTCTTTAAAACTTCTCACTGTTAAATTTTAATCCCCACCTTCACCTTTAGACATTCCTGTTTTTCTCTCGTCTGTTACCCCTCTCTAGAGCTTTCATTTACCTCTCACATTCGTCCCCCACTCTCAGACATACACTCTCACTAAATTTTATTTTTTATTCCAGGAGTTATTTTTTTCTGATTTCTTTTTGAATTTGTAGGTGTGATGAATTGGATCGTGATTACAATTCCAATGTAATAAATTATAACCATGGAATATTAGTGTTTAAGCATTTTTATTATATATATATATATATATATATATATATATATATATATATATATATATATATATATATAAATTCCCAAGAGGATAGAATCCAGGTAGAACTCAATGTCCAGGACAGAGTAAGAATATAATAAAAAGGCTCAAACACTAATATTCCATGGTAATAATTTATTACATTGGAATCGTAATCACGATCCAATTCATCAGACCTACAAATTAAAAAAGAAATCGAATATAACTCCGGGCTATAAAAAATAAAATTTTAGTGACAGTGTATGTGTGGGAGTGGGAAACAAGTGTGAAAGGGAAATGTATGAAATCTTTAGAGAGGGGTGTAACAGAAGAAAGAAGAACAGGAAGGCCTCAAGTTGAAGGTGGAGATTAAAATTTAAGAAGAGAGAAGTTTTAAAGAGAGAAGTTAAATAACGGTTTAAATGATTTCCGATTTCTTTTTGAATTTGTACGTCTGATGAAGTGGATCGTGATTACGATTCCAATGTAATAAATTATTACCATGGAATATTAGTGTTTGAACCTTTTTATGATATATATATATATATATATATATATATATATATATATATATATATATATCGCCATCGGGTTTATCTTGTATCCAAGAATTTAATTCCTTCTTCTGATTGTTTCCTTTATGATGATGATAGCCTTGATGACTAAGTAGACCAATTTTCGCATGGAAGAGCCGATGGAATACTCTACATTGTGCAGGACGAGATCGATTTTGTCACGCTTTTCTCTCTTGTTTGATTTTTCCTTTTCTCTTCTGATGGCTTCGAAGTTTTTGGTTCCAATGGTGATCTAAAATGAACAGTTGGTACGGTCTTGTGCATATGTCTCAAACGATTTAGGTACAAGTCCAGCGGTTTTCAGTTTGGTTTTCAGTTGGTCTTTGTATCTTCGAAGTGGGCAACCTCAAGACCTGACGTAGAAACCTTGACTCCTCCATTCTTGCTACATGTCTTGACCCTCGAAGACGACGTTTACTGATTCGAAGCTTTGACTGTTGGTTCTTTCCAGGACTTTGGTGTTGGTCACATACTAATTCTATTTGATATTCAAGAATGACCAAAGAATTTGCTGGCGAAATCGTTCTAATTTTTGGATGTCGCGACGATATAGAGTTCAGATTTCGGAAGCATATAGCAAAGTTGAAATGACAAACAGCATTACAGAACATGATTTTGGTTGTTAAGTTCAGATCTTTGTTGTTGAAATATATATATATATATATATATATATATATATATATATATATATATATATATATATATATATATATATATATATATATATAAGTATGGATATATTAATTATTCCTTTCTTCTTGCAGTCGTTGTTGACCAACCGGCTTCCGGACACATCTTAGCATGTCTGCAATAATGAATAAATTGACCGAAAAGAACACATCGAATAATGAAATTGCTCCGGGGTGGGCGGTATTAAAGCTTTTAAAAAAGAACGATTAAAAAGTGAGATCTGATTTCAGCTGGACAGTTTAGATTGTGGAGATAGATTACTCTCATATATATATATATATATATATATATATATATATATATATATATATATATATATATATATATATATTTAAAGACATTTATGATATGTTTAACGTTCTTTTTATAGATACAAGTATTTATGCAAATGCTCTCTTTTATAATAAACAGTATTAAATAACATTTACCGGCCTGAATGTCCGAGAAATTTTCATAGAAAATTTTCGTTCTACGACAGGAATCGAACCTGTATCCTATACGGAACCGTCATTATTTAATACTGTTTATTATAAAAACAGAGCATTTGCTTAAATACTTGTATCTATAAAAAGAACGTTAAACATATCATAAATGTCTTTAAATAAATTGTCGGACTTTGTCCAATTCAAAAATATATGACGTCATTTGTTTACATTTGATACGCTAGAGCAGATATGAATAGAAGAGATTCATGGAAGATTTAAGTTTAAAGATAGTAAAATCGACCTTGCTAACCAGACGCTTCTCTGTGGCCGAAAGGTTAAGGCACGTCACGCGAAATGACGGTTCTGTATAGGATACAGGTTCGATTCCTATGAAAATTTCTCGGACATTCAGGCCGGTAAATGTTATTTAATACTGTTTATTACAAAACAGAGCATTTGCTTAAATACTTGTATCTATAAAAAGAACGTTAAACATATCATAAATGTCTTTAAATAAATTGTCGGACTTTGTCCAATTCAAAAATATATATATATATACATATATATTCACTTAAACATGCATAATTAAATAATTTAGACGTGTGGTTGTTTATTTTCAATAATACCCTTTCGTATAAGCTATGATGTTTCATGATTAAAGAGAACACGTGCGTGTCTATGGGTAAAAGTTCTCAACATCAGTGATAGAGCGTATGCAAATATAAAAGTGGACACTGGGATCAACAACGAGCGGCGACAGTCTGTTTCATGCTTCTACATATCTTCACGCGTTAAACCATAAAAGAGCCTGCTGTTGCGTGGTGTTGACTTCAGATATATATATATATATATATATATATATATATATATATATATATATATATATATATATAGAGAGAGAGAGAGAGAGAGAGAGAGAGAGAGAGAGAATACAAAAGTCCTAAGGAGATAACATTAGAAAGATGTTAGGGCTCCATGAAAATAAGTGGAGACAACGTTTAAAAACGTACTATCCAGTCGGGCTTAAATATAAATTTAAAAATATAGATAGTATTAATATATAACCCCACAAATCAAAACCCACCCACATTTCTCACCCACACAAGACAGACATGCTTACGGAGGTATTGAGGCCTCACACTTATACACACATCCACACGAATATACACACTTACACACATCATACTCACTCACTCCCTAAGAACCAAATAACACACACACAATTAACAGAGACACATCACCTTTCCAGAAAGCAATAAATCTGTCAAAATGACCAATGGAATTCAAAGCAGCATGAATCCATCCAACTCTTATCTTAAATAACAACTTCAAAGAGACTGTTTGACCAACACAAGGACTGACCAAAAGTCATGATAAAAATAAAAAATAATAAAACAAATGAAAACTACAGACAAAAGTTCATTTTCTCCATCGGGGCATTCATTTCTGTAGTTCACTGCTACCAGCAAGCAGAAAATTATTTTTCTCCTGATGATGGCCATGTTGGCCGAAACTAGTCGAGAAATCTAAATGAAATGATAATAAAAACGAAGGAATATTAATATACAACCCAATGTGTCTGAAGAGTTTAATTTTTTAATATTTTCATTGTTCAGAATATATATATATATATATATATATATATATATATATATATATATATATATATATATTACCAATTTGCGACAGGTAGGGATAATTCCAAGGAGGATATTAATCCAGGGAGAGCTCATTGTAGACTTCAGAGCATAATAATAATAATAATAATAATAATAATAATAATAATAATAATAATCAAAGAGAAAACCTTAAACATTCCCTTCATTATGTTTGATATTATTATCATTATTGTAATTTTTTAATTTATTATTTGTATTAAGGACCTTTTTATTAAACTAAATAATTCGGAATTGGGTTGATTTGTCCTTCCTAAAATAACGGGCCGTATCGGTCAATTTGCTGTATAACATAAAGTTCTCCTCTTTAAGGAGAAAAATCTTGGCCATGTCAGTCTTTTTAGGCTTACTACCGCCCATTCATTAATTCCTTTTTTTCCCTCATCCTCTCCACACTCTCTCTCTCTATTTCACTTATTAAAAGAACTTGACCATCCGTTACTTTTCTTCTTCCTCTCCTTCTCTCTTCCTCCTGTCAATCTAGTATTGTTTCCATTACTAAGATATTTCGGTCTGAAGAGATGAATATATAGATATTCACGAAATAAATTACAACCGAAATGAATCTTTAAGGTTTTCTCTTTGATTATATATATATATATATATATATATATATATATATATATATATATATATATATATATATATATATATATATTATGAACTGTTACAATGGAACATGTAACGTACCGCGACAAATACGCATATTTGCCGCGGTACTGTACGTGTTCCACTGTAACACTTTATAATAAATATTTATTACTCTACTGAGTTCTTTTTTCAATTAATGTTATGAATGTTTGAATTATATTCTTTTCGTTCTTTTACATTTGTATATATATATATATATATATATATATATATATATATATATATATATATATATATATATATATATAACAATGAATCACAGAAAAAGTAGAACGTCCTGGGTATGACGATAAACTACAGCCGTGTCCTGGGTAAGACGATTAACTACATCCGCGTCCAGGGTAAGACGACAACCTACATCCGCATCCTGGGTAAGACGATAAACTGCGTCCAAGAGCAAGGCCTCTGATCAGGAGGTTTTGAGGAGCGTGGAACCACCTCTTAATTCCTGGTGTTCCCAGGTCCACCCTGACCCGGAGTGGTAGCACCTGCTAGGGTCCCAGCTATGGGCAAATAGTTAACCCCGAAACTGAGGTAAAAATCATTATAAAAGTGTAAAAATAGGTCTTAATACCAGAAATACTTTGTAAAAATTATTACCAGCAATACGTTTCTGAAAAGAAACTATTACCAGCAATACGTTTCTGAAAATAAAATATTACCAGCTATACATTTTTGAGGAAAAAATATATTACCAGGAATAGATTTTTGACAAAAAAAAATATTACCAGGTAAAAAAAAAAGAAAAGTTGTCGGCATTAAATAACCCATTGAGGTTGATATGCAGTAAAACAAAACAAACAAACAAAAAGCAGATTAGTAAAGTTAATGATATAAAATTGCGAAATCCCTTCGCGAACAAAATTTTAAAGTTTCATGCACCTATAAATCACTCGATGAATGTTATGATCCTTGTTTTTAATAATTATGAGCTGTATATGGTTTTTTTTTAATATGCAAGTACTTTCAACTGTACATTCAGTCATCTTCAGGCATGGAAATTATTTTGTTTTTAGTAAAATACAGGTAGCAAAAATAAAACATATTTCGATTTGCATCTAATTTTTTCGTCTCTGATGCTACCTGGATTTTCGCTGCCCCAATACGTCTTCATATTTCAGTGTCATATTTTCCGTCTTTCGTTAAAACACTTGCCATTCATCATTATTGTTTCTGTTCCAAGTTCTTCCACACACGGTAACCCCTTATATTTTGATGGTATTACTGTCTTGTTTGGGGTGGTATCGATTCATATATATATATATATATATATATATATATATATATATATATATATATATATATATATATATATCGGGTGTAACAGCAAAATCGTTCAAATCTGGTGGCAGCGTGGTATAACTGTCCATCCCTCAAAATGTTTAATATCTAAAAAATCACTAAACTAATTGTGTTTCTATTTTCCAGGTTTTCAGACAAGACGTTTAGCCATCTTGACACCATTTGCCGTAAGAATCGTCGAAAAAGCAAACCTTTGAATTATTCAGCTAAAAAAGGTTAAAATTGTTTTATGTCAGCCCCACTATATCTTCCCAACTGAGCAATGGTGAGAAGAAAAAGATCATTCAGGCCTTCAGTAATTATACCAACATTCATACTCTGGCTTCCATCTTCAGTGTCTATTCAAGAACTATCAAGATAACGGTGAGTAAGTTTAAAAAAGGAGGAACATTAAAGAGGAAAACTGGATCAGGAGGTCACAACAGCAAAAGGGATCATCATTTCAAATTAGAGTTAAATACATTCTCATTGTTCAATGTAGACTACAGTAGTTTGATAAAAACCTTGGAAATTTTTAGTAAGATATCTTTAATCATTTCTAAGATACAATGCTTCAAAGATTAATTTAAAAATTGGACAATTTTACTGGTATATATATATATATATATATATATATATATATATATATATATATATATATATATCTACCAGCAAAATTGTCCAATAATTTTGCTACACGGGTTTCCGGTCTCGCGACCGTCATCAGGCAAAGGGTGGAGATTTCCACATATTATTAAAAATAATTACTTTTTTTTCTTTTATGGTTTTCGATGTTAAATATTCTCGATATGAGACATTCTCTTTTTTCTGTTAGTGACCCAAATGTCTTTCTTGAACTGGACACCAGAAACTCGTGTAGCAAAATTATGGAAAATAAAGCACAATATTTAAATAAAAACCACATTACAACCAAAAACGTTTGCAGTTTCTCTCTTCTTTTTAAAATACACACTTTTCTCTCGTTGGAACTACTATAACCTCTTCCTTTTATCTATCTATATATATATATATATATATATATATATATATATATATATATATATATATATATATATTTGTCATCCAGAGACAGACTGTTTCGCAGCTCTTCAGTATGGCTAGACGTACGGTTGCCTTTAGCTAGGATCGAAACCCGACTAAATTGGGGTCAATCGGAAATTCTACCACTAAGCCGTCGGCGCACGGCAGGGATGTAGGTGAATTTTAGCGTATTTATTTTTAAACACACAGTGACCTACAGGACTCAATTCGCTTTTACCGAAGAATCACGCTATATCAGCTTTAATAGTCACTGTTTACAAACCCACACTTCCTTCCCCAGAGAGCTCAACCGAAATTAATTTTTTCAGGAGCCTATATTATTGTCATCCACAGACAGACTGTTTCGCTGTTTCACAGCTCTTCATTGTGGTTAGACGTCCGGTTGCCTTTAGCTAGGATGAATATATATATATATATATATATATATATATATATATATATATATATATATATATATATATGCACTCGGAAATCCGGTAGAGCTCTCTGTAGAAAAGGGTAATTTTAAGAACATTTGCTTCTGTTAATGCATTTCTTTTCAAGTACGAATTGAGCTCTCCTGGCGTATTTCGTATATAAAACGTTAAACCTTCCCTTTCTCTCTCCCTTGCGCCGACAGCTTAGGGGTAAGATCTCTGACTGATGCCAAATTCGTCGATTTTGATCCCGGCTTGAAGCAATCGGACGTCTAGCCACACTGAAGAGCTGTGATACAGCGAAACAGTCTGTCTGTGGATGACGATATAAATAAAAACTTTTAAATTTATTTTTATTTATTAATCTGACATATCTTTATTACTTAAACGTTATCTACAAATAAAAACCATACGCGTCATGAATGTAAAAAAAGAAAAACTACTGAAATTCGAACTCAGCGCTCCGATTATCTCAGTCCGAGCTGATATTCACTACAACAGATCGCCCATCCCTGGTAGAACGAGATACTAAGACTTCTTCCAAGCACTGCAAACACTGTGGTCGTTCAGAACCCAAAGTGTCCAACAGTATCTCCAGTCGTCTGGAACAAAAGGTACATATATATTTTCAGGAGAATGGTCAAACAATAAATCGGGACTCATTCCTCATTCTTTCTGAAATTACGGTAAAGCGTTAAGGCCTATAGACGATGTTTGCTCAGCAAATGTGTCCGGATATGGTGAGGCGATGCACCAGTACACATATGTCGCCCGAAGAGAAACACGCTCCTGCGGGAACAGAATTCTTCTCCGTCTTTACATTCGCCCCTCGCTGAAGTTACATTTGATAGGCAGGCGCTCCCATGATGACGACACGCTGATTAATGAGGTGCAGCCCTGGCTATAGTCCGGAACCGCAGAGTTCTACAATAAAGGTCTCCACATGTGCATCAAACTATGAAAGAACTGCGTACCTCTGAGTGGAAGGTATGCGTATCTCCACCCATAGGAAATGGATTAAGACAAACCTTTAATAGGAATCCGTCGTATCTTTCAATCAGATATCTATTTAACTATATTATGTGCATCTAAACCTTTCCTATTTTTTCTCTCTCTTACTTTCTTCCTATATATATATATATATATATATATATATATATATATATATATATATATATATATATATATATACACCACCTGAAGAGACCTGATGGTCGAAATCAAGGTTTTATACGGTTATATAAGGTGTATGTATGTATATATGTATAGGTGTGTGTGTGTGTGTGTGTGTGAGTGTGTATATATATATATATATATATATATATATATATATATTATAAATTAATAGATTTAAAATATGGTTTTACCGCTACACAGTGATGACCATGTTTCAGAAATGGAAGCTAAAGCCCCTGAATTTAATTTTGTTATTAAACCAAAGACATTAGTTCCATTTCCTCATCAAGCGAATTTTGGAGTAACTTACTTTTTAAAATTTACGGTTGTTAACGGCACAGGAAAGATTCATAGTTTGAGGGTTTCCAAGGTTACCGATAAATCCATTCATCTAGACAAGGGGTGGTAGAGGGTTCAATTTTTAATTTTCGTTGTCTCAGTTAATAGTTACATTTGAAAGCGGGGTTATGTTTAGGGATGGGTAGGGATGTATCTTTTAACAAATTCTGACATCCGCTAAATTCATGTCATCTGGGTTTATTTCTAACGGCAAAAATTCTTATGGTATTATTTCTATTTGTATATTTAAAGATTTTGAGGGACTGTTTAGGTTAGAATATGTTTTATCCACCTTTCTAAAAAGTTATTTTTAATATTTGATATACTATACTTCTAGTTAAAAACCAAGTAAATGTATTAGGATTACTTACAGTATTTAAAATTATTTATTCTTATCGAGTATAAGTAAATATTATTTTATTTTATTTTATTTTATGTAAACTTTATGACAATGACGGCAAAGGTGGTTAAATTATTTCACTAATTCAATAAACTTAGTATTATAAATGTATATATGTATGTATAAAGGACATTTAATGTTCAATATTATATTCTAACTTATTAATTTCACATGACTTTCGGTGTTCACTTGGATTCTTTCCAGTGTTTGAATTGCTTTGAGAGAGGTGTTATGGTTAGAGTACGTTTTATTTAATTACAATTTTAAAAGATATTTAGGTTAGAATCTGTTTTATTTAATTTCAATTTTAAAACATTTTTAAAATTCTACTTTCAAATTTAACTTTTTAATTTTAATCGGCTATATTTCTTTATAAACCAAGTAAATGTAATATAATTATCTACATTATTTAAAATTATT
Source organism: Acanthosepion esculentum (assembly GCA_964036315.1). Classification (NCBI taxonomy): domain Eukaryota; kingdom Metazoa; phylum Mollusca; class Cephalopoda; order Sepiida; family Sepiidae; genus Acanthosepion; species Acanthosepion esculentum. The sequence continues at coordinate 119,002,401 of OZ038483.1, forward strand.
TATACCCATCAAATATGAGTATGTATAATAATCAGGTAATTTTTTTTTTTTTTTTTTTTTTTTTTTATAGATTATTTAAAGATTATTTAAAGAAAACTTTTGGCAATGACGACAAAAAATAGCTATTTCATTTCTCTGATTCAGTAAATTTTTATTTTTTATAAACTTAGTAATATATAGTTTCTCATGTATGCATAAAGGACATGGGTCATTTAATGACCTACATATTCTAGCTCTTCTTATTAACTTCCATTTCACTGTAGGTGTTTTATTGGATTCTTTTAGGTGCCAAAAGTACTTCGAAAGAGATGTCTGACTTTTATACTTATTTATCCTAAACGAGGATTGATGTTGGTAGAACCTCTTTTTGAACTCATGGCTAGTGCAACCTATATAAATTTTTATGTTTTCAGGATTTTCAACAGAAGATATATTACATTGGTATACTACTGATTCTATGCAACATTTATTTTGTAAAGGACAGTTTTGAGGGTTTCTACAATTACATAATTTTTGTTCACCCTCATTAGTTGTTGTTTGTATTTTTCCCTTGTCTACAATTTTTTGGTTCTGGTATAAGTGTTTATTTAAGATATTAGTATTATGTTTCTTAATTATCTTTTCTAGGTTATCAGTACAGTTATAACTTAATTTTAGTGTATTTCTATTGAAAATGGTACTAAGTTTACTTCCACCGGGAAAATGCTTGAGTATTAATTCAAGGAATTTTTGTCCCAATTTGTTTTTTACCATTTGGTTGTATGGGGGTGTATACCAAATTATTTTCCTGCTTCTGTTTTTCCTATGTTTACCGTTTTCATTTTTAATATAAGTTAGTTTTAGGTTTTTGTAGCCACTATCTTTTAGAGCTTTATTATAGAAATTAATATGTTCGTCGAAAATCTTGTCATTTGCTGAATTTGTACTAATTCTTTTTCGGATAGATAAAGGTATATGTTTAATTATAGATGAGGGGTGATTTGATTTAGGGTGTATATATACAGGATTCGTATTGAGTTTTTTATAAGGTGTGTATGTATTGTTCTTTAAATCTAATGTTATATCAAGGAAGTTAACTTTTTTAATTTTAGTGCTAACGGTAATTTTTAAACCCATGCTTTTAAATTCTTTATATAATGCCTTTCTAATTTTGTCTATTCTGAAGTTAGTAGAATTCCTAATAACCATGAGACCATCGTCCCTGTATAGACCAATGTCAGTTGAATCAATATCACGATGCGCATCGTGATATTGATTCAACTGACATTGGTCTATACAGGGACGATGGTCTCATGGTTATTAGGAATTCTACTAACTTCAGAATAGACAAAATTAGAAAGGCATTATATAAAGAATTTAAAAGCATGGGTTTAAAAATTACCGTTAGCACTAAAATTAAAAAAGTTAACTTCCTTGATATAACATTAGATTTAAAGAACAATACATACACACCTTATAAAAAACTCAATACGAATCCTGTATATATACACCCTAAATCAAATCACCCCTCATCTATAATTAAACATATACCTTTATCTATCCGAAAAAGAATTAGTACAAATTCAGCAAATGACAAGATTTTCGACGAACATATTAATTTCTATAATAAAGCTCTAAAAGATAGTGGCTACAAAAACCTAAAACTAACTTATATTAAAAATGAAAACGGTAAACATAGGAAAAACAGAAGCAGGAAAATAATTTGGTATACACCCCCATACAACCAAATGGTAAAAAACAAATTGGGACAAAAATTCCTTGAATTAATACTCAAGCATTTTCCCGGTGGAAGTAAACTTAGTACCATTTTCAATAGAAATACACTAAAATTAAGTTATAACTGTACTGATAACCTAGAAAAGATAATTAAGAAACATAATACTAATATCTTAAATAAACACTTATACCAGAACCAAAAAATTGTAGACAAGGGAAAAATACAAACAACAACTAATGAGGGTGAACAAAAATTATGTAATTGTAGAAACCCTCAAAACTGTCCTTTACAAAATAAATGTTGCATAGAATCAGTAGTATACCAATGTAATATATCTTCTGTTGAAAATCCTGAAAACATAAAAATTTATATAGGTTGCACTAGCCATGAGTTCAAAAAGAGGTTCTACCAACATCAATCCTCGTTTAGGATAAATAAGTATAAA
>OZ038483.1:119009562-119117062 GCA_964036315.1 Acanthosepion esculentum
GCCTGAGTAGTCTATAACTAGCTCAGCCAAGAACTTTCTGTATTTATCAACACTCCCACGCCGATTTAGTGTGGGTTCCCCGAGCCCGTAGGCTCGGCCAAAAATATGCCCATTAGAACCCGTATACACGGGTTCTAGGGACTGTCAACCTCCCCGGACGAAACTTTGCCCTGCGACAAAGCCCCGTCCGAGTTCCTCTCCGCCGAGGCGGAGAGTTCGACAGCACAGCTCCCTAGCCGCAGCCAAGAACTTTCTCTCCTCTGTCTCTCGACGTGCCACTATATAAAGTCTTTGCTAGCAGACAAGTTCATCTTCAAGAGGGGTGGTAAGTTTCCGACACAACAGCTATAAAAATGTATTGTTGGTCATTTTTACAATAAAATGTATTGTTGGAAACTTTTACTATAAATTAGTATTGTATACATTTTCATAAAAATATATTTTTAATCTTTTATAGTGCTTTGTTTTTGTTTGGGGATTCATTATTTTCCCATAGCTGGGACTCTAACATGCGGTACCACCCCAGCAGGTGTTCAGACGTGTTAACTTACTTAGAGCCATCAGCTCGGACTTTCACGGCTAGGACCCGCCCTGACGTGTCCGCAGTGGTAAACCATTCTCGTTCTATTCGTGTTCCCTTGATAAAAAAAAGCGAGTTCAACAGCTTCTTCCACAGAACTGCTTCTTTTTGTATCAAACTCCAGAGAGAATGCTTCCCCGACAACTGCAATCTTGCTCTATTTATGTCCTACCGATATCTGGTCCTGGGTATTACGATAAGTTACATCCGGCAGCAAGGCCTCTGATCGGGAAATTAGAGCTTTCAATGATCGTATGACCACCTCGTAATAGCTGTTGTTCCCAGGTCTACTCTGACCTGGAGTGGTAGTACCTGTTAGGATCGCAGCTAGGGACGAATAGTGACCCACCCCCAAATAAAAGCAAAACACTAAGAAAGTAATATATATATATATATATATATATATATATATATATGGTTAAGATAAAAATTATCAACCCGTCCTTGCATGGAATATTGCTGTCATTTATATATATATATATATATATATATATATATATATATATATATATATATATATATTATTTTAAAAACATGGAATTTATTAATGGTAATAGTCCCTAAGGCCCTTTCGTCCAACATCTCATCAGGAGAAAATCGTTGGAAAATTGATAAATTAAACGAAAAGAACAGCAACGAAAATGAAGAGCAAAAAAAGATGGAGGGAATACGCTAAAATCAATAACATACAAGTATATATACTTATAACGAGGGGAGGGGAAATTGCGTGTAAATAATTAGCGAGGGACAATTAAAATAAAATATCCCCCAACAGATTAAGGGACTTCATAAATTCCTTCTGCCGGCAGAGAGAAGGTTTCCGTAATCCTATACAGACTGATTCCAAAATCTTCAAATGATTGTTGGAACCAGCTATGTGAATGATTTTAAACCACTCTTTTTTATAAGACTTGGCACAGGCTATATTCTCTACTAGATGTTGAGCAATAGCCGATTCCATATTTGTAGAGGGAAGATAACACATTTTATCTATCTTACCAAGTCGTATTTTGGAAGGTACATGCTGGTTAATTTTAGTTTCCAAATGCAAGGTTGTACGCCCCACATAACCAGCAGCACACTGGCAATTAAATTCATATACTAAATTACTCAATTTGATGTAGGGCAGTTCATCCGTGCGAAACGACAGAAACGCAGACCTAGTTCGAAAAATGCAACGCAAAGCAACAGAAGGAAAACAACCAGAAACCGACTTGCTAACTTGCTTAATTAAATTTTTTACCCTTATCGCCAATCCAAGGAATCTTCAAATAAACCGGACATTTAGAAGGCCCCTGGACTTTAGTCTTCTTACTAATAATAAAATCAATAAGGGGCTCCGGATAGCCATTACTGAGGAAAATCTCCCTAATGTTCTCAAATTCATGGTCCAATCTAGTAGGAAAACAAATTTTGAGCGCCCTGTACACCAAGGTTTTAATAAGATTGATTTTCCTTGATGTAGGTGCAAACGCGCACCAATTCAAATAGAGGCCAGTATAGGTAGGTCTACGATAAATACTTGTAAGAAAACCCCCTCTACTACGCTCAACAAAAACGCCCAAAAAGGGCAGACAATTGTCCTTCTCCACTTCCATAGTCAAGGACAAAGCTTTGTGTAAGGAGTTAAGCTTACTAAAAAAGTTAACAGCCTCACTTTCATTTGAAAAAGTTGCAAAAGTCTCATCAACGTACCTGACATAAATAAACGGGTTAGACACTTTGCCAAAGAGTAACGTCCCGTGGTAGCCCACAAAAATATCAGCCCACGCAGGGCCAAGGGGACTACCCATCTGGACCCCATCCACCTGACTGTACATGACATTATCAAAGCTAAACTCCACTGAACTGGTACAAAGTGTCATAAGTTCCATAAATACATCCTTAGGAAAAGGAGGTGGAGTAATGTCACCTTCATATAACAAGTCTGCACAAATATTAATAGTGTCCCTTAATGGTACGTTAGTAAACAGACTGGTCACACCAAAAGAACACATAAAATCAGTATCAGGGCAAAGCTGTATGGCCTGTAAACGTTCAACAAACGTGAACGAATCAGGTATACAATATTTAGTATAAAATGTTCGAACCGGTTGTATGACATGGAACTCCCTTCCTCTTACTTGCTTCCCCGTTGACTATTATCTTAAAATATTCAAGTGTAATGTCAATCGACATCTGGCACCCTGAGCTTGTTCCCTGTCCTCCACTGTATCCTTTCCCCCAAACACGCCTCTTTACTCTTGTTCTCAATCCTCTGTAACCCATTGCGTGCAAGTGGCACTCCCGCCTTGCTTGGTGTGAATTACCTTAAAAAAAAGAATTACCAACAGTACATTTTATAGCAAAATGACTAAAAATACATGTCATCTGTAGTTGAAGCCATATAATTGTGTCCGAAATATTTAGATTTCGGCATTAAATAACCCATAAAGATGTTGATATGCCGCTAAACTATACCAACCAACAGATTTCTATCCTGCTCATTCTCATAATACTCTTTTACTTCCTGTTACCCCCTCTCTTACAATTCACCCCCATCCCTATAACGCTCTAATTTGAGTGGCTCTTGGGCCAAGTATAGAGTGAACTATCTGTGTGCAAAATGCTCTATTGGGACTTAAGCGATCATGTCCCAGTTTCTTTTACTTTATTATCTGTCAATTGGCATAACTGTTGAAGAAAGACAATGAAACGGTTTTCAGTCGGCTTACCAGCGATTTGGAATTCAGAGTTCTCCTCCTCCTCCTCCCCCTCCTCCTCCTCCTCCCCCTCCTCCTCCTCCTCCTCCTCCTCCTCCTGAACTGGCTGCTAACCAAGATAAGGAAGACGATTAACCATGATGTTCAACCGACATGAAAAAAGAAGATGGATTCATGACATTTTTGTGAAAGTGAATGCGCTGGACGAAGACATGAATTTGAACTCGGCTCGCCGATTTCACATTCAGCGCCGATTACCGATAACGCTACTTGCACCGCCTATGACGATAATGCTGACCTTAAAATATACAACTTCAGAACTAAATGATAAAGGTAATACTAGCCGTTTCCCTGTAAGCAGACATTTGGCATTCTTAGACCGACAAGCCGGTACCGTTTTCGGTTGAAATTTATAAAATCTTTTTATTAAAAACAACATGAAAATCGGTTTCTTAAGTCCAGTGTCCTGGGTAAGACGATAAACCACGTCCTACAGCAAGGCCTCTCATCAGGAGGTTTTCAGAAGTGTAGAACCACCTCTTAATTGCTGGTGTTCCCAGGTCGACCCCGTCCTGTGTATGACGATAAACTACATCCGCGTCCTAGGTAAGACGATAAACGACGTCCAACAGCAAGGCCTCTGATCAGGAGGTTTTGAGGAGCGTGGAACCACCTCTTAATTGCTGATGTTCCCAGATCCAACCTGACGCGGGGTGGTAGCACCTGTTAGGGTCCGAGCTATTGGCAATTAGTTGGCTGTTTTAATACCAGAAATACTTTGTAATAAATATAAAAATTATTACCAACAATAATTTTTAAAGGAAAAATTATCAGCAATACCAGAGGGCACAGAATTTCCAATATGCACTACATGCCAAGAGAAATTTACAGTGAAACATATACTGTTAGTGTGTAGATTTTGATCTAGTGCGAACAAAATATTACCAAGTGAGTAATTTAAAAAAAAAAACTTTTTACAAATATAAAACCATCCAAGATTGTAAATTTCCTAAAAGAAGTTGGATTGTACTCAAAAATATGAGTAATTGAAAAATGGTTCAAATATATATGTATACATACACACCCTTTTTACCAAATTATCGCTATGAATCTATTTCAAAAACTTTGTTGGCACGAAATGACCCACTGAGGTTGATATGCCGTAAAACAAAACAACCACTCAAATTCTCAAGTCCAGTACCTGTTTGTCTATATTTCTGAGATGAAGTATTATGTAAATTATTTACATTATTCGGACTATTGTCCTCATCTTTGTCGCCATATTTATTACAACGTTTCGGCCGTTGTACGCCCCGGCCTTCTTCAGGTGGTTGGAATGTCGAACTGAACCCTTTATTTTGCTCACTATGGTAGACTGTTCTAGTTCCATGTGCCATGTTTAACGGATGTCAGTTATCAGTTATCTCCTGTTAATTCCCCTCTGAAAGTTCTCCACTGCCTTAACCGGGTATTGAACTCGCACTCTTTGGGATCTGTCACTGGATCTAACTAACGCCTTTATCCACTCTGCCATGTGTCCTCAGATAACTGATAACTGACATCCATTAAACATGGCACGTGGAACTAGAACAGTCTACCCCAGTGAGCGAAATAAAGGGTTCAGTTCGACATTCCAACCCCCTGAAGAAGGCCGGGGCGTACAACGGCCGAAACGTTGTAATAAATATGGCGACAAAGATGAGGACAATAGTCCGAATAATGTAAATAATGTCCAGTAGCTGTTATAGTTCTTTCTCAGTATTGACAGGGGTTTCCTTCATAATATTTTATTTGAAGTAGTGCCGATATCTTGATTATGCCATTATTTTCTTTTCGATTTTCATATGATATCCATTTTAGCCGTTGCTGTTTTTGAAAACCCTCAAGTGATGTGGTGTCTGTTCTTTGGTAGCGTTCTTTTTTCACAAGGTTCTTCAAGAGCCACATGAAGCCTATCCTCGCACAAAGCCATTTTTAAGCATTAACCGTTGAAGAAAATACTGCAACGGCTTTTGCACCTGAGATGTTGAAGTTATACCGTCCCTCTCCTCTCAGAAGTTCCCCCGCCCACTTGTAAAACCGTTGACCTCTGAGGCGTGACTACTACGGCCAGGCTTGCGACTAGTCGATGGCCGCTTGACACAGGTAGATTAGAAAGAGGCTTTTCTTTTCACCAGTCGGATCGGGATATCCTTCCGAATACTCTCACACAGTTTAGCCGGCAGGTCGATGCTTGTGACCGGAGTGTGGCCATCGCAGTGCCTATGCGATTTCTTGGAGCCATGTGTGTGTTGGATGTAGGCCGTGGATCCGCATCCAAGTTCACCTGAGTAAAGCAGCGTCGACCGCTGCAAAGATGCTACCACTGACGATACACCACATACACCACCTTGACATTTATAGAACAACGTATGACATGCGGATGACGGGAATTTCCGTCTATGCTATCTTATGGGACAATTTTCAATCAATGGAAATTTTGGCCATATTTAATGAATATGACTAGTAAAGATGGCTCTTGATTGGGCTTTTATCGCAATAGGTAAGGAGAGATAGATGAGACGGGCAACAATAAACTACAGAAGAACTCAAAACTGATCGTTGCATTTAAGTATTACATTAATATTTAAACTTACCTTTTTAAAATTCAATGATAATTCTTCTGCCGCCACTTAATTTTAAGACAATTCGATGCACGTAGGTCCTTACTTTCGGTACAAACAATTATTTTTACTTCATGGGTGACTTTCGCTGGACTTCGCAATTAATTTCGATTATTCCCAAATTTATTTCCAAATTATAAAAATTGTTATCGTCGCAAAAAATCACGTAAAATGTTGCCGAAAGCAATTTTATTTTCAAACATTGTAATTTGAGAACAGTAATTTTTTCATTTCAGCATGAGCTGTTGAAAGTTAGAGAGTTGTGTCCTATTAATTGTTTTATCAGTAGAAACCAAGATGGTGGAATTGGAAACAATCGCAGAAATGAAAACTTGGGAATCCAAAATTTCAGGATTGCGGGTCCGGATCTGGCACGGGATGTTTTTAATTTGTTCACGTATTCAGCCTGATTTCAAAGTTGTATGATATGTTGGGCTATGGCTTCTAGTAGTAGATTTGAAAAAGTGTGACACAGTGACACACTGACATTCGCATTTATTATATAGATGATAATATTTTCTCTCCATTATCAATAATGTAATCCCACCTGACTGAATGTCTGGGATGAGGAGTTATTTACATCTTCATCTTTTATTTTCCGACCCATGCCGTCTATTTACTGCAGTAGACTGAACGCTGAAGTAAAGTGGCATAAAAATAAAATAAAAAAGTAAAATGACAATACCAGTAAGAAAAAAATTTTTCAAAGGAAATGTGCCTTTTGATGATTGATTGATTCATTAATTTTTTACGGCTTATCAACCCTGTGCAGGTTATTTAAAGCCAGAAGATAGTTTTAGATTGTAAAACATTCCTGTGATAACAGTTATTTAAACATACAAATACTAATTAACCCGTAGCTGGAGGGAGAAGTGGATTCATACCTTTCCCAAGGTTATTTGCGTATAAGTGAATATAACGAACCCGACTGGAATTGGAACTCGGCTTCCCGACTAACAACTATGAATCATTATCGATCACATCACGCGCACGTCCAAGCTTACAGCACCCGGTATTCCCAAGCTGTCACCCATCTAGGTACTGACCAAGCTCAACGTTGCTTAACTTCGGCGTTCGTACAGGGGAGAGACGCAATAAAAATATTAGAATAGAACATACGGTAGCATCCGGGCTCTTTGCCGTGGTGTAATGGTTAACAAGATTGTCACGCTAGATCAACTGAATCGTGAGTTCCACCCTCTTGCTATATTTTCGACTTTGTGCTTAGAAAATCACTATACGGTTGCATTTAGCTAGTTAAATAGTAAAACGGTGAGACCTAATTGCCAATCTAGCAGCACACTGCAGACGAAGTGCCAACGAGGACAACATATCAGTTTCCATGAAAATATCTGTAGGTACTACTTTACTTTTTTTTATCTTTATATGACTGAAATTAATATCCAGTTTATCCCTCTTCTCTTGAGATTTAAAATTTCACTCATAGGGTAAAAAAAAACTTGGTTTAGTATGGTTTGGTATGTTTTGTTTCACGGCATATCAACCTCAACGGGTTATTTGATGCCGACAAAATTTTTATTGTTGGTAATATTTTTTTCTTCAAAAATCTGTTGCCGGTAATATTTTTTCTTCAAAACTCTATTGCTGGTAATATATTTTTCAAAAATGTATTGCTGGTAATAATTTTGTACAAAAAATATTTCTGGTATTAAAACCTATTTTTACCCTTTCATAGTTTAGGGGTTAACTATTTGCCCAAAGCTGAGACCCTAACAGGTGCTACCACCCGGGTCAGGGTGGACCTGGGAAAACCAGCAATTAAGTCATGGTTCCACACACCACAAGACCTCCTGATCAGAGGCATTGCTGTTGAACATAGTTTATCGTCTTACCCTGGACGCGAATGTAGTTTATCGTTTTACCCAGGACGGGGAAAAGAATTTTGTGTTTTGCTTAAACCGTAAACATTAGAACAACTAAAACAGATAGCACCTGTAACTCGAAAAGAAAATAATGACGTAATCAAGATATTGGCTTTCCACACTACGTCGCACAAAAGGTTAGGAAGGAAACCGCTATTAATACGGGAAAGAACAATTATTGGACTTCAGAAACCTATTTTCTTAAAAAAAATGTTTTAATAGATAAATTATATATTTTCAACCGAAAATAGCGCTGGCTGTTAGGGCAATGCATGCCGAATGTTTCCTTATAAGGAAATGGCAAATTACCGGTATCATTAGAGTGTCTTGCAACAAGGACTAAAATTATTTTCCTGGCGCGGTTTTGCCAATGCAGGTTACAATCAGAATCTTCTTAACAAATATAACTCAAGGTCCTAGAGTCCTTGTATGCCAGATCCCGTGGGCCGTACCTTTGTAAACAGAGGGAATGCTTACTGGGTCTGAATGTTATTGGACTCTAGTTTTCTTGAAATTCATTTTTTTTTTTCCATTCGTTATTATTATATTAATTAAATTTACACGCTTTTTATATCCCAGAAATAAACTTGATAAGCCTGGGACGAAACCAGTTGTTTTTTTTAGCTTTTTTTAAAAAAATGCCATATAAACTTTGCTTATTCCTAGCTATCATAAAATATAACTGAGTTTAATAACGTAAGTCGAATGCACATTTAATAACAATATCTAGATTAAAAAGAGAGTTCTCTTGCCAGTCGGAGATTTTCGTAAACAAACACCAAGGCCATATTAGTAGCCACTAGAGTTGTTCCGAAAGAGAGAAAGATAGCCAGGACACAGAGAATTTAGATTGATAAATTCAGATTAAAGAGATAGTATGTTTGGAGAGTGATAAAAAAAATTTTAAAAATCGAACCCACACTGTAGAAATTTGTACGAATACCACAAAATTTGGAGAAAGAAAGTACGAGGTGGGTTTGGGTGTGTTTTGGACGTGTTAATATAGTCTCATTTGGTTTTACAGCTTTTGGTAATGGTATATTTTTAAATGCGGAAAAGGGCCAGAATAATAATAGCTGCCGTTCGTCAAAGGTAAAATGAGCTGGCTGGAAATTGGCACAGACTACAGCACAGTGGCCTCAGGTTTGCCCACCGGAAGCGCCTGCAGGGACGCTTATCCACTCACGACATGGCACTGCAAGAACCTCGATATTATGCAACTAGGAGTATAGGTTTATCACGAGTTTTCTGTTTCGGATGGGGTTTGCGGTTCCTTCTTCTGAGATCTTAATAAGCGTGCCTATCATTAATTTTTGTTGATATGACTAGATGAAGCCTACGACTCTTCATAGTGAGGGTACCGGGTTGGCAGTTTTCTGCTTATTGCAACCCGACTGCTAGTTAGGTCAATTTAAATTCTCCCTTCGTTTGAATTGTTTTTTATGCCCGCTCTAACATGTAAATTTATTTTCTGAACAACGCAATAATAATAATAATAATAATAATAATAATAATAATAATAATAATAATAATGGCTGCTCGTTTCCGAATATGCAAGTCTATTAGCGCCGCTAAGTAATCCTTGTTGCAGACACTAGCTCAGGCGAATTTATGTGTCTTCAATACCTACAAAGCCTACCTCTGGTTCATACTGCAAAAAAGCTGAGTTGACCTTAACTTTTCTGGGAGAGAGCGCATAATCTGGTTGGATCACTACTTGAACAAGATCAATATGTTCACAACCTCTGTCACGATGACTTGTGATATTCTGCTAAGACAACGAGTGCTAGTTTCCGAACAGGTTCATTAAACAATTTCACCCATAAACGTTTCTCAAAATATGGTGTGGTTTTTAGGATCTTCTGTCGAGGCCGATATTAGCGAACAAGTCACTTCCATGACAAATTGACAACGTGACACTCGAACCGGTACACAATGTCAAAATTCTAACGTTGTCAGCCTTCAGCCTAAGTCAAACTTGGAATTAACACCTTAATGAAAATTGAAAGTGGTACATGAAGCTCATTCAAACCTTCACCAGTTGCACAAGTTCAGATCTTCACGGTTAGGACCTTCACCAGTTTCCCAAGTTCAAATCTTCACGGTTAGGACCTTCACCAGTTGCACAAGTTCAGATCTTCACAGTTAGGACCTTCACCAATTCGACAAGTTCAGATCTTTACAGTTAGGACCTTCAACTGTTCCACAAGTTCAGATCTTTACGGTTAGGACCTTCACTAGTTCCAGAAGTAGAGATCTTTACGGTTAGGACCTTCACCAGTTGCACCAGTACTGATCTTTACAAGTAGGACCTTCACCAGTTTCCCAAGTACAAATCTTCACGGTTAGGACCTTCCCCAGTTGCACAAATTCAGATCTTCACGGTTAGGCCCTTCACCAGTTCCACAAGTTCAGATCTTTACGGTTATGACCTTCACTACTTCCACAAGTTCAGATCTTTACGGTTAGGACCTTCATCAGTTCCACAACTTCAGATCTTCACGGTTAGGACCTTCACCAGTTCCACAAGTTCAGATCTTCACGGTTAGGACCTTCACCAGTTGCACCAGTTCAGATCTTCACGGTTAGGTCCTTCACCAGATCCACAAGTGCAGATCTTTACGGTTAGGACCTTCACCAGTTCCACAAGTTCAGATCTTCACGGTTAGGACCTTCACCAGTTCCACAAGTTCAGATCTTCACGATTAGGACCTTCACCAGTTGCGCCAGTTCCGATCTTCGCGGTTAGGACCTTCACCAGTTCTAGAAGTACAGATCTTTACGGTTAGGACCTTCACCAGTTGCAGCAGTTCAGATCTTCACAAGTAGGAACTGCACCAGTTCCACTTATTCAGACATTCGCAGCTAGAAAAAGGAAACTAAAACAAATGGAAATGCATGTTATAAACAAATGGAATTACATGTGTGCACAATTGTAATGAAAGCTATTACATTAAAATTAGTCATTTTGTAGGGTCGGTTACCAAAATTACAAGGGATTGATTTTCAAATCGAACCTAATTCGCTATTTGGTAGCTTAATCTACAAATCCTATATGTTATATATAGACTGAGATAGATAGATAGATAGATAGATAGATAGATAGATAGATAGATAGATAGATAGATATGTATAGTTTGAGATAGATAGATATGAACAGACTTATATAAATAGAGAGTTGTGAAATGACTGAAATAGATAGATAGATATGTTTGTCCTAGATAGATAGATAGATAGATAGATATGTATAGATTGAGATAGATAGATATGAACAGACTGATATAAATAGATAGTTGCGAAATGACTGAAATAGATAGATAGATAGATAGATAGATAGATAGATATTCTTGTCCTAGATAGATAGATAGATAGATAGATAGATAGATAGATAGAAGAGATTGAGATAGATTACATGTAAACACAATTGGAACGTAAGAAAAGAACATTAAATCTTGCTATACAAGGAAATTTCAAATTCTTTTGCTGCCAATCAAATGTGCCCATCTTAATCTTTTATGTTGTAGGGGTTGTTACTAAGTTTCACACGGGCATGGTTTTCAAATGGAGCCAAATTCGCTACATTTTAGCTTCATCTATCAAGCCTATAGGTTCGCCTTCTTATTGGCGACATTCGCCAGTTACATTCATGGAGCCTTTAATTTGGTGTCTCACACAGACCTCAACTGTAACGATGGATGTTAGTCGGCAAGCGCACGCGGACAAGACAAAAAGCATTTGAAAAACAGGTATGCAAGGAAAAGAAAGGTGAGTAAAAATAGTAAAAGGAGGTTGTGTGACAAGGTCAGCGTCATTTAAAAAGAGGCAGTGACGGTTAGAATCGGAATGTCGGTCGAACAAAAAGGGTAAGAAAGACTTATTCTTCGCAATGATATGAAGGGAAAATGCCGTTAAAGCAAACAAAAAAAACACGAAAAAACAACAACAACAAAAAACGAACGCACAACAATGACGACAAAAATATGCAAGTCTTTCATTCATCATCTTGTGTACGGTTCAGAAATGGAAAGACAAATTCACACCATACAGGTGAGCGCATCACCGGATGGATCATATCGTTCAAATAGATAGATAGATAGATAGATAGATAGATAGATAGATAGATAGATAGATAGATAGATATGAACAGGCTGAAATAGACAGAGAGATAGATAGATAGATAGATAGATAGATAGATAGATAGATAGATAGATAGATAGATAGATAGATATGAACAGGCTGAAATAGATAGATAGATAGATAGATAGATAGATATGAACAGGCTGAAATGGATAGATAGATAGCTAGATAGATAGATATGAACAGGCTGAAATAGATAGATAGATAGATATGAATAGACTGAGATAGTTATAAAACGACTGCGATAGATAGATAGTTTCACATATAGACAGATAAATAGTTTGAACTGACTGATATATATATGTATATATATATATATATATATAGACAAAATTTTAAAAAAATCTACGTAACGCGTTTCTTCCATCGAAAGTACTTCTTCAGATTAATAATTTTTTTCTCAATGAATTACTTTCTCCTTTACTGAAACCTGCATCCTTTATGTCGAAATTAAAGGTTAGACCTATTAGGAGTCAATTTTTGAGACATCCCTTTTTATATTTTTATTCGCCCAGTAGAAGGCTCAAGAGCCTTATAAGCTAGAGGTTACTGTTAAAATGGTAATGATAAATGACGCGTGTGATATGAATTAAAGTGATTGTAATAAGAAATTAAGATTATCAGTAATAAGAGGAAAGAAAACAAGTGACCATTTACTATTATTAATATTTTAATAACCAAGAAAGCGCCTATGATTTAGTCGGTTGCACAAAAAGGTAGTTCTTGGGGAAAAGCAGTCTGAATGGAATTTCTTCTTTACAATTGGAATATAGGGGAAATGAGGGGGATTCAACTTTGAGAAAGTAGCATGGCGTCTTCTTGCTGCAAAGATTTCAACCGGTGGAAGCAAAGAGTAGAGCTCATCTGAACATTTGCCATGGAAATAGCGATAGAGTAGCTGGCAACACTACGCCTGAATAAGTCTTCCATCACAAAAGCGCCTAGCTGATTTTGATCACTGTCAAGGTTGCAAAATACAATATTAAGCAGGTCAGCAAAGATTGGGGGGGCGTCTCCTGGCAGAAGTCGTTATGCCAGGTTCATATAATATTTTATTTCATATTCTAGATGCACGAAGTCGCTTTTCGTCTTAATAAATCTCAGGATGTAAAAGTATATTGAAAGTGCCCTAATTTCGGGATTTTACGCCGTAAATTTACACCAGGGTCACACAACGTATCTCATGTCTTAACCCTTTGAGCTCTAACCACCGCTTTACCGGTGGTAGAGAAAATGACTTAATGCTCAGCCACCGGTTGAACGGTGGGTAAAAACTTGCGTCGTGTTTTGTTATTCTTACGCATCAAGAGAGGCAACACCTGCTGGGTAGACTGGCACGCAAAGAAAGAATTCTGGCGATGAAGTGAAGGCATGCAATCATACTCTCTCCCTGCTGAGTATAATGCTTATACAAGGGTTTGGACAAAATAACTGGAACAAGTGCAAATTCAACTCCTATATTTCAAAGACCTATTATATTAAGAACTTTAACTAAAACTTCGTAATTGCAGGTTATATCTATTGTAAATGCGTTTATTTATCTAATTTACTGTCTTTGTCTTATTTATTTTTAGAATTTAGTAAAATTTAAGCTAAATGCGTGACCTCTCCGAGTTCGAAAAAATCCAAGTTATTGGAGCTCGTATGGCACGAGCCTCGATCGCTAAGGTTGCTGAAATGTTTGCTTTCTCAAGAGCTACCATATCAAGAACTATGACGCAATTTGAGAAACAGGGTAAAACCTCTAGCAAGCATAGCAATTCGGACTGGACTTGCAAACTTACTGAGAGGAACCGACGTGCATTGAAACGCAATGTGGCGAAAAATCATCGGACAAATGCGGCCAAAGTGACTGCTGAGTTGAATAATCATCTGAATAGTCCAGTTTCTACAAAAACTGTTCGTCGTGAGCTCCATAAGGCTGGATATCATGGAAGAGCCGCCGTAAAGAAACCTCTTCTCTCCACTCGCAACATTCAGAAGAGGTTGAAGTGGTGCAGAGATCACAATGCCTGGTCTGCAGACCAATGGAAGCAAGTCATATTCTCAGACGAGTCCAGTTTTTCTCTTTTCCCAACTTCAGGGCAAGTTTATGTGTGGAGGCAGCCCAAAGAAGCTTACAACCCTGACTGCCTTCTTCCAACAGTGAAGCATGGAGGTGGATCAGTCATAGTTTGGGCTGCCATATCATGGAAATGTCTCAGTCCAATAGTTGCCCTGCATGGTAGAATTAACAGCAAAGATTACCTGAACATTTTGGGAGATTATGTTCATCCAATGGCCCAGACTTTATCCCCTGATGGTGACTGCATCTTCCAAGACGATAATGCTCCAATACATATCGCTTGAGTAGTTAAGAATTGGTATGAAGAGCATGAAAGTGAGCAAGAACACATGGAGTGGGCTCCCCAATCTCCAGATATCAATATTATTGAACATTTGTGGTGCATTTTGGAGTGACAAGTTAGCAGCCGCTATCCTCTACTGTCGTGTCTTAAAGAGCTAGAGCACGTGTTAATGGAAGAATGGCTGAAAATTCCTCTGTATGAAGTCAGGAAGCTGTATGATTCCATTCCTAGACGTATTAAAGCTGTATGTGAGGCTAAAGGAGGACCAACTCCATATTAAATACATTTTCTTTGAATTTAACAAGCGTTTCAGTTATTTTGTCCAACCCCTGCATTTTTTGTAACTGTTTTTATATCTAGCGGGAAACATTATATAGAGTTATTTGAGAATTTTGACTCGGGACCTGAGGCAGAAGGGTTAAAATTGTTCAGGAACGCAGGTCTAAAAGGGTTAACAAAGCCACAGCTATTAAAATATGGAATATTTTTAAATAATTACAATGAAAATAAAAACGCACGCGGAAGAAAAGCGAATGAGGTTTCCTAGGAAATGAATCAAGTTGTATTAGACGCCAAACTTTAAACAAATATTTACACACCTGTACCTTCTTATTTTTAACCGATATTTGTTACATTTAATACCCCGGCTCTCATTAAATATATATATATATATATATATATATATATATATATATATACATATTATGAAATGGACAAATTGTCGGACTTTGTCCATTTCATAATGTGTTACGTCATTTGTTTACATTTGGATACGCTTTGAGCAGATATGAATGTACGTAAGAGATTCATGGAAGATTGTAGTTTAAAAGCAGTAAAATCGACATTGCTAACCGAACGCTCCTCTGTGGCCAAATCGGTTAAAGGCACGTCAGGCTATATGACGGTTCCGTATAGGATACAGGTTCGATTCCTGTCGGAGGACGTATATTTTCTATGACAATTTCTCGGACATTCAGATATTTGTATCTATAAAAAGAATGTATAAACATAGAAATGTCTTAACATACGTATATATATATATATATATATATATATATATATATATATAAATATAAACATATATATAAATATATATATATAAATATATATATATATATATAAATATATATATATATATAAATATATATATATATACATATATATAAATATATATATATATACATATAAATATATATATATATATACATATAAATATATATATACATATAAATATATATATATATATACATATAAATATATATATATATATACATATAAATATATATATATATACATATAAATTTATATATATATAAATATATATATATATACATATAAATATATATATATATATAAATATATATATATACATATAAATATATATATGCATATAAATATATATATATATATACATATAAATATATATATATATGCATATAAATTTATATATATATACATATATATATACATATAAATATATATATATACATATATATATATATATACATATATATATACATATATATATATATGTACATATAAATATACATATATATATATACATATATATATATATATATATATATATATATATATATAGAGAGAGAGAGAGAGAGAGAGAGAAATAAATCTATCTACGACGAGAGAAGTTTCGCTTAAATCTACAATTTCGGCCCTGCAAGAAAACCACCTTTTTGTAGTTCAGTTGATTAGATCTTTCCATAACTAACGAGGCAAGGGGAAAAAATGTTCTTCAAATCCTGCTAGAGGTTTCTTGAATAAGATTTTTCGAACCTTCAAAATTCCAATCACCCGAAGAAGGCTGGAGCATACAACGGCCGAAACATCATGAATAGGACAACAAAAAATGAGGACAACAGTCCAAAAAATGGTCAAGCAGCAGTCAGCCTCAAGTACCCGAATATTGTTGACCGAACTTGGTCCTTCACAAAACACCGTCAGTCAACACTTCCAAAAGCACAGAACTTGTGAACAGACGCTGTCGCGAAGTGAACAATCCCTAGACTCAATGACTTATGAATATCTCCAACCAACTGCTGGTATATCCTTAATTTTTCCGTTTTTGGTGTCATATTATAACTGGGGATTAAAAATGAATCTATTTTCATATTCCTTTTAAGAGAAACCAGTGGTGTCGTTCCGGCTGTGTTTCAGAACCCGTTGTCAAACAAGGGTAATTAGAAGAAAATTAGGAATTGCGAGTGGGTGTTGCATTTTTGATTTTACCAGATGATCATGCTGGGATCTTTGTGCACAATAATTGCAGTGAGTGAAAGATACTTTGAAAGCCCGCTACATGGCACTGGTTAATCGTAGACGCACACTCCTACAGCATGACAATGCCCCAGCACACACTGCTAATGTGACCAAGGGCAAACAAAACTGGTTCATATATTTCAATGAAGTTGACATTAGCGACGAGGAAAAAACCAAGATCAAGAAGATGAGGTCTTGCTTGAAATGTTTGAACAATAGCCAAGCAGAAGCACTCATACATTGTCGGTAGAACTTTGTCCTTCACAAAGCACCATCAGTTGACGCTTCCCTAAGCTCGGCCCTCTGAACAGATGCAGACAAGAAGATCCTCATGGACAAACCAATTTTATAACCAACTACCAGATTCAGTCAAAAGTTTTTTTCCCATTTTCACTGATGATTTTTGACAATTTGAATCTCCATTATCTGTCAATATTTCTGAGGTGAGGTATTGTAACTATTTACACTTTGTACATTATGAATATGACACGAAGAGAACAACAATGTTTTGGCCGCTTTACACGTCGGCCTTCTTCAGGTGATTGGATTTTCGAAAAGAATCTTTTATTTCATTCACTGGGGTAGATTGTTCTAGTTCCATGTGCCATGCTACTTCCAAGTATCTCAGTTTACAGTTATTTCCTTCTGAAGAGGCATGGCACGTGAAAATAGAACAATCTAGCCCAGTGGACAAAATAAAAGGTTCCATTCAAAATTCCAATCACCTGAAGAAGGCTGGAGCTTACGACGACTGAAATATCATTAATATGACAACAAAAATGAGGACAACAGTCCAAAAAATGTACATAGTGTAAATTGTATCTCTATGTTATATCATTAATTTGTCCAATCATTGCTGAATTGTTTATTCTTTATTTCCATATATAACAAACATTGTTTATTCTTTATTTTACAGCTTTGATAATGAGTGGTGAAAATATTGCAATTAGAACCATTTTATGCTACCTGTGGAAAAAAAGGACTGAATGCAAGGGTAATGGCAAAAGAAATTAACGATTTGGAAAGACCGGGAACTGTCAATGAACGTATGGCACAAAAACTGGTTCAAACATTTCAAAGAAGGTGACATCAGCCTCAAAGAAAAAAAAACCAATGTCAAGGAGACTTTCTGTTGTGGAAGATGAGGTCTTGCTTGAAATGGTTGAACAATAGCCAAACAGAATCTGCTGTCAAATAAACAAGGGCAGTTTGAACAGAAGGTCATGTTGTGTGTTTGGTGAATGTTGGGGGAGGGAGGGTGCACATCCAGCTTTGTTCCCGATGACCTTTATGCTCAACAACTGCAGTGAGTGTAAGATACTTTGAGAGCCCGTTACCTGGCACAATCCTACAGCATGACACTGCCCCAGCGCACACTGCTAATGTGGTCAAGAGCAAACTTTAAGAACTGGAAGTGCTGCCTCAACCTCTCAATAGTCCAGACCTTGCACCATCAGATTACCACCTTTTTCCTGAGCCATGGCTCATTTCCTGTGTGGATAGAGGTTCAACAATGTGGCTGAGGCTGGAAATGGGCATGAACTAAATTGTTCAATAAATAGAGTAATGTCTCAACTGTTATCCCGAAAGTTTGCACGTCGGACCAGTTCTTTTAAATCAAATATGTGGTGCAGTTCAATTTATATTATATGAATCATTAATACAAAAAGTAGATTAGTAAAGTTAATGATATAAAATGGCAAATATATATATATATATGGCGAAAAACATCTTCGCAAACAAATTTATTAAAGTTGCATTAACCTACGAACCACTCGATGAATTTTATGATCCTTGTTTTTAATAACTTCAACTTGTATAAGGTCTTTTTTTATTCTTCTAGTACTTTCGGCTGTACATTCGCCATTTATATCATTAACTTCTTGAACTCCACCACATATTTTATATATATATATAATATATATATATGTGTGTGTGTGTGTGTGTGTGTGTGTGTGTGTGTGTGTGTGTGTGTGTGTGTGTGTGTGTGGACACATGGCACAGCAAGCGAAATAATGGGTTCGGTTCGACAGTCCAACCACCTGAAGAAGGCCGGAGCGTACAACGGCCGAAACGTTGTGATAAATATGGCAACAAAGATGAAGACAATAGTCCGAATAATGTAAATAGTGTACATAAAACCTCATCTCAGAAATATAGACAGATACTGAAAGGCTGAAACGTTGTAATAAATATGGCGACCAAGATGAGGACAATAGTCCGAATAATCTAAATAGTGTACATAATACCTCATCTCAGAAATATAGACAGATAATGAAACAGTCTGTCGCCGCTGAGTGTTGACTTCAATGCTCACTCTTATTATTATTATTATATATATATATATATATATATATATATATATATATATATATATATATATATATATATATATATATATATATATATATACATAAATATATATATATATATAAATATACATATATGCATCGGTTTATTCATATCTATCTATGTATCTCAGTCTGTTGATGATATCTAGTAACTATCGTTCTGTCTGCCTGTCATGAAAGTCAGTATTCGAAATCGAAACTTTTTCGCTTGGAACGGGCACTGGTTGGAAGACTTTCAAATATTTAGCCCTTTCCGTTTTAAATTAATGCCAGTGTATTCCATCGTAGTGTCGTAGAACACAACGCCAATATTCCGAGTATAAAATACATCTCCGTCTAGAAAATCGTTCGAAATCTTCACCATTTCTCTCTGCTCCAAATTAGATATGTTGAGTCGGCATGAAAGTGTGCATATCAATCATACTGATAGATAGATAGATAGATAGATAGATAGATAGATAGATAGATAGGATTAGACTTAGATAGATTGATAAATAGGTATGTTTTAGCATCGATAGAGCGATATAAACATGCTTCGATAGATAGATAGATAGATAGATAGATAGATAGATAGATAGATAGATAGATAGATAGATTGCTCGCTAGCTAGATAGATAGATAGATAGATAGATAGATAGATTGCTCGCTAGCTAGATAGATAGATAGATAGATATGAATAAGTAAACATGGATGTTTACATATAAACAAATCGATAGATAGATAGGATTAGACTTAGATAAATTGATAAATAGGTATGTATAAGCATCGATAGATAGATATAAACATGCTTCGATAGATAGATAGATAGATAGATAGATAGATAGATAGATAGATAGATAGATAGATTGCTAGCTAGCTAGTTAGATAGATAGATAGATAGATAGATAGATAGATATGAATAAGTAAACATGGATGTTTACATATAAACAAATCGATTTGAACAGACATGGATAGATAGGAAGGCGGCAAGTGAAATGAATTAATTCCGATATATAACAATTTACATCAGGTTATATATATATATATAGACAGATAGATAGATAGATCGATAACGAATAGACTGCAATAGATACATAGATTAGACTTACGTAGATAGATAGATAGATAGATAGATAGATAACGAATAGACGGATATATATAGAGAGAGAGGTGGGAGAGGGAGAGAGAGAGAGAGAGAGATTGGCTGACAGATAGTCCGTTCTACGCACATGTAATATTTCTGCCTTCCTCGAGTTACGACTCCCTGCCGCCCAGTGACACCATATTCGTGGAATTCAAGGCCTCCACCCTTAAAAGATCTGTGTCGGTCTGAACCGTCACAAGCAAACGCTGAAGTATATGACTGACACTCTCAGCTACTAACACGCCTCGAGGACTTGGTGGAGGCGTACGGGGGGAAAAAGAAAGCGAACTAATCAAATGGCTATAGACCCGGATAGACAGAGAGAGAAATTGGGAAACGAACTGATTGGAATCTCATGTTTCACTCACCAATGCTGTGCTTTGAATGACACAACTATTGAACTATTAGTTCATGGCAGCCATTTTTTTTAATACAAGGTTTAGCTAAAATTTAAAATCCGCCGGCCCCAAGATTTACATTAACCAGCAAGGTCGATTAAGCAAAATGGATAAAATTTTACGGAAATTTATCCAGTCACGAGTTAAATTTGTCGTTACTGTTATTTTTAAATGTACAATAAAAAAAAAACCTTCAGAGAAAAAAACTCCTCTCGTCCGAAGTAATCTAGCAATTTAGTCTTGAAAAAGGTAGGAACTCTTAAATTTTTCTCAGAATGACCCTGAAATCCTAAAGCACATTGGTATGGCAAAATATGCCTTTCAAAACCCCAAGCAAAGTATTAAGAGAGAAAACAGAAAAATTGCGTCAGAAACAAGGAAAAGAGTACTAATTTGTTACGTAATATCTGTCCTCCTATATGCCAATGACTGCTGGACACAGATGAAGAGACTTGAGCCAACAGAAATGTGGTTCTACAGAAGGATGCTGAGAATACTATTGGCCGAACATGGGAGCAACGACGAAGTTTTAGATAAAAATGGAAATAAAAAGGACACTTATACTTAACATCAGAAAGAGACAGTTGAAATTTCTAGGACACAACGAGGAAAGAGGACTTAGAAAATCTGATACTCACAGAACAAACTGAAGGCAAGACGAAAAGATAGGTAAAGAGTGAACCCTTTCAAAAAACAAAATACGATGAAAGTATAAAACTACATATTTATAGTAAAATTACCAACAATACATTTTATCTTTATTTGGAGTTATACAATTGTTTTAAGACACTTTTATGTTTATACATTCTTTTTCCTAGATACAAATATTTAAGTCAATGCTCTGTTTATAATAAACAGTATTAAACAACATTTACCGGCCTGAATGTCCGAGAAATTTTCATAGAAAAGAAGATTGTAGTTTAAAGACAGTAAAATCGACCTTTCTAACCGAACTCTCCTCTTTGGCCCAATCGGTTAAAGGCACGTCAGGCTATATGACGGTACCGTATAGGATACAGGTTCGAATCCTGTCGGAGGACGTATATTTTCTATGACAATTTCTCGGACATTCAAACCGTTAAATGTTGTTTAATACTGTTTATTATAAACAGAGCATTTACTTAAATATTTGTATCTATAAAAAGAATGTTAAAAATAAAAATGTCTTTAAATAATTGTCGGACTTTGTCCATTTCATAACGTGTTATACAATTGTGTTCAAAATATATCTACTTGAATCCATAAAATTGTGCTCAAAACTTTTAAATTTCGCTATAAAGTAACCCACAAATGTTGATATGCCGCTAAACAAAATCAGTCAACCAACACTTTCATGACATTATGTTACTCACAGGGCAGATTGGGGGTAAGAACGACAAGGGAAAACAGCTCACAACCAAGATAGCGATCTTGAGTAAAAGGATGTCAAAACATGGTTTAGCAGAGATAACAGAAGAAAAAAGAAAATTTATTGACAGCTACAATATCACCAACAGTTTGACAGACAGAGCATGAGGGTGTGGAATGGAAATGAGCATTTTAAAGAGTAACGTCCTGACCAACAGCATAACCAACATCAGAGACCAGGATCTTCATGAACGGAGAACAACTGGAAGAAGTGGATGCCTGTAAATATCTTGCCGTTACCCTCAACAAAAATGGACCCACTACAACAAAGATCAAAACGAGACTGGCTATAGCAACATCGTCAATAGCAAAACTCAGCATGATTTGCTAACGATGAAGCTCTACAAATCCCTGGGGCTGTCCATACTGCTCTATGGATGTGAAAGCTGAACTCTGATGGCATGAAGCAGCAAGAAAGTCCGAACATTTGCAGCTTATGAACAGGAAAGTCACGAGGAGCAGATAATATTCTATCGGAACTGCTTAAGCATGAACGGGATAGATTGGTCACTGTAATAACATCGATCTGCCAGAACATCTGGGAGACAAAACAATGGCCCATAGAATGGACACAAACACTCATCATCTTCATTCCCAAAAAAGGAAACTTCCACCAGTGCCAGAACTACAGGATCATTAACCTCATTAGGCACACCAGTAAAATCATGCAACGTGTCGTTGTAAACATCTATCAGAAGAACAAGCTGGACTTGGGGCAAGCAGAAGCACTGTGGAGCAGATTTTCAATTGCCACATTCTGATTGAAAAACATCTGCAACAACAGAAGGATCTGTTCCATCACGTTATAGATTACAAGAAAGCCTTCGATAGAGTGTGGCATGATGGTCTGTGGCAGGTCCTGGGGAATTTCAGCATAGAGGAGGGCTTCATCCAAACCGTCGAGGCACTGTACAAGATCTCCAGCAGTGCGGTCCTCCTCAACAGTCTGGTAGGTGAGTATTTCAAGGCCACAGTTGCCGTCCATCAGGGCTATTTGCTTTCCCCAATATTATTCAATGTCTTTCTTGAGAACACCATGCAAGAAAGCCTTCAAGATTTTCAGTCCACTATTGCAGGGTCTCACCAACGGATTGACGGACAGAGCAGGAGCGTATGGAATGGATGTGGGCACTGAGAAGAGTAAAGTCCTAGTCAACAGTACAACCAATATAACGGCCCAGATCGTCATGAACGGAGAACAACTAGAAGAAATGGACGCCTTTAAATACCTTGCCGTTACCCTCGACAAAGATGGACGCTCTACAACAGAGATCAAGACCAAACTGGCTATACCAACATCGGCAATAGCAAAACTCAGCAAGATTTGCAAGTATCTGTCTCAAGACACATGGCACAGTGAATAAAGGCGTTAGTTAGATCCAGTGACAGGACCCAAAGAGTGTGAGTTCAATACCCGGTTAAGGCAGTGGATAATTTGGAGAGGGTAATTAACAGGAGATAACTGACATCCATTAAACATGGCATGTGGAATTAGAACAGTCTACCCCAGTGAGCGTAACAGAGGGTTCAGTTCGACATTCCAACCACCTGAAGAAGGCCGGAGTGTACAACGGCCGAAACGTTGTAATAAATATGGCCACAAAGATGAGGACAATAGTCCGAATAATGTAAATAACGTACAAGATTTGGAAGAGCAAAAATATCAGCTTTCCATCCAAGATAAAGGTCTACAAGTCCCTTGCGCTGTCCATTCTGCTCTGTGGATGGGAAAACGCCAAGAGAGCCCAAAGATTTGAAACTAAATGCTTCAGACGCCTTCTCGGGGGTTTCTGTAGGGGACACAAAATAAATGATTTTGTACAGGGACGAGTAACACAACAGGCAGGTCTCCAGAAGCCTCTCTTGGCAACAGTAAAGAGGAGAAGGCTGTTGTGACTTGGACATGCCATACGTCAAAATACCCTACCAAGGGCGGTTCTTCAAGGTACCTTTGAAGAGAGTAGATGTAGGGAGTGGCAGTCCAAAAGCTGGATGGACAACATCAAATAATGGACCAGGACGGACACTCCGATGATGTCTCCTGAGGCGGAAAACAGATCTGGTCATGAGAAAAGAAGACGACGACAATGGACGGGAAATTGTGGAGAGCCATAATCACCAACGTCCTGCAAGGAAGAAGAATTTCTATGCATCTTCGTATTTCTGTGTCACAATTTTCGACTATGCTGTCCAGAGAGTTAACTTTATACACTTGCTTGATTTTTCCCCACCCCAGTGTGTAACACACGTGTGGAGCAATTGGCCATGGCCAAGTGTAATTCCCAAAATTCTCAACAAACAATGGTAAAAATAGAAACAAAATAATGCTATGTATATAACGTAATGTTCATAAGGTTTATATATGTATATTACATATATTCCAAATGTTGTCACAACCGCGGAGCTTAGTGGGGATAAGCTCTTACTGTCTGAAAATGCTTATATACGTATATTATATATGTTCCAAAGGTTGTCACAACCGCGGATCTTAGTGGGGATAAGCTTCCAGTGTCTAAAAAAATGCTTCCGTGGGATACGCCTCAAATAGCCTCTGACAAATTCATCTCCAAGCCGAAGAATGAGCGAATGCGGACAACTGGCGCCTCATAACCAGCTGATTCGCGTAGATGGAGCTCGACACCCCAGAATGGCAATCCGTCTAGGGGACGGAAAACCCTGATTTTAAACCTCGGCTACTTTGCTGTCATATCCAAACACGGAAAAGTAATTCCAGACAGATAACTCTGATCAGAGCCCCGAAAGCGGGTGACCGTCAAAACTGACAACTTTCCGGCAACTCCTCCCGCTTCCAAATGCTCTGTATACTTTTGGATATTGCCTGTACGATCGAAATGAGGGTCATCTAGTCTGGGCAGAGCGTGGCCTGCACGTACCATCGCCCTGGCCTGTGACCTGGAGAAATCACTGCTGTTTCACAACGAAAGACAAATTTTCTACCAAACAGGGCACCATTTTTATGTCGCGGGATGAATGGATGTCTACTTACTTATATATAACGCAAGTCAGAAGCAAGACAATTATAAGACGGTGATTGGTCATAAAATATGAATAGTGTTCACACGAAAAGGGGATACAGTCAAGTGGTCATAACGTTCTGATTTCTAGGCAAGAATGAACAAAAAATGCGGGGCTAAGACTAAGAATTGCCCATGTTATATTGATTAGAAGAAAAAAGTCCCACTATGCATGGGATGGTTTTTAACAGACATTCCCCTACGATTGTAATCAACATTACACCTGAGGCTGTTTTTTTGTGCTGTGAGGACTGGGTTACCCGACCTGAGGGTATTTGTAACTGAGCTCCACCTGTAAGGTTATATGCTGCTTTTTATCAAAACCTGTCATCATATCACAAACATTTATCTGTGTGCCTGGGATACCTGTATCAAACTTATGTCACGGTTAGTCTTCGTAGGCCGATCGCGTCATCGCATGTTCCTATTCTAGCTGAACCCTGATTAAACGAAATTAAAAAGAATCGATCCTGACCAGGCATCTCGACATCAGTCACTTTTTCACCGACGTGGCTTAACCTCTGTCTTTTCTACAAATATTTTCATGGCAATTTCTCTGAAGAGTTTTTTTTCCTGGTGCCCCGACTGCATGAGTTCAAGTGAGCAACTAGATTGGCATCTGGATCCCACGCGTTTACGGTTGAAATTCAAGCGCCACCTCTACTCCAACAGCTTCTTTTCTCGCACTTCCCGCCTGTGATACTCCCTTCCGTTTCTTTGCTTTCCTGATAAATACTGTTACAATCTTTGTGTACCATTATATACTAGTGAGCAAACCCAAATGACTTGACTCACTTTACAGTTTCCCAAAATAAGGTTAACCAATCAGGAGACGTGAAATATTAAATCCGTCCTGTATAAAGGCGGCCATTTTGATTACTCTCTCCGAATAACCAGTGCCAACCTGTCAGGCAAAAGAACAGAAGGAAGAACTACGCTCTGCTACTTTATCGGGATATCCACTGCTAACCTGAACTACGCTTCACTACTGTCCTCAAAGTATTCACTGCCAACCTCTGGATTCTATCCTCAAAGACTACCGTCATCATGAATCTTGAAAAATTAAAATGCAACGACGATCGCTGTCTTCTATCTTCCTGAGACCCGTTCATCTTTTGTCTTTTCATCAATCCTTTCTATACTCAGTCTTTTCTCTCACACTACCTGGATGAAATTTTACACAGTTTTTCTTACTTTATAAGAAATCAAGTGACAGCAAGTACCATCAGCACTACAGGACTTTCCTCAGTATTGTTTATTATTAGAAACTGACTGAAAAGTTAGGCATTTACCGGTGGATTTTAATCAATTTTAAATTTTTTAAAATAACTTGTCCTATCCACAAAATAGAAAAGAAACGTGAAATATGAAAGTTGTACTCATCATTGGTGGCGAGCTTTTAACATTAACGAGCAGCTTCGGAAGGAAGTTGTAAAAACTGGAAATTCAAGAATCTGGAAACTCTTCAGACGATAGTGTTATTAAAATCAGCTTGAATCCTAAGGTGAGTAGTTGATTAACGAGAATACTTGTTGCCACTTGACTTCAATTGAATGATAGAAAAGAGGAAATCTTTGTGAAAAATCTGACAGTAAGAAGAAGAACGTCGAGGGTGTAACTGGATTACGAAAAAGATAAGTTGTTACCTGATCGATAGGGAAAACCGCATAACAATGTAAAATTCAAATCATACAATATATTTATGAGGTATTGAGGAGTCTAACAGACATTTGATATCAAGTAAAAGCCATTAGAGATTGCGTGAGATACGTAATAATATAATACCGAGGGGAGTACTGAAGAACAGGGAGTACTTGCTGTCACTTGATCTTTTGTAAAAATCCACCAGAATGAGTGTAAAATTATCAGTCAGTACCAAAACAGAATGAATACTGAGGAAAGTCCTGTAGTACTGATGGTACTTGCTGTCACTTGATTCTTTATAAAGTCAGGAGATACTGTGTAATATTTAATTCAGTAATAATCGAAAAGGAGAATCGAGGAACAGAAGGTGCTTGTTGACACTTTCTCTTGTAAAAAAAAAAAACACCAAACAATTCGAGATCTCAGTTCATCTATATCTAAAATTTTCAAAATCTGTGTGTATGTATGTGTGTATGTGTGATTGGATGTTGTTAATGCATTTCCACAGTTTTCATCGGATTTTGATGAAATTTATTTTGTTTGATAGATAATTCTTCAGTTCCGGTTTTGAGTCCAGATTATCGGCAACAATGGCTCTCCACTACTTCCTGTCCATTATAACTCTCAGCAACGTTTTACTATTTACTATCTGTTCTTGGATATATATCTTTCATAAAAACTTTAATAAAAATGTTTTAAATTAGTAAAATAATCTTATTTTTTATTATTTAGTACCCTTTTTAGGGCCACCCCCATTCAAATTGTTACCCCCCCCCCCATTTGGGGATGTGCCTCAGTTGCACCCAATTGTTGTTACTAACATTGGTTTTCGGGTAGGCTAACTTTAAATTTAAACTGCTCCAAATGAGCGGTAAAAATTCCCGGTAATGAAAGACCCGGTCATAGATGGGTTATACTGCTAGTAAATAATAATACAGTATACTAAAGTACGTCCTGTAGTACGCATAGTAAATCTCATTTTATTTATTGTAAAATCCACCGGTAAATGCCTAACTTTTCAGTCAGTTTCTAATAAGAAACAATACTGAGGAAAGTCCTGTAGTGTTGATGGTACTTGCTATGACTTGATCACTTGTAAAAACCACCAGAGAATCTAAAATCTAATAAGTATTAATAATAAGGGATACTGAGAAAAGTCCTGTAGTACTGATGGTACTTGCTGTCACTTGAGCTCATATGAAGTAGGAAAAAACTGTGTTAAAAAATTTCATCCAGATAGTGTATAATAAAATCGAAGAAGAGTAGCGAAGGACATAGGGTAATTGCTATGACTTGATTTCTTTTTAAAAGGGCCAGAGAACGTCAAATCTTAGTGAATAAGTAATAAGAAAGAATAGTGAGGAATGTCCTGGAGTACTGATGGTGCTTGCTGTCACTTGATCTCTTATAAAGTAAAAAAAAAAACTGTGTAAAATTCAATTCAGAAAGTGATAATTAAACAATCGAAAAACGCTGCCGAATAACAGACGGTAAATGCTATGACTTGATTTCTTGTAAAAAAAAACAAACACCAGAGAATATCAAATCTTAGCGAATAAGTAATAAAAAGGAATACCCAGGAAAGTCCTTTAGTACTGATGGTACTTGAGCTCACTTTATTTATTGTAAACTCCACCGGTAAATGTTTAAAATCTCAGTCAGTTCCCAATAATAGATAATACTGAGGAGAGTCCTGCAGTACAGTGACTACTTGCTGTCACTTGCTCTCTAGTAAAAACCACCAGAGATTGTTTGAAATTTCAATCGTTTAGTCATGCTGTATTATGTTTTCACCATAAATGATTTGTGTGAAATCTCAATAACTAATGAAAAGAAAATACTGGGGAGAGTCCTGGTGCATTGGAGAGTCTTGTTCCCACTTGATTTCCAGTAAATCTCCAGTTGCTACTGGTATGAAAATTACGTGAGTACGAATAAATATGTTGTATTATTATCTCCAGCCATTTTTTCTTTCTTCCCGCCAATCGCCATTCCTTTTATCTCATGTTCAGTCTCATGGGAAGCAAAAAAAAACCATACGCCCCACCCATTCTTGATTAAATCCATAGGCGGTGTCCCTTGCATGAATGATCTAGTCCACTGATACACAATGCCGTATATCCACCCCACTGGTCAATTACAAAAATAATATCTACTTATATCACAAATACTTCGACTTGCACGCTCAGATGCCGCTGTCAGTACAACGAAAACGACTACCAAATGCAATCGTCCCTTGAGTATTTCATTGCAGTCGAATGGAAACTATTCTTGCTCGCCTCGCGGTCGACCAATAGTGAACATATTAAAAAGACCGAAACATTACGTCTGAACAAGGCTGGCCGACTTCCCTTGGGTAGCCGACACGTGTAAGCTTGTGCAAGTCTAACCAAAGGGTATTTGTTCGTTATTTCATATTGCAATTCTCACTTTCAAAAACGTTCTCGGCTGACACGAAGTAGAAAGACTATATTGAATCCATTTCTAGGTCAGCTGGTAAGAAAGTTGGTTCACTGTGTACAATTTTTCTCTCCAGAATCTATCATACTATCATATCTATGTCATTTTTATAATCATTTAAATACAATGTCAATCGTTATCTACTGTTCTGATTATTTTTTTCTCTTCCCGCTCATTATTAATGTTTCTGTTCCTAATTCTTCCACACCTTGTAACCCCTTGTGTCTTAGTGGCTTTACTGCCTTTCTTATGGAAGTTTTTTTCTGGCTCCATGCCTTCCAGCCAACTTTGATCTTCAAATATTTAAATGCCATATCAATCATCATCTACTGTCCTGATTACTCTTTTCTCTTCCCACTCATTATTAATGTTTCTGTTCCTAATTCTTCCACACCTTGTAACCCCTTGTGTCTTAGTGGCTTTACTGCCCTGCGTGGGAGGATACCGATTTTTAAAAAAGTATACCATTTGTCCATGCTTAAAATATTGCTGCCACATATGATCAGGTGCCCCTGCTATTTACCATGAGATCTTTGATAAAATCAAAAATATCAGCAATATTATCGGTTCTAATCTGGCATCTCGGTTTCAGTCACTTTCCCTCCGCCGTAAGGTTGCCTGTCTGTGTCTTTTCTATAAATACTTTCCTGGTAATTGTTCGGATGAGCTCTTCCTCATGGCATATATATATATATATATATATATATATATATATATATATATATATATATATATATATAAATATGCCATAAGGAAGAGCTCATATATATATGCCATAAGGAAGAGCTCATACATATATATATATATATATATATATATATATATATATATATATATAGGGAATAGTATTTTCATAGAGACAGTGAGGTATTATGGTGAATGTAGTAAGAAAGGTACGTATGAACGTGTTGTTTTGGTGTAAGGAATATTGTTTGTATGATTGGGTCAGTGTTCGTGGTCAGCTAAGTTATCGTTAAGACAGAAGAAGACCGTCCTTTCCCCAATCCCCCCTTCGGCCTTGTGCCCCATTTCTGTGTGCATAACAGAATAAATATTGCTCTTCCCTATGGCACCTAGACTTTATTAATTTAAGGGCACTACTAGACAGGCGTCGAGATCACATCAATTTACATTTGATCTGGCCAGATGTAGCCGTAAGTTCTATGCTAACAGTTTCTTTTCTCGCACTTCTCTCCTGTGGAACCTCCTTCCGGCTCCATACTTTCCAGCCAACTTTAATCTAGAAAAATTTAAATCCAATGTCAATCGCTGTCTACTCCCTTCTCTTCCCACTCATTATTAATGTTTCTGTTCCTAAGTTTTCCACGCCCAGTAACCACTTGTGTCTTAGGGGCTCTACTGCCTTGTATGGGGTGAAACCGATTAAGAAACACACAAGAAGCTAACAAACCGATAGACAAACAGACATGAAACGATAACATGAAAGTTTAATTAACCGACAAAAAGAAAAATGTCTCCTTTCTCCCCAAGAGAGTTATGGTCAACCCTACGCCTAAATATTTAAAAAATACTTTCACCTCAAGAGAGGCAATAAAGCCACTAATACACAAGAGGTTAGTGAGTGTGAAAGAAAAAGAAACAGTTAGCAAAGAACTTACGGTTACATCTCGCCAATTCAACTGTAAAATGATGAGACCTAGTTACCAATCTAGTACTGCGCTTAAATTCATAAAGTCTAGGTACCATAGAAGAAAGTTTATCAGAACAATTACCGTGAAAGTATTTAAAGAAAAGTCACAGGGAAGCTACATTACGGCGGTTGAAAAGTGAGTGAAGACGGGATGCCAGGTCAGGGCCAATAAAATTGCAGATTTGTAATAGTATTGTAATGTTATCATGCTTTAAGTTAGAATGGAAAATGTAATACCAAATCTAAACACGCAGAGTATTGGAAAAGTACCTTCCCAAAGCCAAGCAGAGCATTAAGATACAGGAACATTTCGTTAGAAACAAAGAAAAGACTACTAAACTGTCATGTAATACAGGGCGTGGCAGTATTATATC
Organism: Acanthosepion esculentum; assembly: GCA_964036315.1. Classification (NCBI taxonomy): domain Eukaryota; kingdom Metazoa; phylum Mollusca; class Cephalopoda; order Sepiida; family Sepiidae; genus Acanthosepion; species Acanthosepion esculentum. The sequence continues at coordinate 119,040,596 of OZ038483.1, forward strand.
CTAGACGTACCCCCCACAGAAATACAGTACTGTTCGATAAAAGTGACTCACCTGATGTTTTTTACAAAATGTTCTCTTCTCCGATGAAATGAAAGTTGAGCTAAATTCAAAGGATAAGCGATCTAAAATCCGAAGAAGAAGCTTTGAAAGCTCTTTGAATTTAGCAGTAAGTACTGTCAAGCATCCGTTTAGTATAATGTTCTGGGGATGCTTTTCTTTTCATGGAACTGGTTTCTTAAAACCTATTGAAAAGACCACCAGGAGCGAGCAGTACAAGAGAATTTTAGAGTCTTGTCTGCTCCCTTCTGCTGAAAGGGTGCAAAATCGACCCCACCAAGATGATTTTTATGCAGGATAATGCTCTCTGTCACAAATCAAAATTGATGAAGGAATACTTTGATGAGAAGCAAGTGAGTGTTATGACATGGCCGCCCCAATCTCCTGACCTCAACCCCATAGAAAACTTATGGAGCATTATAAAGTACAGGCTCTCGAGAAAGCAGTTGAGCAACAAAGAGGATTTGATTGTGAATTTCATATCCAAATGGAATTCAATACTTGGAGATGAGATTTGCCAGAACCTAATCAAGTCAATGCCAAAAAGTGTTTGAAATGTTATTCAGATTAAAGGAGGACCCATAGATTATTAAATATTTCGAACAATAGTACCTATTATAAATAAGTTATACCTCTATTATTCTTTATTTAAAGCTGTTCGGTTATGTTTCTATTGTTTACTAGATGCAGGAAATAAGTGAGTCACTTTTTTTGCACACATTCCCCCCCCCCACCTCATTTATATCCAAAATTATAATTATCAATAGAATACCTTAGGGTGAGTAAACTTTTTTACTAGGTGGTCGGGAAGGGGTCTTTATATTAGTAAGATTAAAAAATAGTTTGACCCCCCAAAACAATAGGCGAAGACGATAAACTACATCCAGCAGCAAGGCCTCTTATCAGGAGGTTTTGAGGAGCGTGGAACCACCTCTTAATTGCTGACCCGGGGTGGTGTTGACCATGTTCACTACACTCTATGAATATAGAATCCAGCGCAGTACGTAATCTGTTCAATGAAACAACGTTAAAGATTAACACTCACGAGTCAGACACTCTACTGAATCTGACTATATCGCCAATACCACCAGCAGTTGTTCCGTAATTCTTCAGTCTTCGATATCAAAGGCTGACAGTAATATTTAGAAACTCCCCACGACGAGGGTTACATGTAGCACAAGGCCGGGTTTAACGTGGGTTTTCCGAGCCCGTAGGCTCTGCTATATATATATATATATATATATATATATATATATATATATATATATATATATATATATAGATATATATTATATTATATTATATTATATTATATTATATTATAAAGAGATAATCATACCTTGAATCAATTAGCAATATTAATGCAATTATTGGCGAAATCCCTTCGCCAGTAGACATAATTATAAGCATTATACTACTAATAATCCACTGAATGATGAGATCTTTATGTATAAAATTGTGAGATGGATATGGTGTATTTTTTAATTCAGCTAGTACTTTCAAAGTCTCATGTCTTCATCCTCAGGCTGTATTTTTTTCCTTTAGAATCAAAGCCTGGAAGACGAAATAAATGTGTTGACGACCGAAAGATGCTTTTAAGAATGAGTTATTTATTAACGTAATGTTATTATGTAATGTTGGAACGTGCAAGTCGCAACGCTTAAGTTCAAATATTTCAAGTGAGATTTTTTTATATGAATTTTGTAATTTGGTAAATCCACGAATTCTTTTATTATAAATGTTTTTCAGTTAACGTGACATGAACTAAGTAGATAGTTCAATTAATGGAGTGATATGTCTTAGTTTTTTTTTCTCAGGAATTTTGTACTGCGGATCAATATATATATATATATATATATATATATATATATATATATATATATATATATATATATTATTCCAGGATCATTTTTCCAACTTATTCATGATGATCTTCACCCTTTCTAACCTTCTAACTTTCTGTCCTGGAGTAACAAAGTACTTCACAGGTTTACAAATTTTTTTTTCACTGCTCTTTGGACTTTCATCGGTGAATCTCCTCTGTCATGTGCCCAAAATCTTATGAAATGAGTTGGATCTTTTTTAAGTTAAAGTTATTGATGATCCTTCTTCCTGTTGTAACCTCTGGATCCAGTTTTCCTCTCTACCGTTTCCTCTTTTTTAAACTTATTCGCCGTTCTCTTGATTGTTCTTGAATGAATTTTGAAGATGGAAGCCAGAGTATGAATGTTGGTACCACCACTAAAGTTCCTAATGTTCTTTTTCCTTTCATTATTGTTCAGTCGAGAAGTCAGTGGTTCTTACACAAAACGATTTTAACCTGTTCTCTTTCTCGCTGAAAAACTCAAAGAGTTTTTCAGTTATTCTTCCAGTCAATAGTGTCAAGATGGTTAAACATCCTATCTTAAAACCTGTGAAAAAAAGAAACTTAATTAGTTTATTGTTCTTTGGATATTAAACATTTTGTGGGGTGGACGATTATTCCTATGCTGTTACCCGATTTGGACAATTTTGCTGTTACACCCGGTATATTTAATAAAGATCTGAGAGTGTTCTTGGGCAGATCGCTGATATAAAGCAGAGAGATATAAATATAGAGAGACAGTAGGAATGAGGAGATAGCTTTGGGCGACGCCAGCTTTGATCACATGCCTCCCAGAGGACCGGCCATCAACACGAGCCTCATGGATATGCCTGAGAGGAAAACTTGATAGCTGAGAGAAATTTTCCAAAGATTCCATCGCTGTTCAGTTTGTGTAGTAATTCTGTCTGCTACACCTTATCAAAGGCCTTCGAGATATCTTGAATGACATATTCAAGAGATTTATCATTTTTAACTTGACGATAGATTATTGTCCATACACAGGGTTTGCGGTGGTCTAGTGCCGGACACAGGATGTAGAAGTTTTTCTGCGTTCAGTTATGGACACACGTGTACACAAAACAACAAAAAAAGAAGAAGAAAATAGCATTTATCCGTGTATTTTCTGATCTTGTTCCTCTTTTAGCACATGCTTTAAGCTTTACTGACCGATGACCGCCGATTAAATCATCTCTGATCAGAAACGGACTTTTCTCTAGTCACCATGAAAAGAAACACTCTCAATGAGACTCTATTGAGACACAAGGTCACCTCAGATATTAATTGAAGTATATATATATGATCAATTGCGAAATATATCGGGAAAAAACAGCTCAAAGTAAGTAGTTGAATCCTTCTACTATGTTTTATTATCACGAATTAGTTTGGGTTTGGTTCGGTTTGCTTTACGGCATATCAAACTCAATGGGTTATGCCGACATAATATAGCCTGACGTGCCTTAACCGATCGAGCCACATTAGGCTAAATGACGGCTCCGTGTAGGATACAGGTTCGATTCCTGTCGGAGGAGGCATATTTTCTATGACAATTTCTCGGACATTCAGGCCGGTAAATGTTATTAATACTGTTTATTATAAAACAGAGCATTTACTTAAATATTTGTATCGATAAAAAGAACGTATAAACATAAAAAAATGTGTTAAAATAATTATCGGACTTTGTTCATTTCATAATGTGTGACGTCATTTGTTTACATTTGGATACGCGTCGAGCAGATATGAATGTATGAGAGAAAATCATGGAAAATTGTAGTTTTAAAACAGTCAAATCGACCTTGCTAACAGAATGCTCCTCTGTGGCCAAATCGGTTAAAGGCACGTCAGGCTATATGACGGTACCGTATAGGATACTGGTTCGATTCCTGTCGGAGGACGCATATTTTCTTATGAAAATTTCTCGGACATTGAGGCCGGTAAATGTTGTTAATACTGTTTATTATAAACAGAGCATTTACTTAAATATTTGTATCTATAAAAAGAATGTATAAACATAAAAAATATATATATATATACTCAGCACCTGGATTTTGCATTTGCTCAAACTTCTGCCACTGGTGAGGGAAAAATGTATATTTATTATCAATATAATATAATATATAACTCTGTTATATTACATCATTACTATTTTATTAACACCAGCACTCAATGTACGATATGAAATTTTCACACAGACACACACACACACACACACACACACATATATATATATATGTAAAATTATATATATATATATAGTTAAGAGATAAGGATTTAGTGCTAGATGTCACCTAATACAAGGCTTGAAAGCCACGCAAGGTAGAAGGTTACTGTTAACATTTGAACAGCGCACGAAATGTAATAGGAACACCTCATGCGAACAGTTAACCGCTATCTCGCTCTATCAATGTTCCATAGAGAGGTCTCTACTAGTTCCAATGTAAATAAGCAATTATTATTGTGTGTGGTATCATCTTGCCAGAAAGTAACTTTAAATGCCAAATTATCAAGCCACGTCCGGGGTCTGTAAGTGAAAAGGGCACCGTAGAAGAGTTATCTTTGCATATTTGGGACGTTTCGCTTAGATGGAGAGAGTTCTGCCGATGGTATGTGCAATTCCGCACATGGTATTCTCTTCTAGATTTGAGATGCTGACGTGTCGAGGAATTTTACTCAAATGGTTTTCAGTATCTTTCTTTATCATAACCAATGCCCCTATCGCAACAAGGATCTACTTTTAATGGTTTGCTTTGGTTTCTTTTACGGCATATCAATCTCAATGGCTTATTTACAGCTGGTAATATTATTTTTTTCAAAAATGTATTGCTGTTAATAATTTTTTTTCTTTCAAAAATATATTGCTGGCATTTTTTTCCCAAAACGTATTGCTGTTATTAAAATCTATTTTTACCTTTCCATCGTGGGTGTTAACTATTTGCCCATAGCTGGGACCCTAACAGGTACTACCACCTCGGGTCAGGATGAACCTGGGAACATGAGCAATTAAGAGATGGTTCGAGGCTCCTCAACGCCTTCCTATCACAGCCCTTGCTGTCGGGTGTATTTTATCGTCTTAGCCTAGACTGTCTACTTTGAAGTTTCCACATTTTTGTTACTTCGATTTGCATATTATTATTATTATTATTATTATTATTATTGAGATCTTGTTCGACTTTTAAATTTTTCAACCGGGTGATGACGATCATATCCCAACTCCAACCCACAGCTTACGGACACAACGCTTTCCTCAGCACATGAGCTGTTCCAAGAAGTGCTGCCACCTGCGCGCTGCCAATGATATCAGGTATCCGCAAGGGGTCCTGCGAGGCATACAGATTCCTGGAAATAGGCCCGAGGGCGCCAACTACAAAAGGGAGAGCTATGAACTGCTGCTTAGCACATCTCTCCTATTTTCCCCGCCAGGTCTTCGTATCTCTTTATTTTTACCTGCTTCGCCATCACGATGTCGTTAGTCTAAGGTACCGCAACGACTATCAGGATTCATTTATGTCTAATATTTTGCACTAACATCAGTCGTGTGCACAAGAGCAACCAGTAATTAATCCATTATTATTATTATTTATTTATTTATTTCCTTTGATTTCGGCCGTTTACACATTTCTTTCCGGGCCCCGCACAGAGACCTAAGGTTAGAAATGGTATCATGACACTTTCCACTGACAAAAAAAAATTACATAGATAAAGTCCTTCGTAAAGTGTGGGCTGTACTTGTAAGAACAATTTTTTGTATCTCTTTGAGGCATGGACTTCCAGGAATCCCTTCAATTATTCTACTGGAATCTTTTCCAACCAATCCTAGTGCTCCAACTACAACAGGGACTGTTGATGTTACCGTGTAACACATTTTTGAGATTTCTATTTCAGGGTCCTTATTATTATTATTATTATTATTATTATTATTATTATCATCATTATTATTAGTTAATTTTATTTCTGTTGTATAGACATTTCCTTCCGGGTCTTAAGGTTAGAAAGGTTAGCAATGGCTTCATTACAAAACAACAACCTAAGATCACACACATTTTACATAGATCTTCGTAATTTGTGAGCACTACTTGTGAGTACAATTTTTTGTATTTCTTTAAGGCATGTACTATCAGGAATCCCTTCAATGACTATCAGAACCTTTTCCAATAGATCCGCGGCTCCACCTACAATTGTAATTATTAATGTCCTCATGAGCCACATTTGTTAGATTTCTACCTCAAGATGCTTGTATTTCGATAGTTTTTTTTTTAAAGATTTTCAAAGATACATTACAATCTGCTGGGACATTACAGTCTGCTGTTTTTGTGGATTTTGATTGCAATGTCTGGGAGATTAGCTTTCATCGTTCTGTCTGTGAATATTGTAAAGTCTCATAAAATTAGTACAGGTCCTATCTCTGTAACCGGATTATTATTATTATTATTATTATTATTATTGTTATTATTATTATTATTATTATTATTATTATTTGTGTATGTTATGTTTCCTGCTTTGTATCCTGTAGAGCCGGGTTCAAACTATAGTCTTTAGACCCTAAAGGAAATAGATAAAAATGTAATTGATAGCACTTTTCTTAGTATACGGGATGTTCCTGGTCGGGCGATCTTCTGGCCAACTTGTATGCTAACGTTACCTGGGACACTGTTAGTAAAATTGTCCATTCCTTTTCTCATGAGGCCAAGAGCGGCGATTACTATTGGTACAGTCTCAGGCTTCATTCCCCACATCCTGTTATTATTATTATTATTATTATTATTATTATTATTATTATTATTTGTGTATCTTATGTTTCCCGCTTTGTATCCTGTAGAGCCAAATTCCAAACTATGGTCCTTAGGCCCTATAGAAGAATTGTCATTTAATTTTCTTAGTATATTGAATGTTCCTAGTAGGGCGATCTTTTGGCCAACCTGTATGCTGATGTTACCTGGGACAGTTAGTAAAATTGTCCATTCCTTTTCTTATGAGTCCCAGACCTCCAATTAATACAGTCTCCGTCTTCATTCCCCACATCCTGTTATTATTATTATTATTTGTGTATCTTATGTTTCCCGCTTTGTATCCTGTAGAGCCAAATTCCAAACTATGGTCCTTAGGCCCTATAGAAGAATTGTCATTTAATTTTCTTAGTATATTGAATGTTCCTAGTAGGGCGATCTTCTGGCCAACCTGTATGCTGATGTTACCTGGGACACTGTTAGTAAAATTGTCCATTCCTTTTCTTATGAGTCCCAGACCTCCAATTAATACAGTCTCCGTCTTCATTCCCCACATCCTGTTAATCTCGATCTCCAGGTCCTTGTATTTGGACAACAAATGGAGATGTTTCTCTCAGATGCTACTGCTATGTCAATAAGTATGCACTTCTTGAATTTCATGTCTTTTATGATAATATCAGGTCTGTTGGCTTTTATTTCCCTGTCAGTTTGAATTGGTATGTCCCAGAGGATAGTTACATTGTTATTTCGGGTAATTGTGTCTGGTTGGTGCTCATACCATCTCTCAGTGGTTTCGATTTTGTGCTTCTTGCATTTATTCCAGTGAACATATGTCGCTACCTTGTTATGTCTGTGAGTAGGATCATTTTTTTTTTTTGCTAGTTCCGGACATCCTGAGGCAATATGGTCGACAGTTTCATCATATTTTGCATAGATCCTTCTTTTCTGGTTAGTTCCATCCTTGATTATGTAATGTATTTGTCATGCAACGCCTTGTCCTCCCAGTTTTTTTTTTTTTGTAATTCATATTATTATTATTATTATTATTATTATTATTATTATTATTATTATCAGACACAGATTTACTTGGCTTAGTGTCTGCATTTTTGTAGTTGAACTCCCGACCATTTTGACTGATTGATGATTATTTTGATTAACGGCATATCAACACCTTATGGGTCATTTAATACCGAAATTTAATTTTATTGGGAGCTTCGAAGTAATAATAATATTATATATGTTATTCTGCTTTCACAATTGAATACATGGTAGTTGATACTCAGCTTTTGTGCATCTATGGAAATCATTGCAAGAGGCTGACATGTGTATTTCATGCTGTAGTTTTGTTGAAGTTATATTTTGGAATACAGTTTTATTTCTTTAAGAACTTGTAGGATATTATATGGATTAATGTCATTAAAGTGTTGGTTGTCTAATTTTGTTTAGCGGCATATCAACCTCTTGGGCTACGTAATGGCGAAATCTATATATTTTGAGCACAATTTTATGGCTTCAAGTAAATATATTTGGAACACAATTGTATAACTCCAAATAAAGATAAAATATATTGTTAATTTTACTTTTGTTGTGGCCTGTTTAGGGGGCCTGAAAGAAAGACACGGAAGACGAAGGTAGGTTGAACAAGTGTATTGAAATAACAGATATATACAAAGCAAAAGTGTTAGTAATAAGCAGATAGAGGTGTACGTCCGGACGGTAGGTTAACACTGCGTCTCCGCTATATTTAATAGCATCCCCACATCCCGACGAGGGTTGTATGTGGCACAAGGCCGAGTTTACCGTGGGTTCTCCGAGCCCGTAGGATCGGCCAAAAATATCCCCTTAGAACCCGTATAAACGTGTTCGGGGTCTATGTCCCTCCCCGGACGAAACTCTACCCTTCGGCATAGCTTCGTCCGGGCTCCTCTCTGCCAAAGCAGAGTGTTCGACAGAAGTCGCACACAGTCAGAGACTGCGTCTCAGCTCACCAACCGACTCCTCAACAACTCTTGCAGTTAGTATTTATGAGAGGAGGAAGAGTTCCTTCTACTGTAGGAGGGTTTACCACAACTGTAAATATGTATTTTTATATTTTCATCGTATTTGTTTTTTGAAAGGGTTCACTCTTTGCCTATCTGTTCCTCTTGCCCTCAATCGGCCCTGTGCGTATCAGATTTTCCAAGGCTTCTTTCCTCGTTATGTGACCTATACATTTTTTAACTGACTCTTGTTGATGTTGAGTATAAGTTTGCTTTTCTTTTTCTTTAAAGCTTCATCATTCCTCACATGTTAGGTCCATGGTATTCACTGCATCCTTCTGTAGAACCACATATTTGTTATCTCAAGTTTCTTCTACGTCTGCGAGGAGATTGTTCCACATTCACTACCATATAGGAAGACCTATATTACGTAACAGTTAAGTACACTTTTCTTTGTTACAAACGAAATATTCCTGCTTCTTAATATTTTGCTTAGCTTTTGGAAGACCTCTTCTGCTATCCCAATGTGACTTCGGCTTTCGGTGTCACATTTTCAGTCCTTTGTTAAAGCACTTTTTCATTTTTTTGTACTTGCTGAATCTTGGCATCCCCGGTGTGTAATTCGCAATGTTGAACTGCCCCTTTTGCTGACAACCATACGTTTTGTCAGCTTATTAATTGATGCTTAGTCCCTTCTTATCGCTATCCTTCACTTACCTCTTGTCAACTTTCATCTTCAAAAATGTAAGTGAGTTCATTCGCTAGTGTCGGATAGTCAATCGTTATCTACTGTCTTTTTGATTCCTCTTCTTTTTCTGTTCTTTTTCTTATATTCTTTCACACACAGTAAATCATATGCGTCTTAGTGGCTTTATTTCCTTGCCTGGAGTGAAATGATAAAAAATAACAATGAAAGATAAACGAATCAATCAATCAAACAATATACACTGATTTATTTGAACGAGTATCCTTATCTTGGTTCTTATACTCACACCACTTTGTGCTGTGGCCTTGTTAGGACCAGAAATAAAGATACAAAGAGAGGAATTGAGTTAAGCAAATATATTAACAGAAACAGTAATACAAACATATACAAACGAGAGTGTTACAGCAAGAATGTTCGGCCCGACTGTCAGAGCTGACCGCTGGAAACTTTCCTCTCCATCTGTCGATTTTACAAATATTTTCATGGTAACTGCTCCGATGACAATAGGCCGAATAATGTAAATAATTTAACTTCACTTTAAAAATTTAAATAGTTAATATAATTATCTTTACTTTCAATTTTAATCATCTTTTTAAAATATATATTTTTTATTTTAATAATTTTTAAATAATTTATTTTAATATATTTTTAATAATTTTTTTTAATAATAATTTAAAATAATTTGTTTAGATATATATTTTACCTGTGCCACGCCAGGAAAATTTTTCTCTCCGGATTCGATCCTTCAAATCTACAAATCAACCATTCACCCTTGCATGGAGTATTGCTATCATATATGGTCTGGTGACCCTTCTGTTTGTCTCAAGGTTCTTGATAAGATCCAGAGACGGATATGCAATGTAATTGGCCCTGATCTGGCATCTCGTCTGCAGCCGCTCTCTCACAGACATGCCGTCGCCTCCCTCTGTCTTTTTTTTTACAAATATTTTCATGGTAACTGCTCCGAGGAGCTGCATTCACTGGTTCCCAGACTTCATGAATTTAGGTATTCTACTAGACTGGCATCCTGCTCTCACCCTTTCACTGTCGAAACTGTTAAATGTAGCCGTCTCTTCTACTCCAACATTTTCAGGTCTCGCACTTCTCGCCTGTGGTAGTCCCTCCCTTTTTCTTGTTTCCCTGATAGCTATAATCTCCAACAATTCAAATGTAATGTCAATCGACGTCTCCAGATGCCTTGATCTATCTCCTATCCTTCTCTTCACCCATTCCTCTATCAAGCCTCTTTGCTCTCGTTCCAACTCTCTGTAACCCCTTTCGTGCTAGTGGCTTCCTGACTTGCTTGGGGTGAAACGCTTAAAAAAAAGAAAGGCAGTACCTGCTCCTATTTATAGCTGGGAGAGTCCATGCGTGCGTGGATAAATTACCATAAAACTTTGACTAATGTTTACGTGTTGAAACAACGTTATTATAAACCTACTGTCCTCACCTTGATTATAATCTCATCAATGTAACTCTTCCATTAATGCAGAATTGTTGTCATACATTGATTTAATTGTACTACTGTCATTATCTCGGTAGCAACGTTTATGTATTTTTACGGTTCATCACCCTTTTTCCAGGTTATTTAAAACCAGAAATTATTTTTAGATTAAAATATTTTTTGGAGATAATAATGATTTGCTGATACAAATCGTACTAATTAACCTATAGATGGGGGGAGAAGAGTTGAATTCATACCTAACATATGCGCTTAAATGAATACAACGAACCCGATTGAAATTGAAACTCGGCTCACAGATTAACACTTCCGGGTCGTTCATTATTTACATTATTCGGACTAGTGTCCTCATCTTTGTCGCCATGTTTATCACAACGTTTCGGCCGTTGCACGTACCAGCCTTCTTCAGGTGGTTGGAATGTTGAACTGAACCCTTTATTTCGCTCACTGGGGTAGACTGTTCTAGTTCCACGTGACATGTTTTTTTCAAGGACACATGGCACTGGGGATAAAGGCGTTATTTAGATCCAGTGACAGGACCCAAAGACTGTGAGTTCAATACCCGGTTAAGGCAGTGGAGAACTTGGAGAGGGGAATTAACAGGAGATAACTGATAACTGACATTCATTAAAAAAATGGCACGTGGAACCAGAACAGTCTACCCCAGTGAGCGAAATAAAAGGTTCAGTTCGACATTCCAACCACCTGAAGAAGGCTGTAGCGTAAAACGGCCGAAACGTTGTAATAGATATGGCGACAAAGATGAAGACAATAGTCTGAATAATGTAAATAGTGTACATAATACCTCATCTCAGAAATATAAACAGATACTGAAAGGCCGAAACATTGTAATAAATATGGCGACAAAGATGAAGACAATAGTCTGAATAATGTAAATAGTGTACATAATACCTCATCTCAGAAAAGTTTTTTCCCTCCTTAATCAAATAATGGTAAATTTTTACCATGAAAATATATTGCTGGTATTCTTACTACAAAAACGTATTTTTGTACTTTCATAATGTTTTGACCCCAGGTTTGGGGGTTAACCATTTTCCCATAGCTGGGAACCTAACAGGTGCTACCAGCCTCGGATCGGGATGGGCCTGGGAAAAACAGCAATTAATTAAGAGGTAGTTCCATGCTACTGAAAACATTTCAATCAGACGATTTGCTGCCGGATTTAGTCTATCGTCATACCTAAGTCCAGGAAAAAATAAAATATGTAATAACTCGACATTAACCTGCTCCCAGTAGGAAAAGAATAAAGAGCTTTTTGAACGGTATTATATTGGGTTTCCGGTTCCGGTTAACGACTTATTTCCCAACCAGTAATCCCCTTGCGTCTTTGTGGCATTATTGACTTGCTTGGGGGTGAAATGATTAAAAAATAATAATTTAGATAATCTCTAGTGTGTTTTCCGTTCTTTAATCCAGTTGAACAGTAAGCGATTAGCCGATTCTATGTAGCTCCTCTTGTAGGCAAAGTTAATATACTGATGACGCTGAGGTCGATGTCGAACTAATGCCACCTATAGAACAATGCCTCAGTGTCGACTATTATCTGTCATATAAAAGTGCTCAAGAGGCCCAAAAGAGACCTGTACACTAAAATTGCTTATATACAAAACAAAGTGAAGGGGGGCAAGATTGCAGTCGGTGGTATGCCAGGAATGTTGTCAGTACGCCTCGATAACCAAATTAAGATGAAGGAAGTGGACGACGCGTAGAGAGAAAGAAATTCGTTGAATTTGCAGGTGGGTGGAAAATAGGTGACAAAACAGTGAAAGGAGAAAGGGAAGTTTGTGAATTTATAAGGAGGAGAAAGTGTCATGTGGATAGAGATGAAAAAAAGGCAAATGAATATGATCGATTCAGGTAGAAGGGCAATGGTTTAGATAGATAGATAGATAGATAGATAGATAGATAGATAGATAGATAGATAGATAGATAGATAGATAGATAAAGAACAGGATAGATAGATAGATAGATAGATAGATAGATAGATAGATAGATAGAGAGATAGATAGATAAAGAACAGGATAGATAGATAGATAGATAGATAGATAGATAGATAGATAGATAGATAGATAGATAGATGAAGCTTGAACATATCAAATAGATAGATGGATAGATAGATAAAGAACAGGATATATATATATATATATATATATATATATATATATATATATATATATATATATATATATATATATATTGATAGATAGATAGATAGATAGATAGATAGATAGATAGATAGATAGATGAAGCTTGAACATAAGAAATAGATAGATGGATAGATAGACAAAGAACAGGATAGATAGATAGATAGATAGATAAATAGATAGATAGATAGATAGATAGATAGATAGATGAAGCTTGAACATATGAAAAAAATTGATAGATAGTTAAAGAACAGATAGATAAATAGAGAGATTATGAGTAGTATGAGATAGATAGATAGATAGATAGATAGATAGATAGATAGATAATGAACAGACTGAGATAGATAGATAGATAGATAGATAGATAGATAGATAGATAGATAGATAGATAATGAACAGACTGAGATAGGAGATAGATAGATAGATAGATAGATAGATAGATAGATAGATAGATAGATAGATAATGAACAGACTGAGTTAGGGGATAGATAGATAGATAGATAGATAGATAGATAGATAGATAGATAGATAGATAGATAGATAGATAGATAGATAGATAATGAACAGACTGAGATGGGGGATAGATAGACGAAGCATGAACTGACTAGAACAGACTGAGCTAGATAGATAGATAGATAGATAGATAGATAGATAGATAGATAGATAGATAGATAGATAGATAGATAGAGAGATAGATAGAGAGAGAGAGAGAGAAAAGAAAATAATTTCAACCAAATAGGCGGACAAATGGAAATAGCTCATGGGCCAGACAAAGGGAATATGAAGCAAACGTGGAGATTATGATCGGATGAGTAAAACTGTTTGAGAACGCGACAAAAAAGAATGAACAAACAAACGAAAAAAAGAAAGAATGTGGCATCCGGCCCAGTGGCTGAAATAGTAATGACTTGGTTTACCGGTAAGATTAGTCGATAAACGTGAGACAAGAAAAGCAAGTATTCCCCCCTCTCTCTCCATACATTATATATATATATATATATATATATATATATATATATATATATATATATATATATATATATATATATATATATAAGCATTGTGCGTCAAGATATTGACAGAGGATGGTGACTGATTTATACTTAAAAGCAATCGTCAGACCATGGTGGGATCACAATTGCGTTTAAACATGACCCTGACTGTAATCATCTAGTGTTGATACCTAGGCCCACGCTGCTTATATCTACATACGTTCTGTTCTTGATATTGACTACTTTTCGTCGATAAATAAGGAAAATAAAAAAAACTGTATTTTCTCTCTCTCTCTCTCACACACACGCACACACACACACACACATACATACATACATACATATATATATATATATATATATATATGTGTGTGTGTGTGTGTGTCTAACACCAAAATCATCCCAATCATCTAATAGAATAATTATCCATCCCACAAAATTTTTCATGTCTAAAACCGACTAAACTTAGTTTCAGAGATCAGACTTTCCTCCCTTTTTTTTAAGAATCCCCAAAAGTCACTTTGTTATTCAGCTAAATAGAGAGCAGGTTAAAATTGTTTTGCCTCAGCCCTACTGTCTTCAAAAATGAACAATGGTGAGAGGAAAAAAGAGCATTCAGGCCTTGCGTAGTGGTACCAACATTCATACTCTGGCTTCCCTCGTCAAAGTCCTTTCAAGAGCCATCAAGATAACGGTGAATAAGTTTAAAAAAGCGGGAACAATAAAGAGGAAAACTGTATGGGTGGGTGGAACGTCGAACTGAACCCTTTATTTCGCTCACTGGGGTAGACTGTTCTAGTTCCACGTGCTATGTCTAATGGATGTCATTTATCAGCTATCTCCTGTTAATTCCCCTCTCCAAGTTCTCCATTGCCTTACCCGGGTATTGAACTCACACTATTTGGGTCCTGTCACTGGATCCAACTAACGCCTTTATCCACTGTGCTAGGAAAACGAACATAAGGATGCAATCAAACTGTTAACTTTCCACACGCCCGATAACAAAAAGTTTGTAAGGAAACTTCAACCAGTATCCCTACCGACAGTAACATTAATCATTCGGTCAAGGAATGCCGAATGTGTTCATTATGGAAACGATTAGTTTTACGATTACAATAGAATTGAATTGGAAATTATTTTATTATAGAAAAGCATTACGAGAGATTTTACTATACGAAATCAATGGAAATGATTTTATTAAAGAAATAAAGTAAGAAAGATTTTACTATACGAATGCATTAGAAATGATATTACGATATGAATGAATTACGAATGATTTTACAATAGAATTTCAATAGAATTAATTTTATTAAAGGATTGCGTTAGGAATGAGTTTGCCGTGGGAAGGCATTACGATTAATTTTACAAATAATTTTATTATATGAATGCATTGCGAACTATTTTACATTGTGAATGCCTTACGAATGATTTGACTATAGGAATGCATTACGAATGATTTTACTATATGACTGCCTTATAAATGATTTGAGTAAGGAATGCATTGGGATTGATTTTACTATATGAATGCCTTACAATTGATTTGAGTAAGGAATGCATTGAGATTGATATTCCTATATGAATGCCTTACAATTGATTTGACTAAAGAATGCATTGCGACAGAATTTACTATATGAATGCCTTAAAAATGATTTTAGTAAGGAATGCATTGTGAAGGAATTTACGATATGAATGCATTACAAACGATTTGAGTAAGGAATGCATTGCGACAGAATTTACTATATGAGTGCCTAACAAATGATTTGAGTAAGGAATTAATTGCGACTGAGTTTACTATATGAATGTCTTACAAATGATTTGAGTAAGGAATACATTGCGACAGAATTTACTATATGAATGCCTTAAAATATTTGAGTAAGGAATGCATTGCGACTGATTTTACTATATGAATGCTTTACAAATGATTTGAGTAAGGAATGCATTGCGACTGATTTTACTATATGAATGCTTTACAAATGATTTGAGTAAGGAATGCATTGCGACTGATTTTACTATATTAATGCTTTACAAATGATTTGAGTAAGGAATGCATTGCGACAGAATTTACTCTATGAATGCCTTACAAATGATGTGAGTAAGGAATGCAGTGGGATTGACTTTACTATATGACTGCCTTAACAATGATTTGACTAAGGAATGCACGCAACTGATTTTACTATATGAATGCCTAACAGATGTTTGGAGTAAGGAACGCGTTGCGACTGATTTTACTATATAAATGCCTTACAAATGATTTGAGTAAGGAATGCATTGCGACTGATTTTACTATATGAATGCCTTACAAATGATTTGTGTAAGAAATGCATTGCGACTGATTTTACTATATGAATGCCTTACAAATAATTTGAATAAGGCATGAATAGCGACAGAATGTACTATATAAATGCCTTACAAATGATTTGACTAAGGTATGCATTGATACTGATTTTACTATATGAATGCCTTACAAATTATTTCAGTAAGGAATGCATTGCGAATGATTTAGCTATATGAATGCCTTACAAATGATTTGAGTAAGGAATGCATTGCGAATGATTTTACTATATGAATGCCTTACAAATTATTTGAGTAAGGAATGCATTGCGAATGATTTAACTATAAGAATGCCTTACAAATGGTTTGAGTATGGAATGCATTGCGATTGATTTTACTATATGAATGACTTACAAATGATTTAACTAAGGAATGCATTGCGACTGATTTTACTGTATGAATGCCTTACAAATTATTTGAGTAAGGAGTGCATTGCGACAGAATATCCTATATAAATGCCTTACGAATGATTTGAGTAACGAATGCATTGCGACAGAATTTCTTATATGAATGCCTTAAAAATTAATTGACTAAGGTATGCATTGCGACTGATTTTACTATATGAATTCCTTTCAAATGATTTGAGTAAGGAATGCAGTGCGATTCATTTTACTATATGAATGCCTTCCAAATTATTTGAGTAAGGAATGCATTGAGACAGAATTTACTATATGAATGCGTTACAAATGATTTGACTAAGGAATGCATTGTGAGTGAGTTTACTATATGAATGCCTTACAAATTATTTGAGTAAGCAATACATTACGATTGATTTTACTATATGAATGCCTTAAAAATAATTTGCCTAAGGAATTCATTGCAACTGAGTTTACTATATGAATGCGTTACAAATTATTTGACTAAGGAATGCATTGCGACCGATTTTACTATATGAATGCCTTACAAATGATTTGAGTAAGAAATGCATTGCGATTGATTTTACTATATGAATGCCTTAAAAATAATTTGCCTAAGGAATTCATTGCGACTGAGTTTACTATATGAATGCGTTACAAATTATTTGACTAAGGAATGCATTGCGACCGATTTTACTATATGTATGCCTTAAAAATGATTTGACTAAGTAATGCATTGCGACAGAATTTACTATATGAATGCCTGACAAATTATTTGATTATGGAATGCATTGCGACAGCATTTACTATATGATTGCCTTACAAATGATTTGAGTAAGGAATGCATTGCGATTGATTTTACTATATGCGTGCCTTAAAAATGATTTGACTAAGGAATGCATTGCGACTGAGTTTACTATATGAATGCCTTACAAATGATTTGTCTAAGGAATGCATGGCGGCTGATTTTACTATATAAATGCCTTACAAATGATTTGAGTAAGGAATGCAGTGCGATTTCTTTTACTATATGAATGCATTACAAATGATTCGAGTACGGAATTCATTACGACAGAATTTACTATATGAATGCCTTACAAATGATTTGAGTAAGGAATGCATTGCGACTGATTTTACTATAAGAATTCCATTACAAATGATTTGAGTAGGGAATGCATTGTGATTGATTTTACTATATGAATGCCTTCCAAATGTTTTGAGGAAAGAATGCATTGCGACCGAATTTACTATATGAATGCCTTACAAATGTTTTGAGTAAGGAATGCATGGCGAATGATTTTACTATATGAATGCCTGACAAATGATTTGAGTAAGGAATGCATTGCGACTGGTTTCACTATATGAATGCCTTACAAATGATTTGATTAAGGAATGCATTGCGAATAATCTTACTATATGAATGCCTTACAAATGACTTGAGTTAGGAATGCATTGCGACTGATTTTACAATATGAATGACATACTTATGATTTGAGTAAGGAATGCATTGTGACTGATTTTACTATATGAATGCCTTACAAATTATTTGATTATGGAATGCATTGCGACAGCATTTACTATATGATTGCCTTATAAATGATTTGAGTAAGGAATGCATTGCAACTGATTTTACTGTATGAATGCCTTACAAATTATTTGTGTAAGGAGTGCATTGCGACAGAATATACTATATAAATGCCTTACGAATGATTTGAGTAAGGAATGCAGTGCGATTCATTTTACTATATGAATGCCTTCCAAATTATTTGAGTAAGGAATGCATTGAGACAGAATTTACTATATGAATGCGTTACAAATGATTTGACTAAGGAATGCATTGTGAGTGAGTTTACTATATGAATGCCTTACAAATTATTTGAGTAAGCAATACATTACGATTGATTTTACTATATGAATGCCTTAAAAATAATTTGCCTAAGGAATTCATTGCGACTGAGTTTACTATATGAATGCGTTACAAATTATTTGACTAAGGAATGCATTGCGACCGATTTTACTATATGAATGCCTTACAAATGATTTGAGTAAGAAATGCATTGCGATTGATTTTACTATATGAATGCCTTAAAAATAATTTGCCTAAGGAATTCATTGCGACTGAGTTTACTATATGAATGCGTTACAAATTATTTGACTAAGGAATGCATTGCGACCGATTTTACTATATGTATGCCTTAAAAATGATTTGACTAAGTAATGCATTGCGACAGAATTTACTATATGAATGCCTGACAAATTATTTGATTATGGAATGCATTGCGACAGCATTTACTATATGATTGCCTTACAAATGATTTGAGTAAGGAATGTATTGCGATTGATTTTACTATATGCGTGCCTTAAAAATGATTTGACTAAGGAATGCATTGCGACTGAGTTTACTATATGAATGCCTTACAAATGATTTGTCTAAGGAATGCATGGCGGCTGATTTTACTATATAAATGCCTTACAAATGATTTGAGTAAGGAATGCAGTGCGATTTCTTTTACTATATGAAGGCATTACAAATGATTCGAGTACGGAATTCATTACGACAGAATTTACTATATGAATGCCTTACAAATGATTTGAGTAAGGAATGCATTGCGACTGATTTTACTATAACAATTCCATTACAAATGATTTGAGTAGGGAATGCATTGTGATTGATTTTACTATATGAATGCCTTCCAAATGTTTTGAGGAAAGAATGCATTGCGACCGAATTTACTATATGAATGCCTTACAAATGTTTTGAGTAAGGAATGCATGGCGAATGATTTTACTATATGAATGCCTGACAAATGATTTGAGTAAGGAATGCATTGCGACTGGTTTCACTATATGAATGCCTTACAAATGATTTGATTAAGGAATGCATTGCGAATAATCTTACTATATGAATGCCTTACAAATGACTTGAGTTAGGAATGCATTGCGACTGATTTTACAATATGAATGACATACTTATGATTTGAGTAAGGAATGCATTGTGACTGATTTTACTATATGAATGCCTTACAAATTATTTGATTATGGAATGCATTGCGACAGCATTTACTATATGATTGCCTTATAAATGATTTGAGTAAGGAATGCATTGCAACTGTTTTTACTATATGAATGCCTTAGAAATGTTTTGAGTAAGTAAGGCATTGCAACTGATTTTACTATATAAATGCCTTACAAATGATTTGACTAAGGAATGCATTGCGAGTGAGTTTACTATATGAATGCCTTACAAATGACTTGAGTTAGGAATGCATTGCGACTGATTTTACAATATGAATGACATACTTATGATTTGAGTAAGGAATGCATTGTGACTGATTTTACTATATGAATGCCTTACAAATTATTTGATTATGGAATGCATTGCGACAGCATTTACTATATGATTGCCTTATAAATGATTTGAGTAAGGAATGCATTGCAACTGATTTTACTGTATGAATGCCTTACAAATTATTTGTGTAAGGAGTGCATTGCGACAGAATATACTATATAAATGCCTTACGAATGATTTGAGTAACGAATGCATTGCGACAGAATTTCTTATATGAATGCCTTAAAAATTAATTGACTAAGGTATGCATTGCGACTGATTTTACTATATGAATTCCTTTCAAATGATTTGAGTAAGGAATGCAGTGCGATTCATTTTACTATATGAATGCCTTCCAAATTATTTGAGTAAGGAATGCATTGAGACAGAATTTACTATATGAATGCGTTACAAATGATTTGACTAAGGAATGCA
Source organism: Acanthosepion esculentum (assembly GCA_964036315.1). Taxonomy (NCBI): domain Eukaryota; kingdom Metazoa; phylum Mollusca; class Cephalopoda; order Sepiida; family Sepiidae; genus Acanthosepion; species Acanthosepion esculentum. The sequence goes on from OZ038483.1 coordinate 119,060,992, forward strand.
TTGTGAGTGAGTTTACTATATGAATGCCTTACAAATTATTTGAGTAAGCAATACATTACGATTGATTTTACTATATGAATGCCTTAAAAATAATTTGCCTAAGGAATTCATTGCGACTGAGTTTACTATATGAATGCGTTACAAATTATTTGACTAAGGAATGCATTGCGACCGATTTTACTATATGAATGCCTTACAAATGATTTGAGTAAGAAATGCATTGCGATTGATTTTACTATATGAATGCCTTAAAAATAATTTGCCTAAGGAATTCATTGCGACTGAGTTTACTATATGAATGCGTTACAAATTATTTGACTAAGGAATGCATTGCGACCGATTTTACTATATGTATGCCTTAAAAATGATTTGACTAAGTAATGCATTGCGACAGAATTTACTATATGAATGCCTGACAAATTATTTGATTATGGAATGCATTGCGACAGCATTTACTATATGATTGCCTTACAAATGATTTGAGTAAGGAATGTATTGCGATTGATTTTACTATATGCGTGCCTTAAAAATGATTTGACTAAGGAATGCATTGCGACTGAGTTTACTATATGAATGCCTTACAAATGATTTGTCTAAGGAATGCATGGCGGCTGATTTTACTATATAAATGCCTTACAAATGATTTGAGTAAGGAATGCAGTGCGATTTCTTTTACTATATGAAGGCATTACAAATGATTCGAGTACGGAATTCATTACGACAGAATTTACTATATGAATGCCTTACAAATGATTTGAGTAAGGAATGCATTGCGACTGATTTTACTATAACAATTCCATTACAAATGATTTGAGTAGGGAATGCATTGTGATTGATTTTACTATATGAATGCCTTCCAAATGTTTTGAGGAAAGAATGCATTGCGACCGAATTTACTATATGAATGCCTTACAAATGTTTTGAGTAAGGAATGCATGGCGAATGATTTTACTATATGAATGCCTGACAAATGATTTGAGTAAGGAATGCATTGCGACTGGTTTCACTATATGAATGCCTTACAAATGATTTGATTAAGGAATGCATTGCGAATAATCTTACTATATGAATGCCTTACAAATGACTTGAGTTAGGAATGCATTGCGACTGATTTTACAATATGAATGACATACTTATGATTTGAGTAAGGAATGCATTGTGACTGATTTTACTATATGAATGCCTTACAAATTATTTGATTATGGAATGCATTGCGACAGCATTTACTATATGATTGCCTTATAAATGATTTGAGTAAGGAATGCATTGCAACTGTTTTTACTATATGAATGCCTTAGAAATGTTTTGAGTAAGTAAGGCATTGCAACTGATTTTACTATATAAATGCCTTACAAATGATTTGACTAAGGAATGCATTGCGAGTGAGTTTACTATATGAATGCCTTACAAATGACTTGAGTTAGGAATGCATTGCGACTGATTTTACAATATGAATGACATACTTATGATTTGAGTAAGGAATGCATTGTGACTGATTTTACTATATGAATGCCTTACAAATTATTTGATTATGGAATGCATTGCGACAGCATTTACTATATGATTGCCTTATAAATGATTTGAGTAAGGAATGCATTGCAACTGATTTTACTGTATGAATGCCTTACAAATTATTTGTGTAAGGAGTGCATTGCGACAGAATATACTATATAAATGCCTTACGAATGATTTGAGTAACGAATGCATTGCGACAGAATTTCTTATATGAATGCCTTAAAAATTAATTGACTAAGGTATGCATTGCGACTGATTTTACTATATGAATTCCTTTCAAATGATTTGAGTAAGGAATGCAGTGCGATTCATTTTACTATATGAATGCCTTCCAAATTATTTGAGTAAGGAATGCATTGAGACAGAATTTACTATATGAATGCGTTACAAATGATTTGACTAAGGAATGCATTGTGAGTGAGTTTACTATATGAATGCCTTACAAATTATTTGAGTAAGCAATACATTACGATTGATTTTACTATATGAATGCCTTAAAAATAATTTGCCTAAGGAATTCATTGCGACTGAGTTTACTATATGAATGCGTTACAAATTATTTGACTAAGGAATGCATTGCGACCGATTTTACTATATGAATGCCTTACAAATGATTTGAGTAAGAAATGCATTGCGATTGATTTTACTATATGAATGCCTTAAAAATAATTTGCCTAAGGAATTCATTGCGACTGAGTTTACTATATGAATGCGTTACAAATTATTTGACTAAGGAATGCATTGCGACCGATTTTACTATATGTATGCCTTAAAAATGATTTGACTAAGTAATGCATTGCGACAGAATTTACTATATGAATGCCTGACAAATTATTTGATTATGGAATGCATTGCGACAGCATTTACTATATGATTGCCTTACAAATGATTTGAGTAAGGAATGTATTGCGATTGATTTTACTATATGCGTGCCTTAAAAATGATTTGACTAAGGAATGCATTGCGACTGAGTTTACTATATGAATGCCTTACAAATGATTTGTCTAAGGAATGCATGGCGGCTGATTTTACTATATAAATGCCTTACAAATGATTTGAGTAAGGAATGCAGTGCGATTTCTTTTACTATATGAAGGCATTACAAATGATTCGAGTACGGAATTCATTACGACAGAATTTACTATATGAATGCCTTACAAATGATTTGAGTAAGGAATGCATTGCGACTGATTTTACTATAACAATTCCATTACAAATGATTTGAGTAGGGAATGCATTGTGATTGATTTTACTATATGAATGCCTTCCAAATGTTTTGAGGAAAGAATGCATTGCGACCGAATTTACTATATGAATGCCTTACAAATGTTTTGAGTAAGGAATGCATGGCGAATGATTTTACTATATGAATGCCTGACAAATGATTTGAGTAAGGAATGCATTGCGACTGGTTTCACTATATGAATGCCTTACAAATGATTTGATTAAGGAATGCATTGCGAATAATCTTACTATATGAATGCCTTACAAATGACTTGAGTTAGGAATGCATTGCGACTGATTTTACAATATGAATGACATACTTATGATTTGAGTAAGGAATGCATTGTGACTGATTTTACTATATGAATGCCTTACAAATTATTTGATTATGGAATGCATTGCGACAGCATTTACTATATGATTGCCTTATAAATGATTTGAGTAAGGAATGCATTGCAACTGTTTTTACTATATGAATGCCTTAGAAATGTTTTGAGTAAGTAAGGCATTGCAACTGATTTTACTATATAAATGCCTTACAAATGATTTGACTAAGGAATGCATTGCGAGTGAGTTTACTATATGAATGCCTTACAAATTATTTGAGTAAGGAATACATTACGATTGATTTTACTATATGAATGCCTTACAAATGATTTGAGTAAGGAATGCATTGCGATTGATTTTACTATATGAATGCCTTCCAAATTATTTGAGTAAGGAATGCATTGTGACAGAATTTACTATATGAATGCGTTACAAATGATTTGACTAAGGAATGCATTGCGACAGAATTTACTATATTAATGCCTTACAAATGATTTGAGTAAGATCTACATTGCGAATGATTTTACTATATGAATGCCTTACAAATTATTTGAGTAAGGAATACATTACGATTGATTTTACTATATGAATGCCTTAAAAATAATTTGCCTAAGGAATTCATTGCGACTGAGTTTACTATATGAATGCGTTACAAATTATTTGACTAAGGAATGCATTGCGACCGATTTTACTATATGAATGCTTTACAAATGATTTGAGTAAGAAATGCATTGCGATTGATTTTACTATATGAATGCCTTACAAATGATTTGGTTAAGGAATGCATTGCGACAGAATTTACTATATTAATGCCTTACAAATGATTTGAGTAAGGTCTACATTGCGAATGATTTTACTATATGAATGCCTTACAAATGATTTGAGTCAGGAATGCGTTGCGAATGATTTTACTATGTGAATGCCTTACAAATGATTTGAGTAAGGAATGCATTGCGACTGATTTTACTATATAAATGCCTTACAAATGATTTGAGTAAGGAATGCAATGCGATTGATTTTACTATATGAATGCCTTACAATATATTTCACTATGCAATGCATTGCGACAGAATTTACTATATGAAACAAACATCTACTGTGTTTCATGTTTACTCCACACCTCAAATGCAACTAAAATGCTAAAAATGCTGGTAAAATACCAACGTTTCATTGTACCGCCCCAGAAAATCTCTGACATTTTTCCCGCCATGCTTTATCTTTACAGGAGCCAGATTAGACCAAAAATAGACAATCGCTGCCATATCTGGCCTGGAGCTGCAAAATCCTCCCATTCCATTCTTGAAAATTAAAAAGCCTCTACGCGGCTTTGTGGGCGATGATATATCTTCCAGCCTGCAGTCCCTTTCCCCCAGATACAACGCCGGAAGCCTGTCCTTAACTTATCGCTACTCACAGTTGAGACCCGCCCTGCTGCGCCCATGATGTTGAACTAAAGTCATTCCCGCCAGATTCCAATTATTAGGATGAAGTTTCACCCAGACGAATTTTCCCTCAAGAAACGCTTCTTTTAAAACAGTCTCCTGCAGGAATGCTTCTCCAAAAGCTATAATGTTAACCACTTCAAGTCAAGGGTCCAACGTTATCTATCCTATGTATACTCATTTCATTGGAAATGATTTTACTACAGAAATGAATTGGAAATAATTTTACTATAGATATGAATTGGAAATGATTTTACTATAGGAATGGATTGGAAATAATTTTACTACAGGAATGAATTGGAAATGATTTTACTATAGATATGAATTGGAAATAATTTTACTATAGTTGAATTGGAAATGATTTTACTATAGAAATGAATTGGAAATGATTTTACTATAGAATTGGAAATGGAAATAATTTTACTATAGAAATGAATTGGAAATGATTTTACTATAGGATTGAATTGGAAATGATTTTATTATAGAAATGAATTGGAAATGATTTTACTATAGAAATGAATTAAAAATGATTTAACTATAGAAATGAATTGGAAATGATTTTGCTATCGTAAAAATAATTCCTAGAATAACTGTTATAACGAAAAGATTTTATAAATTTCAAACAACAGATTGATTTGCTTTTTTACGGTTTATCAACCTTTCGCAAGTTATTTAAATTCAGAAAATATTTTCGATTGTAAGAATTTTGGGGACATAATAGTGATTTACTGATATAAGTCGTACTAATTAACCCACAGCTGGGGAGAAAAGGAGTAGATTCATACCTTTCTGAAGGGTATTTGCGCGTAAGTGAATATAACGTACACAACGGGAATTGGAACTCGGTCTCCGATTTCCAATTACGTCCCATTAGCCATTACACCACCCGCACATCCAAACTCACAGCAACTTATATCAGTAAATCACTATTATGTCCCCAAAATTCTTACAATCGAAAATATTTTCTGAATTTAAATAACTTGCGAAAGGTTGATAAACCGTAAAAAAGCAAATTCCCAAGCGATCACCCATCTAGGTACTGATTAGGGTCAACCTTAATTTCGGTGATACGGTCGTTAGCCTTAACCACCAGTAACGCTAACTGTTCGGCCATTGAATGCCGGAATATTTCCTTATACGGAAACGGCTATTCTCACTATTAGCACTGGGCTATCTAAGAAAGCAACCAAGTCGCCTGGTCGAATGTGAAATGTTCTCGTTCTTTTGACAGACGATGATGGTCCTGTATGTGGTGAAAGATGACTGAAGATTTGGTTCTAGCCGGTCAGCAGTGTGTTGTGCATGTTTTTCGCTGGCTCTGCACTATTTATATTTCCTACTCTATGCAATTATATCACAATCCTGAAAGTTCTGCCTTGTGTGGCTCTTTGAATTTCGTTTGGTTTGTTTTGTTTTACAGCATATCAATCTCAATCGGTTATTTAATGCCAACAAGATTTTTATTGCTGGTAATATTTTTTCCTTCAAAAATCCATTGCTAGTAATATTTTACAAATAAATATTTCTGGTATTAAAATCTATTTTTACACTTTCTTAGTGTTTTGAGCCCAATTTGGGGGTTAACTAGTTGCCCATAGCTGGAACCCTAACAGGTGCTACCACCCTGGGTCAGGGTGGACCTAGGAACAGCAGCAATTAAGAGGTGGTTCCACGCTCCTAAAAGCCATCCTGAACCTTGCTGTCGGATGTAGTTTATCGTCTTACCCAGGGCGCGGATGTAGTTTATCGTCATACCCAGGACAGGGCTCTTTGGAAGCATTTACCCTAGTAAAAAAAAATATCTGGCTTATTATTCAAAAATAGGTGCGCATTATACAAAGTGAAATATAGTAATCAACTCCTTCTATATACTTCTTCCCCGATAGATTTTTTTTTTTTTTGCTCTATTTAACTAAGCGCCTTCAATTAGGTAGGTCAAGTGAATAAGATTATCCGCGTTGGGGTAAAATGAAGTCGAGTGTAGGATCCGATTTCCGAAGTCAGATACCTTTTCCGTCTGCTGTCGTAAAAAATATTCATGAGTACATTTAATAAAGTATCTATTTTCCTTTCCTATTATCAATTAAAAAAAAAAGACACGAATAAGTTGTTTAGTTTGACACAAGCATCTGACCGACAGAGTCCATGAAGGAACGAACTCGCTTTAAAGTTGTTATATTCTAGTGAGTTTTACTCACTTACCATTTACCCAAAAGCATACCAATCTCATAATTATTGGTAATTAGTAAACTTAACTAAGTCTGACACAAGGTTACCAATTTTGCAACATCAAATGACTGGCCATAGTCTAGCGCGCCCGTCTACTTGTAATTTAAACCTGAACCCTTTGAGCCCTGATCACCGATTTACCGGTGGTAAAGAAAAATGACTTAATGCCTAGCCACGGTGGGTAAACACTTGTAACTATTTTTATACCTACCGTGGATCATTAGGTATCAATTTGCGAATTTTGACTCAGGAGTTCAGACAGAAGGCTTAAAATTGTCCAGGAACGCACGGGCTCGAAGGATTAATTAAAAAAAAAATATTTAAACAAGAAAAAAAAATGAAATACACCTTGACACTCTGAGACGAAAGACAAAATTGTAAAAAAAGAAAAGGAATAATGAGAAACTATAAGGAGAAAAGAAAATTATGAAAAGAAGGAGTAACGACGACATCCTACACATATGCACATACAAACACGTACCGGCGTACACACACACACACACACACACACACACAAATACGCACACACATACACGCAAAGACAAAATAAACCTAACACCATTAAAAAAAAACGCATAAATCATTTTAAAACTTAATATGCAGAGTGCGATGGGTAAATTGACGCCATTTTATATTTTTAATTTCGCGCATGCGCGTTGTTTGTTTTGGATGATGTCAATATACACTGTATAGTAGTGTCAATTAGGTACCATCTGTGAGAAAAAGAGTACCATGACACAATTCAGTCCGCCAGAAAATTGGAAACGGCACGCTGCAGCGCTTGACGTTCGCACCGGAAGCTGCAATACGAGCATTTCAGAGTGTTTGGGTTTCAGTCTGAGCGGATTCGGAAAGAGTTTGATGAGTCTACTGGTGATCACGAACGTGTTTGGAGTGATCAGTAGTGATAGCAACGTTATGCCTCCATTCATCTTTCCACAGGGCCTCGAACTCAACACGGAATTCTACATCAAGTGCTTTGAGGAGGTAGTTCTGTCCTAGGTCAAGAGGGTGGCTGCTGAAAGACCCTATGTCTGGCAAAAGGACTCTACACCATGCCACACAAGCAGGAGAACCTAATCATGGCTGTCAGACAATATCTGTAAGCACATCACACCTTACATCTGGCCACTTAACTCCCCAGACTGCAACCCCGTTGTTTATTATGGGCGAGGCACAGTTGAGCGAGAAACCAACAAACCTCACTGTAACACCAAAGAAGAACAGAAGGCAAGGATTATGGAATCATTCACCAATTTAAACAAAGAGACGATTCAGAAGAGTTACAGGAGATTCCGAAGTTGTCTGGAGGCAGTGGTTGAACCCAATGGCGATTTTATTGAATAAATTTAATCTTTAGTATTTCAAGATATTATTGTGTAATTTTGGTAAATATATCTGTTAAAATGATATGTCAGTGTTATTTTCATTTTTGCTTCATTAAGACGACAATCTATGCATCGCACCCTATAAAAATAACGAAAATGAGAAAATTTATAATTGCTGATATCTCTGACGAGTAGACCGAGCGATTACGCAAACGTTGGTTAGTTGGTTGATTTTGTTTAGCGGCATATCAACCCCGATTTCTTATGTAATGCTGAAATCTAAATAATTTGATCACAATTTTATGGCTTCAATTAAATACATTTTCAAAGCAGTTGCACGCCTTGGTTGCAGATAAAATGTATTGCCGGTCAATTTTGCTTTAAAAATGTATTATTGGTAATGTTTCTATATGCATTGCTGGTATTTTGACAATGAAAACGTATTTTTCTAGTTTCATCGTATTTTGTTTTTGTTTGGGGGTTCACTATTTGCCCATAGCTGGGACTAACAGGTGCTCTCAAACCGATTCAGGGTGGACCTGGGAACAACAGTAATTAAAAGGTGCTCCAATGCTCCTCAAATCTTCCTATCACTCCATGAGAGAGGGCTTGCTGCCGGATGTAATTTATCGTCATGCCCAGGAATAAAAGATTCGTCTACGATAGTCTGGAATAGTGGTGCCTAATTATAGATTTTCCAAACGTAGCTTAGATGTGGCACAAGGCCGAAAGCATGGGGCACCCAGTGAGGATCGAATTCGCTATTCAGTCGTAACTGTTTTAGCGAGACAAGCTTGCTAACCACTACACCACGCCGAGGTGCCCAGGTGGTGCTGAATATAACAACAATCAGATAAGTGACAAATGTTATATTAGTATTCATCCCAGTACTATCTCTCTGAAAACTAATGTCCTTTGTTGTTCTAACGAATGCCTGTCACCTTACTATCGCTTCTACTAATCTATTACCATCACTATTACTTCCAATCATATTTTTGACAATATTTCGTGCTTTCCTATTTCAAAGATAGTTAAATAATACTATTTATCAGCCAAACGACTCACCATGAAGTTTTAAGCGGCAATATGTCTATAAATTTGAGATTTTGAAATTCAGGACTTTTCATAAAAATGGCTGACATTATGACCTACTTAAAAAAAAAATTCAAACTGGCAATCTGGATATTAATTTGAGATTTCCAAATTCAGGACATTTTATCTACTAAGACCAAACCCAGACTTTGGAAGAACTTGAAGGACGAATACAAGAAGTTATATCATTCATATCACAAGAGCTCTTGGGAAAATCAGTTGACGCGATTCCTGGGCGGCTCGAGAAGCTGGTAGCCAAATCTGGTGGCCATATCGAATTTTAAATAACGCCTCATGCTAAACGCTTTCCTCTTGTATCCATTTCTTGTAAAAATTATAGTTAAAAAATAAATTTTCTTACTTTTCAATAACCACACACACACATACATAAATATAAAAGTGAACATTGAAGTCAACACTTAGAGGTGACAGGCTGTTTCATGCTAGACGCAATCTTCAGGTCTGACGATTGCGTCTATCATGAAACAGCGTTAACTTTTATATTTACACACGCTCTATCTCTGATATTGCCCACTTTATCCCATAAATATAGCACACCTTAAAACTATATATATATATATATATATATATATATATATATATATATATATATATATATATATCAGAGATAGAGCGTGTGTAAATATAAAAGTGAACATTGAAGCAAACACTTAGAGGCGACAGTCTGTTTCATGCTAGACGCAATCGTCAAGCCTGACGATTGCGTCTAGCATGAAACAGCTCGTCGCCTCTAAGTATTGACTTCAATGTTCACTTATATATATATATATATATATATATATCGTAAGTAAGATATATATATATATATATCGTAAGTAAGATATATATATATAATATATATATATATATATATATATATATATATATATATATATATATATACGTACAGTGCATAGCAAAATAGTAAATACGCGAACAGCACAACCCTTTCTAAACGTATATGTGAAATCAAAAAAAAAAAAAAACTAAGGAAAACAGCATCAAGCTACATTAACAAATCCATAAACTGTAAACTGGAGGAGAAAATAGCTATAATCACTTTTATATATATATATATATATATATATATATATATATATATATATATATATATATATATATAGCTAAAATAACTAATGTGATTTCATGCATTACTGTAAATCAGTTGGCAAATGTTTTCCGTGAAATGCAAAATCGTTTTACCCTTTGTATTGCTAATGATGGAGGACATGTGGAAACTTAAATAGATTTACTTTTTTCTAATCTTTTTACAAATTATTTCTATCGCAAATACAAATAAAGTTATAAAATTTTTAAAGTGCACACGAACTTTATGGACACCCTGTATATATTTATAATACATATACATATGCATATCTCATCTCTGTTTCTCTCTTAATGCTATATAAGGATATTTTTCATGGGTTTGAGTTAGTACCCATTTATTTATTTTATTAAACAGTGAAATTAATTACATCCGGTCTAAATTGAGAATTCCTACTAAACACAAAATTTTGCCTACGATGGCGACTAGAAACATTATCCCTATTTTCGGCCAAAGTGTCTCTCTACTACTTCAGTCACAGAGCTAGCCTGGCAGGGAAAGGTTAGATTTACCTATTTAAAGAAAGCACATCTTTCTTGTCGGGGCTCCTACGAATCTGTATATGAGCCTCAGTTTCGTATCCGAAACATAAACAGTAGCCATTTTTTCAAATGCATTTTTCATCCGACCTTATTTCTTATTACAATAAAAGTTATTTTGAATGGGTATCCATGCGAGAGTTGCTATCTTTTTTTCTTAAACAGTTAAATTTATAACAATCAGACCTAAATGAGAAGTCCTACATATATATATATATATATATATATATATATATATATATATATATATATATGTGTGTGTGTCATTCACAGACAGTACTGTTTCGCTGTATCACAGCTCCTCAGTGCGACTAGACTTCCGAATGCCTCAAGCCAGGATTGAAACACCCAGCCAGAGCTATCTTCACTCGGTAGAGTTACACAACTAAATCTAGCGTATTGTTTTTACAAATGTAAACAAATCCCAATCAGCCAAAGTGCTCCATTCATTTTACTGAAGAGCTTTGCGTTAGTGCAGGTGGCTGTTGTTTATAAAATTAGCTTATCACTCAACAGTGCTCAATTGAAATGTATTTTCAAGAGCTAAATTATGTCATTCACAGACAGTACTGTTTCGCTGTATCACAGCTCCTAGTGGGGGGGGGGGAATATTCGTACACATACAAATTTTTAATTTATTGTATTTCCAACTAATGGATAAACATATTTTTCATAAAATTAACTGTACACAGATGCATAATAACTAAATATGCAGGGGAAAACAGAAAAAAATTGATTTAACAGAATTAAATCCCATTCATCCATTTTAATGGGTGAAAAAAGTATTCGTACAATCCAAAAAAGAATACATAATTTTCACTTAATACTTTGTAGAATAGCCATTATTCACTTCTACGGCAACCAACCTCTTCTTGTAGTACTCAATTAATGATTTGCAAATTTTAGTTGATATTTTGTCTCATTCGTCTTCGCATATGGTCTTCAGATCCGAGATGTTTGTTGGAGGTCTCGATTGCATTTGAATTTTCAAATAACGCCGCAGATTCTCGATTGGGAAGTGACTTGTCCCTTTCAGAATATTTACATTATTTTAAGGACGCCATTTCTTCATAGATTTTGCAGTGTGCTTAGGATCATAATCTTGGAAGATCCAATCAGGAAGAATTTCAGGATTTTCAACCGAAATCATTAAATTTAGAAAAAAATATTTTGATATGCTGCGGCATTCATTGTACCATCGATTACTGATATCTTGCCAGTACCTTTTCCAGAAAAACATCCCTAAACCATGATGCTCCTATCACCAAATTTCCCTGTTGGAGCTCTGTTGTTTTGTTTTAAGGAATCGCCATCTTTCCTTCATACAGGATTTCTAGAATTATGTACAAGCAACTCAATTTTGGTTTCGTCTGTCCATAATACTCTTTCCCAATACGATATTTCCTTATGTTTATGTTCACGAACGAATTTCAACCTGGCATCTCTGTGTCTTTTCACTAGCAGTGGAGTTTTCCGAGGGGAACGTGACTTTAGATTGTTCATATGATTTTCATTGCTTATTTTCCGTTTAGTGACACAGATTCCTGATGAAAGAAAATCATCCTGCAAATCTTGATGAGTAACTATTGGATTTTGTTTAATTTGATGCATTAATTTCCTCGAAGATTTTGAAGAAATCTTCTGTGGATCACCTGTTTGTTTTTTGGGGTTTTTTTGTTTTTTGCTTTTGGTTTCCAACGGTTTTGAATACCTTGCAATGAACGAACTAATGGTAGTAAAAGGAATATTCAGGTTGTCTGAGATTTTACTGGAACTTTTACCTTCTTTCCAGAAGTTAACAATCAGTACTTTTTGCGAATGTGTCAATTCTTTACCTCTTGCCATGATGATAACCTTCTTGCACGAATATCAATTACAGAATGTTCTGTTTGTATTTTTAGCCTAAAAGTAACTACTGATAACATTTTTGAAACATTCTAGCCTATTCCCCTTGAAGCAATTTAAAAGTATTAAAATCTGAATTTCGCATTGAACGAATACATTTTTCAACCATTAAAATGGAAAAAATGAGATTTATTTCTATTAAATCAATTTTTTTTGCTATCTATGCATATTGAGTTATTATGCATCTGTTTTACAATTAATTATATGAAAAGTATGTATATTCATTATATATATATATATATATATATATATATATATATATATATATATATATATATATATATATATATATATTTAAGAGAAACAGACCATTTTAAGGCTCTATGTAATAATTTATTTCACCATAGCCCTTTTAAAGGACGTAGGATCATCAGACTGCACTTCCAAAAGGTGAAACGAAAAATGAAATATATATATATATATATATATGTGTGTGTATATATATGTATATGTATATACATATATATGTATATGTATATACATACATACATACATATATATATATATATATATATATATATATATATATATATATATATATATATATATAGGTCAAGTAAAAATGGCCGCTGATCTCGAAAATGACCCGCAATGAGTTGTTTAATCGGGCAAGGAAAGGTTTGAAAATTTTAACGCTTCCAAAACAAAACTACTATTTTTTAATCAGCATGGCCAATGCTAACCTCCATGATCGTAGTTCCTGACACCTTCTTGATTTTACGTTTTCCCTGACTTGAAGTGAACCGATTATATTGAACCATTTGCTAGGACTGCTGCTAGGAAAGTTGGTTCAGTTTCGTGTCAGACAATTATTCTCGCCAGAAACCCTTTGTCCGTGCATAACTGGTCTGGCGCACTTACTACATACCTCAACAAAATCGAAAAAAGGGTATGTAATGTCATTAGTCCTGACCTGGTGTCTAAACTTCAGTCCCTTTCCCACAGCCGTTTTGCCTTTTCTACAAGAGTTTTTATGGCAATTTTTCTGATGAGCTGTCCTTCATGGTGACTAGACTGCATGAATTTAAGAGACCTACTAGATTGGCAACTAGGTCTCACCGTTTTACTGTTGAACTAGCAAAACACAACCGTCATTTCTAATCTAATAGTAACGTTTCTCGCACTTCCCACCTGTGGAACTCCTTTCCGATTTCTTGCCTCCTACCACCTACAATCTTTAAATGCAACGCCATTAGGTCAAGCATTGTAATTATTGTTCATTTTTTACTCGTATTTCTTTCATCTTATTTTGTTGCTTGTTTACACCTAGTTGTAGTAGTAGATGTAATAGTCTTAAGTTGTCTGAATTTCTTAGATGAAGCATTGTCATTATTATTAATTTTTGACTCGTATTTCTTTCATTTTATTTTGTTACTTGTTTACACCCAATAGCAGTAGTTGTCTGAATTTCTTCCATGAAGCATTGTCATTATTATTACAATTTTTACTCGTATTTCATTCATCTTATTTTGTTGCTTGTTGATGTAATAGTCTTAAGTTGTCTGAATTTCTTACATTTTTGAGTCGTATATCTTTCGTATTAATTACTTGTTCGTTTACACTTTGTAGTAAGTAGGTCTGAAATTGCGTGAATTTCTCACAGGAAAACTCGCCAGTTATTAGTAGATTTTGAACAGTATTTTTTCATCTTACTTTTCTTATCTTTTCATCACGTCCTTTTACGGCCGTGAGTCGACACAATTACCGGACTTAAAAAATTCTCATCACTCAATACTCACCTTCAACTTTGACGAGAAAAATTGTCTAGCACGACACAGTGAACTAACGTTCCTAGCTGCAGACGTAGAAATCGATTCAATATAATCTTTCCACATCATGTCATTGGCAAACGTGAGCCCGTGAAGTGGGGTAACGGTTCATTTTCCTGCAGGTCAGCATCAGCGTTCTCTTAGATGATTTATCTTAAACAAACGAAAAACGGCTTGACTTCGTTGAACGTGCACTCTTCCATCTTCGTCTATGTTCCCTGTCGCTTCAGGTCGTGGACGATCATGGCTCTCCACAATTTCCTAGTCCTTGTAATGTTTATGTCTTTTCAATTCCTTCCAACCTCGTTCCGCCATCCAATCAAGCAAGCTCGTCAGTTGGTGACCTGCTGTATTCCCCGGTCTCTTTTGCCTTCGATATGTCCTGCGAGTGTCCAATTCTCCAAGCCTCCCTCCTCGTTACGTGTCCAAGAAATTTAAGCTGACTCTTTCTGATTCTGACCATATGAGTCCTCTTTTCCGTTTTCTGCTTCGTTGCTTAGGCACCTTACTAGTCATTTGCTGTATCTCCTGATACCTTTTACAAACTGCTACTTTTTTTTTAAACATTATCCGTGATCTTGAGCCAGACTTAATATTATAAATGTCAGTTAGATGGAAAGGTTAAAAGAAACATTGTTAAACAAATGTATTTTTGTGACTCTCAAAGTCGGAATTTTAAATATTTATTGATGTTTGCTGCTACGGGTTGCAAACTAGTTCATTATCTTGTGCCAATCTAGGTACCATAAGGTAACATTCCTGATACTAATGTTCACTGTTATATATAAAAAAAATGGAAATGTTTTAACTTATTGAAAGACTAGGGATACTGTTGGCGGTGTGCGTGTCGTTTCTCCGTTCCCCGTCTTCATACAAATCGAAGAAAACTGTAAAAAGTCTTGTAGCCATGATCGTCAGGGCTCCACCTAGAAGCAAATCAGTTAATTTTAGCCTACGTGCTCTATTGCCGCTTTTTTTTATTCATTTCATTTTTTTTTTCGGTTTTATGCGATATCCTTGCGCGAAAGCAATAATTACCTTCGATAAGCGTTCGTTGACCGACAGATAATTTTTTTCTTTTTTCTTTTTTTAAATCTTAAAATCTTTCTTTCTTCTTCAGCCTTATTCCGAGGTCACCTGACTGCTGGGGGTCCACAAATATGTCATGTAAGTTGAATTTAGCATTCCACAGGATCTGTGGGGAATCATAGACTTCGCCCAGGTTGAGTTAAAAATAAACTTTTCTAACCGTTCGTCTTTTTCCAAACCATCTCTTATGTTAGAACACGAGCATTAAAAAATAAAAGGTCTAGAATACGCTTGTCTCCGAGCAAACTGGCGTTCAGGGTACGACGATAAACTACACCCTTGTCCTGGGTAAGACGATAAACTACGTCCAACGGCAAGACGTCTGATCAGGAGCGTGGAACCACCTCTTAATTGCAGGTATTCCCAGGTATACCTTGGCCCAGGGTGGTAGCACCTTTTGGGGCCCCAGCTCTGGGCAAATAGTTAACCCCGTAACTGGGGTTAAAACACTACGAAAGTGTAAAAATACGTTTTAATACGAGAAATACTTTGTAAAAAATTATTATCAGGTATAAATTTTTGGAGAAAAAACTATTACCAGCAATACATTTTTAAAAAAAAAAATATTACCAGCAATACTTTTTTTTGAAAAAAATGATTACCAGCAATACTTTTTTTTGAAAAAAATGATTACCAGCAATACTTTTTTTTGAAAAAAATGATTACCAGCAATACTTTTTTTTGAAAAAAGTTATTACCAGCAATACTTTTTTTGAAAAAAATTATTACCAGAAATAGATTTTTGACAAAACAAAATATTACCAGTAATAAAAATCTTGTCGGCATTAAATAACCCATTGAGGTTGATATGCCGTAAACCAAACCAAACCAAACCAAACCGAGCAAACTGCTACAAACCGTTTCACGTAAAATCTGAGCTCCTGACGCTGGTCTTTAGTAAGCAGGTTTGTCATACAATCCAATCTCCGTGACTTCTCAGCAACTTCCAATTTATAGGTCCAAATGGAATATTTTTGCCATGTCTTAAGCTGGAGCTGCCCAGTCTGTGACGGACTTCAAAATCGTTTACGCCAACAATACCTTACTAACCTCTGGCTATATTAAATACAAATGACCAGGCGAGCTACATTCTTTACCACCACCAGTCAAAACCATCACAGCTAGGACCCGCCATACTACGTATTCCAAGTAAACTCATCCTTCTTCAATTCGTATTCCATTGGCAAGGAAGAAGTTCCACTCAGCTTCTTTTCCAGAACGGTTACTTTGTGAAACTGACTTCCTAGAACAGTTGTTCTGAAAATTCTTTTTTTCTCTGGGCCACATTTACGGCATTAAAATTCACTCACGCCTAACCAAATTTTATGTGATAAAAAGGACATTTAAAAATAAAATAAAAATATAAGAGGATTAAAAGGGAGATAACTGCGGATCGGAAGCCGGAATATTATCATTGATAACTCTCTCCTACAATTAGCGGACCCTAGTTACTATATTCTTAATACTTGATGTAATGCCAAAATATCACAATGATAAAATCGGTTAATAACTATTTATAACTATTTATACTGGAACTCATGAATGCAATTACAAGTAATCCATAATATTTAAAATTTTGAAATGATATTTATTTTTGGCATATGAATGTTTGGAAACTATTTCTAAATATTCGATTGTCTTTCAATCATTCTGCCTCAGCTGTTAGCCTCTTCCGCCACACGTATAAGGCGTGCCGCACCGTTTGGGAACCGCTGACCTACAGGATACCTCCCCGATCAATAGTAATGGCTGGCCGCTTGTATCCGAATATGTCTGTCTTCTAGGGCGGCTAGCCAATCCCTATTGCAGACGTATGCTAAGGCATGTTTTGTGTTTGTTGAAAACCTACAGCTCCCACATGCAAGTATGCTAAGCGGACCTTAGTTACAGCTTCTGGGAGATAGCGTGTTATCTGGCATCATCAACAGTCTGAACAAGGCCCGCCTGCTCGAGACCTCGGTCACGATGACTTGAGCCTTTCGTGCTAGCTCAAACATCGACGGCTCCCAGTCAGTTTCGTCTATTCAATTTCCCTCACAAGGCTTGGGTCAACTCGTAAATTAGTTTTCAGTCAATTTCCAAAGATGCTGCCCGTTGTGATGGCCTCTACAGACTGATAGCATCAAGAAGTCACGTTCCTGAGAAATCGTCCATAGTACGATTCGAACCCAGGTCGTAAAGTGAACGTTCTAAACACTAAGCCACGCGCCCGATCAATACAATTTTGACCTCGTCAAGTCTGGGGTTAATCGTTATCTATCCTACATGACATGCATCAGTTACTCTCACATTGTACACCTTACAACAGGATAATTTATCAACCCTTTACCTAGAGTGTCTTTTGGGTAATTTATTGGGTGTCACAATAGTATAAAAATAGCAGGATAGACGCTTCTCTTTAGCCTTGGGTACATGTCAGTCGTGGGAAAGGACAACAGAACGAAACAGAAAACCGCAACTCTTTACCAAGATGTCTTTGCTATTCACAGACAATAAAGAAAATAGGCAAATGGAGAATCACGATTAACGACAATAAAAAAAAGATTTCTCCTTTTCTAGACCAGAGATTTTAAACAGGTATTCGTATGGACCATGAGGTCCATGTAATATTTCTGGTGGTCCATAAAAAAAAATTATCAAATTTTGTGTCGATGGTAATATTTTAGTATTCAATAGAGCAAGTTCCCATGCTAACGTAGGAAAAGAAAGCTAAAAGCATATTTTATGAATACAAACAAAAAAAAAGATCAGGTTTATTCATATGATTTAGGGCAGAGGTTCTCAACTGGGTTCATGTAACATTACCGGGGGGTCCCCACAAAAATAACAAATTGAGGGTACACGGTAATATTTTAGTGGTCCACAGAGCAATTTCGCTTTGGAACGATTGTTACAACTGCGGATTGGAATTTCTACATTAATCTACGCTTTATAAAAATCCCAAAAATAAACTATCAGAAAAGGAGATCAAGCGATTTAGATTAGCGTCCCTTTGACTCTACCGGATCTTTTGATTGTAGAAGTTGAATAAAAACTGAGTATATATAAAGGAAGGATTACATACAGGGTGACTGAAAAGTAACTCCCTATTTTATGTATGAGTGGCCAGCCAGGACTTCTGACTTAAAACCCTTTTTTCTTTGGGGTTTGTTAAAGGAGCAATTCTACTATACCAAACCACGACCTTGGAAGAACTTGAAGGGTGAATACAGGAAGTTGTGTCTTCCGTAACACCAGAGTTCCTAGTGAAATCAGTTGACACAATTCCTGGGCGGCTTGAGAAGCTGAGAGCAAAATCTGATGCCCATATCGAATTTTAAATAAAAGCTCATTCTAAACACTTTCCTCTTATATCTATTTCTTGTATAAATTATAGTTGATAAATAAATAAAAAGTATTTTAAAATTGAGAGTTACTTTTCAATCACCTTCTATATATAAAGGAAAATTATACAAAAATTTCTCAACATACCTATTAGTAAAAAAAAAAAAAAAACTTTTTTTTATCGAATCATTATGAGGTGGGGTCCACCGAAACAAATTAAGAGTTAAAGTGGTCCATGGGGAAAAAGTTTGAATTATGAACAATGCATTTTATAGCAAAATGACAAATACGTCTTCTGTAGTTGATAACATACAAAGTTCCACGGGCGAGAAGTGCGAGAAAAGACAATGTTGGAGTAGAGTTGGTGATTACATCTAGGTATTCCAACAGTAATATGTTAGGACCTAGATGTTAATCTAGTCGCACGCTGATATTCATGTAGTCGGGACACCAGGGAAGAAAAGCTCGTCAGAGCAGTTGCTATGAAAACATTTGTAGAAAAGACAGAGGGAAGCCACGTATATGTCCAAATATTTAGTTTAAGCCATAAAATTGTATTCAACATATTTAGATTTCAGCATTAAATAACCTAGTTGATATGCCGATAAACAAAATCAACGAACCAACCTTCCGTGGCATGCTCAGCATCCTTCTGTAGAACCACGTTACTCTTGACGCGATTCTTGTCTTCAATCATGAAGAAATTATTCAGTATTCACCGCCATATTGGAGGGCTGTTTTTCGGCCCAAAACGTTAGATATTTTCTTAGGATTCTGTTGTATTGTGGATAATACGATATAAACCACCAGGTAATCCCGAGTGGAAAGTAGGAGGCAGTTTATCGTCTTACCCAGGTCGCGGATGTAGTTTTCCTTATTATTTTTGCCCTGTTCGTTCTCTTTTTATTCTTTGTTGCAAACTTTGTCGGTTCTGTCTGTTGGTCATTTCTGCCAATTACATTTAACATTGGCCAATCGCTCTACACTTTCCTCCTTAAATACGTAGTAAAGAGCAACGTATAGTGTCTAATAAACAATGCGGTTCGAATCCAGACCCCACAGATCATACACTTCACCTCAACCTGTGGAGTCCTGTTGACGGCATAGTTATACAAAAATCCGTACTATTGAAAACAAGCGAATTCAGTCCGTATTAAGTCCTCCATTTTTTGCCATGCGCCAGTCTAAGCAGAACGTTGTAAATTACTGTTATATCGTGGATAATACGATATTATCCACCAGGTAATCCCGAGTGGATAGATTACACTAAACACAGGAATGAGGTAAACGAATAACAATGGTTTTATTGTACGGAAAGTACGAGTAAGAGTTCTTAATAATAAGAAGGAGAACGGGAGATACGTCACGAAGGTCGTAGTGTTCCTGCTATCTGCTACTACAATCTTTCTTCACGTCTTTTATTTTCTCCTCTTTAGACTGACCAATCACTGTCGGGGTGTGACAGGTTGTTCCACTATAACAGATTCTAACAGTCTAGTGCACGTTTATTTAGTGATCTCTGCAGTGAAGTTTGGTCGATTGCTTTATTCATTCATTTTTTTACGGCTTATCAACCCATTAAATGTTATTTAAAGCCCTCGAACAATCATCTCAATCATTTGTGAGATTTTCTTGCAAAGCACCGCTTTAAGATCGGTGCTCAATAAGATATTTATCTCTGTGAGGCGCCCCTAAATTTCCTTGCGTTCCTATAGATTTTGTCCAGTTTTATATGCGTTTTAACTGACGCGTTTCTCGTCACCCGATTTCTTTTGATCGGCAACCGTTTGAAACTAGCTCTCTCTCGGTGCAAATCGCTCAGAATTTTTCCGGATGGGGTGACCCATAGTGACTTTGCCATTTATTTTACTCGGTCAGCGCGACATAACTTCATACGACGCGTCCAGATCGATTTAATGCACTTGGGGTACTTTACTGTGAATCCTAACAAAGGTGTAAAAGAAGAAGAAAAAAATTGAAAAAGGGGAAACTAACCTAAAAACTCGATCAAAATGAATTTAAAAACGAAGAAAAAAAAGATAAAAAGGTTAATGCAAATGAAATAAAAAAAGAAAAGTAGCGTAAATGATTGACGGACTTTGAAATGAATTATCGGGGAATGAGATAGTAAGAAAAAATCGGGAGCGAATGAAACTCAAGAGAAAAATGAAACGAAAAATGAAGAATTAGAACGAGTTAAAAATCAAAGAGCAAAGGAGAAATGTGTCAAGAAAAAAAAATGAAGGAAAGAAAGAAGGAAAGAATGAAAGAGAGAAGGAAAGAAAAAAGAAAAAGAAAGAAAAAAGGAAAAGAAAAATTCCAAAAAAATAAAATGTGGAAGCAAGAAAGAAAAAACAAAAATAAAAAAGAAAGAAGAAAAGACCAGAAGAATAAGAAAGAAAGAAAGAAAGAAAATCCAAAAAATAAATGATAAAAGAAATAAAAGAAAACCCTAAAAAGAATGAAAGAAAGAAGGAAGGAGAGAATTAAAGAGAGAAATGGAGAAAAAAGAAGGAAAGAAAGAATGAAAGAGGGAAGGGAAGAAAAAGAAGGAAAGTAAGAATGTAAGAGAAGGGAAGAAAATAAGGAAAGAAAGAATGAAAGGGAGAAGGGAAGAAAATAAGGAAAGAAAGAATGAAAGGGAGAAGGGAAGAAAAATAAGGAAAGAAAGAATGAAAGAGAGAAGGGAAGAAAAAAGAAAGAAAGAATGCAAGAGAGAAGGGAAGAAAAAAGAAAGAACGAAAGAATGTAAGCGAGGAGGGGAGAAAAAAAAGAAGGAAAGAAAGAATGAAAGAGGGCAGGGAAGAAAAAAAGAAGGAAAGAAAAGAAAAAGAAAAATTCCAAAGAATAAAATGTATTAACAAAAATGAAAAGGAAGAAAGAAAGAAGAAAATACAGGAAGAATGAGAAAGAAAGAAAAAAAAAGGATCTGAAAGAGTGAATGAAGATAAAAACACGCAGAAACGACTGAAAGAAAGAAAGAAAGAAAGAAAGAAAATCCAAATAAATAAATGATATAAGAAATAAAGGAAAATCTTAAAACAGGAAAAACAAAGAAAAAAAGAAAAAACAAAAAATAAATGATAAAAGAAAAAAAGGAAAATCATAAAAATAAAGAAGGAAAGAAAAAAGAAAGAAAGAAAAGAAAGAAAAATCCCAAAGAATAAATGCTAAAATAAATAAAAGAAAAACCTAAAAACGCAGAAAGAAAGAATGAAAAAAAAAAACGAAAGAAAATGCCAAAGAATAAATAATGTTAGAAAGGAAAACCATAAAAAAGAAAGAAAATTGATAAAAGAAAGAAAGAAAGAAAAGAAATTAAAAGAAAGAAAAAGTGAAAATAAGAAGACGAGAAAGAAAGTAAGAATGGAATGTTGACAAGCCAGGAAAAATTAGTCAGGAAATGTCTTCAAAAAGCGAATGATCGGCTAATCTGATAAGTATTTAAGTGTTAATTACGCAAGAAAGAAACAAATGGAATTTGACGAAGAGAAGGAAGGAAAGGAAAATTTAAAATAATAATAATAACAACAACAACAACAACAACAACAACAATAATATCAATAATAATAATAATAATAATAATGAAAGCCTATTCAGCCATAGCTGATAACGCATGAAGTGTTACTTACATGATAGATATTTTCAGGATCAAACCAAACATTCAGTTATAACGTTTCTTCTCTATCTGAACCGGACCTCTTAACCTTATCGACTCCACCTTGGCATCGCCCACGCACTCACCGACCTCCACCCATACAGTTGCATTTTGATAAAATCCTGAGAGGCTTCGTGTGTTTTATTCAGGGAATGGAATGCATAGGACTTCGAACTTGCGATCGACATCATTCTTACCCTTGCACGCACGCACACATGCTCACACACCTACAACGAATAATAATAAAGACGCCCTGCTCATGTGTACGTAGTGTCAGGGGTCGATTCTAGTAAAAAAAACAAGCAGTTCAAATGCTGATTTTCAAGGTAGATTCATGTAACCAAGCACAGGTGTGCACGCGCCACCAAGATAGATTCTTTCTCTTGTGTACCACCGGCTGGTGTCAGTAGTCGATCCCAGTTACAAAGCAAGGATGTAGAACGCCGATTTTGAAGGTAACATGAAAGAAAAAAGAAAAAGAAGAAATAAAGAAGACAATATCAGAAGAATAAGAAAGAAAGAAAGAAAGAAGAAAAAATCCCCGAAAAAAAATGAATGATAAAAGAAATCCTAAAAAAAGAAATTAAAGAAAGAAGGAAAGAATGAAAGAGAAAAGGCGGGAAAAAGAAGAAAAAAAAGAATGAAACACAAAAGGGAAGAAAAAAGAAGGAAAGAAAAAATGAAAGAGAGAAGGGAAAAAATAAAGAAAGAATGAATGAAAGAGAGAAAGGAAGAAAAAAGAAGGAAAGAAAGAAAGAGAGAATCGAAGAAAAAAGATGAAAAGAAAAATGAAAGAGAGAAGGGACGAAAAAAGAAGGGAAGAAAGAATGGAAGAGAGCAGGGAAGCAAAAAGAAGGAAAAAAAGAATGGGGGGAGAGAAAAGAAAGAATGAAAGAGAGAAGGGAGAAAAAAGAAGGAGGGAAAAGAAGAAAAGAATGAATGAAAGACAAAAGGGAAGAAAAAAGAAGGAAAGAAAAAATGAAAGAGAGAAGGGAAAAATAAAGAAAGAATGAATGAAAGAGAGAAAGAAAGAAAAAGAAAGAAAAAAGAAAGAATGAAAGAGAGAAGGGGCGAAAAAAGAAGGAAAGTAAGGATGAAAGAGACCATCAAGACAGATTCTTTCTCTTGTGTGCCATCCACTGGTGTCAGTAGTCGATCAAAGTTACAAAGCAAGGATGTATAATAGAATTTCTTTCACATGTACTGTATCCATAGCAGCAATGATGTGTCTTGGGAAAGAGAGACGGGGCCAAATTCTTTCCAAGCTAGTTTTGAATTAAACGCTTTCTTTCTTCCAAATTGGTTGTAGCATCAAGACAAGAAAGTCCAGTCTATGTTGTTATTCAATCCGTTGCTGCAAGAAAGTGGATTTATATTTTTTCCCAAGGGCGCTAATGCGAACTGAGCGAAACAGAATCTAGCGGAATTTAAAACCGGTTCCCCGACTTCAGAGCTTTTCCTTTTCTTGGTCAAGTTGCCGCCTCAGCGGCGAGAGAGCTTAATCTACGCTTCTATTTAACCCATAGCTGCAGGAAAATGGATTCATAACCTTCTTTTTTGCGCGCGAAGTGAACGAAACTGAATCGAGGAAGAATTGAACTCCACACGCCGAATTCATCTTCGTTTATAACCGTTAAACAGCAGGTTCCTTCAGCCCCATACAACTTACACCTGTAAAGAATGAAGAATTGAGTTAATCAGACACATTCCTAACAGAAATATAAAAAATGGTCATTATTTTTATAAGTGTCAACAGCTAGGATATCTAATGCTTATTTTAAAAGCAACCAACCCAACTCGCGCATGTGCAAGTTATATAACACTTATTCGCCTGGAATGGGGCCGAGCCGATGTAAATTCTAAATTGATGTTTCGTTCATCTATCGCTAATACACTTGAAAAAGGTATAAACCCATATATAGGTAAAATAGCAATGCAGACGAGGCTTTCTAGCCTTGAGTGGCAACCAATCCCACAGAAATACAACTCGGGTTTCAAAAACCGCGGAGAGAAATTAACGAGAAATCACTTCACTGTGTTTCCCAAGAAGCTACCTGAATACTTTAGTTCCACCATTAAGTCGTCCTGGGTAAGACGATAAACTACATCCGCGTCCTGGGTAAGACGATAAGCTACGTCCAACAGCAAGGCCTCTGATCAGGAGGTTTTGAGGAGTGTGGGACCACCTCTTAATTGCTCGTGTTCCCAGGTCCACTCCATCCTGGGTATGACGATAAACTACATCCGCGTCCTGGGTAAGACGATAAACTACATCCGCGTCCTGGGTATGACGATAAACTACATCCGCGTCCAAGGCATGACGATAAACTACGTCCGAGTTCTGGGTATGACGATAAACTACATCCGCGTCCAAGATATGACGATAAACTACATCTGCGTCCTAGGTATGAGGAGAAACTACATCCGCATCCAATGTTTGACGATAAACAACATCCGCGTCCAGGGTATGACGATAAACTACATCCGCGTCCTGGGTATGACGATAAACTACATCCGCGTCCAAGGCATGACGATAAACTACCTCCGCATTCTGGATATGACGATAAACTACATCCGCCTCCTGGGTATGACGATAAACTACATCCGCGTCCTGGGTATGACGATATGCTACGTCCAACAGCAAGGCATCTGATCAGGAGGTTTTGAGGAGCGTGGAACCACCTCTCAATTGCTGGTGTTCCCAGGTCCACCCCATCCTGGGTATGACGATAAACTACATCCGCGTCCTGGGTATGACGAAAAAGTACATTCGCGTCCAAGGCATGACGATAAACTACGTCCGAGTTCTGGGTATGACGATAAACTACATCCGCGTCTAAGGTATGACGATAAACTACATCTGTGTCCTGGGTATGACGAGAAACTACATCGGCATCCAAGGTATGACGATAAACTACATCTGCGTCCTGGGTATGACGAGAAACTACGTCCGCGTCCTGGGTATGACGATAAACTACATCCGCGTCCTGGGTAAGAAGATAAACTACGTCCGCGTCCTGGGTAAGAAGATAAACTACATCCACGTTCGGGGTATGACAATACCTACGTCCGCGTCCTGGGTAAGACGATAAAATACATCCGCGTCCAAGGTGTGGCGATAAACTACATCCGCGTCCTGGGTAAAACTATAAACTACCTCCGCATTCTGGATATGACGATAAACTACATCCGCGTCCTGGGTATGACGATAAACTACATCCGCGTCCTGGGTATGACGATAAACTACATCCGCGTCCAAGGCATGACGATAAACTACGTCCGAATTCTGGGTATGATGATAAACTACATCCGCGTCCAAGGTATGACGATAAACTACATCTGCGTCCTGGGTATGACGATAAACTACGTCCATCAACAAGGCCTCTGATCGGGACATTGGAGGTTTTGAAACGACGTCATAATTGCTGTTATTCGCAGGCTTACCCTAACCCGGGGTGGTAGCACCAGTTAGGGTCCCAGCTATGAACAAATAGTTAACACTCCACCCAAAACAAAAATCAACAGTACATTTTTATAATAAAATGAGCAACAATAGATTTTTATAGCTAAATAACAATCAAAGCAACACAAAAATTATTTTCTATAGTAAAATTACCAATAATAATTTTATATATTCTACAAACAATATACATAAACAAGAAAAAAAATACCCTGAAAGTATAAAATTATGTACAAAATATGTAAATTACGGCGTTAAATAACCTATGCCGTTAAACAAAATCAATCAACTAAGATCCACCAGTTCAGACATTTACAGCTCGAACACGCCACCATGATACTACCACGGAGCCAAATCAGCGACATATATACTAGAAGGCTTTTATTTACATTATTCGGACTATTGTCCTCATCTTTGTCGGCATGTTTATCACAACGTTTTAGCCGCTGTACGTTCCGGCCTCCTTCAGGTAGTTGGAATGTCGGACTGAACCCTTTATTTCACTCACTGGGGTAGACTATCCTAGTTCCACGTCTCATGTCTAATGGATATCAGTTATCTCCTGTCAATTCCCCTCTAAAAAGTTGTCAACCGCCTTAACCAGGTATTGAACTCACTCTCTTTGGGTCCTGTCACTGAATCTAACTAACGCTTTTATCCACTGTGCCATGTGTCCCCAAGGACATAGCACGTGGAACTAGAACAGTCTACTCCTGTGAGCGAAATAAACGGCTCAGTTCGATATGCCAACCACCTGAAGTAGGCCGGAGTGTACACCGGCCGAAATGTTGTGATAAGATGGCGACAAAGATGAAGACCATAGTCCGAATAATGTAAATAGTGTACATAATACCTCATCTCAGAAATATAGACAGATACTGAAAGGCCGAAACGTTGTAATAAATATGGTGACAAAGATGAGGACAATAGTCCGAATAATGTAAATAGTGTACATAATACCTAATCTCAGAAATATAGACAGATACTGAAAAGCCGAAACGTTGTAATAAATATGGTGACAAAGATGAGGACAATAGTCCGAATAATGTAAATAGTGTACATAATACCTAATCTCAGAAATATAGACAGATACTGAAAGGCCGAAACGTTGTAATAAATATGGCAACAAAGATGAGGACGTCCGTTGAAGTCTGGATTATAATGGTCAGTTCGGCCAACTTTGCTGAACAAGTGAAAAGCATGGTCGATATAGGACGGAGTCTGTCGATGTTCACACCTAATTAAAAATAACAGACGGCTAAGATAAAAACTTCGAAGCAGAAGAGGCTATAAAATTTCCTCCCAATTCATCTGGGTGCCAAGTACGACCAATACATGAGCGAAGATATCTTAACAGAAGTACCTCCATTTTTTTAAGTAACTTGCTGTCCCTTTTACACCGCTCTTTGTTGTCGTTCCTATCTTCACACTACTCCTTACTAACTCCCGCCTTTGTTCTCCTATCTATTTACTCTTTACTTACTAACTCCTCTATTTATACTACTATCCATTTACTCCTTACTCTTAAGTAACCCACTGAAGTGTTGATATGAAACCTGATCTACAAACTAATTCCTTACAAAGAATACATATTCTGTTCATACGAACCTATCCTAAAAATCCTATCAGCATTAAGTAACCCATTGAGGTGTTGATATGTTATAAAATAAACCAAACCAATTTGCTTCTTAATGAATCCTGAGTTTGTTCTCTCATCCATTTACTCTTAACTTTCTAATTTCGATCTTTATTCTCTTATTCAGTTGGCCCTTACTTACTAACTCCTATCTTTTCCCCACTATCCATTTCTTCCGTCTTTACTAACTCCTCTCTTTATACTGCTATCAGTTTATTCCTTACTTATGTTTTGTCTAAAAAAACAACCGCCTCAGTATTGATCCCTGGCCTGATAAGGGAAGATACGGGCGACAGATATCACCGGACCGTCATCCAGCGTCTGTTCACACCAAGCAAAAATATTTCTACAGAAAACCAAATCCATGTGGCCAGTTACAATATATGAAGCAGGAAATGAGTAGGCGAAATGTCAATATTTTACACGTATACGAATCTAGGTGGGCGAACAATGAAGAATTCTTTCAGTGAAAAAGACAGGCTCCTATACACAGGTGGGAAGAAAACTTAGTATGAAATGGAATATGTTAGACCAAGACAAGAAGAATTGTGTTCTGTGATACTATCAGCCACCTAAAAGAATTCTTGTAGTTAAACTGAAAGGGAGCCCTTTTCATATATCTATCGTAGTTGTATATACACCGACAGCGCTCGTCCTGGTTATGACGATAAGTTACATCCGCTTCCTGGGTAAGACGATAAACTACGTCCAACAGCAAGGCCTCTGATCAAGAGGTTTTGAGGAGCGTGGAACCACATTTTAATTGCTGGTATTTCCAGATCCACGCTGACCCGGGCTTGTAGAAACTGTTTAGGTCCAACCTATGGGTAAATAGTTAACCCCCAAACTAGGGTCAAAACCATTATGAAAGTATAAAAATAGGTTTTAATACCAGAAATAATTTGTAAAAAATTATTACCAGCAATACATTATTATCAGCAGTACATTTTGAAAAAAAATGTTACTAGCTATACATTTTAAAAATTTTTTACCAGCAATACATTTTTGAAGAAAAAAATATTACCGGCAATACATTTTTGAAAAAAATAATATTACCAGCAAATCTTGTCGGCATTAAGTAACCCATCGAAGTGTTGCTATGCCGTAAAACAAAACAAACCAAATCAAACCAATTGCCGACAGCGCAAAGTCCGACAAGATGAAGTTGAAAAGCTTTAATGTATACCAGACAATACGAGGACTCAGTGCAAAATCGTCATGAGAGACCCGGATGTCAAAGTAGGCAAAAAGAGGGATGGCTAAATAGTTGGCAAATTCGGTCGAGGAACTCGGACGGAACACGGAAAAATTGGTCCAAATGCAGACAAGAGGTGTGTTATATAGGAATAAAGTGTCGCTGCCGACACTTGAATTTGAACTTAGATCGCCAATGAGCAAACACAGGCGATCCCATTATTGAATTAAGTAGACCACATGAATACAGAGGAAACGTATATATGTAGGAAATAGCTGACGACTAATGATCACTATTCCTAGTCTATCCTCTATTACTATTCGGATCGCCATTTCTACTCTATCCTCTATTACTCTACAGACTACTATTCTCTACTCTATTCTCTACATTATTTCTCTATTCTGATTACTATTCGGTGATTACCATTCGAGCGAGTATTATCGAGCAAGTACTATTAATGCGACTGACATTCGAAGGCAATTGGCACCAGTATTGTTCTACGGCGTTAGTATAGTTCCATCTGCGATTACAAAGTCTCTACTACAACGAGCATTTCAAAAGTGACAACGAGTATTCTTTGACATCCCAAATGTGGCAACGAGTGTTCGCTGCCATCACTAAAAGGTATTCATCGAAAAAGGTGCAGAAATAGACAGTGAGAATTTCACAGATAATCCAGATATGCATAAAGGAATAAAAGAACAAAAAAAAAATAAGCGGAAGTTTAAAATCCACTGATATTAGAGAAAAAAAATACTTCATAAATGGAACGATTACATCGGAGAATTCTTCCTTGTCCGTGGAGACCCCTTCCTATTTCTTGCTTCCCTGTCACTTACAATCTTCAAACGTTTAAATACAACACCAATCGCAATCTTATGTCTTTCTGAACATTACTCTCTTATTGTCTTTTCTCCTCACAAATGTTTTCTCATTTTCTTTCATTAGCACTAACCTCTTGCATCTCAGTGGCTTTGCCACCTTACGTAAGGTGAAACGATTTAAAAAGGGCAACAATAACAAAAAAGGTCGACCAGTGTAATTCTAGAAGGTATCGTTTTCAAGGCAAAGAATATTTGTATTAATACTGTTCCATTTTAGGAGATGAGACTTTAATTCTAAATGAATTAACTTTGTTAACTTATCTTATGAATGCCTCAAGTCTGAGTTTTGACGACTTACATCCATTCTTCCGGAAGTGCGACTGTAATCCCGCGAAATTAACTGAGCGAAATTATTTTAGTTGTTTTTGTACATTGATATTGCAGCATGTGACTCAGCGCAGAGGTTGCCAAAGTAGACAAAGTAAACGCATTCGGTGTCCGGCAAAGAAAGCCAGGCATATTAGAGGCTTAAAGGGTGGAAATCCGCGCATTACCCGATAACAGTATCTTCCCTCGACGTGTAAGCACGGGGTCGACCTAGCAGCTCCTTGGATGTGCCACATGTGACATCAAAAAAAGGTGTTCAACGAAAAATGTGCAGAAATAGACTGTGAGAGTTTCACAGATAATGCAGATATGCATAAAGAAATAAAAGAACAAAAAAAATAACCGGAAGTTTAAAACCCAAGGACGGAACACTGATATTAGAGAAAAAAAAATACTTCATAGATGGAACGATTACTTCGGAGAACTCTTCTACGACGAACGTGTACAATACGCAATATGCAGAAATGTCGAACGACATGGAATATTAAACTTTCGAAGTGAAATCAGCACTTGTCAAATTGAACAGAAACAAAACAGCAGGACTGAATTGGTGACAGGGATGATGGCTGATTTCGGTATTGACAGGGTTGTAAATATAATAAATGCAATATGCAACTGAGGTAAAATACCGGAAGATCTAAATACACCCATTTTCATAGCACTGCCTAAGAAGGTAGGTGTAAACGAATGTTAATTCCATCAGACGATTTTCCTAATGAGCCATATAACAAAACTTATCATCCGAATTCTAATGAATAGAGTGCGCAGAACTTGATCGGAAACAGGGCAAGAACAGTGCGGGTTCGTTAAAGACACTGGAACAAGGAATGCAATGTTTATGCTCAGAATGATATCAGATAGATCAATACAAATGCATAATGAGGTGTACATTATGCAAAAGCGTTTGATAAAGTATGCCAGAAAGAACTTTTCGAACTGCTAGGTAAGCTTGAATTATTTGGGAAGGATAATAGAATGATGCAGAACTTATACTGGAAGCAAACAACCTGCAATGAATTCAGTAAATATACAAAAATAGCAAGGAACATAACACATGTATGTGTCTTCTCACTGGACTTATTTGATTTTTACAGCAAAGCAATCCTGAATGAAGTAGAAGTCCTACCAGGTTTCATTATTGGCAGCCACAATCATAACAACATTAGCTATGCAGATGACACAATGTTGATAATAAATATATTCGCTTATTGTTCGGCTTAAGCACCTCTTTTAGGATTGTAGGATATTATCTCATAAAACATGAGGCGGTCTTGAAAAGTTCTTAGCGTGATCAAGAAGACATCCCACAATAGATTCTAATGGTCATTTGGTCAAGTTTGGGAAATGGATCATTCCAAGATATTTTTCAGTACGGCCTAATGTTCAGCAGAGTTAGACAGAAAATAGGACACGAACAGTGCGGGTTCGTTAAAGACACTTGAACAAGGAATGCAATGTTTATGCTCAGAAAGAGCAATACAAATGTATAATGAGGTGTACTCGTGATTTATACATTATGCAAAAGCGTTTCATAAAGTATGCAACAAAGAAGTTTTAGAACTGCTAGGTATGCTTGAATTATTTGGGAAGGATATTAGAGTAATACAGAACTTATAGTGGAAGTAAACCATCTGCATACGGATAGAAAATGAGTTCAGCAGATAGACAAAAACAGAAAGGGATGTAAGACAAGGGTGTGTCTTCTCGCCGGACTTATTCAACCTATACAGTAAGGTGATTCTGAGAGAATTATAAATCCTAGAATTGGCAACATTCTTAACAACATTTAAAATGCAGAAGACATCGTGTTGAAAGCAGATACCAAAATGAAAATACAGGAACTCCTGCAGACTGGATTGAAAGAAAGCCAGAAAAAAGAATTAACACCAGCTGTAGAAAGACTGAATGTATTGCTGTTAGAAAAAAAAAGAGAACGACATGCAAATCATAGATTGGAGAGGACAAAATCAAGCAAGTACAAAATTTAAATATCTGGGAAGTGTTTTAACAGAGGACACGAAATGTGATACTCAGATCGGAAGAGAAAGATGCCTACCAAAGCATGATATTAAGAAATAGGAAAATCTCATTAGAAACAAAGAAAAGAGCTCTGAACTATTATGAAATGTCAGTTCATCTATATGGCAGTGAATGCTGGATAATATAAATGTGACTATTCGAATTATTTTATTACAGTTACTGTTGAGTGCACTCGTGTATAAGCATTTAGAAATAGATCAGAAAGGTTACGAATGGTACAAAAGTGGCTTTAAATCTAGCTGAAGCTCATTTACAGGAATCTATTACACGTATAGTAGTCCTGAAGTAGAAGTCAAGGTCCACTTTTAATTTAGCGGCCATCCCGTTTACCACAAAGTTTTTGGAAGGGACCTAGCAAGTGGTTACCTTCAAGAACAATGAAAATCTACAGTTTTATCTCTATCTATAAAAGGCAGGATGTGTGTGCCTGCGTGTAACGAATGCACAGCCGCAATTTTCGACGGATTTGCACCAAAATTTACATGCACATGCTCCAAGTTAGCGAAAAGGCCAAGACCGATGTTGCATTTCCCAACTCCCATCGATAGTGGAAATAATCGATTTTTCATGCTTCTACGGCAGTTTTCATGTAGTTTGCGGCCATTTTCTACCGGCCAGAGTGAGAGATAAATAGCTGGCTGCCACGAATAGGCAGGAAGATTCTATTGGCCAGCGTGAGAGCCAACAGCTGACCGACACGAATGTTAACTAGCATGCAAAAAAAATCGATAGCTGAATTCGTCACAAGTGGGAAAAATTTAAATCTGCATGGTACTTTACTCCAATTGGCTCATTCGCTTGCTTAAATTCAATGTTGATTCTGATTCCGCAGAACTGGCTTTTTGTGTGAAAAAGTATTTGTTGTTAACATTCTTTTTTCATTCGGTTTTTCCAGCTACGAGTCCTTTTTAAAGCTGATCGTTTTGTGTTCATTTTGTTTAGTTCTTTTTTCGTAACAGATTTAATGTTTAGTATAGAGCTTAGAAAAAATTCGCAGTGTGAGATAGGCAAGAAGTAAGGTATGTAGCAACATCAGCACGGCAAATGGCACTCCTTTAACGGCAGCGTCGGGCCATGCTGCTAGTTTTAACTAAATTTGGTTTGGTTTATTTTGTTTTATGGCATATCAACCTCAATGGGTTATTTAATGCCGACCAAATGTTTTATTACTGGTAATATTTTGTTTTGTCAAAAATCTGTTTCTGGTAATATTTTTCCTTCAGAATTGTATTGCTGGTCATTATTTTTTTTCAAAAAAATATTGCTGGTAATAATTAACTATTTGCCCATAGCTGGGACCCTAACAGATGCTACCACCCCGGGTCAGGAATGACCTGGGAACACCAGCAATTAAGAGATGGTTTCACGCTCCTCAAAACCTCCTGATCAGAGGACTTGCTACTGGACGTAATTTATCGTCTTACCCAGGACGT
Source organism: Acanthosepion esculentum (assembly GCA_964036315.1). NCBI lineage: Eukaryota > Metazoa > Mollusca > Cephalopoda > Sepiida > Sepiidae > Acanthosepion > Acanthosepion esculentum. The sequence goes on from OZ038483.1 coordinate 119,094,513, forward strand.
GGATGTAGTTTAACGTCTTAGCCAGGTACGGAACTACATTTGTAATTGTAAATTAAAAATTTTTTTTTTAAAAGTCCCGACCGGGGTCTACAATGTCGTATGAGCTGAAGTGTTTCCTAAACGCCGGTCTAGTAATGCGCAAAAGTTTAAGTTTTCTCGAATCTCAATTCTAAAACGAACTCGAATTATATTTGAAATAATGTATTTCGTTTTATTAACTACAGAAAGAAAAAAACATGAACGTCAAATTCGTGCTGTTTCCTGACACGCAGTCGCATTGATGTCTGAGACTAAATATTCCTTTTAAAAGGAATGCATCATAGTTAAATAGTTCGTGTCAAAGCATACATCCTCGAAACGAGTATACGATGTCATTTATTTTAAGATCATCTATTATAGTTAAAACCTACATCAAAAGAATATTACGACTCTTGTTAAGTCACTGTGTGGACGTCATTTATTAAATGACACCACTGCCCACACTTTACGTAATAGTGATAACCGCAATTCTGTTTAAACCTATTTGTACATGGAATTACATGCAGAGGCTATCGACACATGTACAACTACTGTCAACGGTACATTTACCTAAATAAGTGGTAAGCAACAAGGAGAAGAAAGAACAAGAAAAAGTAGTAAACTTTCTGCTGTTAAACATTATAGCGTAAAAAAAACATTTTATGAGTTTAAACCTTTGTTAAATTATAGGCTGGTTGACTTTAACGCCTCAAAAACAAATCTTCTCTCTATTACTCACCACAGAGAACCATCCCTGTCCCGATTAGAATGTGTGACGCTCAACTCCACGAGGACACCGCTTGGGGACTGCTTGGTCTCACATTGACTGCTGACCTGAGATGGAACGAATACATTGAGTCAATAGCTTCGTCCACCTTAAGGAAAGTTGGTTCCCTGTGCTGCGCCAGGTCATTTTTCTCGTCGGAGTCGATCCTTCAAATCTACAAATCAACCATTCGATCTTGCATGGAGTGTTGCAGCCATATATGGTCTGGAGCCCCTTCTGTTTGTCTCAAGGTCCTTGATAGAATCCAGAGACGGATATGCAATGTAATTGGCCTTGATCTGGCATCTCGTCTACAGCCGCTCTCTCACAAACGTGCCGTCACCTCCCTCTGTCTTTTTTACAAATACTTTCACGCTAACTGCTTCGATGAACTGCTTTCGCTGGTTCCCAGACATCATAAATTTAAGCGTTCAACTAGGATGGCATCCCGCTCAAACCCTTTCACTGTCGAAACTGTTAAATGTAGCCATCTCTTCCACTCTAATAGCTTCATGTCGCGCAAATCTCTGTGGAACTCCCTCCCCTTTTCCTGTTTCCCTGATAGCTATAATCTCCAACCATTCAAATGTAATGTCAATCGACGTCTCCAGGTTCCCTGATCTATCCCCTATCCTTCTCTTCATCCTTTCCTCTATCACTTCTATTTGGTCTCCCTCCAAATCCTCTGTAAACCCTTGCGTCCTAGTGGCTTCCCGCCTTGTTTGGGCGGAAACGCTTAAAAAAAAATTTAGTAACTAGCCTAGAAGCTAAATTTAGTAACTAGCCTAAAAATTTAGTAACTAGCCTAGAACTAGCTTAAAGTAACTTTAGGCTAGCTCCCGCGGAGGACTTTTGTCCCTTAGGACTTTTACTTTCAGCATCCTATGTACGTAAAAGTTATAAGAAATTAAAATAATAAAATTATTATTTTATCTTTATTCGACACCTTAATTTGACATAATCTTTCTTCGTATACACAAGCGATATCAGTAGTTTGTTTACATTTATTTTGAGCGCAATTTTTATTGTCTTTTAAAATGACCATTCTTTATGATTCTTTATCATCCCTTCACACAAAATCACTCTTAAAAGATATTAGGGAACCCAAACTATGTAATATTTCGAATACCTCAAAGTACGTGTGCTGGAAAAAGAATAAAAAACATCTGAGTAACGTACCGTGCCCTCTTTAGTTTTAAGTATTGTTTAATTAGACGATATCAATTGCAATTGTTACAAAAAGCTAAGTGAAACCTTTAATAAAGAATTATTTTTGAACTTTTCCCTCTGTTAGATATTTAAATTTAACTTTAAAAGAGTTATTTATTTATTTTTTAATCCCGTGTAACTAAAGTAGTAACTACCTGTTACTTTAAGTTGTTTATCATTCACCTAGAGAGAAAAACGGACGGACGGACGGCGCTTTATCTATATAGATGTGTTTTCTCTCACTGGAAGACAGATATTCCGTTGCGTTTATTTCTGTCTACATTTTTAGAATGAAGAGCATTGATATGCAATGCAAAGATAACATTTATTAAAACAAAATTAACAAAAGTAAAGTTTTGAAGAAGTGATTCTTTTGTTAGACGTAAATTATATACACAACGAAATGTTCATTAATATGTTATAGTGGGAACTTACTTTATTGGTGTGTTCTATGCGAAGCATTCGCAGCCCTTGTAGCTCCAGTCTGGAAAGTTCTTGCCAGCTGTTCAGAAGAGGGAACCCGGAAAAAAATTCACGTTATTATTTATATTCGTGAACTGCTGCTGATATGAATTTTATTTTAGAGCTGCTGCTAATACTAATTTACAATTACAATAAAGTATTTTATTGAAAATAACACGTTTATATTGCTTAATCATACATTTTTAAATGAAATAATGCTGTCATAATATATGGAATTTATATATATATATATATATATATATGTGTTGGAAGAAAAATGAATGCAAATGCATTCCTTGTTGACAAAATAATAAATTGGATCGCCAAATCTACCAGTGCATTTAGGAAGTTTCGCCACCGCCTATGGAATGAGAGAGTTAACAGTTCTTACCAAAGTTTTAGTTACCGCAACCTGAAGTCTATGGAAGCTTCCAGCTATATGTTTTGTTTTCGCCTCTACATCTTCCTTAATGTCAGCAAGAAAATCCTAGAATTTATGATCAGCAAGAAGCTTGTTTATCTTCTAAACAAAAAAAGAAAAAAAATCTTACGTGATAAATAGTATTAGTTTCGCTTTTCTTGGTCCACTGCTGATTGATTAATCCTCATCATACAGAATCACCGAAGTACTCGATAATAAATTAATCGAAGGAGCGGTAGCCTTTGATGACAAAGGCTTTTGACGGAGCCTGGCATATGGCGGTTACTACAGAAAATCTTCAGCTATGGCACCCCTGGAAGAATCTTTGCTGTTATCGAGTCCTTCCTATCGAGTAGGTTAATGAACGTTGTCATTAATGACCAATCTTCTGAATCTCATGTGATCAATGCAGGCGTCCAGACAAAGCTCTCTCCTCGGTATTACCCATTTTATTAACGTTCTGGTCAGTAAAATCCTCAGATCATTAGTAAATATCTGTGCAGACAATAAGTAGGTTTATGGTTGCAACTCTGAAAATCTAGATGCGCAGAGCCTGGCAGCTAATCTCGCTTCTCACTGAACCCCTAACACCACAACGGGGAAGGGGAGATATCTGGTATTATTGAATAGCTAAAAAGGACAAGCTAGTTTCATTACGGTGGAGTAATGGATTGCGGCTCGGATTGAGAATTCTGAGAGACAAGTTCGAATTCCAGTCGAGTTCATTATATTCACTCACGTACTAATACCCTTGGGAACGGTATGAATCCGTCTTTTCTGGCCCCACCCAACCCACAGCTATAGGTAAATAGCAGAACAGACTGGATTCTATAGTCTTAAGTTGCAACCGGTCTTGCAAGTGGAAAAAAGGCAACTATGGGTAAATAGTAAAGTAGTCTGGGTTCTGTAGAAGGAAAAGGCCAACATTAAATCCGCAGCTGGAGTGTCTAAGACAGCTGGATATCATGTTCAGTTTCGTTCTGGCAATTAGTACGACGACTGATTTCTCTTGGACAACATCGGTAGTGCGGAAACGGGAAACGGACTACATGGACAGCTGCTGATTTTTCATAAATCTTCAGGAGCAGGATATCTACCAACCACGACACGCGGTCAGATGTAGCACAAGGCCGAATTTAACGTGGTGTAACCGAGCCCATAGGCTCAGGCAAAATTTCCCCGTAGACTCCGTATGAAACGGGGTAGGGTAGCTGTTTCCCGTGACGAAACTCTGCCCTTCGACATAGCCTCGCCGGGGGATCCTCTCTGCCCGGAGGCTGAGTGTTTGACCAGCGCAGCTGGAGACGAATCTGCAGCTGCAGGATATCTACCAACCGCTCGACGCGGGCAGATGTGGCACAAGGCCAAATTTAATGTGGTGTATCCGATCCCGTAGGGTCGGACAAATATTCCCCGTAGACTCCGTATAAAACGGGGTCGGGTAGCTGTTTCTTGTGACGAGACTCTGCCCTTCGACATAGCCTTGCCTGGGGATCCTCTCTGTCCGGAGGCAGAGAGTTTGAGCAGCACAGCTGGAGACGAATCTCCAACTGCAGACCTCTTCAGGAGCATATCCAGGGTCTTTGGTCTCTCGAGACCGACAGGTGCTATATACAATGCTTTAGCCAGGTATTGAACTCACAACTCTTTGGTTCAAGGCATTGAATTCAACCAACGCTTTTATCTACTGGGTCATGTGTCCTTGAGGATGTTGTGAATATGGCAAAAAAAATGAGGACAATAGTGCGAACAATGTAAATAGTGTAAATAATTACAATACCTCATCTCAGAAATATAGACAGTTCCTGAAGAAGGCCGGAGTGTACAATGGCCGAAACGTCGTGAATATGGCAAGAAAAATGAGGACAACAGTGCGAACAATGTAAATAGTGTAAATAATTACAATACCTCGTCTCAGAAATATAGACAGTTCCTGAAGAAGGCCGGAGTGTACAATGGCCGAAACGTCGGGAATATGGCAAGAAAGATGAGGACAACAGTCCGAACAATGTAAATAGTGTAAATAATTAAATAACCCATCATATAAATATAGACTCCTAAACCCTGTTCTATCATATATTGAATCAAGCTCGCTAGGGAGGTTGTGCGTTTTTTATTTTTGTTTTTGTTTTTTTTCTCAACTGTCCCTGTTGTCTTCAGTCAGCCCTGCGTATATCAAAATTTCCAAACCCACTTGCCTCATTATATGCCCTTGACATGTCAACTCTATCTTTCTGGTGTTAAATATAACGGTCCTTTTTGTTTCCATTTTCTCGAAAACTTTGTCGTTGCTCAGATGTTTAGACTATAGTATCCTCAGCATCCTCCTGTAGAACCACATTTCTGTTTCTTCAAGTCTTGTCTTCATCTGTGAAAAGAAAAAAACGACCAAAAAATATTATACGGTAAACCAACTCCCAAGTTTATGCTTCTCCAGATCGCTACAATCTTAATCTGTTCATGTCGAGCGTTAACTGTTATTTTTCTGATATATTTACATAAGCTGTGCCTCTTAATCTGTAAGCCTCTGTAATGCCGAATTAGGATGTCGAATAAACATAAAATAATTTCATTATTTCTAAATTCTTATTACTTATCCTTTTATGTACATAGGACGCTGAAGGTCAAAGGCCGAAGATCCAAAAGCCCTCCGAGAGAACTAGCCTAAAGTCCTCCCGTTTGGCGGCTTCTAGGTTAGATACAAATATTTTAACAACGGCTTAAATTCAAAAACTACTTAAGTTATACGGAATTAGAATTTAAATAATTAACTCTTTTAAAGTTAAATTTAAATATCGAACAGAGGGAAAGGTTTAAAAAATAATTCTTTATTACAGGTTTCATTTAGCTTTTCGTAAAATTGATATCGTCTAATTAAACTATAATCAAAACTAAAGCGGGCACGGTACGCTGCTCATATGTTATCTTTCCAGCACACGTACTATGACATATTCGAAATATTACATAACTCGGGTTCCCTAATGTCTTTTAAAAGTGATTTTATGTGAAGGGATCATAAAGAATAGTGATTTTAAAAGACAATAAAAATTGCGCTCAAAATAAATGTAAACAAATTACTGATATCGGTTGTGTATACGAAGAAAGATTATGTCGAATTAAGGTGTCGAATAAAAATAAAATAATTTTATTATTTTAATTTCTTATAACTTTTACGTACATAGGATGCTGAAAGTAAAAGGCCGAAGGGACAAAAGTCCTCCGCGGGAGCTAGCCTAAAGTCCGCCAGAAGGGCGGCTTCTAGACGAGTTACTAAATTCTTCTTAAGCGTTTCAGCCCAAACAAGGCGCTAAGCCACTAGCACGCAAAAGGTTAAAGAGAGTTGGAGCGAGACCAAATAGAAGTGATAGAGAAAAGGAGGAAGAGAAGGATAGGGGATAGATCAGGGAACCTGGAGACGTCGATTGACATTACATTTGAATAGTTGGAGATTATAGCTATCAGGGAAACAGGAAAAGGGGAGTGAATTCAACATGCGAGAAGTGCGAGATATGAAGCTATTGGAGTAGAAGAGACGGCTACATTTAACAGTTTCGACAGTGAAAGGTTTTGAGCGAGATGCCAGCCGAGATGAACGCTTAAATTTATGATGTCGTGGAACCAACGAAAGCAGTTCATCGGAGCAGTTAGCGTGAAAGTATTTGTAAAAAAGACAGAGGGAGGTGACGGCACGTCCCCCGAGAGAGCGGCTGCAGACTAGATGCCAGATCAAGGCCAATTACATTGCATATCCGTCAGCAATACTTCATGCAAGGGCGAATGGTTGATTTGTAGATTTGAAGCATCGACTCCGACGAGAAAAATTTCCTGGCGCGGCACAGGGAGCCAAGTTTCCTTGCGGTGGACGAAGCTATTGACTCAATGTCATTGTTCCATCTCTGGTCAGCGGACTATGTGAGACCGAGCAGTTGGAAAGAGGTGCTCTCGTGGAGTTGAGTGTCACACATTCTAATCGGGGCAGGGATGCTTCTCTGTGGTGAGTAATAGAGAGAAGATTTGTTTTTGAGGCGTTAAAGTTAACCAGCCTATAATTTAACAAAGGTTTAAACTCATAAAATGTTTTTTTTACGCTATAATGTTTAACAGCAGAAAGTTTCCTACTTTTCCTTGTTCTTTCTTCTCCTTGTTGCTTACCACTTATTTAGGTAAATGTACCGTTGACAGTAGTTGTACATGTGTCGATAGCCTCTGCATGTAATTCCATGTACAAATAGGTTTAAATTGATCCATGAGAAAACTCAAGAACCAGCATTAAAAGACATGTATTGGAACATGAGAAGCAATATTCAAAGAAAAGAGCGTTCCCGGGAAACCATCATTAACGGCTGCAAAAGAAAACAGCAGAATATTTAAGAAAATCAAGGAATGAAAGACAGCTGAAGGTTAAAGAATGTTAATGAGTCTACATTAGCATATAACATGCGACAGTCATGATCCACTTGGGGATACCCGACAATGAATTCATCATATGTATGATTCTGTGGATAATTATTATTTTACATAACTTTTTTTATTTTAAATTACTTTATAAATAAAACTTCTTGGGATAAAATGTGTAATCTAAAAAAAAACACATTAATTTTCTCGTTAACTAATATATATTTAATAGCTGTCTTTTCTAAAAAATAACCAAAAGGACTGATGCAAATATATATATATATAGTCGCCTGACGATTGCACTAGCATGAAACAGACTGTCGCCTCTAAGTGCTGACTTCCATGTCCACTTTTATATTTACACACGCTCTATCTCTGATATTGAGCACTTTACCCCATAAATATAGCACACTTTAAGACTATATTTCTGCATATATATATATATATATATATATATATATATATATATATATATATATATATATATGTACACTGAGAATAAATTTGTTTCTCACCGTTCGATGCCTCCACCAGGTACAAATTAAAAACTGACCGTTGTAATACGTCAGTATTCAGAGCCAACTGGCAAGTTAGTGGAGCAGTTCATTTACTCATGGGAAAAATAAATTTGTAAGAAAAAAATGAATTGATTAAAAACATAGGTTGGTTACACACACACACACAGACATATATATATATATATATATATATATATATATATATATATATATATATATATATATAATTAAGTAATTCATTGAGTCTGAAAGAACCCTCAACAGAATGGATAAAGCACTGGACGGCCGTTTCGTCCTATATTTGGGACTCATCAGCAGTGCGCATCCACTACCGAGAATTGAAACCCTGAGTTATCAAGCAAACGTCATACCAACTGCTCCAACGGGCCTCGGTGACGAAGAGGTAGCAAATCAGACTCAATATAGCGCCGCTCGCTCACATATTCCGTGGTGGAACTCAAATGAAATTCTCTGTAACCATAGGACTTTGCCCCCCCCCCCCCAAGCCACGACTACTATCACAAAGACGCTTAAACTGAAGCATTAGAAGCCGGATCAAGCAATGGTATACACATGATAGAAATTGTTAGGAGGAATTGATAATTATAATTAAGTAATTAATATTGAGTCTGATTTGCTACCTCTTCAAATGTGCACACACACACATATGGAGAGAGTGAGATACTGTCACATAAAAGATTGAAATAGATAGATAGATAGATAGATAGATAGATAGATAGATAGATAGATAGATAAGTGTTATGATAAGCAGATAAATAAAAGGCAAAATGCACCCAGAGACATAAAACACATACAAACAAGCTGATACACACACACACACACACACACACACACACATATATATATATATATATATATATATATATATGAAGAGAAAGTAAGATACTTTCGCATAAAAGATTGAAATAGATAGATAGATGTTATTATAAACAAATAAATAAGAGGTAAAATGCACCCAAAAACGTAAAACACATACAAACAATTTTTTATATATATATATATATATATATATATATATATATATATATATATATATATGAAGAGAGGGTGATATACTGAGACATGATAGATTGAGATAGATAGATAGATAGATGGATAGATAGATAAGTGTTATTATAAACAGATAAATACAAATTAAATGCATGCAGAGACATAAGACAGATATAAACAATCTGATATATATATATATATATATATATATATATATATATATATATATATATATAATTACTGTGAACATGTAATTTAAAATCGGGAATAGAAAAGAATTTTAAAAATCTAATCAAAAGACGCCCACTTCTAAATGTAAGAAACCAATTAGTAAATATGCAGCCAGACGAGGACAATTTTCCACATAAACCAGTCAGATATTGTAAAAACAACACCATTACTTGATACTCAGTGCTACACCATCGGCACAAAGTAGACATCGGCCGCGATAAACACTGAAGGGCATTGCAATAACGCAAGCCTACCCGAAAAGACGAACGCCGTAGTATAATAAAAAAAAAATCCACATCTATGCAGACTATGTCAAAAATAACAAGTGAAGACCCACCGCAAAACATTGGAATGGCAATTAGTCACAACGCTCATGCAATGGAGCTTTAACGGAAGAAAGCAATACTTCTTCTTCTTCTTGTTCTTCTTATTATTATTATTATTCTTATTCTTATTCTTCTTGTCACTGCACAACGTCGACGGTCATGGTTCCCCACAATTTCTTGTCCTTTGTAGCTCTTAATAAATCTTTTCTTCTCTCATAAACCCTTATTTACACTATTTGCGTAGACTGGACTGTTGCCTTCATCTTTGTTGCCTTATTAACGACGTTTTGCCCATTGTACGTTCGGCCTTCTTCGGGATCTGTCTATATTTCTAAAATGAGGTATTGTAATTATTTACACTGTTTGCATTGTTCGAAGTGCTGACCTCATTGTTCTCGACATATTCATGACGTTTCGGCCATTGTACGCTCCGGCCTTCTTCAGGATCAGTGTATATTTCTAAAACGAGGTATTCTAATTATTTACACACTTTACATTGTTCGGACTGTTGTCCTCATCTTTCTTGCCATATTCCCGACGTTACGACCATTGTACGCTCCGTCCTTCTTCAGGTGTTTGGAATCCTTTTTTCCGTCCACCGGAGGGTAGATTGTTCTCGTTCCGCATGCCATGCCTCTTCCGGATGTCAGTTATCTCCCTTTGCTGTTGCCAGGTATTGAACTCACAACTCTTTGGTTCAAGTCACTGGATTCCACTAACGCTTTTATCGAGTCGGCCAGGAGTCCTTGAGGATGTTGTAAATTTGGCAATAAACACGAGGACAACAGTGCGAACAGTGTGAATAATTACAATACCTCCCCTCAAAAATATAGACAGATCCTGAAGAAGTCCGGAGCGTACAACAGCCGAAACGTCGGGAATGTGGCAAGAAAGATGAGGACAACATTCCGAATAATGTAAATAGTGTAAATAATTACAATACCCTATCACATAAATATAGACTCCTAAACCCTGTTCTACAATCTATTGAATCAAGGTCGCTAGGGAGGTAAATTTTTTTTCATCTTCCCCTGTTTCCTTTATTATGTCCTGCGTGTATCAAAATTTCCAAGCCCTTTTTCCTCATTATACGCCCTTGACATGTCAATTCTATTTTTCCTGGTGTTAAGTATGAGGGTCCTTTTTGGTCCATTTTTCTCGAAATCTTCGTCGTTGCTCACATGTTCAGTCCATTGTATACTCAGCATCATCCTGTAGAACCACATTTCTGTTTCTTCTTATCTTCATCTGTGAGATATTATACGATGGACCGACTCCCAAGATGATACTTCCCCAGATCGCTACAATCTTAAATTATTCATGTCTAGGGTTTCATAGACACAGATGAACCGCTGTAATCTCAATGAGGCTTCTTGTCTACTGGGACTCAAGCTTATATATACAATCGACCACTTGAGAGACATTACAATTGGTAGGTCCTTTGTGACACTTCAGAAAGTACCTGACTCCTGCTGAAATAAGTTTGATCTAACTCTTGTGTCAGATCAGACTGAAAATGGTGTATAACTGCCATTTTCCGTTCTGACATTACTGAAAAGCGTTTAAGCAGCCAGCTGGATGATAAATTATTTTTCATACTACAACCCATATCCCCAAAACGGAATATTTCTATTATTTACATTGTTTTGACTGTTGCCTTCATCTTTGTTGCCGTATTCACGAAGTTTCGGCCGTTGTACGCTCCGGTTTTCTTCAGGTGATTGAAATTTCGAACTGGAATTTCACATCTCTTTGGGTCAAGTCACTGGATTCAGGCCACGCTTTTATCCACTGGACCATGTGTCCTCAAGTTCAATTCCTGGCTACAGCTTAGGTGAACTAAAAAAAAAAGCTTGGTGAATTAAGTTAAAGGGAGATAACTGATACTGAGACATCCGGAAGAGGCATGGCACGTGAAACTAGAACAATCTACGAAGATGAGAACAGTCCGAACAAAGTTTGTCTCTCTCTCGCTAGTCTAGTGACAAATCTTCAGATGAACTACATATCCGCATATATGTGTGTGTGTGTGTGTGTGTGTGTGTGTGTGTGTGTGTGTGTGTGAAGAAATATAGTGTTAAGCTGTGTTATATTTATGGGATAAAGTGCTCAATATCAGAGATAGCGCGTGTGTAAATATAAATATAAAAGTGAATATTGAAGTCAACACTCAGAGGCGACAGTCTGTTTCATGCTAGACGCAATCGTCAGGCATAAAACAGCTTGTCGGCTCTGAGTATTGACTTCAATGTTCACTTTCATATATATATATATATATATATATATATATATTGCGTATATTTTGGAATGTTTTCATTAAGACATATCTCATTAAATAATTTTGACAAGTTTTGTCTCCTCATTGTTAATAGGATCCTCTCGTAATTCCAAACAAGTTTTTTAGTATCTTTATGAAAGGAAGAAAGAAAATTACCATATTGATGCATATTCATTTTATTCCGAGTACTTTCGACATTATGAAATGTCATCATCAGGGTCTTGTTTTTTCTAAGAGAAAAAAGTGATGTGTTCATCATTTGTCTAAGACAAAATAGTTGTGTTCATCTGAAAATTAATTTTTTACGTGTGAAGTGAAAAACGCTAAGGTTATGTACTGTGCAATGTTTAAATTTTATCATGTAGACACACATGTAAACGTCAAGGGAGGTAACTAACTTATTGAAATGTCTAAATCTTTATAAAGAAAATCTGTTGAAAACTATTAGTTAAAACTAGATATGTCAGGAATTAATTGATGAATAAAACACGGTGGGCGACAAACGACAGAAGGCAACATATAGAGATAACAAATAGTTTATTATTACAAATATACATCTACTGTAAATATTTTAAAACATTTGTGCAGTATTCATAATTTTCAGTTAATGTTTATTATTTTCATGAAAAAGTATAGTTGCATTTTCAACAAGAATTTTCCTAAATTGCGAATGTGGACAGTTTTAAATGTCAATAATGAGGATACTAAGAAAGTAGGTGGAGTAATGGAGTAATAGATAGCGGTGGAGTAATGGAGAGAGGCTTGGATTGAGGAATCGGAGTGCCGAGTTCGAATTACAGTCGAATCCATTACATTCACTTACGTGCTAATAACCTTGGGGAATGTATGAATCCTATACTTCTTCCTCCAGCTGTGGGTAAATATCAGAACAGACTGGGTTCTATAGCCTTGGATGGCAACAGGTTTAGGAGAAGGACAACTCTGAATTCAAAATTCATATCTACTATTACAGTTCATACCAAACGGATAATACCTACAACAAAACTGAACTCAAACAGGAAAGTACCTGCTGAAAAAATGGTAGAAAATTAAAACACAAGAACACCAAAACCACCAAGAACCAATAACATTACCAGTACCGTTACCAACACTACAAGCACCATAACAATTAGTACAGCCATCACAAGAGATAAAACCATTAACACTTCAAAATTATTATTTTGTAATAACTACTACTACTTTTGCTATTAGTATTGTTGTTACCACTTTATGAACTTACCGATAATAACTACTACTATTATTTTCACTATTAGTACTGTTGTTACCACTTTAAGGACAATCACTTCATAACCATCTCTACCACCATTAGTACTGCTTTTTATCATTGTCATTGTTTTTATTATTATTTTTACCATCATCATCACTATCATAGTTACCACAACTATTACCAAAATTACCATTGTCATTATTTTCATTTTCTTTGCTGAATCATTTACGACTTGAAAATCTTATTAGATTTCTATGCTTTCTACAAATCTGAACTTATATCAGATTGAAGCAATTATAGGTAGCCGCCCGTTCAGCTTAGATTCTGAAGAGGGACTGTTTTCGGCTTAGAAATCTTATTAGATTTCTATATTTTTCGCACGTCCAAATTTATAGCTGATGATAGTGTTTATAGCTGACCATCCGTTCAGTTTGGATTCTTCTCTTTTCAGGCTGTTTCATGTTAGACGCAATCATTAGGCCTGAGTGTTGCCTTAGATGCTCACTTTTATATTTACATACGCTCTGTCCCTGGTATTGACCCCTTCCATAAATATAGCACACATTAAATCTATATTTATCCATATATACATATATATATATATATATATATATATATATATATATATATATATATATATAACAGAATGGGAAAATATGGGTAGAAAATTTCTTTGGCATGAAACTCGGAGTTGGGCAATTAATTTAAATTATTATGCATATTTCTTTATATATATATATATATATATATATATATATATATATATATATATCCCATGCAATGAGAACGAAAGTAATATATAAATTCTAACGTTCACAGCATTAATCCAAAAGAGGACTCGATACCGATAGTAGAGCGATAATTATTTATTTATTATAATTTTATCATGTAGACAAAACCATTTTACTCACCACAAAGATTCAACTTGGTTTCAGTGCATTTCATCTGCACTTCGACGGGTGAGAGTCGTAAATGGTTATAAACAATCCTTTTATTATAAAATTATAATATATATATATATATATATATATATATATATATATATATATATATATATTCTATTTTATACATTATCTTTATAGATACAAATATTTAAGTAAATGCTCTTACATATATGGGGAGGATAACAAATGTAAGTACAGGCACAAATACTTGCACGTACTAAGTATATTTCTGCCCCAGGTGTTATAACTACAGTGATCAATCTTATTTAACAGAGCTATAATATATATTAGTAAAATATATCCAACGTCGATAACACTATTTGGAGTTTCATGCAGGTAATGTAATCTTCAGGAGTGTATCCACACTTGAAGATTGCATTAACCGTATGAAACTAGTGTTGTCAACGTTGGATATTATGGAAAAAATCTGTTTACATTAACCAGAAAAAGGCTTAGACGGAAGCGTCTATCTTTTTAAATTTGGATTTTGTAATGTAACTATAACAACAAAGACATTTCAATTTCGCTTTTTACCTTGAAAAAGTCGGAAGACAAAATGCATCGTCAAAATCTAAGATTTTTTTTTCTAATTGTCATTTTATACCATATATATATATATATATATATATATATTATTTTAAATGTGCAGTACTTATTGGAAAGCGATCAATATCAGTGATAGAGCTAACATTTCCATACAACTAAATATATTATATATATTTTACAATCAACACCAGAAGTGTTGAAACAAAATGGTCATTTTTGTATTGATGTTATAACATACTTATGTTATCATTTTTAAATAAACATTATATATATATATATATATATATATATATATATATATATATATATATATATATATATATATGAGTTGGAATGTTCTTTTATAAATTTAGTTTTCTGAGTTTGGCATATAAAAATCGGATGTTGTGGAAGTTCTAGGAATTCCCATTGCGACGATGCGAAATATTTATGAAAAATCAGATTATTATAAGAAAAATACTATGATTCAAATAAAAGTAACGTAAAAATACTATTAAGCTGTTAGCCAGGAATCAACAATACAGTAACCACAATCTAGACGAAACAATCCTGAGATATCCAACACAGATTTCCCACCACTGGGAAAATATTTGTACACAAATTAACGGCGTCGTATAGGTCCAATGTCCGAATTTTATATGTCACTGTTAGAGAACGATATTTAAAAATACCAAAAATATTCTCAACAAGAAATCCTCGCCCGCCATGTTGACAACATATGCAGTATTTACTCTGTCCCTCAACTAGGACAAGATGTGACACAAGATCTATTTTTAGGTGGGGACCTGAGCGCGTACACTCGGGACAGGAACAAAATTTACACTCAGCCCCCCGCATCGATCCCTCCCTCTGGTGCAATACGAAGCGCGACCTCGGGCAGCTGTTCCCCACTTTTTCAGTATAATTTTCCTCAGTTGCCCCTCTGTCCTTTGACAGAGAAGCCCCTGAGCGCACTCTGCCCAAAGACAGAGACGCAACTGAGAGATGATAAGTAGACGTGAACTTACTCCAAAAGAGTAAGTTACACCATAGGAACATATGCATACGCACTAACAACACGAAAGATGTTAAAAATATGAGAACAGCATTTAAAAACAAGTGTGTCCTTAAATTCCCATTTACACTCAACATAAATAAAGGATTCCCTTTACTTGATGTGTTCCTATTCTTTATGTGCAGTGTCGACTCAGAACGTAGGCGATCATAGCTCTCCACAACTTCCTGTTGCTTGTAACTCTTAATAAGCTTTGTCTTTCTATTATTTCTCCTAAGCTGTGTCCTTCTGTCCAATTACTCATGCTCACCAAGCATATTATACGTTGTTTTCCTCTGTCTCTCTTAGCCCTGTATCTGTCCCGTGAGTAACATATTTTCCAAGCCTTCCTTTCTCATTATCTACCCTAGAAATCTCAAGTGTCTCTTTCTGATGTTAAGTATTAGTTTCGTTTTTGTTCCCATTTTCTCCAAAACTTCGTTATTCCCATGTTCAGATTGATATTCTCAGCATCCTTCTGTAGAACCACATCTCCGTATATATATATATATATATATATATATATATATTTATATATATATTTGAAATTTATTTCAATACATCATGAGCAACTGCCTCTGATGAAACACTCTTCATTATAACGAATCGAGTTCTCCCAGTCACTGGCATGTTGATCTAAAACTAAATACGTCTTAATTCACTTTCATCGTGTCGTGCGACAATGGCTTAGGGGTAGATACCAAACCAGTCTGGTTTCGATCCCGGCTTAAGGCAATCGGATCTGTTACCACACTGATGAGCTGCGAAACAGTCTGCCTGTGGATGATTATATATATATTTGAGCTCTCTGGTTTGAGGTGTGAACTTGTAAACAGTGACTATTTAAGCTAATATTGCACGACTCTTCGGCAGAATTGAGTCACTGTCAGTCACTGCGTGTTTATCTAAATCTAAAATAAACACGCTAAAATTCACCTTCATCCCGTACCGTGCACTGACGGCTTAGTGGGAGAAGTTCCGACTGACGGGAAATTCAGTCGGGTTTCGATCCTAGCTAGAGGCAACCGGACGTCTAGCCACAGTGATGCGCTGTGAAACAGCGAAACAGTCTGTCTGTGGATGACAAAATATATATATATATATATATATATATATATATATATATATATACATATATCAGTTGTATGAGTTTGTGATCCTGGGTTTCACGCTTTTGTGATCATCAGACAAAGAGTTTGTCTCATATCCATACAATTAATATGTCAGCGAGATAAGAAGCTATTGGAGTAGAAGAGACAATTACATTTAACCGTTTCGACAGTGAAAGGGTGGGACCGAGATGCCAACCTAGTAGAACGCTTAAATTCATGCAGATTGGGAACCAGTGAAAGTACCTCGTTAGAGCAGTTTCCATGAAAATACTTATAGAAAAGACATATTCGATCTCTAACGAAGATTGGATAATCTTTTAATTTTAAATTATTTCACTATATTCAAGGCGATAAAGCCACTAAGTTGCAAGGGGGATGTTACTGAGAGTGAAAATGTTTGAAGGGTGTGTTACTGAGGGTGAAAAGGTCCGAGAGGGTGTTACTAAGAGTGAAAAGGTCTAAACAGGTGTTACTGTGTCAAGTGAAAAGGCCTAAACCGGTGTCACTGAGTGTGAAAAAGTTTGTGGGGATGTCACTGGGAGTGAAAATCTCTGAGGGTGTGTTACTGAGAGTCAAAAAGAGTGAAAACGTCTAAACGGGTGTTACTCAGAGTGAAAAAGTCTGAGAAAAATATAAAAGGGAAATGATAATGAAAGAGCAGTATTCAAGGAGAGATAAAATGATGATTGATATTGCATTTACATTTTTGAAGAACAATGTTGACTACAAAGCAAGAAGCTGGAAGAAAGTTTCACAAACAAGAATTGCGAGAAAAGAAGCTGTTAGCAAAGAACTTACAGCTACATCGTGCCGGTTCAACTGTAAAATGATGAAACCTTAGCTGCAATGGCTATTAATTTATTATTATTATTGTTTCTGTGTTATGTTTGCTGCTGTGTATCCTACAGAGCCGGCTCCAAACTATGACCCTTAGGACTTATAAGAGAATTGTCATTTAACTGATAGCACTTTTCTTAGTTTATGGGATGTTCCTAGTAGGGTGATCTTCAGGGCAACTTGTATGTTGGTGTTACCTGGGACATTGTTAGTAAAATTGTCCATTCATTTTCTCACGAGGCCCAGAGCTCCAATTAATATGGGTACAGTCTCAGTCTTCATTCCCCACATCCTGTTATTATTATTATTATTATTATTATTATTATTATTATTATTTGTGTATCTTATGTTTCCTGCTTTGTATCCTGTAGAGCCAGATTCCAAACTATGGTCCTTAGGCCCTATAGAAGAATTGTCATTTAATTTTCTTAGTATATGGAATGTTCCTAGTAGGGCGATCTTCTGGCCAACCTGTATGCTGATGTTACCTGGGACACTGTTAGTAAAATTGTCCTTTCCTTTTCTCACCAGGCCCAGAGCTCCGATTACTATTTGTACGGTTTCAATCTCCATTCCCCACACCCTGTTAATCTCGATTTCCAGCTCCTTGTATTTGGACAATTTCTCGATCATTTTCAGGGAGGTGTTTCTCTCAGCTGCTACTCTTATCTCAATAAGAATGCATTTCCTGAATTTCTTGTATTTTATGATATTATCTCTATCTATAAAAGGCAGGATGTGTGTGTGTGTGTGTGTGTGTGTGTGTGTGTGTGTGTGTGTGTGTGTGTAACGAATTCACGGTCGCAATTTTTGACGGATTTCCACCAAAATTTACACACATATGCTCCACGTTAGCGTGAAGGCCAAGACCGATGTTGCATTCCCCAACTTCCATCGATAGTGGAAATAATCGATTTTTTCATGCTTCTACGGCAGTTTTCATGTAGTTTGCGGCCATTTTCTACTGGCCAGAGTGAGAACCTATAGCTGGCTGCCACGAATAGGCAGGAAGATTCTATTGGCCAGCGTGAGAGCCAACAGCTGACTGACACGAATGTTATCTAGCATGCTAGCATGCAAAAAAAATCGATATCTGCATTCGTCACAAGTGGGAAAAATTTAAATCTGCATGGCACTTTACTCCTATTGGCTCCACGTTGACTCTGATTCCGCAGAACTGGGTTGGGTGTGAAAAAGTATTTTTTGTTAACATTCTTTTTCATTCGGTTTTTACAGTTACGGGTCCTTTTTTAAAGCTGATCGTTTTGTGTTCATTTTGTTTAGTTGTTTTTTTGTAACAGAGTTAATGTTTAGTATAGAGCTTAGAAAAAATTCGCAGTGTGAGATCGGCAAAAAGTAAGGCTTGTAGCAACATCAGCACGGCAAAGGGCATTCCTTTAAAGGCAAGGAAGGGCAAAAATATTTTAAGTCAAGTGATAGCGATTGCTGTATGAGTCGTACGATTTTTGAATCAAGAACGGGCAACGCCGGGTCATGCTGCTAGTTACTAATATTTAGTAAATTTAACTAAGTCGAATTAGTAGCGTACTGACGGCAGTAAAGGACCAGTTCGAGAGACTCTTGTGGTAACCAATGCGCTACAGTAATCCGATTCAAAATCTTTTCCAATTTCATGTCAACTCTAATGCAGCAAATTTTAGAATCAACATTTCAGCTTAAATAAATTAACTCGGTGCAAATCGAAATCAATATTTGTTCAAATCATTTCACCCCCAAGCAAGGTGATAATATCACTAAGACGCGGGATGGGGCGGGGTGCAGTTTGTGAGTGAAAGAGAATGAGAAGATATTAATGAGGAGAAGTGAGAAGAAGGGCCGTAGGGGACCAGGGTTCAGAAAGACAGAAGATGCCGATTGGCATTGCATTCAAATTTTTGAAGATTGTAGGGGGGGCAAGGAAGCAAGATATCGGAAGGGAATTTTACAGGTGGGATGTGCGAGAAAATAAACTGCTAGAATAGAAGTGGCGGTTGCATCTAGCTAGTTCAACATTAAAGCGGTGAGACCTAACTGCCAATCAAGTGACGCGACAATATCCATGCAGTCGAGTCTCTAAGCAAATTGAAAATGCTCATCAGAATAGTCGCCTTGAAGATAGTTGTAGAAAAAAAAACAGAGGGAAGCCACGTCAAGACGGCGAGAAATTAACTAAAGTCAATTTGATGTGTCAGGAATGATGACATTAAAGGCCCTTTTTTGGACTTTTTCAAAGACCTCAAGGAGTACCAGACCATATATGGCAGCAATATTCAATGCTCGTACAAATGGTATAGATTGCCCTGCCGCTTGATTACTCGTATGTCTATCGGCCATGTTGGTTAACTATTCCCTGTTGCAGGCGACAGCTGAGACACATTTGTGTTTGCTCGCCACCTATAAAGCCGACCTGTAGTTAATACTTCAACACTGCTTAGCGGAACTTACGGTCCCTGAGAGACAGCACATAATCAGCAGTTTGAACATTAGCCAGTGCGCTCACACTCTCGGACACGATGACTTCTTACTTCGTGCTAGCACAACCATCTACCCAATTTCACTCAAAAGGTTGGTGCCGGCCATGATGCTGGAACCGTCTCCCCAGGCTGATATTATCAAGAACTCACTTCCTTGACAAATCGAACATGGTCAGATTTGAACCCGGGTCTCATGATTGGAACGTCTTAACCACCAAACACTCGCCTATGGTATGGTGATAGGCATGTCTTATCGGTTAAAAAACTGGGGTGTGCCAATGTGATGCTCCATCCCGGATTTTGTGGTCAGCATTTCCTTACATTTTTATATACAGTGACTTTGAAAATTGTTACAAATTAATCAAACTAAACTGGGGTTGATTTTTATTTTAATACAAGCGCAGGGAGAGGTGAGGTAAGGAGGGTCGGAACTGAGCGTTCGAAGCCGTGTAAACAGAGACGGCATGCATTAAATTGTTGAATAGATACCTCGATATGCAGTGGTTACGAACCTGAATCAATATGGGTCTGGACGGCCAGAGGTGCGTATTGTTTAACCAACCTCCAAAATACCTGAAAAAAAATGCCAGCATAATCATTGCTATCCCGGCAACGCTATGACATGACATTGCTTAAAAATATAGATAGATATACAGATGTACCTCGAAAAATGTCATGAGAGTCGCGGGTACCAGTGTTGATGAATTCTCTATAATCGATGGTTTTAATTGAGATGAGGCTAAAGCTATTCTCTCGCGGGCTTTGTGACTGAAATAGTTACGCCTCTTGCACCAGAGTACGAAATGGTGGCTTTGTTTAAGCCAGATCTTCGAATGTCGATTCCACCTGGCTAAATCACCGTCATATTATCACCTTACCATTTCTTTATGTCAGCCTTTATTCTGATGACACTAAACATTCCAGAGTTCAATAAAGATCATTTTATACATACACACACACACACACACACATATATATATATATATATATATATATATTTAAGAGTATATATATATATATATATATATATATATATATATATATATATATATATATATATATATATTGCGTATTTAGGCAGCATTTTTTCATTGATACATCTTTCATTAAATAATATAGACAAGTGTTGTCGATTTATTTTATGTAAATTATTTTCATATCGTCTGATAAGCTTAATAGCATTATCATTAAACGAAGAAAGAAAATCACAATATTGATACATATTTTTTAATCTTATCTAAGCTTTCAGCTTACATAAGCCATTATCAAAGATGACAATTACAATATATTAAGCAATATACGGACAAAACAGTGATGATAGTCTGTTTCTCTTTACATGGAATATTTCCAAGCAACGACAAACTCATGCATACGAGACGCTGGAATCGAAAATCGCACCACAGCTCAGACGTCACACAAGACCACGCGAGAGTGAAAACGAGAAGTATTAAGTATGGGAAGCCGTTGGTATAAACCAATGGCTTCTGTTATCAATTATAGGCATTTAAGAATATTTGTGGAGATTTCATAGTTTATTTTGTTTAGGTTATCTTTAAACTGGTTTATGTATATAGCTTCAACAATTTTTAGTTTTTGTTTATTGTTTTCATGTTTAAGTATAGTTGTGTTTTCAACGAGGATTTTCCGGAATTGTATATGCGGCCAGGCATGTTGTTTTAAATGGCTAAAAATGTTAGAGTTATCTTTCAAATGTAGGGTCAAGCGTTGTGAAAATCTCCCAAAGGGCACTTGAATTTTTAAACTATGATGTTTTTTTGCAAATCGCTAACCGGGGGAGAAGAATCATAGCGAATCGGGGGAAAAAGAATACTGCGAAACAGTCTGCCTGTAGATGAGTGTATATATATATATATATATATATATATATATATATATATATATATATATATGAATAAAGACATAAAACTTATTTTATCTTCCTTCTAAGTCAGTTATAATTTATTTAATAAGTGTGGCATTCGATCGGTCAATACTTATATATATAATAAAATAAAGTCCAACATATATATATATGTGTGTGTGTATATATATATATATATATATATATATATATATATATATATATATATATATATATATATGTAATGAGAGAGAAAGTTCACAATTTATATATATATATATATATATATATATATATATATATATATATATATATATAACTACACTCATTTCGGAAAACCTTCGGTTTCTTGGTTTACCAATGATCAAATCAATATCGAAGGAAAAATAGGTTTTAAAAAAAGAAAGAGCTATGAACATGAATGTCTGTCGAAAATAATCGTACAACATACCGATCCAAAGCCCAAAGAAAAAACCCCGATACGAGTAATCAACTAACTAAAAAAGTGCTCAATACAAAAGTAGAGCCAAACCTAGAGAGCCAGACACACCTACCAAGGTTTCACCTAAGCGGATCGTCAGGGAAAGCTGGCTCTTAGGTGAAACCTTGGTAGGTCTGGCTCTCTAGGTTTGACTATATATATATGATGAACTCTCCTGTCGTATTCGACATATGAAGGTCAAGCAGTTCAGTTCCTAGAAACCGACAGCCCGACACCAGCATATACGTTTTGATTATAGTGGTGAAGGGCCGAATACAAAGACCTGGTGCACTACGTGCCACAAATGCTCCAAACGACCCTCCGCGTGTTTTAAATTTAGACTTTTCCTTCTTCTAGTCCAGTTGCCATCCAGGGCTATAGAACCCAGTCTGTCCTGAT
>OZ038483.1:119122062-119177062 GCA_964036315.1 Acanthosepion esculentum
CAAATACTCATCCTGGGTTAGGAAAGAGGTGAACCAAACACTCATCCTTAGACATTGAAGCCAATGATGAAACAAGACACCTTTCGTCAGTTTCCCCGGACGTTTTGTCTTGGTAGACTTTCGCAACAGTCATAGTAAATTGACATAGCACTCTCCATTGTTGGCGTGGCCCTTTTGAATATCGGTAATAAACGCAATGAGTTTGGCATCCTAAAAAACCGAGCCCATCACTTTTCCTGCAGTTAACCGAGCTTGGCCATTTTGGGAGGAGAGGTGTTTCCACGACATGGATTGACTCTGGCTAAAGGTGGTGAACCAAACACTCATCCTGGGTTAGGAAAGTGGTGAACCAAACATTCATAGTGGGTTAGGAAAGTGGTGAACCAAATACTCATCCTGGGTTAGCAAAGTGGTGAACCAAACACTCATCCTTGGTTAGGAAAGTGATGAAACAAATACTCATTCTGGATTATGAAAGAGGTGAACCAAACACTCATCCTGGGTTAGGAAAGTGGTGAACCAAACACTAATACGGGAATTGGAAAGTGGTGAACCAAACACTAATTCTGGGTTAGTAAAGTGGTGAACCAAACACTAATCCTGGATTAGGAAAGTGGTGCACCAAACACTCATTCTGGGTTAGGAAAGTAGTGAACCAAACACTAATACGGGATTAGGAAAGTGGTGAACCAAACACTCATCCTGGGTTAGGAAGGTGGTGAACCAAACACTAATCCTGGGTTATGAAAGAGGTGAACCAAACACTCATCCTGGGTTAGGAAAGTAGTGAACCAAACACTCATCATTGGTTAGGAAAGTGGTGAACCAAACACTCATCCTGGGTTAGGAAAGTGGTGCACCAAACACTCATTCTGGGTTAGGAAAGTGGTGAACCAAACACTAATCCTGGATTAGGAAAGTGGTGCACCAAACACTCATTCTGGGTTAGGAAAGTAGTGAACCAAACACTAATACGGGATTAGGAAAGTGGTGAACCAAACACTCATCCTGGGTTGTGAAAACTTTTATGGAAGCCAGCTGGATTGACCACAAACACTGTCTGATTTTTCCGCCTAATGCGCTTTTGGTCATCTGTGAGAAGTCGTGGCACTCACCGAGCAGAAATTGTCGTCTTACCAAGTTCATTGTGCAGAATCTGGTCAACTGTCTCTCGGGATATGGTAACAACATTGATTTATTTGAATTTATAATCAATCACCTGTTATGCGGTTAACAGGATCAATGTTTTCCTCAGTGGTGGCAGTTGTAGGATATCCAAACTTTGGGTCATCTTCAAGACTCTCCCTTTCCCTCCTAAATTCAGCTGTCCACTGTTAATAAAGATGAGGCGCCATCCCCTACTGTAACAGGCATGTTAGCATGAATGTATAGCTGGCCACTCGTATTCGGCGATACCTGTCTACTAGGACGACTATCCAATCCCTATTGCAGTTGCTTTCTCAGGCATATTTGTGTTTATTCAACACTCGCATAACCCACCTGTGGTTTATACTGCAACTATGCAACGATGAAAAAGCATATTGTCTAGCGTGATCAAAAATTGAACAAGCCCAGCACGCTCATGCGCTCGGCCACGATGACTTGTGACTTCGTGCTAGTACAGCTATCGACGGCCCCTAAGCGTTCTGTCTACTCACAAGGCTTGGATCAACCAACCCGTGGTATGGTTTTCAAGCTTTCTCCAAAGGTGCGCGCTGGGATCGACCCCTCCAGTCTGATAAAATCAGGCAGTCTCCTTCCTGACAAATCGACCCTGGTGAGATTCGAACCCTGGTCTCATGATCAGAATGCCAACGCTCTATCCACTCGGGCCACCAGAATGAATGTACTTGGTAGCTAAACCCTTTTTTCTGCCGGTAATTGATAATATCATTAATGCTTAATTTTGTCCATTTTCAAGAGAATTCGCTACTAGGTACTTTTGAAGTCTTCTTTGAACAGTCAGGTGTCAGTTTACCTGGGAGGAAACAATGCAGTTATTAATAAGATGAGTTGAGATTAAATCATGCAAGATTTCACAGCTCTAGCAACACTCCTTTATAGTCAGCCTACGAACTTTTCAGCACACCCTCATATGCAGAACTGGATTTACGGTTCATGTAAACGGTTTTGTTACTTGGTGCGACCAGAGAACAACAGGAACGTAAATCTATTCGACAATTGGCCGACAAGGATTTAATAAAACCAACAAGGGAAACTACAGATAATAGATTTATATACTTTTTAATGACATCAGTTCCTTTTAAAAACTTTAGTGACCATCAAAAGTTGGCTGTTATTTTAATGTTAAATACGAAATATACACCAACAGGAAAAGGATTTTTTTTTAAAATCCTGTTTGTCATAAAGATTAACGTTAAGCTGGAATTTTATTACCCTTAGGTCTAGTCTTCGACACGAGAAAGGGTACGTTTATGGTTCTCGTCTAGGTCTTCTAATGTTACTGCATTTAAACTGCAGAATGGGGCGATCGAGCCCATACGCTGAAACAAGATACGAAAATGGCAACAATTAGTTTGAAATGCAATTTCAGACAATAAAACTTGCGGAATCGGGTATTTGGGATTACGTATATAATAGCCGTCTTATGTCAATAATGCATTCACTTATGACCACTGACAATCCCTTTTTCCTGATTTCAATTAATTTCTAGTGTAAAATCATCAGTAATGCATTTCCATTATACACATAATAGCTCTATTCTATCAGTATTTCTTGCATTAATTCCTGACCACTGACAATCCATTTTTCCGGATTTCTATCGTAAAATCATTTACAATGAATTTAATATATTTGTATATATATATTATATTATATTTCATGCACATTTCATTAAAAACGAAAGACAAGGTGCTTTTATTTAGTTTGTTTTATACAATTTCTCATGCTATCTAATATTTTTTTTCTTTTCGGGTGATAAATTATATAAAAACTGTCCGAATGTTCTTTTTATCCGAGCGCTTTCGGCTATACATCTAGCCATTTTCAAGGATTATATCTTAACTGTTAAAATAAGAAATAGTTTGTTGTATGTATGTTTTATAAAATGTTTCCATTTTTCAAAACACGGTCAAGATATTGTGTCCATGTTCATGACAACACAAATTTAACAGCATCATCTACATGCAAAAAAAGGCTAAAAATAATGGAAGCTTTATTAATAAAAACAAAAAGACCCAACACTTAATAATATTAACTTTGAACATGGACATGGAATGCAGTCCTATAGCAAAATCATCTGCAATGCATTTATATTATATAAATATTAGTAAAAATTTGCATTAATTCCTGACCACTGATAATCCCTTTTTCTAGATTTCAATACCTCCCTATAATATAGTTATTTTCAATGCATTTGTATTATGAATATGACAGTAATAATTTTTTTCATTGCTGGCCACTGACAATAGCTTTCTTCCTGATACTACAGTTCTATAGTAAAAACCTTAGCAATACATGTCCAACCTACACATAACTTGAACAGATATTGATAATATCTGTCTATAATTCTGAGATGAGGTATCGTAATTATGTACATTATTTATATTGTTCGGACTGTTGTCCTCATCTTTGTTGCCATATTCATCATGTTTCGGCCGTTATACACTCAGGCCTTCTTCAGGATCTGTCTATATTTCTGAGATGAGTTATTGTAATTATTTACAGTATTTACATTGTTTGGACTGTTGTCCTCATCTTTATTGCCATATTCACGACGTTTCCGCCGTTGTACTCTCCGGCCTTCTTCAGGATCCTTATATATTTCTGAGATGAGGTATTGTAATTATTTACATTATTTACATTGTTCGGATTGTTGTCCTCATCTTCGTTGCCATATTCTTGACGTTTCGGCCGTAGTAAGCTCCGGCCTTCTTCAGGATCTGTCTATATTTCTGAGATGAGGTATTGCAATTATTTACATTATTTATGTTGTTCGGATTGTTGTCCTCATCTTTATTGTTTTGTTCACGACGCTTCGGTCGTTGTACGCTCCGGCCTTCTTCAGATGATTGGAATTTCGTCCCCAAAGACACATGGCCGACTGGATAAAATCATTGGTTTGGCCCCGGAAACTTTACCCAAATAGTTGTGAATTCAATACCTGGCTACTGCTGTGGTGAACCAAAAAAACATAGAGAGTTGAGTTAAAGGGAGATAACTGAGACATCCGGAAGAGGCATGGGACGTGGAACTAGAATAATCTACCCCGGTGGACGAAATAGTGGGCTCAGTTCGAAATTCCAGTCTCCTGAAACGTCGTGAACATGTCAATAATGATGACAACAGCAGGCCGAACAATGTAAATAATGTAAATAGATATTGATAATGATAATAGTAATATCACCAGTTTCTTTATAAGGAAACATTGGACGTTCATTGGCCGAGCAGTTATAATATCGGAAAGAGCTTTACAAATGCCGAAGGTGGTGCACCTATGTTTTATAATAACGCGTTTGATAAATCACGTTACAAAATCTGTTGGAAATACTAAATTACCTTAACTATTTTTTTAAGCGTTTCACCCCAAGCAAAGCGGGAAGCCACTAGCACGCAAGGGGTTACAGAAGATCTGGAGCGAGAGCAGATAGCAGTCATAGAGGAAAGGATGAAGAGAAGGATAGGGGATAGATCAAGGCATCTGGAGACATTGATTGACATTACATTTGAATAGTTGGAGATTATAGCTATCAGGGAAACAGGAAAAGGTGAGGGGGTTCCACAGGCGAGAAGTGCGAGACATGAAGCTATTGGAGTAGAAGAGACGGCTACCTTTAACAGTTTCAACAGTGAAAGGGTGTGAGCGAGATGCCAGTCCAGTAGAACGCTTAAATTCATGAAGTTTGGGAACCAGCGAAAGCAGCTCATCGGAGCAGTTACCATGAAAGTATTTGTAAAAAAAAACACAGGGAGGCGACGGCACGTCTGTGAGAGAGCGACTGCAGACAAAATGCAAGAACAGGGCCAGTTACGTTGCATATCCCTCTCTGGATCATATCAAGAACCTTGAGACAATCATATGGGGCACCAGACCATATATGGCAGCAATACTCCATGCAAGGGCGAATGTTTGATTTGTAGATTTGAAGGATCGACTCCGGCGAGAAAAATTTCCTGGCGCGGCACAGGGAGCCAACTTTCCTTGCGGTGGATGATGCTATTGACTCAATGTATTTGTTCCATCTCAGGTCAGCAGTCAATGTGAGGCGGAGTAGTCGCAAAGAGGAGCTCTCGAGAAGTTGAGCGTCAGACATTCTAATTCTCGGTGGTGAGTAATAGAGAGCAATTTTGTTTTTGAGGCGTTAAAGTTAATCAGCCAATTCCTGCCCCAGCTCACAACCGATTGGAGGTCCTTTTCGAGATAAACGTCCAGGTTAGTTTTGTCAGGAACACTAGATTTCTTTTGTTGAGACAGGAGTAAATTGTAGTGTCCTCCACGTAGATGCCTACTCGGGAATCCATGACGTCAGGAAGATCGTTGATGAAGATAAGGAACAGAGTAGGGCCTAGAATGGAGTCTTGGGGAACACCTGCGTTCGTGGGACAGGAGCTGGAGGAGAATCCATTGGGAACGACCTTCAATACACGGTTCGACAGGAATGATTGTATAAAGTCAAACAATCGACCTGAAATTCCATAACCCTGAAGCTTGCGAAGAAAGCCGGCATCAAACGCTTTGGAGATATTTGGGAAGGATGTTAGAATAATTAAAAACCTATACTGTTAGCTAACCACCTGCATACAGATAGAAAATGAGTTCAGTTAATATACAAAAAAAAAGAATGAGGTGTAAGGCAATGAGGTGTCTTCTCGCCGGACTTACTCAACCTATACAGTGAGACCCTTCTGAAAGATGCCTTGCCAGGATTCATTTTTGGCGGCCACAGTCTTAACATTAGATAAGCAGATGACAGAGTGTTAATAGTAGACACAGAAAGGAAACAACAAGAACCCCCCCCCCAGAGAATGTAGTGAAGCAGGGCAAGAAGAAAGGGCAAAGGATTAATTGTAAGAAGACAGAATGCATGGTTGCCGGCAAAATTTTTCTCGCCGGAGTCGATCCTTCAAATCTACAAATCAAACATTCGCCCTTGCATAGAGTATTGCTGCCATATATGGTCTGGTGCCCCATATGTTTGTCTCAACGTTCTTGATATAATCCAGAGAGGGATATGCAACGTAACTGGCCCTGTTCTTGCATTTTGCCTGCAGTAGCTCTCTCACAGACGTGCCGTCGCATCCCTGTGTCTTTTTTTACAAATACTTTCATGGTAACTGCTCCGATGAGCTGCTTTCGCTGCCTAAAATACAAATTACAAATTGTAGATATCAAAATAAATCAAATACAACAATTTAAACAACTGGGAAGTGGTTCATCAAAATACGGAACGTGTGACACTGAAATCCGAAGCCACATTAGTTTTAAAAAATGCCTTCCAAAAACTAAGCAAATTATTAAGAAACAGAAAAAAAATTCGTTAGAAACAAAGAAAAAAGTACTGAACCGTTACTTTACATGGGTCCTATGTGACAATGAATGCTGGAAAATATTCCCAGAGATGAAGAAGAGACGTGAAGCAACAGAAACACTGTTCAATTTTTACATTATTCGGACTATTGTCCTCATCCTTGTCGCCTTGTTTATCACAACGTTTCGGCCGTTGTTCGCTCCGGCCTTCTTCAGGTGTTTGGAATGTCGAAACGAACCCTTCATTTTACTCACTGGGGTAGACTGTTCTAGTTCCACGTGCCATGTCTAATGGATGTTAGTTATCTCCTGTTAATTCCACTCTGAAAGTTCTCCACTACCTTAACCAGGTATTGAACTCACACTCTTTGGGTCCTGTCACTGGATCTAAATAACACCCTTATCCACTGTACCATGTATCCTCAAGGAGCGTACAACGGCCGAAACGTTGTTCTACAGAAGGATGCTAAGAATGCAGTGGGCCGATGATGTGAATTTTAGAGAAAATGGAAAAAATACTTATACTTATGGCATTTCTAAGGCCCATAATGAGGAAAGAGTGCTTGGAAAATTTGATACTCACAGGACAGATTGAAGGCAAGATGGAAAAGAACGAATAACCTACCTGACAAGCTTGACCGAATGAACGAATGCATGTTTTGGAAGAGATAGCAAAAGGACAAAATTTATTAAGAGCTACAAAGGACAGGAAATTGTGGAGAGCCATGATCACCAACGTACTGAAAGGACACAGTATATAGAAGAAGAAACGCTTGCATTAATTCATCACTATTTACAATCTTTCCTTTCCGACACTGGTTGAATGCCGAAAGCTGCTAAATTTAGGCCCCAAATTCGGAAAGCCAATGTTTAATCATTACAGACGGCAAACATATTTTTGCTCTACCACCAAAAAGATTTAATTTTTAATGCAAACGTTAATATTTGTTTGTTCTATTTTTTAATCGGGTTCACCCCAAGCATTTCATTGACACACAAGGGGTTATTGGGTACGGAAGTGTTAGAAAAAAAGAAACATAATTAAGGAGGGAGAACTAAGGAAGGGTAATTATGGGGACGGGAGATAGAGATTGATATTCCATTTAAGTTTTAGCTGATCAAAGTTGGTCGGAAAACAAGGAACCGGAAGTGAGTTCCACAAGTGCGAGAAAAGAAACTGTTAGCATAGAACTTACGGTTACATCTAGCCAGCTCAACTGTAAATTGGTGAGGCCTCGTCGCTTGTCTAGTATTGCGCTTAAATTTAAAGAGTCTAGGTATTATAACGAATAACTCATTCGAACAATTACCATGAAAGTATTTATACAAAAATATATTTATAGAAAAGTATTTACAGAAAAGTTACATGGAAGCAATCTTACGACGTTATGAGTAAAGTAGTGTATAAACAGTGGGCAGCAATAGGAAGAAATTAAACTTCCCTATTTTTGCCGGCTTCAAAGTCAGTTAGCCCTAAAATTAAATTAAGTTTAAAGTTACTGATTCATTTCCTACCAAAAAGCTAATTTTTTAGTACAATATTTGGAATCATTAAAATAATTTTTTTTTTTTTTGCTATGTTCGGAGGGTAAATCTTATCTATTTTTGCAATGGTAAACCAATTACCTATGAATTTATATAGTCAAATCATTGCAAATTCGTTAACATATATACATCTATTATAAGCTACCACTCTGTAATTAATCATTAAAAGGAACGGATATTATGACATATTTGTATAAGAAATCCTAAATTTACCTTTTTTTCTCTACTTTGGTTTGGTTTCGTTTACGGTATATCAATCTCAATAGGTTATTGTTGTGGGGCAGACCCCTTTTACACAAGATGGACTTGTCCAAAGTACACTTATACTGACAGAGAGAATACCTACAGGTTGAGATACGTTGAGTGAGGGTGAGAGATACGGAGACAGTACACAGGGTGTTCACAGAGAGTTATACGAGAGACCAGCGAGAGAGATAATTACGGTTTCACTTACAGAGACTTGTACATATACTTTCTACTAACCCGCATTCCTGGACTACTAACCTTCACTTCAAGTCCGTATTCCTACGTTTAATACACTTATTTTTCTATCTCAATTACTGGCGTTGTTTATTTATTTGAGCAGGATTCCATTCCCGGAATCCACAACAGTTATTTAATACCGACAAGATTTTCATTGCTAGTAATATTTTTTCTTCAAAAATTCATTGTTGGTATGTATTAAAAGCTATATTTACACTTTCATAGTATTATGACCCCAGTTTGGGGGTTAACTATGTGCCTTAGCCGTTCGGCCAACAAATGACGTCATATATTTTTGAATTGGACATAGTCCGACAATTTATTTAAAGACATTTATAATATGTTTAACGTTCTTTTTATAGATACAAGTATTTAAGCAAATGCTCTGTTTTATAATAAACAGTATTAAATAACATTTACCGGCCTGAATGTCCGAGAAATTTTCGTTCTCCGACATAGTAAGATAGTAAAATCGACCTTGCTAACCAGACGCTTCTTCGTGACCGAACGGTTAAGGCACATCAGGCGAAATGATGGTTCCGTATAGGATACAGGTTCGATTCCTGTCGGAGAACGAAAATTTTCTATGAAAATTTCTCGGACATTCAGACCGGTAAATGTTATTTAATACTGTTTATTATAAAACAGAGCATTTGCTTAAATACTTGTATCTATAAAAAGAACGTTAAACATATTATAAATGTCTTTAAATAAATTGTCGGACTATGTTCAATTCATATATATATATATATATATATATATATATTAAACAATAAAAAATTAAAATGTTCAGACACACTGGGTTGTATATTAATATTCCTTTGTTTTTATTATTTTTTTCATTTAGATTTCTCGACTAGTTTCGGCCAACATGGCCATCATCAGGAGAAAAATAATTTTCTGCTTGCTGGTAGCAGTGAACTACAGAAATGAATGCCTTGATGGAGAAAATGAACTTTTGTCTGTAGTTTTCATTTGTTTTTTATTTCATTTTAACATGAATTTTGGTCAGTCTTTGTGTTGGTCAAACAGTCTCTTTTAAGTTGTTATTTAAGATAAGAGTTGGATGGATTCATGCTGCTCTGAATTCTCTTGGTCATTTTGACCTTTTTATTGGTTCCTGGAATGGGGATGTGTCTCTGTTAAGTGTGTGTGTCTTATTTGGTTCTTAGGGATTGAGTGAGTATGATGTGTGTAAGCGTGTATATTACTATGGGTGTGTGTTATCATTTGGCTCATTAGGGAATGAGTGAGTATAATGTGTGTAAGTGTGTATATACGTGTCGGTGTGTGTATAAGTGTGAGGGCTTAACACCTCTGTAAGCATGTCTGCCTTGTGTGGGTGAGAAATGTGGTTAGTTTTGATTTGTAGGTTTATATATTAATACTATCTACGTTGTTAAATTTATGGTTAAGCCCGGCTGGATAATGCATTTTTAAACTTTGTATCCACTTATTTTCATGGAACTCTAAAATCTTTCTAATGTTATCTGCTATGGACTTTTCTATTCTCTCAATTATAGTGAATTTAGCATGGGTTTTAAAATCGTGTTTTTCTACGCGGAAATGTTGTTCTACAGGTAATAATCTTTCGTGGGTAGTCGACTGAATTCGATTGCGATAATTATTAATTCTGTAGTGAAAGGGCCATTCAGATTTTCTTACATATTGTTTCTGGCCTAGTGTGCATTCTAGGGGGTAAATTATGTTATGACTTCTACAGTTAGAGTCGTGGTAGATTTTGAAGGTAGATTTAGTGACTGAGCTAGTGAATGAATTCGTGTGTCTAATATGGTTGCAGCATAAGCTACTTCTGGTGTTACATGGTTGGGAAAATCCTGTTGTTTTTGCTCTATATATATATATATATATATATATATATATATATATATATATATATATATATACATATATATATATATATATATTGAGGCAATGCGAGAGATAGTACTGTTATTGCTATCAGGAAAATCAGCCTTTGAATATCCTAGTCTTTATTTAGCCTTGAAAAACCGATAGCTGAGACGTTAGAGAACCTGATGCCTTTTTAGCTCCAAAGCAGATTCCCATATAATTTGGATAAAAAGGCGAACGATATCAAACGGGTATTGAATATTTTACTAGAACATGAACCACACACGGCAATGGGGCTGTTTATGAACAATATTTTTAGCAAGGCTGACCGAACTGTTTCGAAAATTCCAGACGTTTACACTATCACCTCCCACAGTTATACCGGCTATCGTTGTAGCCACCAAGTTTTTCTCACCAGATGCAAAGAGTAATTGTTTATGTGAGTGGACAGTGGCAGCGGAAAGGCATTATTGAAAGATGGGAGATGCGAATTTAGAAAAAGAGAGAAACTTTTGGGTGGGGAGAGAAAGGAAGCCCGACCGAGAAAGAAAAAAAAACAATACGTGATAAATTTCATCCGATGCGAAAGTGTGCAAGGACAAGGAAACACGTGATCAAAAATATAGAGAGGAGAAAGAGAAGGATTGAAAGAGGAGGAGCGGGGGGTTAGAGTAGATAGAGAAGAAAGAAGGAAGGAAGGAAGGAAGGGAGAGAGAGAGAGAGAGAAGCGGAATAGTGAAGATAGGAGAAGAAAGAGAAGAGAGATAGAAAGAGAAGAAAAAGAAAGTAAATGAAGGAATGGAGAAAGAAGAAGAAGAAGAAGAAGAAGAAGAAGAAGAAGAAGAAGAAGAAGAAGAAGAAGAAGAAGAAGAAGAAGAAGAAGACAAAAAGAGTGAAAAGGAAGTAGAAGACAAAAAGGTGATAAAGAAGAAGAAGAAGGAGACAAAAAGAGTGAAGAAGAAGAAGAAGAAGAAGAAGAAGAAGAAGAAGAAGAAGAAGAAGAAGAAGAAGAAGAAGAAGACAAAAAGAGTGAAAAGGAAGAAGAAGACAAAAAGGTGATAAAGAAGAAGAAGGAGACAAAAAGAGTGAAAAGGAAGAAGACAAAAAGAGTGAAAAGGAAGAAGAAGATAAAAAGAGTGAAAAGGAAGAAGAAGAAGAAGAAGAAGAAGAAGAAGAAGAAGAAGACAAAAAGAGTGATAAGGAAGAAGAAGAAGACAACGAGAGTGATAAGGAAGAAGAAGAAGACAAAAAGAGTGATAAAGAAGAAGAAGAAGAAAGAAAAAAGAAGGAAGAAGAAAGAAAAAAGGAAGAAAGAAGAAAGAAAGAAAGAATATAAAGATAGAGTGATAAAGAAGAAAAAAGAAAAAAGAAAGATAAATAAAAGTAGAATCACAGAGAAAAAGAACAAGAAAGAAAGAAAGAATGAAACAAAGAACGTAGGGCGTGAGACAATAGGATGAGAATGAGAAAAACGAGAATGTGAACAAAAGGGCCATAAACAAAAGGGAGAGAAAGAGAGAGAGAGAGAAAAGAAAGAATAAGATAAAGGAAAGAAAGAGAGAGAAGAGAAAGAAAGAGAGAAAAAAGAAGAGTGGACAAAAAAGAGGAGTAGGAAGATGTGCGAGTGAAATAAATAAAGTTAGGAAAAAGTGGGAAAGAAATTTACGAAAAGGAATAGAAAGTTTGCAAAACAAATTCAGAATCAACAAAAAATTTAATTGTAAAGAGAACTCCTTTATTTATTTATTTTAAGGGTCAGTTGGGAGGATAAAAGAATATATATATATATATATATATATATATATATATATATATATATATATATATATATATATACATACATACAATAAAATACCGGTGCTTGTACGGAAACGAGAAACTAATGTGCCTGTTTTTAGCCGTTGTCATGGCGACCGCCTGGCCACCCTGTGCTGGGAGGCAGATTGGCTACGTTTTTTGCACCCTGCAAGACTGTAGACATATTAAATGCTTTATTGGATTAAAAATGAAGGGAGAAACAAACGTAAGCGCCATCCTTGAAAGAAACAAAACCCTATTTTTAAATTTGCCATATCTGTCTGTAAATACATATCTGCAGACTCATCAATAATCTTTACGGATTTGCTGGAAGACGAGCTGACGGCATTTGCTTTGTTTCGCTTAGTGTGCCTCAAGGCATGTCGGGATCGTTCACTTATGATCGAACTCTACTTGGGTTTTCAAAATGGTTGCCATAATTCCTTTTTACACTAAAGCCAAAAAGTTAGACATAAATCTGTTTTACACTTGAATAGATTAAATAGACATAGGTCAGTTTTACCCTATTTGCGAACTAGCTATCGTTAGAACGTTCGCATTCCGACCATGAGACCCGGGTTCGAATCTCACCATGGTCGATTTGTTAGGAAGGAGACTTCCTGATGTTATCGGAGCCGATCCCAGCTTTCGAAAGTGCCTGAAAACCATACCAAGTCGTCGATAGCTGTGCTAGCACGAAGTCACAAGTCATCGTGGCCGAGAGCTTGAGTGTGCTCGGTTTGTTCAATTGTAGGTCATGCTCGATAAAACGCTCTTTCATCTTTGCATAGTTGCAGTATGAACCACAGGTGGGTTCTGTGGGTCTTAAATAAACAGAAATGCGCCTGAGCAAGCGACTGCAAGAGGGATTGGCTAATCGCCCTTAGTAGACGGGTATCTCGAATACGAGTGGCCAGCTATACATTCATGCTGACATAACTGCTGCAGTAGGGGATGACGCCCCAGCTTTGTCACCAGTGGACAGCTGATTTTAGAAAGGAAAGGGAGAGTCTTGAAGATGGCCCAAAGTCTGTATATATCCCACAGTTTGTCAGGAAGGAGACTTCCTGGTGTTATCTAACTGGGGGGTCGATAACCAGCGTGCAGCACTTTTGGAAAGTGCCTGAAAACCATACCACGGGTTGACCCAAGCCTTGTGGGTGAAATTGGGTTGACGGAATACTTGGATGCCGTCGATAGCTGTGCTAGCATGAAGTCACAAGTCATCGTGGCCGAGGTTTGAACGTGCTGGCCTTGGTCAAATTCTTGATCACGCTAGATAACATGCTATTTCCCAGAAACTGTAACTAAGGTCTGCTCAGCATAGTTGTAGTATAAACCATAGCTGGGCTCTGTGGGTGTTGAATAAACACAAATGCGCCCGAGCAAGCGTCTGCATTAGGGATTGGCTAGTCGCCCCAGTAGACGGGTATCTCCGAATACGAGTGACCAGCTATACATTCATGCTAACATGGCTGCTACAGTAGGGGATAACGCCTGTCACTGGGATAAATTATGTGAACCCTAATGTCACTAAATAGACATTGTAGATAAAAGTGTGTACTTTAACTGGGATTGAACTCGCAACCATAATGTCACTAAATAGACATTGTAGATAAAAGTGTGTACTTTAACTGGGATTGAACTCGCAACCATAATGTCACTAAATAGACATTGTGGATAAAAGTGTGTACTTGCAATCAGTGGAAACAGAAGAGCAGTAACGGAACAATCATGTGCCACCCGTGATATATCTTTCGATACTTGACTGAGGAGGCAGATTTTTCCCCGCAGTAGGTTGCCGTTTCTTTCTGCGGTAGACTAATCGCTATCCAAGGCAATAGAACCCAGTTTATTTATCCATAGCTGGGGGCCGAAGAAGAGGATTCATACCTTTTCCCAGGGTATTAGCACGTAAGTGAATGTAATGGATTCAACTGGAATTCGAACTCGGCGCTCCGATTTCTCAATCCGAGCCGCTGTCCATTACTCCACCTGAATTTATGTGCCCCCCTGAACAATACTAAATAAAAATAAGAAAGAGATGGTACATCTATACATAAGAAGTGCAGCGAGTCTACTCTCGTAGATTAAATAAAGGTTCCAGTTCAGAATTCTCTGTAGGCTACTTACGTCGATATATAATTGACAAAGGCCCGTGAGCTGAACGACCGATATGCTGTGATAACAAATAAATAAACAAACAAACCGATCCCGATAAATTAACCGTTAGAAAAAACAAGTAAAGATAATCAATACAAATAAATAAATAAACAAATTAAAAACTGCTCCCGCCAAAATAATAGTTAGAATAAACTACAGCAATCAACCCCAAAATTGAATAAATAGCTTTAATTATCTTCCCAAACCAAAACAAAACTATTAAATAAGCGATATAAACAATTTTTTACCCCGTTAATAAAAACACTGATTAAAATTAAAATAAATAAATAAATATATAAGATAAGAAATAAAGATGAGAAATATAGTTAGAATATAAATAGTGTAAATAATAACCCTCCATTCCAGAAACTAAAACAACAACAACAAAAAAAGAACTGCTTTCTTTTCGCAGAAAACATTTAATTGCATTATTTACATTATTCGGACTGTTATCCTCATCTTCATTGCCATATTCACAACGTTTCGGCCGTTGTACGCTCCGGCCTTCTTCAGGCGATTGGAATTTCGAACCAAACCCTTTATTTCGCCCACCGGAGTAGATTGTTCTAGTTCCACGTGTCATGCCTCTTACGGATGTCTCAGTTATTTCCCTTTAACTCAACTCTCCAAGTTTCTGGTTCACCACTGCTGTGGCTTGGTACCGAACTCACAACTCTTTGCGTCTAGTCACTGGATCTAACCAACGTCTTTAACCACGTGTCCTTGAGTTAAAGTGGCCTCACTAGCTTGAAAGTCTGCTGAGCCAGATTTGCAAACAAAATGCTGATACAGACCTATGGAAAAGACAAATAGGTGTTCACTAGTGATATCTTACGATTCCCTGATTCCTTGGAAACAGTTATATAATAAAGAGGTTTGTTTTTAATAAAGAAAACTACCCAGTTGGGGCAGAGAACCATCTCAGTGTATTTTCTTCTACAAGGTAAATCTCGTTCGAAGGCCTCTGATTAGGAGATTGGAGGTGTTCAGAAGCGTGAGTCACCTCTTAATAGCTCTTCTTTCCATGTTCACCTGTTAGGGCCCCAGCTATGGGCAAATAGTAAAATGTCCCCCCACCTGAAAAAAATACTATGAAAGTATTAAAAAAAACACGTAAAAATACCATCATACATTTTTCTATAAAAATTACCAACAACAGATAATTATAGTAAAATGCCAACAGTGTGTGAGATTGTCGGAGGCACGGTGGAGTAATGGATAGCGGCTCGGACCGTGTTCGAATTCCAGTCAAATCCATTACGTTCACTTACGTACGTACAACGGCCGAAACGTTGTGAATATGGCAATGAAGATGAGGATAACAGTCCGAATAATGTAAATAATGCAATTAAATGTTTTCTGCGAAAAGAAAGCAGTACTTTTTTTGTTGTTGTTGTTTTAGTTTCTGGAATGGAGGGTTATTATTTACACTATTTATATTCTAACTATATTTCTCATCTTTATTTCTTATCTTATATATTTATTTATTTATTTTTATTTTAATCGGTGTTTTTATTAACGGGGTAAAAAATTCTATTTGTAGTGGAACCCGTAAATGGTATTCAAAATGTTTAGATTTTGGCATTCAATAACCCATAAAGGTGTTGATATGCCGCTAAACAAAATCAACCATAAAAGCGAGAATGTTAACCCGGGAAGGCGCAACGAATCACTCCGCATGGAGAAAGGGGTCTCTCAGATGATTACTTTTAGAGGCGTCAAAATTAACAAGCCATTCTTTGGCCCAGTTAACAACAGGCTGAAGGTTGTTTTTTAGATCAGCCGCCAAATTTAATCTTATCAAACTAATCAGAAAACAGTCACGTGACTTTTTAATTTCCAGTATTGAAACGGACATACCTATACACTTGCTTCTCGTGTATACATGACCTATGGATACGCGGACTAATCTGTTAACAGATTATGTTTTGTCACATAACAAGTGGCGATATATCTTAAAAAGTAACCAACCTGGCTGAATGAACATACTTCGAGTTCGATAATAAAATCTCACGGATGTGCCATGCGTGATACACGCTTAGGCCATCAGGTATCTTTTGATACATGACTGACGAGTCAGATTTTTTCCCGCAATAGTTTGCCATTTTCTTTCTGCGGTAGACCAGGTTATAGAACCCGGTCTGTCCTGCTATTTACCCACAACTAGGTGGAGAAGAAGACTATTCATACCTTTCCCAAGGGTATTAGCACGTAAGTGAACGTAATGGATTTGACTGGAATTCGAACACGGTCCGAGCCGCTATTCATTACACCACCGTGCCTCCGACAATCTCACACAACCAAATAAATTATTGTACGCATTTCTAATAAAAAGCAGATATTATAAGTGAAATTCACAATGTATACTTACATAAACCTATCTTGAACGTCCTTCTGGTGACTTCAGTAAGAATCGAACTCTCCTCTCGGGAAATGCCTCTTCGTTCGTTTTTTGACATCTGTCCGTACACATGTATTTGTTACACTCAACTGTTAGATTTCTTTTTGTTTACTTTTTGTGAACAATCCCAGTCGCAATACGGATGTCCCTCTTCGGCTAAGGCCCTTTCGTGCATCCAGCTGCTTTTCAGATGTCGAGAGGCACACCTGAGGGCGTTTACGTCTCGTCTTAATGCTCTCTGCTTAGAGAAAAGAATTTTAAGAAGGAAATGTTTTTTCTTTGCCATTGACACTTAGCAATACATATGTATATATATATATATGTGTGTGTGTGTGTGTGTGTGTGTGTGTGTGATATTGTGTGTGATTTTTTTCTTAGTTCTTTTTATCTATCTCTTCGCCATCGGATTGTTGTATGCTCCTTAGAAGCAGAAAAAACACTCTAAACAAAAGATAAAAAAAGAAAATAAATAAAAAAAGAAAAGAAAATTGAGAACACATCAAATAAAACATCTGACCAGCAAAAAGATTAGGTTATTCGGATAATAATTTCTGACTCATTTTCATCCACCTTATTTGAATTACATTTTTATATTAATTATTAATACACTCTATGCATAGTATTACGGATGAAAT
Source organism: Acanthosepion esculentum (assembly GCA_964036315.1). NCBI lineage: Eukaryota > Metazoa > Mollusca > Cephalopoda > Sepiida > Sepiidae > Acanthosepion > Acanthosepion esculentum. The sequence continues at coordinate 119,139,428 of OZ038483.1, forward strand.
AAACAACATATATATATATATATATACTAGCAGCATGGCCCGGCGTTGCCCGCGCTTGATTCAAATAGTAGAACTCATACAGCGATCGCTATCACTTGACTTAAAATATGTTTGCCCTTCCTTGCCTTTAAAGGAGTGTCCTTTGCCGTGCTGATGTTGCTACATGCATTACTTCTTGCCTATCTCACACTGCGAATTTTTTCTAAGCTCTATACTAAACATTAAATCTGTTACGAAAAAAGAACTAAACAAAATGAACACAAAACGATCAGCTTTAAAAAAGGACTCGTAACTGGAAAAACCGAATGAAAAAAGAATGTTAACAACAAATACATTTCACACTCAACCCAGTTCTGCGGAATCAGAATCAACGTTGAGTTTAACCAAGCGAATGAGCCAATTGGAGTAAAGTGCCCTGCAGATTTCAATTTTTCCCACTTGTGACAAATGCAGCTATCGATTTTTTTGGCATGCTAGTTAACATTTGTGTCAGTCAGCTGTTGGCTCTCACGCTGGCCAATAGAATCTTCCTGCCTATTCGTGGCAGCCAGCTATAGGCTCTCACTCTGGCCAGTAGAAAATGGCCGCAAACTACATGGAAACTGCCGTAGAAGCATGAAAAAATCGGTTATTTCCACTATCGATGGGAGTTGGGAAATGCAAAGTCGGTCTTGGTCGTCCCGATAACTTGGAGCAAGTGCATGTAAATTTTTGTGCAAATCCGTCGAAAATTGCGGCCGTGCATTCGTTACACACACAAACAAATCCTGCTTTTTATAGATAGAGATATATATGAAGAAATATACTCTTAAAGTGGAATAAAGTGCTCAATATCAGAGATAGAGCGTGTGTAAATATAAAAGTGAACATTGAAGTCAACACTTACAGGCGACAGGGCACGCAATCGACAGGGCACGAGTGTCGTTTTTTTTCTCGGATATTTATATATACGGGTCAGTGGTGCATTGTGGGTAGTCTATTTTGGCGGTTACTTTGCCGGAAGTCGTTTATTTGTTTATTTATTTATATGGGTTATTTATATGGGTTAAATTATTTTGCTTGTATTTATTTATTTTTTATTTTTATTTTTATTTCTTATCTTATATATTTATTTTTATTTTAATCTGTGTTTTATTAACGCAGTAAAAATTTGTTTATATCGCTTATTTAATAGTTTTGTTTTGGTTTGGGAAGATAATTAAAGCTATTTATTCAATTTGGGGGTTGATTGCTGTAGTTTATTCTAACTATTATTTTGACGAGAAGGTTGAATTTTTTTTGAAAATTTAAGAGCGTGCGTTTTTTTTATTAATATGGCAATTTGAGAATTTTGTTTTGTAGGAGTTTATCAGTCGGTGTGGCATGAACTAAATTTCCATGTCTGAAGATGACTGAATGTACAATTTAAAGTACTTGCATATTAAAAAAAAGACCTTATACAGCTTATAATTTTTAAAAACAAGGATCATAACATTCATCGAGTGATTTATAGGTTAATGCACCTTTCAAATTTTGTTTGCGAAGAGATTTCGCCATTTTATATCATTAACTTTACTAATCTACTTTTCGTATGAATGATTCATTGTAATATAAATTGAACTGCACCACATATTTGATTTCTTTATGTTATATACCGTACCTAATGGGTATGTCCCAATCCTTATAAATACGTTGGACACTATTGTCAGTTTGGATAATATGCTGTCTAATTAGTCCACCACTAGCAGTGATTTACCTATTTCACGCCGCTGGTGAGTCTTGGATTTTGTTGATGTTATAAAGATTATCATTTCCTTTCCAACCTCCGTTTCGGCTATTCTTCATTCAGTAACACTTTCTAGGTTACAATACTTTAGTTTAAAGTATTAGCTTTGTCTAAAATATGTTACATTATCTGTCTTGTAGATAGTGTATATGTTTGAAGTTTTGATGTTGGTATTTTACAAACTATTATGTTTAAGTAACATAGTAAACGTTTGTTTTCGTGTCTACATTTTGAGATGAGTTTTAAAGGTTTATTTAGTAATTTGTGTTGGTCTGGTAAGACAGAGTTTACAGCTAGTTTTTTTTTCATTTATTGTTGTACATTGTTACTATTTCCCTTATTTTTCATCGTATTTTTGGCAAAATATTGCTTTTAATTTCCCATATGTTTCCAGACTATTGTGTTGTTCGTGTATTTACTATTTGTAAATAATGTTTTGTGCTAATAATTTCTTTTTCAGAGATCCTTCAGTTATTCCTATTCATATTGTTTCTGCTGATTTCACAGTGGCTTGATATATTATAAATATACAGATAGATAATGAAAAGTATTATATAGTTAGATACATAGATAGATAATGAAAATTATTAGATAGATAGATAGATAGATAGATAGATAGATAGATAGATAATGAAACGTTTTAGATAGATAATGAAAAGTATTAGATAGATAGATAGATAGATAGATAGATAGATAGATAGATAGATACTGAAAAGTATTATATAGATAGATAGATAGATAGATAGATAGATAGATAATGAAACGTATTAGATAATGAAAAGTATTAGATAGACAGATAGATAGATAGATAGATAGATAGATAGATAGATAATGAAACGTATTAGATAGATAATAAAAATTATTAGATAGATAGATAGATAGATAGATAATGAAAAGTATTAGATAGATAGATAGATAGATAGATAGATAGATAGATAGATAGATACTGAAAAGTATTATATAGATAGATAGATAGATAGATAGATAGATAGATAATGAAACGTATTAGATAATGAAAAGTATTAGATAGACAGATAGATAGATAGATAGATAGATAGATAGATAGATAATGAAACGTATTAGATAGATAATAAAAATTATTAGATAGATAGATAGATAGATAGATAATGAAAAGTATTAGATAGATAGATAGATAGATAGATAGATAGATAGATAGATAGATAGATAGATAATGAAAAGTATTAGATAGATAGATAGATAGATAGATAGATAGATAATGAAAAGTATTAGATAGATAGATAGATAGATAGATAGATAGATAGATAGATAGATAGATAGATAGATAGATAATATTGGCCAAAACCTTTGAGCTACTGACTGGATTTTGAAGAATCGACTAAAATTAAGTTTGTGTACCCTTTTCAAAACAAATTTAATAATTCATTTTCAAACTGAGGGGCATTCTCTTCCTGAAGTGTTTGTCATTTATTCAACAACAACAGCAACAACAATAATAATAAACCCGAAACTCAGATAATCCCAATTGTTATATGGTGCGCTAAAACATGTTTTCCCTCCTACCTGCTGAAGCGTGTTTGGTTAAAATGCAAACGATTACACACATGGGTATTTCCCGCATCCCCAGGCAAGTTGTATCAATGTGACAGGTTATGAACCCGTACTACAGGAATTTGCGTACACAATCTCGTATATTCACAGAACCCCGACACACTTTGCAATGATTTCTTCTTCATATTTTCAATGTTCTTTTGTGATTTTACTGAATATTATAAATGTGACATCATTTTACTTTTCACTTTATTTATTTAATCCGTTTATGGATTTTAACTGTACGTAAATTTTATCTGTGCCCACACGTACACATTTGAAGGCAAGTTTCGACTAATATCCACAACCATACGACATCATAAAATTGAGAGAAAAAAACTATGGTGGGAATGTCAGCTACATATCCAAACAATTGTAGCAACAAACACAATCAGTTAAGTTGCAATCTCTGGAGGTTTCAGGTTGAAATGGAGGCAACTCATAAGACAAACGGACGAAAAACACAACAACAACAACAACAACAACAACAATAATAATAAGAAGAAGAAGAAGAAGAAAAAGATGAAAAAGAAGAAAAAGAATAATAATAATAAGAAGAAGAAGAAGAAGAAAAAGAATAATAATAATAAGAAGAAGAAAAAAGAATAATAATAAGAAGAAGAAGAAGAAGAAGTAAACGAATAAGAAGAACAAGAAAAAGAAAAAGAATAATAAGAAGAATAAGAAGAAAAAGAAGAAGAAGAAAAAGAATAAGAAGAAGAAGAATAAGAAGAAAAAGAAGAAGAAGAAAAAGAAGAAGAAGAAGAAGAAGAAGAAAAAGAAGAAGAAGAAAAAGAAGAAGATGAATAATAATAATAATATTAATATTAAGAAGAAGAAGAAGAAGAAGAAGAAGAAAAAGAAAAAGAAGAAGAAGAAGATGAATAATAATAATAATATTAATATTAAGAAGAAGAAGAAGAAGAAGAAGAAGAAGAAGAAGAAGAATTAGAAGAAGAAGAAGAAGAAGAAGAAGAAGAAGAAGAAGAAGAAGAAGAAGAAGAAAAAGAAAAAGAAGAAGACGAAGTGTAGTGTACATAAAACAAGATTTAGGGTAAACGTCATTAAAAACGAAATTGAGGTTGAAATAGAGGCAGCTCATAAAACAAACAGACGAAAAACACAATAATAATAATAATAATAATAATAATAATAATAATAATAATAATAATAAACACAATACACACAGACAGAACAATCAAAGCCAACCGCCCAGACATTGTTATTAAAGACCACAAACAAAAAAAATGCTCCCTTATTGATATGGCAGTCCCTGCAGACTGCAATGTATTTTTGAAGATATTCGAAAAGCTGTCAAAATACAAGGACTTTGAAATAGAAATCTCAAAAATGTGGCACATGGGAACATCAACAATCCCTGTTGTAGTTGGAGCCCTTGTACTGGTTGGAAAAGATTCCAGTAGGCTGATTAAAGGGATGCCTGGATGTCCATGCCTCAAAGAGATACAAAAAATTATTCTGAAAAGTACAGCCCACACTTTACGAAGGGCTTTATCTATGTAATCTTTTTTTTTTTCAGTGGAAATTGTCATGATACCATTTCTAACCTTAGGTCCCTGGACGAGACCCGGAAAGAAATGTGTAAACGCCAGATATCAAAGAAAATAATAATAAAAAAGTAAAGTGTGGGCTGTACTTGTCAGAATAATTTTTTGTATCTCTTTGAGGCATGGACATCCAGGGATCCCTTTAATCAGCCTACTGAAATAATAATAATAGTAATAATAATAACGAGATTAACCCATTAAATTTAACTGCATAAAGTTTGGTTAAAATTTAAGCTGTTCCTAACTAATCCATAGTGCTGGCTCATGGCAATCTTAGGACAGGCGAATTTTAAATTTTTTAAAATCCTCAACAAAATATACTATAGAGTCAGCATTCTCCCTTAATAGGAATGGATTAAATTAAAGAAGGTTTTAATTATTTCGCCTCAAGCAAGGAGTGAATGCCACTAGTATGCAGGGGGTTACAGGGAGTGAAAGTGAAAGAGAAGACTGAGAATAGGGAGGATTGAGGAAAGGACAAAAAATGAACGGGATTCAATGAGATAGAAGATGGTGATTTATATTACATTTAATTTTTTGAAGATTGTAGTTATCAGGGAAGCAAGAAAACGAAATGGAGTTCCACATGTGGGAGGTGAGAGAAAAGACACTGTTGGAGTAGAAGTGGCGGTTACATTTAACTATTTCAACAGTAAATGGGTGGGACCTAGATGCCAATCTAGTAGCACGCTTCAATTCATGTAGTCGAGGCACCAAGAAAAAAAGCTCGCCAGAGCAGTTACCGTGAAAATATTTGTAGGAAAGACAGAAAAAAGCCACGTCTAGTCGGTGAGAAAGTCGAGATACATGGTCATACAGCTGCTTCCTACTATGTAAACAAGGACTCAAGACATCGCAATTCTGGTTCAACTCTCGCCACTAACCTTTATACACACACACACACACACACACACACACACACACATATATATATATATATATATATATATATATATATATATATATATATAATAGCAGCATAGCCCGGCGTTGCCCGTTCTTGATTCAAAAATCGTACGACTCATACAGCAATCGCTATCACTTGACTTAAAATATTTTTGCACTTCCTTGCCTTTAAAGGAGTGCCCTTTGCCGTGCTGATGTAGCTACATGTCTTACTTCTGGCCTATCTCACACTGCGAATTTTTTCTAAGCTCTATACTAAACATTAAATCTGTTACGAAAAAAGAACTAAACAAAATGAACACAAAACGATCAGCTTTAAAAAAGGACTCGTAACTGGAAAAACCGAATGAAAAAATAATGTTAACAACAAATACTTTTTCACACTCAAACCAGTTCTACGGAATCAGAATCAACGTTGAGTTTAACCAAGTAAATGAGCCAACTGGAGTAAAGTGCCGTGCAGATTTAAATTTTTCCCACTTGTGACGAATTCACCTATCGATTTTTTTGCATGCTAGCATGCTAGTTAACATTCGTGTCAGTCAGCTGTTGGCTCTCACGCTGGCCAATAGAATCTTCCTGCCTATTCGGGGCAGCCAGCTATAGGCTCTCACTCTGGCCAGTAGAAAATGGGCGCAAACTACATAAAAACAGCCGTAGAAGCATGAAAAAATCGATTATTTCCACTATCGGTGGGAGTTGGGAAATGCAAAGTCGGTCTTAGCCTTTACACTAACTTAGAGCAAGTGCATGTAAATATAGGTGCAAATCCGTCAGAAATTGCAGCCGTGCATTCGTTACATATACACACATCCTGCTTTTAGAGATAATTATATATATATAAAAGTGAACATTGAAGTCAACACTTAGAGGCGATAGGCTGTTTCATGCTGGACGCAGACTGTCGCCTCTAAGTGTTGACTTTATATTTACATACGCTCTATCTCTGATATTGATCATTTTATCACATAAATATAGCACACTTTAAGACTATATTTCTTCATATATATATATATATATATATATATATATATATATATATATATATTACAGCTCTGTTTACCCTTTACAAGGCTCGTGGGCCACGCGAGCTAGAGGGTTACGTTAGAAAGTATTTGCGCATACAGGAAAAGAAGATAACAGTTAGCCCTAGCCTTGAACAGGTTAAGATTATAGTGATCGGGGAAACATCTTATAGGGAGTCTGTTCCAAAAGGCAGTGGTTCACGGGAAGAAGCTGTTCGAGTGAAGCATACTTCTCAACGATGGAATACGGAGGGAAAGTCGGTGGTTTGCTACTATGAGAAAGTGACTGAAGTCGAGATACATGGTCATATTATATTACAGCTGCTTCGTTGGGTTTTCTCAAGAACCTCTGGATATACAACAGGAGCACCAGACCAGATATGGCAACAGTATTAAAAGCACGGACGAATGGTAGATTTGTAAATGTGCAAGATGGATTCTGGTGAGAAAAATCTTCTGGCACGACAAGGTGACCAAATTTTTCATTCCAGTAGAAGCAGCACTTGATTCATTGTAGCCGCTTCACAGCGAGTGGAAATGGGGAGGCCAAGAATGTGTAGTGGGTTGCTCTCTAAGAATCTGATGGCAGACAGAAAAGATTCTCTATAGTGATTAAATGAGAGCAGTTTTGCTTGAGAGGCCTTAAGATTTACATGCCATTTCCTGCCCCAGTTAACCATCATTGGAGACAATGTTTGAATTATTAATTCCTGAGGGTCGAAATATAGTGAATATATATATATATATATATATATATATATATATATATATATATATATATTTCACATAATAATTCATTGAGTCTAGAATAAGAATACTCCGGAAAGCATTGGATGGCCGTTTCATCCTTTTTGGGACTCATCAGTAGTGCCCATCCAGTACCGATAATCGAACCCGGACCGTTACGCTACAACGCAAGCGCCATACCACTTGGCCCAGGTTTAATGCACTGGATGAACTAACTTTAATATATATATATATATATATATTAAAGATATATATATATATATATATATATATATATATATATATATATATATATATATATATATATATATATATTGTTTCGCTGTATCACAGCTACTCAGTGTGGCTAGACATACGATTTGGCATCGGTCGGAGATTATAACCCCTAGGCTATCCACACACGGCAGAAAAAAGGCGATTTTTACGTATTTATTTTTGCATCAAAACGCAAGTAACCTAGAAAAGTAATTCCAATTTGAAGAGTATATACATATATATATATATATATATATATATATATATATATATATATATATATGTGTGTGTGTGTGTGTGTGTGTGTGTGTGTGTGTGTGTGTGTGTGTGTGTGTATGTGTAATTTGGCAGCAACTTTTCTTTTAAACATGTAGTATGGAATGTTAAAGACAACATAGTCTTGCATATTTTCTTTTCAATATATAATACGTAAAAAAATCGCCTTTTCCCCTGCCGGACGTAGATAGCCTAGGGATTACAATCTCCGATTGATGCCAAATAGTATGTCTAGTCACACTTAGTAGCTGTGATACAGCGAAACAGTTTCTCTGTCTCACTCTCTCTCTCTCTCTCTCTCTCTCTCTATATATATATATATATATATATATATATATATATATATACATATATATATATATATATATATATGTGTGTGTGTGTGTGTGTGTGTGTGTCCAGCTATGGCCAAAATAGCGGGACAGTCTTGGACCCATAGCCTTAGGTGGCAACCGACGTAGGAGAAGGAAACTCTAAATTCAAACCGGATCGCTCTATCCTAAAAGCAAATATACATGCGGCTCGAATGCGTCGTCAAAAGGACCCCAACGTTCCATAGGGAACAAGAGGACCTAACTAACAATATATATATATATATATATATATATATATATATATATATATATATATATATATATATATATATGCCTGTGTGTTTGTGTGATTGCTTCTCGGGAATGTTTACAATCGCAATTCGCAAGCCACAACGGGAGATACTCTGATTACATATTCACATGGGTGCGTCATTAAATAAGTAAGGAGGCTCACCGACCAGCATAATAGCCCCTCCTCTTCGTCTACGCTCCCCGCGCGCATAGCTCAAGCTCATGACCCCTATGACTGTATCTCTTCGTTTCCCAATGCATCATCATCATCATCATCATCATCATCATCATCATCATCAACGTCCAGTTTTTATCTTCCTTTTTGCAAGCGCAATGGCCGCCCCGCTCCCCGGTTTTTGAACACCAACATGTGACAACCATCGAATCGTGGGGCCCATGAAACATATCGGATTACAGGTTGTCTACATTCTACAATATTTTTTTCCGTTCTCCCTTTCTTGCTAATGGATTTTATTCAGTGTATATAAGTACGTATGTAGGTAAGTATATGGACATATGAGTTAGTTTATGCAATTGTGTGTGAGTGTTCATATATATATATATATATAAACTTTACTTGTTCCTTATGCAACCAAAATATGCAAATATAAACATGCACTCGTATATATATGTATATATATATATATATATGTATGTGTGTGTCTATGAATGTATACGTACATATATATATATATATATATATATATATATATATATATATATATATATATATATATATATATATATATACAGGGTGACCAAAAAAACGGGAACTTTTTAACAATCCAATAAAACCGAGAGTGATGCAAGAAAAATATTTAATTCATAGTAATTGAAACCTTAAAACATGCCATTTAAGAAACAATGATGGAATTTTCATTTTTTTAAATTACGTCCTGTAGATGGCGTCCTCCTGTACGAATGCATTCTTGAAATCTGCTGTTGAGATTCCTCATTGACTGCTGCAACATCTCAGCTGGGATACTGTGAATTTCATTCTCGTTACTAAAATGGCGAAATGTTTACTTGCTCAAGGTCACTGTCTCGCAGTGTTGCCTCTTGCTCATGTCTGGCAATACGCACTTCAAAAATTCCCGTTTTTTGGGGTCACCATATATATATATATATATATATATATATATATATATATATATATATATATATATATATATATATATATATATATATATATATATATATATATATATATATATATATATATATATATATATATCAAGACATTTTTTATGTTTATACGTTCTTTTTATAGATACAAATATTTAAGTAAACGCTCTCTTTAAAATAAACAGTATTAACAACATTTACCGGCCTGAATGTCCGAGAAATCTTCATAGAAAATATGCGTCCTCCGACAGGAATCGAACTTGTATCCTATACGGAACCGTCATATAGCCTGACGTGCTTTTACCGATTTCGCCACAGAGGAGCTTTCGGTTAGCAAGGTCCACTGTTTTTAAACTACAATTCTCCATGATTTTCTCTTTTTACATTTTTCCATATTTTTTTTAAAAAAAACAGTAAAATCGACCTTGCTAACCGAAACACTCAGGCCGGTAAATGTTGTTTAATACTGTTTATTATAAAACAGAGCATTTACTTAAATATTTGCATCTATAAAAAGAATGTATAAACATGAAAATGTCTTAAAATAATTGTCGGACTTTGTCCATTTCATAATATACATATATATATATATATATATATATATATATATATATATATATATATATACACACGGCATTTTTTAAAATATTATTCTAAATATAATGGGGTTTTTACAGGATTAAATATTTTTATATGCTTATGTTAAATTTATAATCTGTAGGGGAATATTACATGCTTTTTCAAATTGTTCTTGATTATACATCATTTCTCTTACAAATGCTTCTGTTTTAGTTTGGCCTTTTCTTTTTCTTTAGGCCTTTTCTTCTTCTCTCTCATCTTCTCTTTTCATGTATGCATAAGGTTAGTAAATGCAAACCAGACGACAATTTTTCATATATACTTCGGCAGTGTAAATTGGCTCGATTTTAAATGTGGATCGTATAATCATTTATTGTGTCTAATGTCACCACAAATGTATCTTCTGATGTCTGTTTATTTAATTTCGGTCAACGAATCGGTAGTTGATTTACGCATCTGTAATAACTCATATGTATCTCTATTTCACTCATTTAAACCGTTATTTAACTTCTCTCTCTTTTAAATATTATTTCCCACCCTCACCTTTAGGCCTTTCCTCCTCTTCTTCTTCAGTTACACCACTCCCTAGAGCTTTCATACATTTGCCCTCTCACCCTAGTTTCACACTCCCACACATACACTTTCACTGAAATTTTGTTTTTTTTATACCTGGAAATATATTTTCTGTTTTCTTTTTGAATTTCTAGGTCTGATGAATTCGATTGTGATTACGATTCCAATGTAATAAATTATAACCATTGAATATTAGTCTTTGAGCCTTTTATATTATGTATGTATATATATATATATATATATATATATATATATATATATATATATATATATATAGGGGGATTGAAAAGCAACCCCCTATTTTATGTATGGCAGACTCTCCTATCTTGTAAAAGTTATAGTTAGATGGAAGAGTCCATCATACATAAAATAGGGAGTTACTTTTCAATCACCCTCTATATATTGCATTTTGTATAGGCAGATTATATCATATTTATCTTATAGTTATAAATTATAACCATGGAGTATTATTGTTTGAGCCTTTTTTATTATATTCTTGCTCTGTCCTGGACATTGAGCTCTACCTGGATTCTATCCTCTTGGAAATACATATATATATATATATATATATATATATATATATATATATATATATATCGGCATCACTCCATTCAAGGCAGTAAAGCAGAGTGTTACAGGTTGTGAAAGAATTAGGAACAGAGACATTGATAACGAGCAAGAAGAGGAAAGAGTAACCAGGAGGACACTAGATAGCGATTGACATTGTATTTAAATGTTTGCATATTAAAGTTGGCTAGAAGGCATAAGAAGTGCTCGAGAAGAAATGTTAGCATAGAATTTACAGTTACATCTCTCCAGCTCAACTATAAATTGATAAGATCTTGAGTACTTGCACTTAAATTCAAAAAGTCTAGGTACAATAGCAAACAATTACCATGAAAGTATTTACAGAAAAGGCACAGAGAGGCAGTGGGAAAGTGACTAAAGCTGAGTTGCCAGATCAGGACCAATAATATTGCTGATTCTTCTTTGGATCTTATCAAGGAGCTCAAGGTAAATAGCAGGGGCAGCTGACCATATGTGGCAGCAATATTCTAAGCATGGACGAATGGTAGACATAGATATATAAGATAGATCATTTTTGTTGTCAGAAAAAAACAATAAAATTATCTTTTTGGCCTCAATCAATAAAAATGATATTGGATTTAGCTGTATCATTGCCTAAAATCATCTTTTAAAAATAAATAATAAAACTTGATCTTTATTTTAACTTCAGCTTCTAAAAAAGTTTCATATGCCAAAAAAAGTTTTATTCCAGAAAATAAGTAAAAAATAAATAGCAAAATAAAAAAAAAACTGTATTTAAAATCAAAACAAAAAGAATGCTTACAATAGTATAAAAGATCTAAAAAAAATATTCATTGTATCGCGATCACGACTCTCATAACCTATTATAGTGATAGAGATTTGGCTTGGTTTGGTTTGTTTTACGGCATATCAACCTCAATGGGTTATTTAATGCCGACAATAATTTTAGGGTAGATTCGTATGAATAGAATATGTATTCTTTGGTTTAGATTGGTTTGGATTGGTTTGGTTTATTTTGTTTTACGGCATATCAACCTCAATGGGTTATTTAATGCTGACAAAATTTTTATTGCTGGTAATATGTTTTTCTCCAAAAATCTATTTCTGGGAATATTTTTCCTTGGAGAAATCTATAGCTGGTCATATTTTTTCAAAGAATGTATAGCTGTTTGTATTGCTGGTACTTTTTTTAAAAGTATTGCTGATAATAATTTTTCCCTCAAAATTTCTTACCGGTAATAATTTTTTTATTACAAAGTATTTCTGGTATTAAAACCTATTTTTACAGAAGTTTGGGTGTTAACTATTTGCCCATAGCTGGAGCCCTAACAAGTGCTACCACCCCGGGTCAGGGTGGACCTGGGAACGCCAGCAATTAAAAGGTGGTTCGACGCTCCTCAAAACCTCCTGATCAGAGGCCTTGCTGTTGGACGTAGTTTATCGTCTTACCCAGGACGTGGATGTAGTTTATTGTCATACCCAAGACGAAGTGATAGAGAGACGACATCTGCTGCAGCCTCAGCAGCAGTGGTGTCCCCTGGACAAGATAACCTGACAGGGCCAATCTCTCTCCAGGCTGGTTTGAAATTCAGATTTTATTCCTCCTCCTAGACCGGTCGCCACCCAAGGCTATGACGCAGTCTGTCCTGTTATTTACCCATAGCTGGAGAAAGAAGAGATTCCTTCATACCTTTCCGAAGGGTATTAGCACGTAAGTAAATGTAATGAACTCGGTTATAATTCAAACTTTGCTTTCCGATTCCTCTGTCTGGGCCGCTTATCCATTTCCCAACATTACCTCCTCATCTTACAAGAGAATCAGAACAAAAACAAATAAAAAAAATTATGATATCAAGGGCCTTTAAAACTTCACATCTGACTTAACAACCACCCGACCTTTACTATAAGATTTAGCCACCCGATATTCTATTTTCTGAGACCATACCTGAACAGGTGCAAGAAGCGTGGGATAATGTCTCGCAGGATGGTAACCGTTATATGTACAGTCATATTCAGGTGAGTAAGCAGGCTAGTCTTAACGCCCAGGGAGGATATACTGTCTAGGAATATTGGGTGTAAGCATTGTTGATACACTCCTTATTTTGGAACGTACACACGTATAGATTTGTATACGTGACTTTTGAGAGTACACCGGTTATATTCATTGGAAGTTTAATATTCAATAAATTTAAATACGAGAGGAAGAGAAAAATATCGCTCAATATATATATATATATATATATATATATATATATATATATATATGAAGAAATATAGTCTTAAGATGTGCTATATTTATGGGATAAAGTGCTCTATATCAGAGATAGGGCGTGTGTAAATATAAAAGTGAACATAGAAGTCAACACTTAGAGGCGACAGTCTGTTTCATGCTGTTCCCGCCAAAATAATAGTTAGAATAAACTACAGCAATCAACCCTAAAATTGAATAAATAGCTTTAATTATCTTCCCAAACCAAAACAAAAGTATTAAATAATCGATATAATCAAATTTTTAATACGTTAATAAAAACACCGACTAAAAAAAATAAATAGATAAATAAATAAATAAGAAATAAAAATAAAAAATAAAATAAAATTAAATAAAAGCAAGCAAAATGATTTAACCCAAATAAATAAATAAACGACTTCCGGTGAAATAACCGCCAAAATAGACTACCAACAATGCACCACTGACCCGTATATATAAATAGCCGAGAAAAATAACAGCCCTCGTGGCTTGACGATTGCATCTAGCATGACACAGACAGTCACCTCTAAGAGTTGACTTCTATATATATATATATATATATACTCGACTCTCCCGTCGAATTCGACTTATGAGTGTCAAGCAGGTCAGTTCCTAGGAAAACTAACAGCCCGACACCAACACTTGCATATTTGATTATAGTGTGGAATTTTTGTCCTGAACCATTCACACTTTTTGAAGAGCCGAATACAAAGACTTGGTGCACTACGTGCCACAGGGTCTCCAAACGACCTACCACAAGTTTTGAATTCAGAGTTGCCCTTCTCCTAGAACAGTTGCCATCCAAGACTATAGAACCCAGTCTGTTCTGCTATTTACCCATAGCTGGAGGGAGAAGAAGAGGATTCACACCTTTCCCAATGGTATTAGCACGTTATGGATTAGACTAGAATTCGAACTCGGCTCTCAATCCAAGCCGCTGTCTATTACTCCACCGTACCTCATATATATATATATATATATATATATATATATATATATATATATATATATATATATATATATATATATATATATATATATAAAGAATGTATAAACATAAAATGTCTTTATATATTTTATATATAAAGACATTTTATGTTTATACATTCTTTTTATAGATACAAATATTTAAGTAAATGCTCCGTTTATAATAAACAACATTTACCGGTCTGAATGTCCGAGAGATTTTCATAGAAAATATGCGTCCTTCGACAGGAATCGAACCTGTATTCTATACGGAACCGTTATATAGCCTGACGTGCCTTAACTTATTTGGCCGTAGAAGAGCGTTCTGTTATCAAGGTCGAATTTACTGCCTTTAAACTTCAATCTTCCATGGATCTCTCGCGTACATTCATATCTGCTCAAAGCGTATCCAAATGTAAACAAATGACGTCACACATATTTTTATGTTTATGCATTCTTTTTATAAATAAAAAATATTTAAGTAAATGCTCTGTTTATAATAAAGAGTATTAATAACATTCATTATAAACAGAGCATTTACTTAAATATTTGTATCTATAAAAAGAATGTATAAACATAAATATGTCTTAAAATAATTGTCGGACTTTGTCTATTTCATAATATATATATATATATATATATATATATATATATATATATATTAGCGGGTTTTCTCCTTTTTTTTGCTCTTCATTTTCGTTAGTGTTCTTTTCGTTTAATTTATCAATTTTTCCAACGATTTTCTCCTGATGAGATGTTGCCTTAGGGACTATTACCATTAATGAATTCCTTGTTTTTAAAATAGTATATATATATATATATATATATATATATATATATATATATATATATATATATATATATATATATATATATAAAGATTATTGATAGAATAATTCTGTACAAAAACTTGTTGTAGGGACTAAAATAAGAATTGGGGAAAAACGCCAACTAATATTTATATTTATTTGAAATATATCTATTTTTTCAGCGAAAAATTAAAATTAAAACTTTTTTTACTTACAACGGTTTTTTCCTAGAAAAATAATTTGTTGTTTTACTTTTACTTTTCTTTCCTTTTTTTTGTTACTTTTTTGGCTTTAACTGGTTTCACTTAGATTTTCAAAAAGGTTTTAACTGTTTGTATCCCCACGTGTTGACGCTTATGTTTTGAACAAATGATAAAAAGGAAACAAAATAAAATAATCAAGGGGCTTAACTGGCTATATACAGGGTATCCATAACGTTTGTGTGCACTTTGAAAAATTTATAACTTGATTTGTATTTGTGATAGAAATAATCTGTAAAAAAATGTTATAAAGTTTAATGTACCTAGTTTTAAGTATAGCTAAAATAACTAATGTGATTTCAGGCATTACTTTAAATCAGTTGGCAAATGTTTTCCGTGAACTGCAAAATTGTATTACCCTTTTATTGCTAATGATGGAGGTCATGTTGAAACTTAAATAAAATTTCAATAAAACCTTAAAAAATATAGATTTACTTCTTTCTAATCCTTTTCACAAACTATTTCTATCGCAAATACAAATAAAGTTGTAAATTTTTTAAAGTGCACACAAACTTTATGGACACCCTGAATGTCGCTTATGAAATTTGGTAGAATTTATTTATGCACTGAATATAAGTATTGCTTTGAACTTGTTGATGGAAAATGTTTCCTTATTAATCCGTCCTTGTTCAATGGTTCTGTAGTTGCACAGGTAGACACTAAAATTTGGTAGATTTTGCCATACGCATTCCTCTATATGTTGTTTAAGGGATATTTTTTCTGGTGTTGTTTGGCGATGAACAGTCGTCTTTTGCCGGAATGACTGGCCGCTTTGACCAATGTAATACTCGTGAAAACCTTTGCATGTTATTATGTATATTAAATTCTCTGAGTCGCACAAGAAATCATTTTTAATTTTGAAATTTAATCCGTCTTTGAAATGAAATTCGTGCCCCCCTAATAAAAAAAATAGCTGCATATTCCGCAAAGGGGCCGGTTGCATTATTTCACCTGAGGGTGTTTAATTGTGTTCTGCAGTTTTGTACTGGTAACTTCTTCAGTATCTTTTTTAGTGATTTTGGTTGTCGTTTACTTTTTATGATAAAATATATTTTTAGTAGATTTTAGTCCTTTAGTAGGATTGGTAGATTTAGTTGTATGTGTGTCTAGATTTCTGTGCTCTTTGGGTTGAAAGTTGAGATATAAGAGATGACCTTTTTTTGTTTTGTTTTTTTCCTTTTGTTTCTCAGTGTGTGGGTATTTCTTATGCTTTTTTAGTACTATTGTTGATCAAAATTTGGGAGTATTTTCTCTTGATGAATATTTATTTCATCTCTTCTAGTCTGTGGTCTCTTGTGGTTGTGTCTCAGACTATTGTACATATCCGCTTGTCTCGGTTGAGTGGAATGTTGATACGAGTGTGTTTCGGGCGGGAAAATGTAAAAAGGAGACACCGTCGAGACTCGGTACGTTTAAAATATATATCGATTTCTAGATTTGTGTTTGTTTTTGTTATTAATATTTCTAAAAAGGGAATTTTTTTGTTACTGTACTCCATAGCGAACAGGATGCTAAGATTTATATTATCAATGGGTGTTTGGAATGTCTTTAGTTGATCCAGACATTAGTTTATCTATCTATCTATCTATCTATCTATCTATCTATCTACCTCGTCTCTCTCTCTCTCTCTCTCTCTCTCTCTAAATATATATATATAGAGAGAGTCGCCTGACGATTGCACTAGCATGAAACAGACTGTCGCCTCTAAGTGCTGACTTCCATGTCCACTTTTATATTTACACACGCTCTATCTCTGATATTGAGCACTTTACCCCATAAATATAGCACACTTTAAGACTATATATATATATATATATATATATGTGTGTGTGTGTGTGTGTGTGTGTGTGTGTGTGTGTGTGTGTGTGTGTGTGTGTATTTTAAGACGTTTTATGTTTATACATTCTTTTTATAGATACAAATAACAATGAAATAATTATCGGACTTTGTCCATTTCATAATATATATATATATATATATATATATATATATATATATATATATATATATATATATATAGTAAAGGTAATAAATCCGTTGGTATATAATCCAGGTGAATCCTACTAATATAAAATGTTAAAACTGAACCCCCAAAAACGAGCTCAGTGTATTTATTAATACAGAGCAATATAATTAACAAGCAATAAAATCAAAAATCACCTCATATGGGGGATAGTCTATTTTGGCAGACGAAAATACCGGTCGTCTGTCTTATCAACCCCTGTGTGGACTGAGTTCGTGTCAGAAATAGAAATTAATTTAACTGTGAAAGCTAAAAAATAAAAAATAAAAATAAAATAAAAAACACCAGTCGAAAAACTAATACAGAATTTATCCATTTCAATGTTTCTGTCAGACGAAAGGCACGAGACAAGACGAGATGTATATATATATTGTTGAGGGGTCTCCCCTTTTTTACACAAATGGACTCACCCAGTGTATACATATACTACTGCTAGTGAATACTCGAACAGGCAAGTCGGTCAGTCGAGTAGTAGTAAGAGTCGAGTCGGTCGGTAGAATAACGTAGCGCCAAGAATCACAGTAACAAGCACGTAGACTCAGTAAGAAATCATACAGCGATACGTCGATACCAAAGACTATATATATATTTGTCTACTAACCCCGCATTCCTGGAACTACTAACCTGTATAACCAGTTTGTATTATTCCGTTAATACATTTATTTCCTATATTCATTCTTGGCGTTTGTTATTATTTTATACCGGATTTCATCCCGGAATCCACAACAATTTGGTGACGAGGAATTCGAACGTACACGGAACGAAAACGAAAAAAAATTCTCCCTCGTTGTCCACCACCCTTGGCGACGAGGAATTCGAACTCACACAGGAAAGGAAAAAGATAAAAGAAAAATTCTCCCTTGCCGACCACAACAACTTGGTGACGAGAAATTCGGACCTACACGGAAAGAAAAAATGTCTCTCTTCTCACCAGAACAGCTTGGGCGACAAGAATTTGCACTTCTCGAAGACTCAAAAGAAAAAATTGCCGTTTTTTGCCAGTATCCACAACAACTTGGCGACAAAGGTTTACAAGGATTAAAATACGGAAAATCAAGTTGTTCGTAAGACTCTTATCATGAAGGATTTTAAAAGTATTTTAGTAGAACTTGTAAAAATACCAAAATGAACAGTAATTACAACCCCAAGAAAGACAAAATGAACAGCAATTACAATTCCAAGAAAGAATGGAAGAGAAGTGGCAAAAGCAATTACTACAAACGCAGAAGGAAAATGAAGAAAGACAAATGCAACTCCAGGAACTAATATTAAAGGTAGCGGGTAACAAACAACAAAATATCGAAAAAGAGGCGACTTTTTCCCAAGACGCAGTGTGGAATACGATAGAAACATTCAATTACTCCCTAGAAGAGGATAAGCATTTCGGGGACTATTTCCAATGTCATGAAGACATCTTCAACATCGATTGTCAAAACTGGACAGAAGCAAATAAGCTACGTCTGTTACTCAGAAAATTAGGAAGAGAAGAATACACAAAATTTGTGGATTACATCTTGCCAAAAAAGACAAATGAATTAACGTTTGACGAAGCAGTTACATGCCTTACAGAGCTTTTCAGTCCAAAAACGTCACTATTTCACAAAAGGTGGAAATGTCTTAACCTCGTAAAGGACGAAAATCAGGACTATTCTACGTTCGCCACAATCGTGAACAAACATTGCGACGACTTCAAGTTGGCAGAATTAGCTCCGAACAAGCTCAATGTCTCATTTTTGTACAAGGGTTAGTCTCAGCTAAGGATAGTGAAATACGCAAAAGGATGCTTTCCAAACTACAAAATGAACCTGGATTAACACTACAAAAATTATCAGAAGACTGCCAAAAATGCCTGAGTATAAAGAATGACTCGAAGGATATCGAGGAGTCAGGAGTAGCACATATACGTAAGTTGAACAAAAGTTTACGTTTTTCACCCTTCCCGGAAAGAAAACAAAAATTCTATAATAATGCAAAAAGATTTTCACCCTCACCGGAAAGAAAACAAAAATTCTATAATAATGAAAAAAGTACAACGTGTAGAACAAATTATGACAAAAATCTAAGCAAATATAAGCTCCCCCCATCTGCATGTTATCGATGTGGAGGACTACACTGGAATAAGGATTGTCGTTTTAAATATAAAAAATGTATAGCGTGTGAAAAAATGGGTCACAAGGCATCCCAATGTAGGAACAGAAAATTTACTAGTAAGATAAGAGCTACTAGAATGCAAGACAAAGACAATATTAACATAAGAAAATACGTGGAACTTGAAATTTTAAATAAAAAGATAAAATTACAACTGGACACAGATTCGGATTTAACGATAATTAACCTACAGACATGGAGAAAGCTTAATAGACCGACCATGATACATACGCAGAAAATTGCTAAGTCAGTTACAGGGAAGCGTATAAAATTCGAAGGAGAAGTGATCTTAAATGTGAAATTCCACGGAAAAACTAAAAAACTCAAGATATTCGTAACGAAAGATACAGAAAATCTGGTGGGCACAGACTGGTTACAAAAGTTCGACGTATGGGATTTACCTATCAGTTCTTTTTGTAAGAAGATAAAGTGCGAATCATCAGAAGCGACAAAGTTAAAGGAAGAATTACATAATCAATGTCCCGAAGTATTTTCGAGCGGTACGGGACGAGGTAACAAGTTTGCCGCTAGAATTGAATTAAAAGAAAATGTCCAACCAGCAGTAAAAAAAAAGAAGCGAAACGTACCGTTTGCCCGCAGAATACGGTGTGTGTGTGATAAGTCATTGCCGAACAAGAACAAAAACCGGCATACGCCTATAGTACTCAAGAGATCCATTCGAACCTGGTACAATAATTAACAGACTAGGAAATGTGATGTACACAGTACAAGGCGAAAAGTCTACCCACAGAAGACATATAGACCGAATACAAAATGAGATTCAAAGACCTCAGGAAGACACAGAAATTGGAAGCTCAAGCAGGAAATTTACCGAACCTCTGATTATCCACCATAAGAAAAAATCCTAACTCACCCCAAAAGCGATCTAAGGAGGGGGGGGGGGTGTTCAGGGGTCTCCCCTTTTTACACGAATGGACTCACCCAGGGTATACATATACTACTACCAGTGAATACTCGAACAGGCAAGTCGGTCAGTCGAGTAGTAGTAGGAGTCGAGTCGGTTGGTAGAATAACGTAGCGGCAAGAGTCACAGTAACGAGCGCGTAGACTTAGTAAGAAGTCATACAGCGATACGTCGATACCAAAGACTATAGATATATTTGTTTACTAACCCCGCATTCCTGGAACTACTAACCTTTATTACCTGTTTGTATTATTACGTTAATACATTTATTTCCTATATTCATTCTTGGCGTTTGTTATTATTTGATACCGGATTTCATCCCAGAATCCACAACATATATATATATATATATATATATATATATATATATATATATATATATATATATATATATATATACATATATATATATATATATATAGTCTTAAAGTGTGCTATATTTATGGGATAAAGTGCTCAATATCAGAGATAGAGCGTGTGTAAATATAAAAATGAACATAGAAGTCAACACTTAGAGGCGACAGTCTGTTTCATGCTAGGTGCAATCGTCGGGCCAGGAGTGCTGTTATTTTTCTCGGATATTTATATATACGGGTCAGTGGTGCATTGTGGGTAGTCATTTTTGGCAGATATTTTACTGGAAGTCGTTTATTTGTTTATTTATTTATTTGTGTCAAATTATTTTGCTTGTTTTTATTTAATTTTATTTTTGTTTTTTATCCTTTATATTTATTTTATTTTCCCGTATATATAAATAGCCGAGAAAAATAACAGCACTCGTGGCCCGACGATTGCATCTAGCATGAAACAGACTGTCGCCTCTAACTGTTGACTTCTATGTTCACTTATATATATATATAGAGAGAGAGAGAGATAGATAGATAGATAGATATGAGAAATATATTTTATCAAGAACAATATTAGGGGAAAATGTATGACAAAGTGGAAAAAGTTTTCGTGTGACGCTATACATTCACTTAAGCTCACTAGGTTGTTATTTACTTTATTTACATTGTTCTGACAATTGTCCTCATCTTTATTGCCGTATTCACGAAGTTTCGGCCGTTTCACGCTCCGGCCTCCCTCAGGTAAGTGGAATTTCTGACTAGGTAGGTTATGCGTTATTTTTCTCTGTCCGACTTGCCTTAAATCTCTTCTGTAAGTATCAAATTTACCAAAACTTATTTCCTTATTATGTGCCCAAGAAATTTCAACTGACTCTGATTCATTTTTGTTTCCATTTTCGCTAAAACTTCGACGTTGCTCATATGTTAAAAAGCATGGTATTCTCAGTATCCTTCTGTAGAACCATATTTTTGTTGCCTCACATGTTCTGACCCTGGTATTCGTCTGTAGAGCCACGTGGTTTTAAGTCTCTTCTACAACTATAAAGAGCTTGTCCAGCAATCATTACCACATAGGAAGAAAATACGTAACAGTCCAACATTCTTTTCTTTGTTTCTCTTGCTACAAGTCTCTTCTTCATCTGTGAAGAGATTCTCCAGCATTCACTGCCATATTGGAAGAATGATATTACGTAACAGTTCAGAACTCTTTTCTTCGATTCTCTTGCTTCAAGTCTCTTCTTCATCTGTGAAGAGATTCTCCAGCATTCACTGCCATATAGGAGGACTGATATTACGTAACAGTTCAGAAGTCCTTTATTTGTTTCTCTTGCTTCAAGTCTCTTCTTCATCTGTGTGGAGATTCTCCAGCATTCACTGCCATATATAGGACTGATATTACGTAACAGTTCAGAAGTCCTTCCTTTGTTTCTCTTGCTTCAAATCTCTTCTTCATCTGTGAGGAGATTCTCCAGCATTCACTGCCATATATAGGACTGATATTACGTAACAGTTCAGAAGTCCTTTCTTTGTTTCTCTTGCTTCAAGTATCTTCTTCATCTGTGAGGAGATTCTCCAGCATTCACTGCCATATATAGGACTGATATTACGTAACAGTTCAGAAGTCCTTTCTTTGTTTCTCTTGCTTCAAGTATCTTCTTCATCTGTGAGGAGATTCTCCAGCATTCACTGCCATATATAGAACTGATATTACGTAACAGTTCAGAAGTCCTTTATTTGTTTCTCTTGCTTCAAGTCTCTTCTTCATCTGTGAGGAGATTCTCCAGCATTCATTGCCATATATAGGACTGATATTACGTAACAGTTCAGAAGTCCTTTCTTTGTTTCTCTTGTTTCAAGTCTCTTCTTCATCTGTGTGGAGATTCTCCAGCATTCACTGCCATATATAGGACTGATATTACGTAACAGTTCAGAAGTCTTTTCTTTGTTTCTCTTGCTTCAAGTCTCTTCTTCATCTGTGAGGAGATTCTCCAGCATTCACTGCCATATATAGGATTGATATTACGTAACAGTTCAGAAGTCTTTCTTTGTTTCTCTTGCTTCAAGTCTCTTCTTCATCTGTGAGGAGATTCTCCAGCATTCACTGCCATATATAGGACTGATATTACGTAACAGTTCAGAAGTCCTTTCTTTGTTTCTCTTGCTTCAACTATCTTCTTCATCTGTGAGGAGATTCTCCAGCATTCACTGCCATATATAGGACTGATATTACGTAACAGTTCAGAAGTCCTTTATTTGTTTCTCTTGCTTCAAGTCTCTTCTTCATCTGTGAGGAGATTCTCCAGCATTCATTGCCATATATAGGACTGATATTACGTAACAGTTCAGAAGTCCTTTCTTTGTTTCTCTTGCTTCAAGTCTTTTCTTCATCTGTGAGGAGATTCTCCAGCATTCATTGCCATATATAGGACTGATATTACGTAACAGTTCAGAAGTCTTTTCTTTGTTTCTCTTGCTTCAAGTCTCTTCTTCATCTGTGAGGAGATTCTCCAGCATTCATTGCCATATATAGGACTGATATTACGTAACAGTTCAGAAGTCCTTTATTTGTTTCTCTTGCTTCAAGTCTCTTCTCCAGCATTCACTGCCATATATAGGACTGATATTACGTAACAGTTCAGAAGTCCTTTCTTTGTTTCTCTTGCTTCAAGTCTCTTCTTCATCTGTGTGGAGATTCTCCAGCATTCACTGCCATATATAGGACTGATATTACGTAACAGTTCAGAAGTCCTTTCTTTGTTTCTCTTGCTTCCAGTCTCTTCTTCATCTGTGAGGAGATTCTCCAGCATTCATTGCCATATATAGGACTGATATTACGTAACAGTTCAGAAGTTCTTTCTTTGTTTCTCTTGCTTCAAGTCTCTTCTTCATCTGTGTGGAGATTCTCCAGCATTCACTGCTATATATAGGACTGATATTACGTAACAGTTCAGAAGTCCTTTCTTTGTTTCTCTTGCTTCAAGTCTCTTCTTCATTTGTGAGGAGATTCTCCAGCATTCATTGCCATATATAGGACTGATATTACGTAACAGTTCAGAAGTCCTTTCTTTGTTTCTCTTGCTTCAAGTCTCTTCTTCATTTGTGAGGAGATTCTCCAGCATTCATTGCCATATATAGGACTGATATTACGTAACAGTTCAGAAGTCCTTTCTTTGTTTCTCTTGCTTCAAGTCTCTTCTTCATCTGTGAGGAGATTCTCCAGCATTCATTGCCATATATAGGACTGATATTACGTAACAGTTCAGAAGTTCTTTCTTTGTTTCTCTTGCTTCAAGTCTCTTTTTAATCTGTGAGGAGATTCTCTAGCCGTCATTGCCATATAGGAGGACTGATAATACGTATCAGTTAAGCACACTTCTCTTCGTTTCTCTTGCTTCAAGTCTTTTCTTCATCTGTGAGGAGATTCTCCAGCATTCATTGCCATATAGGTGGATTGATATTGCGTAACATTTCAGCACTCTTTTCTTTGATTCTTACGAATTTTTTATGTTTCTTAATATCACTTGGAGGCATCTTTCGCTATTTCAGTAAGACATCGAATTACGGTGCTATTTTTTCTGTCTTCTGTTAAAACTCTTCCTAGATACTCAATTTTCGTACCTGTTTGGTTCTGATACCTCAGTAGTTCGCATTTTGCGTTGCGCCTTTTGCTGACAGGCATGCATTTTGTCTTCATACCATTGATACTTAGTCCTTTCTTTTGACCTCCTTTACTACTTTCCTGTTGTTCCTGCAGTTTTATTTATTTGCCTCAACGTTGGTGTAATTACGTATTGGACCCAGAGGAAGGTTTAAGCGTAATCAAAATAGAGCTATGCTGCTTTTCGAGAGTACTGAAATATCTTTATTAGTAATAGATACCATTTGACACCGTTCGGTGTAAGACTACAGTTTCGCTTTTATTATAATTATCTGGACAAAAAAATATTCGTCAATTTCCAAAAGTAACATCACAAAACAGTATTTTATCCCCCAAATCTATTTTCTACTTTTAATAATATTTCTTCGACGATAACATACAAGGATGATATGAAATTTTAAATTTATTGCTTTTTCTTGAAATGACTAATTTCTTTGACTACTTAAAGTGACTTTAACCTGTTTTGGGTTAAAATAATTTGAAAGTCTGAACAGCTTATTTAGCAGAGGCAGTTACTTGAGATAGTATATACATATATATATATATAGAGAGAGAGAGACATTTTTTGTTTATACGTTCTTTTTATGGATACAAATATTTAAGTAAATGCTCTGTTTTTATAATAAACAGTATTAAACAGCATTTACTGGCCTGAATGTCCAAGAAATTTTCATAGAAAATATGCTTCCTCCGACAGGAATCGAACCTGTATCCTATAAGGAACCGTCATATAGCCTGACGTACTTTTACCGATTGAGCCACAGAGGAGGGTTTTGGTTAGCAAAGTCGATTTTACAGTTTTTAAACTACAATTCTCCATGATTTTCACTAGTACATTCATATCTGCTCGATGCGTATCCAAATGTAAACAAATGACGTCACACATTATGAAATTATGAAATAGACAAAGTCCGAAACTTATTTTAAGAAATTTTATATATATATATATAAACGAATCTTCAGGGTAAGCCTGATTACTCGAAGTTCCGTTTAGGTGAAACCTTCGTAGGTTGATCCTGGCTCTTTACGATTTATTTTATTTATTCTAGCTCTGCTTATCCTATTGAGCACTCTACGTTTTAGCTTTATTACTCGCTTGTTTGTTTTTTTTAGACTAAAAACTGAAGGCACTGGACGATTTGTTTCGCCCTAGTCGTATGTTTCTAGTACTTTCTTTTTTCCGGTTTTTTTTTTTCCTCGGGTACCTATTTGTTTTGATAGACTTACAAGTTGTGCTATTCGAGTTTTTTTTACCAACCAAGTACTACTATTAGTATTACATATATATATATATATATATATATATATATATATATATATATATATATATATATATATATGTATATATATTTCATTAAAACGACTGACAAGGAGCTTTTATTTAGTTTTTTATATAATTTCTCGTGCGATCTAATAAAGTTTTTCTTTTCAGAGGATAAATTATATAAAAATGGTCCGAATGTTCTTTTTATCCGACCGCTTTCGGCTATACATTTAGCCATTTTCAAGGATTATATTTCAACTGTTAGAATTAGAAATAGTTTGTTATGTGTATGTTTTATAAAGTGATTCATTTTTTTTGTTTCAAAACACGGTCAAGATATTATATCCATGTTCAAACATACATACATACATAAACTTTATTAGATCGCACGAGAAATTATATAAAAAACTAAATAAAAGCACCTTGTCAGTCGTTTTTAATGAAATGTGCTTGAAAGAAGGATTGCTGCCTAAATACACAAATATATATATATATATGTATTTCACTCTCTATATATATATGTATTTCTCTCTCTACATATATATATATATATCGCTATATATATATATATATATATATATATCGCTATATATATATATATATATATATATATATATATATATGTATCTCTCTCTATATATATATATACATATATGTATCTTTCTCTCTCTATATATATGTATCTCTCTCTGTCTGTCTCTCTCTCTCTCTCTCTCTATATATATATATATATATATATATATATATATATAATCCCACACATACCTGTGCTTTTGTATGTTTAAAGATTGATTCTATTTAATAAATGCAAGTCATCATGTGATTTCAAGCTATTGCTTGTTGTTAAGACAAATTGTGACTTCATCTACGCCGTAATGTAACACCTGTGAAATCACCTGTTCGCAGAGGCGTACAGGTGTGGGTTGTTCTCTAATGTCTGCTTGCCGTTGGAACGGCAATTTCAACCCCCGCCTCTCTTTCTAACTGGAGATCTCCTACCCTACCCCAAAGCCTGCCAAAGATATTAATTCGTATACAAAAGTTTTACAACATTTTTGGGACAACATCTTCTATTGATAGCAATTCAAAACCTCATTATTCAGTCATCAATGTGTTTTCCCTGGATGTCAAAGGTCTTACGTCAACGTTCAACTAAATTGCCCATTCCATCATAAAATCAAAGGTTCTGCCCGAAATTCTTCGACAATTTCATTTTTTCCTTTTGTTGTGTTCATTTCACCCCCACCCCCACACCCCAAGCAAGGCGATAAAGCCACCGAGACGCAAGAGTTTGGCAAGAGTGAAAGAAAAAAATGGAAAAACGTTGCTAAGGAGAAAGTACAATAAATTAAGAGGATTCAAAATGGAAAACCACATAACACCCTTGAGCGCTTAGCCTTGGAGCGGGTGGAATGGCGGTCAATGTGTTTTATTGGACTCAGCAGTTTTCAATCTGCTTCTCTGAATCATCTTCAAGAATGCTATTTATGCGCGTCCATATTTCTCGATCGATTTCGATGAAATTGTACACCCATTTTGCAAATTAACTAAGGTAGGTAAAGACTAACTATCTCCAGCCCCCACCCACGCGTTTGGTAGAAAAATTAATAACACTGAAGGTGGGTACAATTTTTGGCAAAAACCATGACAAAGTTACATGTGAACAAAATTTTTACTAACGTTTTTATCTCCAACCCCCTCCCATGGGTTTGGCAGAAAAGTCGATATCACTGAAGACGGGTACAATTTTTGGCAAAAAACCAGGACAAAGTTACATGTGAACAAAATTTTTACTGAATGAGGTGATGTTTTTTGTCCTTAATTCAAAATATCAGCTAATGTTACCAGGTTTATGTTGAGTGTTTGATATTTTCCCTGCGACATTACTTTCACACAAAAAATTGAAAATAAAACTGCGAAAAAATCGGGTTTTTCGTACTACATAAAATAAAATAAAACTTAAATAACTTCCTCATTTTTTATCTGATTTTCCTCAAACATGTCGCAAAACATTTGTCATAATGCAAGAAGTAGGATAGTCTGCTTTTAGTTCTGCTCGCTTCCCCGCGTGTAACGAAACTACGTGGAACTTGAAACTGTTCAATAAGACAATTGTTCGACCATAACTCCGTGTTTTTTCATCCAACGCTTCCAAATTTACTATGTAAATTACATATAACACAGACATTGTCTTACCTGTAAATTTTGTTTAGAATATTTCAGTTAAATGGACGAAATCTGCTACAAACTAGGTCCCAAATGGAATGTTGCCATTTAGCCAATAGTTTCTTCATCCTAAATTGGCATTCGAACAACCTTTGATGCAAAGATTGTTTCAGGAGGATTGTTGAAGCGTTAAAACGTAAAAAAACAATCCCGCGATCCTCTTATTAACCCCAGCTTTATACTAAATGTGCAAAGAAGGCGTTCACACGTTTGCACTTGCAGTTGAATCAAGCGCTGACGCTTCATCTATGTTTTTATTTAATTATGAAATTTGTGAACAATGCCATACTATTTGAAAGTTATTACGGACATTGGAAATTTACTGAATATCTAAAACATTGCAACAATTTAACCCAGAGCAACGACGACACAAGAAGGTTTTATCGATAAAATTCCTTTATTAAGAACAATCAACCACTTACGACATATCGTAAAAAAGATGAGTGGAGGGGGGAGTATCTTAGTATACCAACGGATGATGCATGTAAGCGGGGATGCAGGCGGACATTTCTAGACAGCGGGTGCGGTTATACAGGTACCGCGGTTATACAATTGCAGCTATGTACACCCGGGTAACGCTGAGCACCTCGGGTAGTCTATATATAAAATTCTGTGACTTCCGTTAGTTCTTCTGTCCGTCACACCGTCTAAAATAGCTATGCATTGACCAATCGAAACCAAATTTTGGTAAGAAGTACAAACAAGTAAGTGGGTACAAAGTACAGTTTGTTTTATTCAGGTGATTCACTTAGTACAATAAATGTTCATTAATCTTTTTGGAAAAATTAAAAGTTTAATTATTTAACATCAAAAAATAAACCGACTATTTATTAAAAAATACTGTAATGATAAATATTGTCTTTCTTTAACTTTAAAATATTTTAATTAAAAAAATGTCTGTTTGTACAAAGTTAAAATAAAAATACTGTATAAACAACTTGTATTTTTAAGTTTTATTCACTTAAAATATTTTTTAAAAATCAGTTTAACTTAAAAATATTCTTAATGTGCCAAAAAATATGTTTAAATCATACTCACTTGAAAATATTTTTAAATATGGCTAAAATATTTTTAAGATATTGTTGGTTTAAAGAAAGCTGAAATATAAATAATTGCTCTACAAAGAACTGGACGAAACAGCAAAGCGGGATATCTTTGTGTCTGTCTTTAACTTTAAAATATTTTAATTTAAAAAAATTGTCTGTTTGAAGAAATTTAAAATAAAAACACTGACTAAACAACTCGTATTTTATAATCTTATTCACTTAAAATAATTTTTAAATCAGATTAATCAACATCATTATGCGACGGACGGACGGACGCACGCACCACGCAAGAACGCACAACTTACAGACTTTTAGTATTATATAGATTAATTTCATAATCGAATATATAATGGAATAAGTCTTTTTTATAATTGTTCACTCACAACAAATCCCAAGAGCCACTCAAGGTAGAGTGTTACAGAATAAGGTTGTGAAAGCGTAAAGAGATGAAGTAAAAAGTGAATATTATGAGGATATGTAGAACAGATAATGGTTGATCCTAGATTTCAAGTGGTTAAGATTATAGTGCTCGTGGAAGCATCATCTCGGGAGTCATTTGCAACAGTTTTAGGGAAGAATGTTTCTGTGTAAAACTTTCCCCTTACCAATGGAAGATGAAGATAGTGGGGATGAAGTGTACGTATCATGACGAGCCTTAGCAGTAAAGGTATGAACTGCTGGAATCAAAGGAATATGGCTCATCAGAACATTGGTCAAGGAAATTGCGCTAGAGTAGTAACAGGCTAGCAACGTCTTTGCTCCAGTCCAGATATGGCAACTATACCACATTTGTTTGGTCTAAACCATCTTTTACAAAGATAGGGCTTGGCGGGAGGAATCAGGTATTTTCTCGAGCGGTAGAAACAGCCGGCGATTTTTCCAAAAAAACTTTAGCGATATATGCCGTGTGTAACAGCAAAATTGTCCAAATCCTGTAACAGCAGTTTTCCATCTTACAGAATGTTTAATATCGAAAAAAAAAACTAAACTAATTGAGTTTCTTTTTTCCGGGTTTTCAGAGATGACGTTTAGCCATATTAATAAATTTATCGTAAGAATCACTGAAAAAAAACCTTTGAGTCATTCAGCTAGAAAGAGAACAGGTTAAATATATCTTCCCAACTGAGCAATGGTGAGAGGAAAAAGATCATTCAGATTTTCAGTGGTACAAACATTCATAATCTGGCTTTCTATCTTCAAAGTCCATTCAAGAACCATTAAGAGAACGGTGAATAAGTTTTAAAAAGAGGGAACAGTAGAGAAGTAAA
This sequence comes from Acanthosepion esculentum, assembly GCA_964036315.1. Taxonomy (NCBI): domain Eukaryota; kingdom Metazoa; phylum Mollusca; class Cephalopoda; order Sepiida; family Sepiidae; genus Acanthosepion; species Acanthosepion esculentum. The sequence goes on from OZ038483.1 coordinate 119,170,158, forward strand.
CTGGATCAAGAGGTCACAACGGGAAGAAGCGTCATCATTTACACTTAGCGGTAAAGAGATCAATTAGAAAAGATCCAACTCAATGTTTGGCGCATGAGGGGGGAGTTTCAGCTATGACAGTCCAAAGAGCAGTTAAAGAAAGACTTGAAAATGAAATTGTACGTGAAACCTGCGAGGCACCATGTTACTCCAGGACAGAAAGTTAGAAGGCTAGAGAGGGCGAAGTTATCTTGAATAGGTTGGAAAATGATCCTTGAATGATATATATATATAAATATATATATATATATATATATATATATATATATATATATATATATATATGAAAGTGAACATTGAATTCAACACTCAGAGGCGACAGGCTGTTTCATGCTAGACGCAATCGTCAGAACGTGAGTGTTGAATTTTGAAAACCTGTAAACTTTGCTTGGAAAAAAAAACAGCTTTTACTACCTTCCCAGACCAAAATAAATTAATAAATAAACGATCTGAGCTCATCTCAAAATGCAGACGTGAAAACAAATTTTTACTACGTTAATTAGAAATCAAAAACTGAAAAGAATAAATAAAAATAAACAAAATAATATATTAAAAAACAAGTAAAATAAATTAGCCCAAGCAAATAATATACATATTAGGAAACCACTCCCGTTAGAATACATGAAATACAAAAAATAAAAAAATAATAAATACATAAAATAAAAGTAAAAATTATCAACTTTTGAATTTATATTTACATACGCTCTGTCTCTGATATTGAGCACTTTATCCCATAAATATAGTACACCTTAAAACTGTTGAAGTTTTTGGGTACTTTGGTGTACTAGTGAGCCAGCCAAAATGAGCTGACTCATTTTATAGTTCACCAATAGAAGTAGTTTGCCAATCAGAAGGCTCAAAATATTCAATACAACGTGTATAAAGGCGGCCATGTTTTTTCCGGAATATTCACTGCCAGTCTTTGATATCGAAGACTGAAGAATTACGGAACAGATGCTGTTGGTATTGAAGATATAGTCAGATTCAGTAGACTGTTTGACTCGTGAGTGTTAATCTTTAACGTTGTTTCATTGAGCAGATTACGTACTGCGCTGGATTCTATGTTCATACTATGGTGAACATGGTCAACAAAAACTATATATATCGCAAGGAAAGTTGGCTCCCTGTGCTTGGTCAGGAAATTTTTCTCCCCGGAATCGATCCTACCAGATCTACAAAACAACCATTCGCCCTTGCATGGAGTATTGCTGCCATATATGGTCTGGAGCCCCTTCTGTTTGCCTCAGGGTCCTTGATAAGATCCAGAGACGGATATGCATCTCGTCTGCAGTCGCTTTCACACAGATGCGCCGTCGCCTCTCTCTGTCTTTTTTACAAATACTTTCACGGTAACTGCTCCGATGAGCTGCTTTCGCTGGTTCCCAGACTTCATGAATTCAAGCGTCCTACGAGGCTGGCATCCCGCTCCCACCCTTTCACTGTTGAAACTGTTAAATGTAGTCGTCACTTCTACTCCAATAGCTTCATGACTCGCACCTCTCGCCTGTGGAACTCTCTTCCCTATTCCTGTTTCCCTGACAACTATAATCTCCAATTATTCAAATGTAATGTCAATCGACATCTCCAGTTGCATTGGTCTATCCACTATCCTTCTCCACATCCTTTCCTCTATCACTCCTATCTGCTCTCGCTCCAGATCTTCTGTAACCCCTTGCGTGCTAGTGGATTCCCGCCTTGCTTGGGGTGAAATGCTCAATATATATATATATATATATATATATATATATATATATATATATATATATATATATATATATATATTTGAACTTTATTTCAACCCTTCATGAGCTACCGATCCTTAGCTGTGATTAATTAATGATGAACATGTCATTTTCGTTTCGATATCATCACGATTCTTCTGTTATGCTTGGAGAGTAATTATACATTCTTATTGCTCAAGGTAAAGTTCAATAGGGTTATAAAAATCACGGAAAATTCCAGTAAGATATCTTTAATCATTTCTAAGATACAACGGTTCAAATGTACAATTTTGCTTTTAAGCGATTAGTTACTGCCGGTATACGAGTTCAACTTGAAGTATGGATTGCGGTTGAGTTCTCAGTGGATCCAGGCACGTTGCAGCCATATCACATTCAAATACTAGTTCTCGCAAGATCCACAATGTGGAGCCTGGTCAATAGCTATATGGGCGACTGATAGGGAATACCAGATGCTGTAAGCTTGGATGAGCGGGTGGTGCAATAAACGACGGCTCGGAATTGGAAATCGGAAAGCCGAGTTCCAATTCCAATCGGGTTCTTTTTATTCACCTACGCAAAAAAAACCCCCTGGGAAATGTATGAATCCGCCTCGCCTCTCCCTATCTATGAGTTAATTAGTAGCACTTGTAACTGCAAATCATTATTATCGCCAAGAGATTATTACAACCTAAAAGAAAGTAAATAAATACGTATGGTTATAAATAACTCACAAATGGTTGATAAGCAGTAAAATACAGATCAGTCAATAAAAAAAAGGCTTCACTGAGAGTAGAATCGTTCAGACTGATGATAATGAGTTTTGAGCACCTGGGTATGCTTTCTACATCAGAATTCATTGACTGAAATTTTGGCTGGTGGAAATGTGTTTAACCTGCAAAGAGATTGCCTTTAAAATCAAGTTATTTCTAAGGCAAGGTTATATCGGCATGAAGCCATACGGGCGCGAAACCTCCCCCTTTAAATTCAAACGGTAAAAAGAACCAAGCATAAATCGGTGTGGTTACAGCATTCACATTTTTCTGCCTGTAACCTTTAATTAGGTTGGCACATGGCCATGGTTATATGCGACTACAAAAGTTTGAAATCATTACATTGATTTTAGTGTCTGTGGTTAGCTTGCTACGCTTCATCCACGGTCAGGAACCGGCCTTTCCGTGGCAGCTTTTTCAGCGTGTATCTTCAACGTCTTATACAGTAGTGAAAGATCACATAGTTAAATTACCCACAATGAGCAGTCGATGAGCTAGTGACCAGCGGGAAAGTACCCGCTTTGGCCTACATCCAGAATCTGTTTCTGTAAAATCGATTCTGATTGATTTTATGAGAATCTATGAAACGGCCTAATCAAGAAACCAATCAGTGATTCATCGCTGAGTCAGATGTCGCCTCGAAATCTTAGGAATGGTCGAATCTGACAGGTTTCCGAAAGGCTGGTTGATGATCAGATCCCCGACCAGCCAGTAATATCTCCCTAACCAAAACACTGTCGTCCATTTTCGAAATCCCCCCCATCACCCCAAAGACACGTCATCTGATAGCAACAGTTCGGTGGAAAGTCTTAAGGAAGTACAGTTACTTTTGTGGCCTTTGTCGATGGTTGACCGATTAATTATCGTGATAATAAATCGACCAGGAGCTGACCTCTGCTGGCGGGGTTGGGTGAGGAAGTAATTGGAAAATATGATTCCCATGTTGAATGTACAATGGAAGTTTTGGCAAATGTTACAGAAACAGCTTCTTCTTTTTCTATATGCCGCGTCCCTTCAGGACATGGGCGATCACAGCTCTCCGCAACTTCTAAAATTTGTAGCTCTTAGTACCGTTTGCCTCCCCTCCAACCACCGTTCCGCCATCCATTCACACAAGCTCTCCAGGCAGAGGGACCGCTGCATTTCCTCTGGACTGTTTATCTTCGATATGTCCTGTGAGTGGCAAATTCTCCAAGTCCCTTTTCCTCATTATTTGTGCATTTCTGATCTGAATATAAGTGTAGTTACTATTTTTCTTAAGAATTCTCCGTGTCTTACACGCTTCTATAATAGAATTCTCAACATCCTCCTGTAGAACCATATTTCTGTTGCCTCCAGTTTTTTCTTCCTTTGTGGGGAAATTGTCCAGCATTCGCTAACATATACGAAGATCGTTAACAGACATTTTCAATTTATCTCAAAATCCCTTGATTTTTTTCCTCTGATCCCAGGTGCCCATCTTGCATGGGCGTCGCTTTCACCAGTTCAACCATGAGATCTGGTGGCTAATATTAAAATACTAGTCAGTTGCTCGCAAGCTCGCGAGTGCAGTCGCTTGGCTCCTGCCAGTGCATTCCATTTCTTGGCACCTTGCTTAGCTTTTGGAAGGCCTCTTTCGCTACGCGTTACTTATCGCGTTATACACAAGCTCGCATCATATGGTAGTGAATGGAGTAACGTTTCCTCACAGATGAAGCGGTGACATGAAACAAGAGATCTGGTTCTACAGAAGGATGCTGAGAATAATATGAGTGTAACATGTAAGCAAGGAGGATGTTTTAAGGAAAATGGAAACAAAAAACGCACTTTTACAATCAAAAGGAAACACTTGTAATATCTAGAAAAGAAAAACGAGGAAAGACGGCTTGGAGAATTTGACTCTCGGATGCCGTAGTAAAGGTAAGAGTAGCAAAAAGAAACAGAGAGTAAGCTACCTTGTATGCATAGATAGCAGTACAGAGACTGGATAGGTTAGTAAGTTGACGAACATTGCTTACAGATACAAAGCATAGGTAGTTGTGGAGAGCTATGATCGCCCACTCGATAAAATATATTCTGGCTTTATACCTACACAGTAGGCACGTCAACGTGTTATAATTGTTACCTTAGTTTTTCTTGCTTGATCAATTACGACCGAGTAGTGAGTTCGATCCTCACAGAGTGCTCCAAACTTGTGCCACATCTAAGATACGCTTGGAAAAATCACCATATAGGAGGACCGATATTTACATAGCACATTACACTGCACATAGTTCAGCATTCTTCCTTTTTGTTTTTCCTGTTTCTTGATGCCGTAACAGGGCGGGATTTTTTAGGTTTTTAATGTAAGTGGTAGTATTCGTATTTGTAGTTGACAGAGGATTCCTTTTCTTTCTTTTTTAATTACTAAAAAATGAAATTAATAAAACGCACAACGATAACAAGACTTTGAGACACGTGCTGATATTAATGACAAGAATGTGCATTTTTCTTTTCGTGATGTTAATTGCAATATTGTTATCGTGTGTGTTAAAAATATTCTCAGTGTTATTGTCTCTTGTTTCTTTAAAAGTTTTTGCTTACTTGTTTTTGCTTGTTCCGACAATTCCGTGGTTAAGAAAAGCATTTGAAACAATCAATTGTCGTTTTCACGGAGCGAAGAAGATACGTCTGTGTTGTTCTTTTTTACTACTGCTACTCTACATTAATGGCTTCGCTTGTGGTAATGAGTTTGTTTTTATAATGATAAAGTTTCAGATTTTAGAATGATGAAATATGATCATCATATATCATCATTGGTGGAAAGGTGGTTTTTAGAATGATGAATCTTTTTAGCTTTATTTCTAACATGATGAAATATCCTGATCATCAATCGTCACTGGTGGAAAGATTGTTTTCAGAATGATGAAATATCCTTATCATCAATCATCACTGGTAGAAAGGTTGTTTTTAGTATGATGAAATATCTTTATCATCAATCATTACTGATGGAAAGGTTGTTTTAGAATGACGAAATATCCTTATCATCAATCATCACTGATGGAATGTTTGTGTTTAGAATGATGAAATATCCTTATCATCATTCATCACTGGTAGAAAAGTTTTTTTAGAATGATGAAAGATCAATCATCACTCGTGGAATGGTTGTTTTTCGAATGATGAAATATCCTTATCATAAATCATCACTGGTGGAAACGTTGTTTTAGAATGACGAAATATCTTTATCATCATTCTGGATTATAACAATGCCTTTCGTTATTCCAATTCACCCTATGATTTCTATATCACGAGGCTCTTACGCCCAAACGTTCCGTCTCGATTTATAACTTCCTATGGTTTTCGAAAAGTTTTGGATCAACTCGTGGTATTGTTTTCAGGCACTTCCCAACAGTGTTGCATGCTGGGATCACGTCCCTAGGAACAATATTATCAAGAAGTCACCATCTTCACAAATCCTCAGTAGTAAGATTCGAACCTGGGTGACTTCATCGGAACGCTAGCACTAAATATATTCCTGTCTTGTCGTTAATCTCCGTGGCTTAATAGATTACAGTGACATCCACATGCGAGGTTAACTCTAGTTAGGATCTACCGTTATAATATGATTCGAATTGCTTAAGGTAAGAATGTGCAGCAAAAACAATAAATAAATACACGTAGTTTTGTAAATTATTAATGAGAAATCATATGTTGCACCAGTTTTTTTTTGCATGAAAGTTAGACGCTGTTTAACTTAGCCAGGAAAAAAAAGTAGGAGTGAATATTTCATAAAACAATACCCAAATCATGTAGCTACCCGGATGAGAGTCTCTCATCTGATTGGATGAAAACACAGTTAGTCATAAGGCAATATAGTGTTTCACTCTTCAACAGGTGTATTTCAAGACAATGAAATAAAAACTGGGATCTTTGCCATTTGCGAAGATGATTACTAATATCTGAACGTCGCTTGGCGTCATACACTTGAATCCTTATATTTAAGGGAAACAGTAATTATTAAATATGGCGTCATGCTGTGGTCCAAGGGAGAGTTAGCTGTGAGTTCGATTCTTGGTAAATGCTCAACGTCTATTGATTTAGGAAAACAATTATCATCAATTATGGAGTCGCATCGTAGACAAGAATCTTCTTTATCTAACACCCCCACCCCCCCAAAAAACATGTATCATGTCCTTTCAGGACGTGGAAAATCATGATTCTCCACAACATCCTGCCTTTTTGTTGCTCTCAGCAAATACTTGTTCCTTTCGAACAGTTTGTAGCAATTGCACCTCCATCCATTTACTCAATCATATTAAGTAGGTTCTCCTTTTCTTTCTAAAAGTCATGGCTCTCCATAGCTTCCTGTCTTTTGTTACTCCCAGTTGGGTCTCTTCAGGGCGTGTGCGATTATGGC
>OZ038483.1:119179562-119212062 GCA_964036315.1 Acanthosepion esculentum
CCTGATTTGAGGTGGAAAGAGTTTATTGAATATATTGTTGTGTCTGGGCAAATTGGTTCACTGTGTCATGCTAGACAATTTTTCTTGCCAGAAGCTATCTTCCATATTTATAAGAACTGATAACATTACAGATTCTTCTTAGCATTGTATCAAGAATCTCTAAATACATAGCAGAAGCACCAGACAAGATGAGGCAGCAATATTCGAAGCATGGACGAATTGTAGACTCATAAATATGTAAGATAGATTCTAGCAAGAAAAAACTGTGTAGGACGACACAGTGATTCAACTTTATTAACTGCCGACCTAACAATTGATCCAATATACTCATTCCACATCACGTCAGCTGAAAACGTTAATCCAAAAAGAAGCGAGCTGTCACTCTGCTGGAGGTTAGCATCAGCCATATTGATTGAAGGTAAAATTGTTCTCTCAGCTGATTAAAAAAAGAGAGCAGATTCGTTTTTGAAGCGTTAAAATTAAAAAGCCACTTCTTGCCCCATTTAACAACATATTTTAGATCAGCTGACAATTTGACACTGTTGAATTAGACTTAATAAAGTTGGTTCACTGGGCCATGATAGACAATTATTCTTGCCAGAATTTATCTTACATATTTATTAGTCTGCTACTGCTGCTTTATATTTAGGAATTCCCGGTAAAATCCAAAGAAGAATCTGCAATATTATTGGTTCAAACCTGTCATCCCACCATCAGTCATTTTCCCACCAACCTAATGCATCTTCCCTGTACATTTTCTATAAATGCTTTCATGGTAATTGTTCTGAAGGACTTTTCTCTGTGGCACCGAACCTTTCTTAATTTAAGCGCGGTACTAGGTTGGCGATTAGGTCTCATCATTTTAGAATTGAAATAGCTATATGTGACCGTAAGTTCTAAACTTACGGTTTCTTCTATCGCACTTCTCGCTTGTGGAACTCTCTTCCGGCTTCTTGCTTGACAGTTAATTTTGATTTAAATAAATGTCTATTTCCATCTTTTGTCTTGTGAATTCCTGGTTTTTATTGTTCTCTCTCCTTAATAGCATATTTTCTCATATTCTATAACACTCAGAAACGTCTTGTGTCTTAGTGGCTTTATTGCCTTGCTTTGGGGTGTGGGAAACGATCTCTTTGCAAATGAAAAAGAGATTTGAAACGACGTGGTTCTCCTGAAAAACTGCTAAAAACGCTAAACACTATGGTCGGAATATGAGAGCAACAAAAAAGTTTTAAATCAAATATGAAATACAAGGCGGGTGCTTCTAACAATGGATCGGTACTTGCGCCGAAAGTCCTTCTCTCGCGACTCGAATCGGACTCGTTTGTTTATACCGCGGTCAAGAATGGGCGTGGTCGAATGCGTCAAGCACACGCGCGTCCAGTGTTTCACTTTCGGCCGAAAATCGAACCGTCATCGTTCCGAGTGTCTAAGCGCCCCCGCGTCTTCGCCTTTCTCACGCGGTGCGGAACGGGATATCGCAGGGCTGGCTTATCCTTCGTCGCCGGTAGAGTCGAACCTGATTTCGCGAGCAGTAAACTACGCCCGTCGCTGACGACGAATCATGAACATTTGCTTTTTTTCTATACCTCATTTGACGCCGTTCACCGTAGACACAGAAAGTTTTTTAAAAAAATAGTCTGTCTCACGGGGGTAGGATCCGAAATATCCAAAGAATAGCTTACCATCTGTCTCTCGCTAACAGGCCACTTTCGGCCAGACCGTCAGCCGCTGGCATGTCTTTTCAATGTACATTCTCACTCCTGAGGGGAGGCTAAAATGTACGTCCGTCGTCTGAGGTACAGCTGATATTTCAAGGAGATGCAATATGAAAAGATGGCTTGAAGAATTTAACATTCACAATATATAATGAAGCCAAGAGAATCTGAGGTAAACTGAGAGTAAACAACTTAACGAATTTGACTGAATAGAAGGCAGCAAAATAAAAAGCTGTAAAGAGTCAAAAGTTAATTAGAGAAACAAAAGACAAGACGTTGTGGAGAGCCATGATCGCACATATCCGGAAAGAACATAGTTATGTGCCATGCGTGATACACGCTTAGGCGATCATGTATCTTTCGATACATGACTGACGAGGCAGATTTTTCTTCCAGCAGTAGATTGCTATTTCTTTCTGCGGTAGACCAGTTGCCATCCAAGGCTATAGTACCCGGTCTGTCCCGCTATTTACCCATAGCTGGGGAGAGAAGAAGAAGATTCATACCTTTCCCAAAGATTATATATATATATATATATATATATATATATATATATATATATATATTTAAACATTTCACCCCAAGCAAGGCGAGAAGCCACTAGTACGCAAGGCGTAACAGAAGATTTGGAGCGAGAGCAGATAGGAGTGATAGAGGAAAAGATGAAGAGAAGGATAGTGGATAGATCAAGGCAACTGGAGATGTCGATTGACATTACATTTGAATAGTTGGAGATTATAGCTATCAGCGAAACAGGAATAGGGGAGTTCTACAGGCGAGAGGTGCGAGATATGAAGGTATTGGAGTAGAAGAGACCGCTACATTTAACAGTTTCAACAGTGAAGGAGTGAGAGCGCGATGTCAGCCTCGTAGGACGCTTGAATTCATGAAGTGAATGTAATGGATTTGACTGGAATTCGAACTCGGCTCTTCGATTGCTCAATCCGAGCCACATACCACATCCAAATTAGGGGAATCTTCCTGCCTGCTGAGAAAATCAGCATTTAAGACCCTGGATTCGAACACTCACTGAGGGCGGTAGCTGGAAATATGACTATTTCAGTCACGTATGATGGACTATAATTAAGGAGAAACTCAAATAATTAAAGTTCAAATAGGATCCTACGTTTTGTCGTTTGTCATATAGCCTTTTTTCTGTTATTAATATCTTAAGTGGTTGCTGGTCCAGGTCTGAAAATAGAATAGCAATTTAATAATCTTTTATGGCAATTGAATCGATAGTTTAATTATTTGACCTTTCGGCCGACGGATGTTCAAATGACAAGTCATCAGCTAATGACAAACGAACATGCCGTTAACTACTCATTTACAAGGTTCGAGTTCTCAATAAACGGCGCAAATACACGCATACCTTTTTACCAATTATATATACCGGAGGCGCTGATAAGCTGTGGAACCGACCCACTTCCCAAAATCTGACCAAAGGCGTAAACATTTTGATGATAAAGGCATCCCTGAAATATTTTCATAGCATGTTACCAATGATGCCACAATCGCCTCTCTCTCTGTCTTTTTTAACAAATACTTTCATGGTAACTGCTCCGATGAGCTGCTTTCGCTGGTTCCCAGACTTCATGAATTCAAGCGTCCTACGAGGCTGGCATCACCCTTTCACTGTTGAAACTGTTAAATGTAGCCGTCTCTTCTACTCCAATAGCTTCATGTCTCGCACTTCTCTCCTGTGGAACTCCCTTCTCTTTTCCTGTTTCCCTCATAATCTCCAACTATTCAAATGTAATGTCAATCGACATCTCCAGTTGCCTTGATCTATTCCACTATCCTTCTCCTCATCCTTTCCTCTATCACTCCTATCTGCTCTCGCTTCAAATCTTCTGTAACCCCTTGCGTGCTAGTGGCTTCCCGCCTTGCTTGGGTTGAAATGCTTATATATATATATATATATATATATATATATATATATATATATATATATATATTATCTTTCTGTATGCTATCCTTATACACGGTAGGAATTAAGCAATGTCGAACCTGGACAGTACCTAGATGGGTAACCGTTTCGGAATACAAGTTACTCTAAGCTTGGATTTTCAGGCGGTGTAGTAGGTAACGGCTCGAAAATGTTAATCGGAGAGCCGAGTTCCGATTCAAATGGAATGTCGAACTGAACCCTTTATTTCGCTCACTGGGGTAGGCTGTGTAGTTCCACGTGCCATTACAAGACATTGGGTTTATAATACCAAGAAATTCATACAGATATGTCCTCAAGGATACATGGCACAGTGGATAAAGGCGTTGGTTGGATCAAGGGACAAAACCCAAAGAGTGTGAGTTCAATACCCTCATATAAAGGCAGTGGGGAACTTGGAGAGGGCAATTAACAGGAGATAACTGACATCCATTAAACATGGTAGTCTTTTCTAGTTCTTTGGGTCTTGTCACTGGAACTAACCAACACCTTTGTCCTTGAGGACATCTGTGCATGGATTTCTGGGTATTATAAACCTAATGTCTTGTAATGGCACGTGGATCTAGAACAGTCTACCCCAGTGAGCGAAATAAAGGATTCGACATTCCAACTACCTGAAGAAGGCCGGAGCGTACAACGGCCGAAACGTTGTAATAAATATGGCGACAAAGATGAGGACAATAGTCCGAATCATGTAAATAGTGTATAAGAAGGGTTTGTGCTATAATCGATCGTCACCTGACATCACGACTTCAGTTTTTTTCCCACCGACGTGACGTGACTTCTTTTTCTACAAGTATTTTCATAGCAACTGTTCTAATGAGCTCCCCGACCCCTGGTGCCTCGACTGCATTTAAGCATGCTACTAAATTGGCAACTAGGTCTTGCTGTTTTACTGCCAAATGCAACCGCTAATTCTAATTTAACAGTTTTTGTTCCTAGCACTTCTCAACATTTTCAGGATAGAAACTAATTTTATTTAAATAACGAAAAAAAAAAAAGAATCCTAAAAGCTATTAACTTAATTTATAGATGAAATTCACAAAATATAAAAAAATCATCTAATTGAACACATTTATTTAAAAAATTATTTTTCGTTGAAGTAATCTAAAAAGGTGAGTTCATTACCTGGCCACAGCGCAAGGGAACGAAAAAACTTGGAGAGTTGGAAATTAACTGAAACTGATATATCCAGAAATGGCATGGCACGTGGAACTAGAACAATCTACCTCCGTGGACTAAATAAAAGGTTCGATTCCAAATTCCAAGATATATCACCTGAAGAAGGCAGGAGCGTACAACGGACGAAACGTCGTGAATAAGGCAATAGAGATTAGTACAACAGTTCGAACTATGTAAAGCTAATTAATTTATTTATCTCCATTAAGGAAGAGCTGCTTCGTTGGTCACGCAAATCGTTATCTATATATAAATATAAAACGTGTGTCTGTCTGTCTGTCTGTCTGTGTGATACCTTTTCACTCTAGATTCATCCAACCGATTATGACTAATCTAGACATATACATTGTACAATGTAAGAGATAGGGTCTTAGCTTAAAAAATCGATAATTTTTTTAAAAATCAATAATCGATAAAACCGATCAAAAATCGATGAGTTCAATTTTTTTCCTCTGATTTCGTTCAAACTCGGTGTGTAGGTTACTTACATCAACATGAACACAAAGATACCTCATTTTATTTCTACGCCACTGCGTTACGCGAAAAAACACAAACTTTAAACTAAAAACTCCCTCAATTTTCAAGCGATCTAATACAAACTTCACACAATTGTAGCCAACAATAAGTTGATTGTTTAACAGTCATTTAAGTTGATAACTGAGTCCACCCATAGAGTGGGAAACCGCGTAAATAGCGAAAAATGGCGATTTTTACTGGTTTCTTTCTTATTTTACGTTGATCTTTCAACCAGTTTTCACCAAACTTAACAATTGCTTTATAACTGTATCTTCTTTTACATCCCTGGTAGAACACTGACAAATTGAATTTAAAAAACTCCAAAATAATTGTGGTCTTAAGTGGATCTCCATGTTGCCTGTTTTACCCCTTCATGTCCTCGACTAACTTCGATTGAATAAATACAGACTACTTCTCTTATCTCAGTAACTGCATTAATTCAAAATGATTTTAATGAAAGCACTTTAAAGCAATTGAAGAAGATAGACTCTGTTACATCTAAACATGATGCTGTTTTTGCTCCATTCAAATTGAACGCTTTTTCTGATCGACCAGCTCGGTATGACTGCTAGTAATTAATAAAATCAAATTTATTGCTGCATTACGCGCAGCTTCAGAAGGCCTTTCCCCGATTCTTCACGCAGCACCTATGCCATTGCACTAAGAGAGGGAAGTGTTATATTCAATCGCTGGTGCCTGGGGGGTGGTCCCAGTAGGGAAGTGCAAAGAGAAATGAGAGAGTTTTGCCACCACTTTCATGTACGCGTGAGAGTCTCACTTTAAACCCGGCCCTCAGTTATATTCTGTTCGGGTGAACGTATGAATAAATGCCAAACTGCATTCATTTGATGCCACAGTTCTTAATATATATTTTATACGCGGATATCAAGGAATATTATATATTTATATCGTGTTTATGATTTCAAGCAGACACCCAGAAACATTCACCTTTACATCATAGATGTCTATACGACCAAACAGTGTGATTTTCGACGACTTCTATTTTGGTCAAGCTAAAAGATTTTCTGCACCTCAGTATATATAGATAAGTGAGTCCCTTATGGAAATATTTTCATTAATTTCGGACGACAGTTTTTTGTTGTGAATACATTTCTATTACAAAATTATTTGCAATCTATTTACATTAGACAAATTATCAGTAATTAATTGCCGATCACTAACCACTAAGCGAAATTCTCCGAAGCTTTATTCCTGACAACGTACAATCTCTTTCTTCCTGTCTTTTCATGCATATCTTTAGTATAATTATAAGCAGTGCATTTACAGCATATATATATATATGTGTGTGAGAGTGTGTGTATACATATATATATGTATATATATGTATACACATATATATGTATATATATATGTATATATATATGTGTGTGTGTGTGTGTGTGTGTGTGTGAGTGTGTGTCTAAATAGTGTCAGAAAGTTTTAACTTAATTCCTAACCACTGACAATCTCTTAATGTATTTTTCTAGTAGAATTATCAGCAATTCATTTAGAATATATATATATATATATATATGTCTGTGTGCGTGTGTGTGTATGTGTGTGCGTATATATATATGTATATATATATATACACACACATACATACACACACACATATATATATATATGTATGTATGTATGTGTGTATATAGCCATTTGTGTACACGCGTGTGTGGGTGTGGCAAAATAGTGTCAGAAAGGTTTGACTTAATTACTGACAATATCTTTCCTTTCTTCCTGGCTTTTAAAGTTTTAAAGTATTTATGTAGTACATTTATCAGCCAGGCATATATATATATATATATATATATATATATATATATATATATATATATATATATATATATATATATATATATATATATAGTTGTGGTCAGAATTATTCACCCTCTTCCATAATTACATATAAAGCTGTTATACAGAAAACTTTCATGAAAATGTCATGTGTATGTTTTTACAAATTATGAAATCATGGATTTGAAAGTGATGCCCATAAGAAAATGTTTATTTTAATGTCAAACAATAAAACCAAAAGCACCAAAAATATTTAACATAGGACAAAAGTATTGGCCCTCTTGCTTCAATAATCAATTGTGGAACCATTATTCTTGATTATTGCCTTTAATAGTTTTTGATAGTTTCTTCCAAGATCATTACACACACTGATAATCATTTTAGCCATTTTGTCCTTGGCAATAGATTCTAGTTCCTCCAAATTAGAAGGACTTTTTTCTCTTAATTTTTCTTCAAATACGTCCATAAAGTTTCAATGGCGTTTACGTCAGGAGTTTGTGCGGGGTACGCTAATACCTTACTTTTGCTGCCATCTAAGTATTTTTTAACAATTTGTGCCGTGTGGTTCGGGTCATTGTCATGTTGGAACGTCCAGTGGCGCCCCAAAGTGTCGTAGTCTGTTTAGGGGCCAGAAAAGAAAGACACGGAAGACGAAGGTAGGTTGAACAAGTGTATTTAAATAACAGATATATACAAAGAGTGTTAGTAATAAACAGACAGAAGTGTCCGTTTGAACAATCAGGTTACACTGAGTCTCGGCTGTATATTTAACAGACTCCCCCCACGAGGAATGTATGTGGCACAAGGTCGAGTTTAAGGTGGGTTTCTCCGAGCCCGTAGGCTCAGCCAAAAATATTCCCTTAGAACCCGCATAAGCGGGTTCTGGATCTGTCTACCTCCCAGGACGAAACTTTGCCCTTCGACAAAGCCTCGTCCGGGGTCCTCTCTGCCAATGCAGAGATTTCGACAGAAGTCGCACACAGTCAGAGACTGCGTGTCAGCGATATTTACTTGCCCCCCCACGAGGGAAAGATGTGGCACAAGGCCGAGTTTTACGTGGGTATTCCTAGCCCGTAGGCTCGGCCAAAAAATGCCCGTAGAAACTGTAAAAACAGAATCGGGTTGGTCAACCTCCCCGGACGAGGCTCCGCCGAAGGGCAGAGTCCCGTTCGGGTTCCTCTCTGCTCAGAGGCAGAGAGATCGACCATATTGCTGGAACAGGTCGCAACAAGCCAACTGTCAAGCGTAGCTTAGATGTGGCACAAGACCGAAATAAGGGGCGCCCAGTGATTATGGAACTCACTACTCGGTCGTAATTGTTTTAGCGGGACAAGCTTGCTAACCATTACACCACGTTGAGGTGCCCAAAGACTGCATGTCAGCTGCCTCTCGAAAGTCTAGGAAGTCTAGCAATTAGTATTTATGAGTGGAGGAAGAGTTCATTCTACTGTAGGGGGTTTACCACAACACAAAGACAGCTTACTTGCACCTTGTTTTATATTATTTTTTAAGAATAGCCATACACAGCGCTTTACCAATGATGCCCTGTAGTCTCACTAGTTCTCCTGGTTCAGAAGCAGCAAAACCTCCCCAGAGCAGTATCGTCCCACCACCTTGCTTAATCGTAAGGGGGGTATTTTTTGGTTTGTGAGCTTCATTCATTTTCCTCCACACATAACAGGAGCTCATGTGGTCAAATAATTCTAGTTTGGTTTCATCTGACCCTAAAACAGAGTTCCAATATTCACTTCCATGTTCTAGATGGCTTCTAGCACAAGCTAATCTGCTATTTTGGTGTTTAGCCTCAAGACGGACGTTTTCCTTGAACGAAAAAGCCCGAAGTCCTGCTCGATGAAAGCATCTAGTGACTGTCAATACATTCAACCTTGAAGTCTTTCCATCATTAAAAATGTTCTTTGTCGTTAAGTGAGGATTCTTCGAGGCATATCTAACAATTTTCCTTTCTATTTTCTCAGAAACAAACCGTTTTCTGCCAGGTTTTAATTTATTCTCAGCACAATGAGTCTCGTTCTACTTCATGATAATGCTACAAATTGTCGATCTGAGAACATTTAAACGCTTCGAAAGTGTTGTATATCCATCTCCTTATTTGTACGTATCAACTATTTTCATTCGGAGGTTCTTGTCAAGTTCAGGCGTCTTCGCTATGATTGCATAACGATTGGGTACGTGGCACTCACATATTGTATTCTTCCTTAACTTTTACAATGGTATAGAATCAGAAAACTATTTCATTTTCAAAGGGTGTGTTTGTACTGAATGTCAAATTAAGGAAAAAGAAAACATTACAATTGGCATAGAACAATATTATTTGATAAGTTCCATAAGCCGGGCGAATAATTTTGTACTGCACCAATTTTTAGAAAATCTATAACTAATAGATGGAAACTTCTAAAATATTTCACGAATTATTCGAAATTAAATATGGAATCAACTATTTATGGTAGAATCGGTAAGTACTTGCAAATATTTGCATTTACTGGTAAAATATGCAAATATTTAGTGGGGGCGAGTAATTCTGTCCACAACTGTATGTGTGTGGCGGGGAGAGGGAGCTAAAACCCTTCGTAAGGGTTGGAATTAATTCATGATTACTATCTCTTTCTTCGTAGCTATTAAAACATTTCTGCAGTACAATTATCTGCGATGCATTTACAGCATATATATATATATATATATATATATATATATATATATATATATATATATATATATATATATATGTATGTATATATTTAAAGACATTTTTATGTTTAACATTCTTTTTATAGATACAAGTATTTAAGTAAATGCTCTGTTTATAATAAACAGTATTAAATAACATTTACCGGCCTGAATGTCCAAGGAATTTTCATAGAAAATATTCGTCCTCCGACGAACCGCCATGTAGCCTGACGTGCCTTAACCGATTCGGCCACTGAGGATCGATCAGTTGGCAAGGTCGAATTTACTGCTTATAAACTTCAATCTTCCATGAATCTCTCACGTACATTCAAAACTGCTCATGGCGTATCAAATGTAAACAAATGACGTCACACATTATGAAATGGACAAAGTCCGACAATTATATCTAAGACATTTTTATATTTATACATTCTTTTTATAGATACAAATATTTAAGTAAATGCTCTGTTTGGATACGGCGGCTCTTCCATGATATCAAGCCTTATGGATCTCACGACGAACAGTTTTAGTAGATGATTATTCAACTCAGCAGTCACTTTGGCCGCAGTAGTCCGATGATTTTTCGCCACATTGCGTTTCAATGCACGTCGGTTCCTGTCAGTAAGTTTGCAAGTCCGGCCCGAATTTCTATGCTTGGTAGAGGTTTTACCCTGTTTCTTGAATGGTTCTTGATATGGTAGCTCTTGAAAAACCAAATAGTTTGCCAGCCTTAGTGATCGAGGCTCCTGTCATGCGAGCTCAAACAATTTGCCCATTTTCGAACTAGGTGAGATCACGCATTTAGCTTAAATCTTACTAAATTCTAAAAATAAATAAGACCAAGACAGTAAATTAGATAAATAAACGTATTTATATCTATCTATAAAAGGCAGTATGTGCGTGTGTGTAACGAATGTTACGGCCGCAATTTTCGACGGATTTGCACCAAAATTTAAATGCCCATGCTCCAAGTTAGCGGGAAGGCCAAGACCGACGTTGCATTTCCCAACTCCCATCGATAGTGGAAATAATCGATTTTTTCATGCTTTTTCATTTTCTACTGGCCAGAGTGCGAGCTTATACCTGGCTTCCACGAATAGGCAGGAAAATTCTATTGGCCAGCGTGAGAGCCAACAGCAGATTGACATGAATGTTAACTAGCATGCTAGCATGCAACAAATCGATAGCTGCATTCGTCAAAAGTGGTAAAAATTTAAATCTGCATGGCACTTTACTCCAATTGGCTCATTCCGCTTGCTTAAACTCAACGTATTTGTTGTTAACATTCTTTTTTCATTCGGTTTTTCCAGTTACGAGTCCTTTTTTTAAAGCTGATCGTTTTGTGTTCATTTTGTTTAGTTCTTTTTTCGTAACAGATTTAATGTTTAGTATAGAGCTTAGAAAAAATTAAAGTATGAGATAGGCAAGAAGTAAGGCATGTAGCAACATCAGCACGGCAAAGGGAACTCCTTTAAAGGCAAGGTAGGGCAAAAATATTTTAAGTCAAGTGATAGCGATTGCTGTATGTGTCGTACGATTTTTGAATCAAGCACGTGCAACGCCAGGCCATGCTGCTAGTAAATTATAAATGATAAATTATTATGAAAGCATAAATAAGACAACTTTTAAATAAACAATTCTAATCCTCGTCATTGTTTTATGTTACATAATACATCTTTTAATAATCAACTTTCTGGAACTAGGTATGGATGACCGAACAGCAACTTGTACCAGTTCAAGACAGCAAACCAAAAGCTTCCTGTCATTGAAGCTTTCCTCGAAGGTTATCCACAACGAGACGGAGACATAATAAAGTAAATATATTTATTTCTTATATCTGGACACATATCTCTCTGGAATGCCAGGGCGCACCTAGATATCTTCCAGGGCTTACCGTTTGAGAACCACTGCTCGAAGCAACCATGCTCCATTACCATTCCTTTTTTTTTTGTCCTTTCGAAATTTCGAGGTGGATTTTCTGACTGTAAGTACCAGTTGCCATTGTTTTGTTTTTATTTTCTCTCGGACTTCCTCTTCGCTCACATGTTCTGACTACGGTATACTCAAGATTCTTTTGTAGAAACTTGAAATCTCTTCTTCATCTGTAAACAGATCATCCAGTGTTCCCTGCCGTATAAGAAATCAAATATTAAAGTCCATCACATACTTTTTGTCTCCTAATGATATTTTCTATATCTTGATTCTATGCTTAGTTCTGAAAGACATTTTTCATATTTCGATGCATCTACGTCTTTTTGTATTACATTTTCTATAATCTTTACTACACTACCAACATAGTTTAATTTTTTATCGGCTGGTAATTTCTTTCTCCTCAGTACCTTGTCTAAGACTTCAGTTTCTTTCCTGTGTCTGTTATTCAGTTAGTAGTTTTTAGAATTAGCTATTTTTGTTATTCAAATAAAAACAGTGGCGAAGCTGAAAAAGGTAACCATCTTAGCATTTAGATCACAGCTTGGGAATAACCGGAAGTAAGCAATGTTGATATTTTGAATTGTAAAGCCTGGGCCGCCTTGATGTAATCTGGAAATCTGATCTACCAGAAAACCTCAAACGGAGATTCCTTCGAGCCACTGTAGAGTCGGTTTTAATGTATGGTGCCACTGCCTGGACATTAACTAAAACTAAGCTTGATGCAACCTATACTCGGATGCTGAGGGCAATACTAAACAACTCCTGGAGACAACATCCAACAAAATTATAGCTTTACGGACACATTACTGATATACTACGATCTTACGCGAACGCAGAATTCGCTTTGCAGGATACTGCTGGCAAGCAAACAAGAACTAACGGGTGATCAACTGTTCTGGACACCTAGCTATAAAGGTCTGAACTGGTAGAACTAAGAAATTCAACTCATCCTAACATCTGCCATAATAATAGCGATACGATCATCAGAGGCTAGCAACATTTCGTCAGCGGGATAAGAGTTGCAGGGTGGAGAATAGCTGGTCGCCCACAAGGCCGCGTAATCGCTTTTTGCACCAGCCTAGACAGGAGAGCAATAGTCTGTTCTTGGTCTAATCTGACATGTAAAGATAGAAAGTGGCAGAGTTCTGTAACACCCGTTTGTAGCAGAGACCCACCTATAACGGATCCGTGTAGGGTACAGGTTCGATTCCTGTCGGGGGACGCAAATTTTCTATGAAAATTTCTCGGACGTTCAGGCCGGTAAATGTCGTTAATACTGTTTATTATAAACAGAGCATTTACTTAAATATTTTAATCTATAAAAAAAGGTACAAACATAAAAATGTCTTAATATATATATATAGCTGTATGTTTAAAACGGACAAAGTATATATTTTTTACTCTCTTGCCAACATATATTCAATAAGATTTATATATATATTTTGTTGAAAGTTTTGTTCAAATATATATATATATATATATATATATATATGCTAATAAATACATATATACCTACGTTTGATGTTCGACTCGAGTTTCTAGTTATCACATTTACCTAACCCTACACACACACACACACATACATATATATATATATATATATATATATATATATATATATATATATATATATATATATATATATATATATATATATGTCGTCCGTATTGAATAAAACGTTGGTAATAGAGTAAAAAAGAATTAAACATCTGACTGGTTTGCTATTTTGTATGCAGTTATTTTATCATACATACATTCATACATATATATATATATATATATATATATATATATATATATGTGTGTGTGTGTGTGTGTGTGTGTGTGTGTGTGTGTGTGTGTGTATGTGTGTGTGAGAGAGAGAGAGAGAGATAAAAAGAGAATTTAGAACGTGAAAAGTAGTTTCGGCGGTTCTAAGCCGCTTCATTAGACATTGACTTTGATCTTACCTCGAAGCCATTTACTTGTCAAATGCGTTGGCTGCCCACCGTAACGAGACTGACCACAGTTTTGACATAAAAAATGCTACTCTGATCAAAGGAGAAAATAATTGACTATGACGTAAATGTCTAGAGAGCACCTTAATCGCAAGGTCATCCACAGTAAATTGGCGTACTGGCTCTTACAACATTTCATCATTCCTGGCTGATCTAATATTACAGCGTGAAATACCTTCTTACAAAAGTGATCGATAGAAGAAGACTCGAAATGAATTCGGCTAGATAAAAAAAAAATAATTCTAAAATTCCCAGCATCCTTCTGTCGTGCGCATGTGTAGCCCTACCAACATAACAAATTTAGTCCGATGTCGTCCTGAAGGACGAAATACGTCACAAGTAATCATTTTCCACTCATTCATATAATTTTTTTTTTTAACATTTTTTTTCTTTTTGGAAATGCATCTTATTTCCGTCCATTTTCTATTTTCTTTAACATGGACAAACCACACTAAGATCATATATAAAGACTCCTTGAAAGGCAACCTTTTAAAATATATATGTATTTCATAAATTTTTGTTACGTGTGAAATTAAATCCCATGTTCAAAGGAGACCGATTGAAAAATGCTACGAACATCTATTCGTCCCCAACGCAATTCGAAAAATTCAATTAGTAATGTCACAATATTATCTTAATGTTGTTCCGGAGAAACAACAGTAGAATAATATTGTTTTTGTATCAAAAACGTTATTATTACTATTAATATTGTGAATAAGGTTTTTCTCTGAACAAAACGGTATTGCGATTATTAGTAATGATTTTCTATGAAAATCATTATTATTAATAATAATGACCATTAAAAAACATTATTATTATTAACGTTTTTCTATAAAAAAAAACATTATTATTATTATTGTTATGATAATGTTTTTATATGAAAAATTATTATTATTATTATTATTATTATTATTATTATTATTATTACTATTATTATTATTATTATTAATAAGGTTTTTCTGTGAAAAAGCATTACTATTATTAATGGTTTCCTATCAAAAAACATCATTATTAACGTTTTTTCAATGGAAAGCATTATTTTTATTATTACGAATATTTTTTCTATGAAAAACATTATTTTATTATTATTATTATTATTATTATTATTATTATTATTATTATTATTATTATTATTATTTATGATATTTTCCCATGGAAAAACATTATCATGAAAATACATTATTCTTATCATTATAAATAATTTCTATTAAAATAATTCTATTATTAATATTATCATTATTATTAATGTATTTCCATGAAAAAACATTATTATTTTTACAATTGTTATTATTACAATTATTATGATATTTTCCCATAAAAAAAACATTATCATCATTATGAATATGTTTTTATGAAAATTCATTATTCTTATTATTATAAATAATTAATTTCGATTAAAATAATTGTATTATTTATATTATTATTATTATTATTATTATTATTATACATTATGAATAATGTATTTCTATGAAAAAACATTATTATTACATTTATTATTATTATTATTATTATTATTATTATTATTATTATTATTGTTAAAGTTTTTCTATGAAAAACAACAAATGTAGCAATAAATATTAAAAATATCCAAAGCGTAATGCTAATGGTGAGATCAACGGCTTCCATACAGGAAACATTCGGAATTCACTGGCTTGAAATTTATAAAATCTTTCATTGAAAAGCGTTTTTCAAGAAAATATATTTCTCAAATCCAGTAACCGTTTTCGAAGTTTCTAGTACTGAATGAGGTTTCCTTCCTAACCTTTTGTTTAAGGTAGGATGGAAAGTGAATAGCTTGATTATGTCATTTATCTCCCAGAGGTCGGCAACCTACATCACGCGTGCCACACTTAGCACGCCAAGCAATTTCTAGTGGCACACAGCCGCAAATGACATCACAAAGTCCGAGCCAATAACTACTACAACGCAAAGAAGATATCTAGTTGTTTCAATTTTAATATATACTAAAGTAGATATACTATATATTACTATATAAAATATATTGTAAACAGGTATATTGACCTTGACTTATATAAAAAAAAATATACATGCGGTTGGCACACTGAATGATTTTAAAACCGTAAGTCGGTACATAATTAGCAAAATGTTGCCGACCCCTGTCCTATACTAAATTTGTTATAACTGATCCATACACTGAGTGTTTAGTATTTACTAATTCCACATCCTAAACTTTGAATTGGGATTCGTCAGATGTACCATCGCTGCTTTATTCCCATTCCAGTTTTTGCTTTTGGAAATGTTTATTTTATGTCTTATTCCTTGGAATAGCTGACCGAAATAAAATACCTGGAGTGTTTTTATCGCCAAACTACGTACAGTTTTAAAGCACTGTTCGTGTTTTCTGCATGTAATAATATGCAAATTTCTGAATAAGAATTTAACAAAAAAAAAGAAGCAAAACAAAGATACGCTTTCATTTTGAAAAGACATCTGACCTGACATTCAAGCACGTCTGACTCCGTGCATTGTTTCAAAGATTCCAGACATTGTTGTCACTTTTGTAGTTACAGCTTTCTATGGCTTTTTTTCGGGGGGGGGGTTAAAATTCGGCGAAGTCGTCTGCTGAAAAAAAATACTTCCTTTGCACGATCGAACTTATTCGTCGTGTTCTTCAAATTGTTCCCATACAAGTCCTGTAGACTATTGGGATCGCAGGACCACCACATTTGCTACAGCCATAACAGCAGTGATGCATATATATATATATATCTTCATATATTTTTTTAAATTTCACCGCAAGGAAGTCGAAAATGCCACTAAGACGCAAGGATCTACTGTCCGTGAAAGAAGATGAAAAGACGTTAGAAGGAACCGGAAACCCAGCGTAAACAGGAAACAAGAAACAAAC
Organism: Acanthosepion esculentum; assembly: GCA_964036315.1. Taxonomy (NCBI): domain Eukaryota; kingdom Metazoa; phylum Mollusca; class Cephalopoda; order Sepiida; family Sepiidae; genus Acanthosepion; species Acanthosepion esculentum. Next base: position 119,196,201 of record OZ038483.1, read on the forward strand.
TTCTACTCCTGTTCAAAAGAAAATGGAGGATTGTGAGCCGGACTATAGGCGAAGCTATCTGGCCCTATTTAGGAAAATAATTAAATCGCAAATAAAATTTTAGAGTTTAGGTGGAGACGTTAGAAAGATAAAGTTTTAAGTAGACGTTACAAGGAACCAGAAACCCAATCCTAAACCGCAAACAAGTAATAAACCTTTTCAAAAGAAAGGGGAAGAGTCTTAACCGGGATAGGCGAATGGAAGCCTGACATAGCCTATCCTTCTTCAGTTTAATCTTGAATTCAGAGTTTTCTTTCTCATAGACTAGATGCCAACCAAAGCTAAAGAGAACAGTTTGCCCTCTTATTAACCTCTAGCAAGAAGTGAGGAAGCAAGAAGAGATTAATTAAGGGTATCTGAGCGAAAGTCGAACGGAATTCGAGCTTGATTCGTTGATTGCTATTTTAGAGTTGCTAACCGTTGCACTACTCATATAAGATTTCCTAAATCTATAAGGGCGGCCTCAATAATACCTGCCGTAGATACAGACATTTACCCCAAAATTTGTAATAAAAATAATGATGGTTAGACAAAAGTCGGAATAGCGTAAATGATTTTTTCTAGGAAGAGAAATAGTCAACAAAGTCTAGAAATATACCTTCTCCCCGACCCTGAAAAAGAAAGCTAGTTGATGTTCCAGAGGTACATCCTCAGTATAGACCAACATGACATGTTACAAGATGCTGTGTTTTTCTCACGTGTTAGAACGGTAGCTTCTTTTTACAGTGTCACATATATACTAGGCAAGAGGAAGAAAAGTTAATCAATCAATGTCATTGAAATAACCTTTCGACAGATCCATTGTTTAGACTTTATCAGACGTACAATCAGGTAAAAACGAAGACAGAGAAAAAACTTTTCACCGGAAATATGGCGACATATAGACTGGTTATTAATTTTACCAACCGGATAAATTCATTTAATTTAATTTACCAACCGGATAAATTCATTTAATCAACGCCAGATGAACGTCTACCGTCATTTATTTGAGGAGAACTTTTTTTTTCACTTTTTCTTGACGAAGGCTGAATAATGCATGTCGAAATTTTATATTAGCAACATAATTATCCGAAAAGAAATTTCAATGTTAATGATTCTGGACAAAATTATAGGCGATAACACTGCACTAGGTTGGCGGCTAGGTCTCATCAATTTACAGCTGAGTTGGCTAGATGCAAACGTAAGTTCAATGCTCACAGTTTTTTTTTTCTCGCCCTTCTCGCTTGTGGAACTCTCTTCCAGCGTCATGCTCTTCAAAGATTTAAATGCAATGTCAATCGTTATCTACTGTTGTTGTGACCTTGTTAAGGTCAGAAATAATGACACAAAGAGAGGAATATGTTAACAGAAACAGTAATACAAACATATACAAACGAGAGTGTTACAGCAAGAATGTTCGGTCCTACTGACAGAGCTGACTGCTGGAAACTTCCCTCTCAAAAGGCAGTACCTGCTCCTATTTATAGCTGGAAAACCAACGCGAGCATGGGTAAATTACTGTAAACAACTGTCTTCTTGATTGCCCTTCTATTCTTCTCACTCCTTCATAATGCTTCTCTTCTTTCTTATTCTTTCCAATAATCCCTTGCGTCTTAGCGGCTTTACTACCTTGAAAGGGGTAAATGATTAAAAAAAAATCAAGTTTTTTTATAAATTTATATTATATAAATTTATATTATATGTATTTATATAATATAAATTTATATTATATTTATGATATAATTATTATTGTATCCATATTTTATAATATAATTTATTTGTATTATATATATTATGTTTAAAGATCCTTGATAAAATCCAAAGAAGAATCTGCAATGTTATTGGTTCTGACCTAGCATCTCAACATCTGTCACTTATCCATCGCCGTAATGTTGTCTCCGTGTGGCTTTTCTATAAATACGTTCATGGCAATTGTTCGGACGAAATCTCCTCTACGGTAGCCGGACTCTATGAATTTAAGCGCAGTACTAGATTGGCGGTAGAGTCGCATCAATTTGCAATTGAAATGGGTAGATTTAACCGTAAGTCCTATGCTAACAGTTTCTTCTCTCGCACTTCTCGCTTGTGGAACTCTCTTCAGACTTCTTGCTTTCCAGTCAAATTTAATCTTCAAAAATGTAAATACAATGTTAACTGTTATTTTATGTCTTCTCAATTCCTGTCCTTTTATAGTTCTCTGTTCTTAATGTTTTTATATTATTTTACACTCAATAGACCCTGGAGTCTTAGTGGCTTTGTTACCTTGCTTGAGGTGAAATGATTATATATATATATATATATATATATATATATATATATATATATATATATTATAATGAATTTATATATATTATCCTATATAATTACACACAATAACCCCTTGTGTCCTAGTAGCTTGGGTTACCTTGCGTGGAGGGAAATGATTATATATATATATATATATATATATATTTATGAAGAAATATAGTCTTAAAGTGTGCTATATTTATGGGATAAAGTGCTCAATATCAGAGATAGAGCGTGTGTAAATATAAAAGTGGACATGGAAGACAGTCTGTTTCATGCTAGTGCAAGTTGCCTGACGATTGCACTAGCATGAAACAGACTGTCGCCTCTAAGTGCTGACTTCCATGGCCACTTTATATATATATATATATATATATATATATATATATATATATATATATATATATATATATATATATATATATTATAATGAATTTATATCTACTATCCTATATAATTATACTCAATAACCCCTTGAGTCTTAGTAGCTTTGTTACCTTGCTTGGGGTGAAATGATCATAAATATATATATATATATATATATATATATATATATATATATATATATATATATATATATTATAATAAATTTATATATATTATCCCATATAATCAAAATTTATATATCAAGATTTATAGCATAAGCCAAAATATATCACGCTGTTTAGAGATAATCGTGACTTAACGATCTGATTTATTTAGCATTTTCCACTGTATAATTAAGTTAAATTCTCAAACAGTTATGACCTTATGCCAGACATAGATGCTCATAATACATTGAGGCACCTGGTCCGTGGTTGATGTCGAGAAGTCGTCCTACCTGCCACTTAAACATCTGCCAGTTTTAAATTCAAGGAATTCTTTTACTGGTGACAGGAAGCGGCTACACACGACCCACCGACTGCAAGGAGAAAGGGAAAAAAAAAACAGTGTTCCGCGTTCATGAGCAATGCAACAAGTCGCAATTGAAGGTATAGTTAAATGATAAGAGCGTCGGATGATTGTTTGCGTGGTTCAATGTCACATTTTTAATTTTGAGTTGAGGATGCTCGTTAACATATGTTCAAGATGATTTTTTTTTTCGTTTTATAGTTATATTTTTATTTTTTTTACATTGATCTATATGCCATGACCATTCAGGAAGTGGACTGTCATGGCTCTCCACAAGTTCCTCCCCTTTGTAACTCTTAGTACCGTTCGTTTTGCCCCATAAGCTTGCACCACACTGATCACCCAAATGAGGTTCGAAATGTAGCTTAGATGTGGCAGACGGCTGAAAGTGTGGTGCATCTAGTGAGGATCGAACTCATTACTCAGTCGTAATTGGTCCAGTGAGACAAGCTTGCTAACCGTTACAACACGTCAAAGCGCACAAGGAATTACTAATCGTAGCTTAGATGTGGCACTAGGCCGAAACTGTAGGGGCGCCTAGTCAGTCGAAATTCACCTACCTGACCATTACTCCACGCTGAAGTGCCCAGATGTAACTTAGATGTGGCACACGCCGAAGTGCTGATAGAGAAATGACTTATATTTTGTTTACATCTTATATACAAGATGTCTTGAGAATCTTAAGCTAAGTCTGCCGCTAAGAAAGTTAGTTAACAGTGTCGTGTCAGGTAATTTTTCTCTTCAGAATCTGTCTTACAAATTTATAAATGTACCGTTCGTCCGCGTCTTGAATGTTGCTGCCATATCCGGTCAGTTGATCCTACTCTGTATCTCGAGATTCTCGACAAAATCCAAAGAAGGATCTGCAGTGTAATCGATCCTGACCTGGCATCTCGACTTCAGCAAACTTTCCCCCACCGACGTGCTGTGGCTTCCCTCTGTCTTTTCTACAAATATTTCCCTGGCAGTTCTTCGAATGCCATCTCGTTCTTGGTATGTCGACCGCGTGAAATTAAACGTACTACTAAATATGTAAATAGATCTCACCGTTTTACCGTTCAAATAGCTAGATGTAACCGTAATTTATATTATAATAGTTTCATACTTCGCATTTCTCGACTGTCGGAGTCTATTTCGGTTTTTGGCATCCCTGCCACCTCAAATCTTAAAAATAATAAATCCAGCATTACTCGCCATCTTCTCTCTTCCTGGACCCTATTTATTTATTATCCTTTCTCCTTCCTAAAGTTGTCTCTTTTTTTTTTCACTCCCAGTAACACTTTGCGTCTTATTGGCATTATCGCCTTTCTTGGAGGGAAAAAACTAAAAAATTATATGTATAATGTAAATACATTGGTATTAAGTTTACTTTAGAAATGTATTGAGAATTATGAAGATATGTATGTCGCATCCTTTCGGCACTCCCACATTAAAAAACAATAAAAGAAGCAGAAGAAAGTTCACCTTCCAGGACCAGCGACTGTTGTAAAACTTCAACATATTTATTAAAAAAAAACAACCCAAAAACTGGAAATAACAACAATCCCCGACTGATCCAGCAGTAAACAGACGGAACACGGCTCCAGCAGTCAGCAGCAGTTCCTGCTAGCCCTCACCATCATTAGCAACAGCCGCAGCTCCAGTCAGCCAGTAAGCCCCCAGCTCCAACCAGCCAGCAAGCCCCCAGCTCCAACCAGCCAGTAAGCCCCCAGTTCCAACCAGCCAGCAAGCCCCCAGCTACAACCAGCAATTCTCTTCAGCAGCAACAATATGCGATAAACTCTTCTTTTTCAGGACAACTACAAAACTGTCCTTTTCAGGACAACTGCAAAACTGTCCTTTTCAGGACAACTACAAAACTGTCCTTTTCAGGACAACTGCAAAACTGTCCTTTTCAGGACAACTACAACACTGACCTTTTCAGAACAACACTTTTCAACGACTACAAAATTGTTCTTTCCATGACGGCAGACGTCAATGCTTTTCTCAGCCTATACATGAACATGCAGAGATGTTTTTTGCCTAGTACACTACAACCTTATTTATGTCGATGTATCTTCTCTAACGAAAATAAATTAAGCAATATATTTTTTTACTCAAGTCTTCGTTTTATTTATTGTTGTCTGCCGTTATTTAATATCTGTTTTCGGGCCAATATACCACCTCCAACAGGTATTGTCTGTGATCGGGAATTAATGAAAGATTTACTGAGAAAAATGAGTGAAGGTATCTACAACGTAACTGCATTTCTAATAATGTTACTAAATATTATGTCAGATCTCCAGTGATACTGGCAACATATAACGCAATACTATTTGCCACATGGTCGGATCATCGGCCACTAAACTGACTCCCACTATACTTTTCTGGTGAGGTGGGTAACTAGACGAGATACCCAGTATGTTCTTTTAAAAAAAGACCCATCAAAGATTGAACCTACTTCTAGGGCCAATGGTCATTTAGCACAAGGGTGAGGAGACTGGGCTGCCTCCAGTTGATTGAAGACACGGCGTTGCTAGGTTGAGGCCTTCCTAGACGAAAGTCAGCCTCCAGTTCCCTCGATGGAATCAACAGCTGCGTGCCCGTGACTAAGTTGAGCCTCCAAGGGTATCGGCCGTGATGTCACCGCAGAGAGGGACGGGTTCCGCTCGGACGACTTGCGCAAGATTCGTTAGTCATGAATGAATTAGACTCTGGCTTTCAACCCAGATATGTAGAGTGGACTGGTCAGGTGCTCAACTGCGCAGCGACCCTGCTACCAAACCCGGTCATGTGACTGACGATGATTAAAATGATGATGATAATGATTTACTGAAAATCAGGCAGAAATGTATAGTCAGTAGTCAGGAATTAAAGCAAGCGTAACATAATATTACAATGTTAATTTTTTACTACTAATAATTTGACGATATTCAAGTATTGAAATTCGGGAAGAAAGGGATTATCCTTGGTCAGGAATAAAGGCAAACCATGCAAAAATCAATTATACGAAAATTTTCTGAAAATATATTTTTTCCTAACAATTAGTCAATTAGTCATTCCAAATAAATAAAGCCTATATTTGGTGATTTGGTCAGATTTTTTAAGAAGTGTGTCGGGTCGATAACTGTTCAGCAACCCCTCGTTGAATATAAAACGGTCTACTAATGATACATCTTTAGAAATATACTAAAAATCAGGAAGAAAGGGCTAATCAGTGATCAGGAATTAATACAAGTATTACCGGTAGAATAGGATGATTATATGTATAACGGAAATCAATCGCTATTGATTTTAATTTTGCATTTAGGAAAACAATGCACTGAAAATCTGAAAGGGATAGTCAATGGTCAGGAATTACTGTAAGCCGTACTGATATAATAATGCAAATATATGTGTATGGTAACTGCACTGCTAATGATTTTACAATAGAAATGCACTTAACATCTGGAAGAAGGGATTGTCAGTGGTCAGGAATTAATGTAAACATTACTGATAGAATAATGCAAATATATGTGTATGGTAACTGCACTGCTAATGATTTTACAATAGAAATGCACTTAACATCTGGAAGAAGGTATTGTCAGTGGTCAGGAACTAATGTAAGCATTACTGATAGTATAAGGCAAATATATGTGTATGGTAAATGCATTGCTAATGATTTTACAATAGAAATGCATTGGAAATCTGTAAGAAGGGATCGTCAGTGGTCAGGAATTAATGTAAGCATTATTGATCGAATAAAGCAAATACATATGTATGGTAACTGCATTGCTGATAAAGGGATTGTCAGTGGTCAGGTATTAAGGCAAGCGTTACTAGCAGAACAATATATAATTGTTAAATGAAATAAACATTAGCAGAAGCAATTTTTTCTCCATTAAATTATTGGTTAAAAAAACCTGAAAAAATTGCCCGTTCGATTTATATTATCAATTGTAAGTAAAGGATTTACCGGCTACGTGTCGATCCTGATAGCCATAGCCACCGATGTGAAAAATCATAAAAATACTTGAAATTCAATGAGGCTTCATCTCTTTTGACTTTCCTTTTATTCATTCATGTCCATAATATCTTTCTTGTATGTGCTATGTCCCTCCATGATTATCGGCGATCATAGCTCACAACGACTTCGTTTCGCTCGCAGCCCAGTTTGCAATATCCACCGTCCCGCCATCAATTAACACAAGCTCTTCAGCTAGGTGTCCTGCTTGCATCATCATCTTTCCCTTTGCGTTCTATATGCACTGAGGGTTGTTCAATAATAGTCTCAGACTACTATTTTTTAGTGTCAGTATATTTGGCTCAGACCCTCTGAGGTTGAGTTTGGGGTCAGCTGGTAGACAAAATAGGGATGTCGATTTTGATTGGCTGGGCCGAACGTGGGAATGTTAGACTTAGAAAGTTTTTTTTTCGGGTACTTAAGTTTTACGCGTCAATAAGAGCAGACGTGGTTGTTTCGTGTCTCAGGGAACTTGCTCCCCAGTGGGGTGATAGAGCGATCCCACTGGATAGTTAAAAATGTACAGGTCGACGTGTTTAATAAAGTAATAAGTCAAAAACCCTTTTGTTAAAGTTCTCATTTTACCTCCCGACCGGAAGATGACAGAAAGAAGAAAGCAATATATGAGTGAATCGTCGCCCCAAGACTATCCCCAGCGCGAAGGGGGTATACAACAGGGTGTCAATAGCCGCCCTCCCTCATTACGTGACCCAGAAATTTAAGCTGTCTTTTCTGATTTCCATTTTTCATTAAGACCTCCTCGTTACTCATATGTTGCTTCTATTTTATTCTCAGCATCCTTCTGTAGAACCACACCTCTGTAGCCGCCAGACATTTATTTATATGTGAGGAAATTGTCCAGCATTCACTATGATACAGGAGGGTTAATATTATATAGGATTTTGTCACTCTTTAGCGTTTTTGTTTCTAAAGACATTTTTCCTGCCCAATAATAATTTAAGCAATCTTGTTGGCTCTCCACTTCTCCTATCCCTTGTAGCTCTCAATAAGTTTCGTCCCTCTGGCACCTCCCCCAGGGCACTTTATGTCATCCACTTGCTTAAACCGTTGTGCCTTTCTTTCCCTCTGTTCGACTTGTGAGTATCAGATTCTCCAAGCCCTCCTTTCTCATTACGTGTCCCAGAAATTTCAGCTGGCTCTTCCTGATGTTAAGTATAAGCTTCCTCCTTGTTTGCATCCTCTCCAAAACCTCATCGTTGCGCACGCGCTCGGTTCGCGATTATATCCTTAGCATCCTTCTGTAGAACCATACCCCGAGTCCATTTTTGAGGAGACCGTCCAACATTCTCTGTCGTAAAGGAGAACGGATATCACGTAGCAGCTCAGCACTCTTTTCTGTGTTTCCAAAGAAATCCTCCTGTTTTGTAATACTCTGCCTAACTTTTGGAATGCATCTTTGGCCATAAACCTAAAATAAACGAATAAATTCGAGAGTAAACAGAACAATAAAAAATAGACATATACAAATTAAAATGAAAAGTTCAAAAACTGATCTTCCAACTTGAAGTTTCGCAGGAAAAACTCTGCCCATCAGGGGCAGGATAAATCAATTTATTAACCAATATCACATTATCTGTAAATACCGGATATACCCGCGTATCATGCGAACTTTGAAGACCTAATTTTGAAGTTAATTTGACTAAAGTAAGTGGATATATAGTTTGGTAAATGGCGTAGCCAGGACCAGCACTACATACGCTAATATTACATCTTGTGTATGATGCCACCTCGTTAAAATTAGCTTCAAAATTAGGTCTTCAAAAGTCGTATGCTATGCGAGTATATACGGTATCTGTCTTCCACTAAAAATAATATTTATAATAAGGTAGAAACGTGCAATTAGTACATGATTTTTATGAACCTATAATACTAGACACTATTTACATTATTCGGACTATTGTCCTCATCTTTGTCGCCATACAACGTTTCCTCCCGTTGTACTCTCCGGCCTTCTTCAGGTGTTTGGAATGTCGAACCCTTTGAACCCTTTATTTCGCTCACTAGGGTAGACTGTTCTAGTTCCACGTGCCATATTTAATGGGTGTCAGTTGTCAATTATCTCCTGTTAATTCCCCTCTGAAAGTTCTCCACTGCCTTAACCGCGTATTGAACTCACACTCTTTGGGTCCTGTCAATGGATCTAACATACGCCTTCATCCACTTTGCCATGTGTCCTTGAGGACATCTGAGTATGAATTTCTGGGTATTATAAACCTAATGTCTTCAGTAACCAGTGTTCATATTGCAATTTTTGCTGTTATTATCGCTTTTCTCTGGCACTACTTATTACTCGTTCCCATAATGTATTTATTTCTATGCTTGGTCGACTCAGGAGATTTTTCTGGTCTAGCATATGTGCTGATTCTTTAAGTTTATAAATTTTCCAATGGTGTTCTTTGTCTATGATCTCAACCTGGTCCCACAGAAAGCGGTGATCTCCCTTTTGTCTCCATATGTGGACAGGCATGCCTGATTTTTCCACTTCCCCTCATGTTACAGCTTTCTGGTGTTCTTGAAGCCTTACCTTAAGGGGGCGGTCTTTCTCCCCTTTATATTTCTTTCTGCAGCTGTACAGGATTGCGTACACACAGTCTTTAGTCATGTTCTCCTCTATTCTGACTAAAGACTGTGTGTACATAACACCTCATCTCAGAAATATAGACAGATACTGAAAGGCCGAAAATTGTAATAAATATGGCGACAAAGATGAGGACAATAGTCCGAATAATGTAAATAGTGTACATAATACCTCATCTCAGAAATATAGACAGATACTGAAAGGCCGAATCGTTGTAATAAATATGGCGACAAAGATGAGGACAATAGTCCGAATAATGTAAATAGTGTACATATTACCTCATCTCAGAAATATAGACAGATATATTAATACTGGATTTTTATAAAACTATTTAAACCTATTATTAATACCGGGTTTTGATTAGAAAACCTATAATCAATAAGCGATTCTTTCATTCATATATATATATATATATATATATATATATATATATATATATATATTCCGGGGGTAACAACAAAATAGTCCAAATCGTGTAACGGTATAATTATCCAACCCATAAAATGTTTAATATCTTAAAAATCACTAAACTAATTGAGTTTCTTTTTTTCCAGGTTTTCAGATAAGACATTTTGCCATATTAACACCATTTATCGTAAGAATCACTGAAAAAACCTTTGAGTTATTCAGCTAAAAACAGAGGAGGTTAAAATCATTTTTGTCTGCCCCGATGTGTCTTCCCAACTGAGCAATGGTGGGAGGAAAAATATCATTCAGGCCTTCAGTAATTGTACCAACATTCATACTCTGGCTTCTATCCTCAAAGTTCACTCCAGAATCATCAAGACAACGGTGAATAGGTTTTTAAAAAAGACGGAACATTAGAGAGGAAAACTGGATCAGGAGGTCAAAACTGGAAGAGGCAATATCATTTCAACTTAGAGCTAAATACATTCTTACTGTTCAAAGTAGAGTTCAGTAGTTTCATGAAAACCTCGGAAAATTCCAGTAAGATATATTTAATCATTTCTAAAATGCAACGGTTCAAAAAGCTTAATCTAACAATTGGACAATTTTGCTGTTACACGATCTAGACAATTTTGTTGCTACATCAAGTAGTTTATTGTCATATCCAGGACGAACGAAGGAAAGAAACTATACTTTTGTTTTGTTTGTTTCTCTGTTTTTGTTTTACGGCATATCAACACCTCAATGGGTCATTTAATGCCGAAAACTTTTTTTTTTCTAGGTAATGTTTTTTTGTCAAAAATCTATTTCTGTTAATATTTTATTCTTCAAAAATATATAGCTGGTAATATTTTTTCCTCAAAAACTTATAGCTGGTAATAGTTTTTTTTTTCAAAAATCCATCTCTAGCAATAATTTTTACAATGCATTACCGCTATTAAAGCCTATTTTTACACTTTTATAATGCTTATTACCTCAGTTTTGTGGTTAACTATTTGCCCATAGCTGGGACCTTAACAGGTGCTACCACCCCCGGTCAGGGTGGACCTGTGAACACGAGCAATTAAGAGGTGGTTCCACGCTCCTCAAAGCCTCCTGATCAGAGGCTTTGATATTGGACGTAGTTTATCGTCTTACCCTGGACACGGATGTAGTTTATCGTCATATCCAGGATGCACTATACCTTTAATTTGACGAATCCATCTCCTTCGGTACTATATAGTTTTCAAATTTTCTTACATTTGAAGAAATGCGTCGTTCTGTGGTATTTTTAATGCAAACCAAATTAGGTTTCCACCGGTCTTTCAAGTTTGTTGTCAACCCCGATAGTACAATACCAAAATATACAATTATTGTGGCGGACTTCCACGACATTTATTTAATTTTGATTAGGAAACCAAACTGATGTGAAGAAAGGACAAGGCAAAGGTATCATTATATATATAAATTGTATTCAACAATGTATACAGTATAGAATGTGTAAGAAAATGTATGCACTGAGTAAGACGAGAGTTGTCTCTCTTTGACTATCATTGTCTATCAAAGTTCTCTGAAAAGAAAGAGTTAATAGTTTGTAATAAATGTTTTTTTAACAGTTTTGCTGTGCAAGAGGAAAATTATGTAAGTGTAAAGGAATGTGCAGTTTGTGAGTGTTGAGTGAGAAGATCGCGCATAGCTTCAACTGTCGTGAATTTCTGTGGCAGCTGAAGTCTCACTGGTGTGTCTACACTTTTTTTCTTGCTTTTATAGGTGATCATTGGATCAGAAATGCCGCGCGGGAAGAATCACTCTTCACGTGCAGACAATCCGATTGGTCGACACTGACCAATCGGTGAATGAGCTTTGGGGAGATTTCTGGGGGCCGATTCTCCCAAAAGTGCACAAAGTCTACTATACGAAAATATAGCGATTTCAAAATTGTCGCATAAGACAAGAGCGTTGATTTCTATCTAATGAATGATTGTTATTGAAATTTGAATTTGTATAGGTATGTATGTGTGTGTGTGTGATAATGATCACTATACTATCATCTGTTCTTTGTTCCCGACAAGGAAACCGTTAGTACTATTTGTCGTCTATTCAACTCAACCGTTACAAGTACTTTTTTTTAGATCCGATGCCCCGTCAGAAACGTGGCTCTCCACAGATTCCTTTTCCTTATTGTCTCTGAATGACCATCCGTCCTTGTGAAGGATAGTGGAATGCTTTTCTCATTACGTTCTCCATGATTTCTAGCTTAAAGTTTACCTTTATCCTAAACGCAAAATGGGGTCGGCTTGTCGAGTTCAAATCCCAAACGAGGCAGTTTCATTCATTTTTCACGCAAATACACTTGAATAGGTATAAAATCATCTTTAAACTAGAACTTAACATTGGTTGGCAATTAGACTAGGAGAAGCCATACTCTGCACTTAACATTGGTTGGGTGTGTGATTAACACCTTTACCCCTAATAAATGCCTACTTGCTATGTAAACTGTAGCAGGAATACCTAGTGTAGTGGGGCTGTGGTAATATACTTTACAGGTTGTCTGTTGAGGTAACAGAGTTAGATCTTCAAGATTTTCCTGATTGTATCGATACCTGAAAACAGTCTCAATAAAGACTGATTAAATCATTGAAAATTCCAGGGAAATGGGGATTTATTAGTATTTTCTGTCTCCCCACCATTAAAACTTGGGACAGTATGCGTTAACGTTATACTACTGGGAAAGGCATAAATCCACTCGTCCCTTTAGCTAAAAACAGGATTTTCAAGCATTGGTATCTTACCCCATATAGGTAAATCAGTAGTGTATATTATTCTCGCTGGCCTTGTTTAGTAATCAATTCCGAAAGAATTTTTAAAAAAAACTCTGATTCCCAACAAAGGATAGACAAAATAAACATGAAATCTCAGTTCTTTTCCTGCTATTTTTATATAGATGGGAGGATCGATGACTTTCTCAAGAGTACAACAGTTTATACATGGTTACTTGTTATGAATAGCAAGGAGTAATCTGAAAACATCTTATTTAAGGAACTGGAACAAGCCTGTCTTAAAAGACATATACTTCATTTAGAATCAGAATTTTCTTTTTCCTACAGTGATTGCCAAACGAGTCCAATCTACTCTAGTGTTTTGTTTATGAAGAGTAAGAGACCAGTTTTCCTATTAATTTATCTATAAATACAGGGAGGAGTGGATTCATGACTTTCTCGAGAGCGAAGTGAACGTAGACTGCTCCATCTATCTATCTCTTTTATTCTGTCTTCTAAGAACAGAGTGCTGAATTACTATGTGATATCAATTCTCTTGTATGCTAAACAATTTCACCACAGGTAAATAGAAAAATGGCCGCAACAGAAATGTTGATCTACAGATGGATACTCAGAATTTCACGACCGGAACGAGCAAGCAACGGGGTATTTTTAAAGGAAAGGGTGACATACTCAGAATCAGAATGAGATAACTGAAATTGCTTGGGTACATAATGAAGAAATGGGGGTTGGAAAACCTAATTCTCACATGGGTATATGAAAAGCAAGAGGGGTTGGAGAAAGTAGCGGACCGCCTCCCTGGCGAGAGTAAGCAACGGAAAAATCCTTAAAGGAAATAATATAAAAAAACACTTATACTCAGGATCAGGAAGAGACAGCTGAAATGTCTTGGACACACGAGGAAGGAGGACATGGAGAAAAGACATATTGAGAGTAAGAGAGATAAGGGAAGGCATCGGAACACCTAACTGTCGAGCTTGGATGGTGGAATGGGGCTAAGAGCCACGAGGAATAGCAAGTTTTGAAGACCTATGATCGCCGACGTCCTGAAGGGACACGGTACGTAAATAGTGTCTGAATTTTATTTCCGGAGGTTCGTGTGGGTATTGTAACAGATAATAGCAAGAAATGTGGAATTGGCAGGTTGTTCAAATTCCCTACAGCTCACCTTTCGATGACAACCAGGGAAATTCTGAATTCAAAACAGCGAAGAAATCAACGAGAAAAAACACCCCGCTATCCTTCCCAAGAATGTATAGCAACAAATAACTAATAACAAAGCGCAGTGTACGTGTGTCCGTCCGTCCGTCCGTTTTCTATTCTCGGTGAATGATAAACATCCTGACGAAACAGGTCGTAACTACTGTAGTTAGGCGCGATTAAAAATTAATTAAATAACTCATTTAAAGTTAAATTTAAATATCGAACAGAGGGAAAGGGTTAAAAAAAAAACAATTCTTTATTAACGGTTTAACTTTAATTTCGCTTTTCGTCGCAATCAATATTGCCTAATTAACCCGCAGTTAAAACTTAAACAAGGCAAGGTACATCGTTCATCTGTTTTTTTTCTAGCACGCGTACTGTGACGTTTTCTAAATATTACATAATTTGGATTCCCTCCTGGCTTTTAATAGTGACTGTGTGTGATCATAAAAAAATGGTCGTTTTAAAATAAAATAAAAATTGCGCCTAAAATAAATGCAAACTACGGAGATCGCTTGTGTATACGAAGAAAGATTATGCCGAATTAAGATGTCGAATAAAGATAAAACAATTTTATTATTTCTAAATTCTTATAACTTTTACGTACGTAGGACGCTGAAGGTAAAAGACCGAAAGTCTAAAAGTCTTCCACGGGAGCTAGGATTTGTTGGAAGCCATAATCGTCTACGTCCTGGAGACAAATGAAAGAGAAATTTTTTTTGCGAATATATTTCTGTTGTTTGTGAGCGGTATACATACAGCTGGCTGATTGGGAAAGCAAATAAAAAAGATGAGTCAAATATAGAGACACTTTTAAGATTTCGCGAACATCGTGCAGCGAAATTTTCCTTAAATAGTCAAAGGAAGAGGAAAGAAATGCTTCTCGGCGTGTGCCATATGAAAAAAAAATATCGAATATTTATTCTTCTGAATCATTAAGGGCCGATCCTTGAAAATAATAATTTCGAGAAAAATATTAATTTTTTTCAACCAATGGCATCATTGGTGTAATTAAAACAACGATTGCAAATAATCGATAGCGTAAAAATGATCGATTCCTCTTTTCTTTTTCTTTCTTTTTAAATCAATATTCGATGTTTTTAATTTTGTTGTTAGACGCCAATTGATCCGGACCACTTACAATCGACGATTTCCACACCTCGGATCTTAATAAAAGCAGCACTACATTTTATGGGTCGTTTACCTTATTCCTTTATGACGCATGCATAGCAGGGCACCTCATTCCTTGGCATATGTTGTTTTGCGACTGGCGTTGAAAAAAAAAGAAACTTTTTCTTTTGATTCCAAATGTTTGAGAAGAGTTATTTTGGTAGACTTTTTTTTTCTTTTGTTTTTAACTTTCTTTTCATTTTTGGTTGTTAATTAATCACGAATTTATGTCTTATATTGTTTTCAGTCTTTGATTTCGTTTATCGATCAATCGATTTGGCTCCAGCATATTTCTTCGCTCTGTCACAATAACATATTTTTCTCTATCTATCTCACTCCCTCTTTCGATCTCTCTCTCTCTCTCTCTGATTCTCTTTCGAGCTATCTATCTCTTTCACTCTCATACGATCTATCTATCTCTCACTCTCATACGATCTATCTATCTATCTATCTATCTCACTCTCTTTCGATCTATCTCTCTCATTTTCGATCTATCACCCCCACTCTCTGTCTGTCTGCCTGTCTCTCTCTCTCTCTCTCTCTCTC
>OZ038483.1:119217062-119269562 GCA_964036315.1 Acanthosepion esculentum
CTTTTCTTCTTCTTCTTCTTCTTCTTCTTGTCGTCGTCTTGGCCCCTTGAGGACTTAGTCGAGCATTACTCTCCACAACTTCCTATCCTTTTTAGCTCTAAGCAATATTTGATTTTTACTGTCCCTCTCCATGTTGCCATCCATTTATACAGGCTCGTTTGGTAGGTCGCTTTCTGTTTTCATCTGTCCACCTTGTCTTCAATATGTCCTGTAAATATCAAGCTTTCCGAGCTTGCTTTCCTATTAAAATCATTTATGCATTTATATTATACATTTTTTAAATCACTTCAGACCAAGCTTGGTGGTAATGCCACTGGAACGCAGGTTACAGGTAGTGAATATTGAAGAGAACAAGAAGACTGAGAACAAGGATGATTGAAAAAAAAAGGAAAAAAACGGAACAGGGATCAAGAAGACAGAAGATGGCGATAGACGTAGCATTTACATTTTTGAAGATTGTAGTTATCAGGCAAGCAAGAAATCGGAAAGGAGTTGCACAGGTTGGAAGTGTGAGAAAAGAAACTGTTAAAGTAGAAGTGGCGGTTACATTTAACTTTTTCAACATTAAAACGGCGGGACATAGTTGACAATTTAGTAGCACGCTTATACTCATGTATTCGAGGAACGATGGGGAGAAGGGAGCTCATCAGAGCAGTTACCATGAAAATATTCGTAGAAAAGACAGAAGGAAGTCGCGTCATGTCGGTGAGAAAGTAACTAAAGTCGAAGTGCCTGGTCAGGATCGATTAGATCAGCTGTATCAGCTACCAAAATGTATTGCAAATGATTTTTACTATAAAAATGCATTGCTAATGATTTTTACTATAAAAATGCATTGCTAATGATTTTTACTATAAAAATGCATTGCTAATGATTTTCTTTTCTTCGGGTTTTGCCAAGAATCTCGAAATGCACAGCAGTTGCACCAAACCATATATGGTAACAATATTCAAGGCACAGACGAATGGAAGATTTATAAATGTGCAAGATGGATTCTGACGAGGAAATCTTTTGGCACGTCACAGTGACACAACTTTCCTTGCAGTAGATGCAGTAGTTGATTCGACATAGTCACTAAACCTCATGTCTGTGGAAAACGTGAAACCAAGAAAGCGTAGTGTGTTGCTCTCCTGGAGTTTAGCATCAGCCATGCTGATGGCAGGAAGAAAAGGTTCTCTGCGGTAGTTAACCGCTGCTATATTTATATAGAGAGTCAAGAAAGAATCCTACCTATACATACTGTTGTAGCATACCTACGGACGATAATGGGTATGCTCCCATTCCCATAAATACAGTAGTGAATACTGTATGTTGGTCTAGAGATGGAGATTCGTCTCCAGCTGCACTGTTCAAACTCTCTGCCTCCGGGCAGAGAGGATCCCCAGACGAGGCTATGTCGAAGGGCAGAGTCTTGTCTCGAGAAACAGCTACCCGACCCCGTTTTATATGGGGTCTACGGGGAATTTATGGTCGAGCCTACGGATTCAGACACCCCACATTAAATTCGGCCTCGTGCCACATCTGCCCGCGAGGAGCGGTTGGTAGATATCATAGAGTTGGAGATTTGTCCCCATCTGTGCTGGTCAAACTCTCCGCCTCCAGGCAGAGTGGATCCTCAAACGAGATTATATCGAAGGACAGAGTTTCGTCTCGGGAAACAGTTAACAGTCCCCATTTTATCCTGGGACTAAGGGGGATTTTTGGTCGTGAAAAAATTCTGGCAGGGCACAGTGAACCAACTTTTCTTGCGGTAGACGAAGCAATTGATTCGATAAAGCCGTGCCACTTCATGTCAGTGGAAAACTTGAGACCAAGAAGGCGTAGTATGTTGCTCCCCTGGAGTTTAACATCAGCCAAATAGCAAGCAGAAAAGTTTCTCTGTGTATGGTTAAATGAAAGCAGTTTTACACAAACGATAGCACTACTCTGTCAGTAAAGCTAGTATCAGTTTTTGACCGCTGACAATCCCTTTCTTCAAAATTTGCAAATTTATTAAAACCATTTACAATGCATCTAGATGACACATATGAGAGTATTATATGTGTCAGTAATACAGGCATTCATTTTTGAGAGGTGACAAAATCCTTCTTCAAGATTTTCAATGCATTTCCATATTAAAATCATTTGCAATGCATTTACATTATACATACATTAACCCTATTTTTCAGCAACATTTGTATTATTTTATAGCTAGTGACAATCCCTTTCTTGGTTTTCAATACATACCTACGAAAACCATTACCAATGAAATTCCATTAGGCAGAAAATGACCCTATTTTCATACTAATGCTTGCATGTATTCATGTCTGGTAAAGAATCATTTACATGTTACTTTTATTATACATAGAATAGTAATATTTTGTCAATAACGCTTGTAACGCTTGTAAAAATTATTGACCATTGGCAATCCGTTTCTCGAAAATGTGCAGTGCATTATTGTTGATGTTACCATTTCATTTCCAAGCTCCGTTTTGGTAATTCCTCATTCAGTAACCTTTTCTAGGTTACAACAACTATAAAAATACATTTCAAAAGATTTTTATTATAAAAATGAATTGCTAATGATTTGTACTATTGTTATGGTGAAACACACCTAGTCTATAAATAATAGACTCTCCCATCTGATATAAGTAGGAGTCAGTGGGTGTCGAATACGGAAAGTAGTCAGCTACCACAACTAGATTACTCTGCGTAATACTTATTATAACAAGTTCCTAACGTTATTGTACGTTGAACAATAACACTTAATTTAGGACCGAATTTAGTCCAAATACAGTTTCCACTGAGGAAATAACTCTGCAACAACTATAAAAATGCATTGCAAATGATTTTTACTATAAAAATGCATTGCAAATGATTTTACTATAAAAATGCATTGCAAATGATTTGTACTATAAAAATGTATTGCAAATGATTTTTGCTATAAAAATGCATTGCTAATGATTTTACTATAAAAATGCATTGCTAATGATTTTACTATAAAAATGCATTGCTAATGATTTTTACTATAAAATGCATTGCAAATGATGTTTACTATAAAAATGCATTGCAAATGATGTTTACTATAAAAATGCATTGCAAATGATTTTTACTATAAAAATGCATTGCAAATGATTTTTACTATAAAAATGCATTGCAAATGATTTTCATTATTGTTATATACCGTACCTATGAACACTAATGGGTATGTCCCAATCCTCCTAAATACGTTGGACACTATTGTAAGTGGGCTTAATATGCTGTTTATGTAGTCCACTACTAGCAGTGGTTTACCTACTTCACACCACTGGCGAGTATTGTATATTTTTTGTTAATGTTATAAAGATTACCATTTCATTTCCAACCTCCGTTTTGCTTATTCCTCATTCAGTAACCTTTTCTAGGTTACAACAACTATAAAAATGCATTGCAAATGATTTTTACTATAAAAATGCGTTGCAATTGCAATGCATTTTTATAGTAAAAATTATTTAAATGATTTTTACTATAAAAATTCATTGCATATGATGTTTACTATAAAAATGCATTGCAAATGATTTTTACTATAAAAATGCATTGCAAATGATTTTCATTATTGTTATATACCGTGCCTATGAACACTAATGTGCCAATCCTCACAAATACGTTGGACACTATTGTAAGTGAGGGTAATATGCTGTCTAAATAGTCCACCACTAACAGTGGTTTACCTACTTCACGCCGCTGGCGAGTATTGTATTTTGTCGATGTTATAAATATTACCATTTCATTTCCAACTTCCGTTTTGGTTATTCCACATTCAGGTACCTTTTCTAGGTTACAACAGATTTAAATCATTATTATCTATAAAAAAAACTTCTTCGCAAAATATTTAGAATTCGGCATTAATTAACTGTTGTGGCCAAGTAAAAGGTGAAAGAAATAACAAAACAAGTGTTACAGATATATCATATATTAAACAGTAAGTACAACACAAGATTATTACACGACTAGTGAGTGTGTGTCGGATGACGCAGCGTCCAATATATTCGACTGTTATATTTAACAGCTCCATCACGAGGGATGTATGTGGCACAAAGCCGAGTTTACCGTGGATTCTCCGAGGCCGTAGGCTCGGCCAAAAATATTCCCTTCGAACCCGTATAAACGGGTTCACGGCCTGTCTATCTCCCCGGACGAAACTTTGCTCTTCGGCAAAGTTTCGTCCAGGTTCCTCTCCGCTAAGGCGGAGAGTTTGAGAGCAATGGACAGTCTAGTCGACTGTTACATTTAACAGTCCGCCCACGAGGAATGTATGTGGCACACGGCCGAGTTTAATGTGGGTTTCTCCGAGCCCGTAGGCTCGGCCAAAAATATTCCCTTAAAACCCGCATAAGCCGTTTCGGGATCTGTCTACCTCCCCGGACGAAACTTTGCCCTGCGGCAAAGCCTCATCCGGGTTCCTCTCCGCCGAAGCGGAGAGTTTGACAGCAATGAACAGTCTGGTCGACTGTTCTCCCAAGGCCTTCTCTCCTACTAATCTTATAGTAGGCGAAAGAGTCCAACATAGACTCTTTATAGAGAGGACACCACAATAACCTATAGAGGTTGATATGCCGCTAAACAAAATCAACCTGACGAAACAATTGAAGAGAAACGGGAAAGGGAATATTCACTCCGAAATAAAGTAAAAGGGTTGGTAAACCGTAAAAAACAATTCAATCAATCTCATTCTTCTATTTCCTCTTCTTCTTAAAATTGTAACTTGTTGGGTAATTCTGACTGAACACTCCACAGGCCAGTTCAGGATTCGATCCCGTTCAATCTCAGTCCAATGCTACTCGTCACCAGAGAGTCACGGTCCAGGAAACAAATGACCAGCTGATGGATCTGATACGTCAGGCCGACAAAAATTCTTGCACACGCCCAAGACACACGCACTGGCCAAGGATGTTACTGGTTACGCCTCGGTGCTATAATAAGACTTGCTCGCATAGCTACTCATCTGGCAATAGACTTAACTCTGTATTGTTCTACCCAAACAGACACGCATGCGCACACTCACGCAAACACAGAAACGTGTCCGAGTGAGCATGCGTATTCGTGTCTAAAAACCATATATAAGATTGGTATTGCTATCTGCCAATTTTAGCTTAGTCTGGCACAAGGTCAATTGTTAATGTCATTTGGCACGGATTGACCTCACTACCGTAGCAGTTGTCTATGAAACTAATGTTTATTAAAAATGGACTAGTCTGGCACAAGGCTAAATCCACTGAGGATCCGACTCCTGAGAGTAGTAATATTCTGCTGAAGTTTGCTGTTTTCTATGTGCCTTGTCCCTTCAGGAGGTGGGCGATTGTGACTCTCCACGACTTTACCGTCGCTTGCAGGCCTTAGTAAAGTTTGTCTTTTTCCAATATCTCCCTGTTCTACCAAGACTTTACACAAGCTCGCAAGGTAAGGAATGCCACATTTTTAATTTAGAGTCGAGGATGATCAAAATGTAAAAATTAATGTTTATTCCATTTTGTATGTGTTTTTAATAATTTTTAATTATTCTATGTGCCGTGCCCCTTAAGGACGTGGTGATCATGGCTCTCCACAACTTCCTCTCCTCTGTAGCTCTCTGGTCTTTTCACCATAAGTCCCGGTTCCTGTTCTATCAGCCATTTACACAAGCTCGTTAGGCTGGGTTACCTGTCTCTCCTGCTTTCAATTTGGCCTTTGAGTGTCAAGTTCTCCAAGCTCTCTTTCCTCACTACGTAAAATATAACTGTCTCTTTCTGACACTACGATAGGCACTTCGATGTGGTGTAATGGCTAGCAAGCGTATCTCGCAAGATCAATTGCGACTGTGTACTGGGTTAGATCCTCACTGGGTGTCCCATACTTTTGTCCTTGTGCCGTATCTAAGCTACGCTTAGAACATGATCTTAGAACATGCGCGGCGTAAATGTCATTTTCTTCTTATCTTCTCTAAAACTTCGACATTACTCATGTTTTCAGTCTATTGTATTCTCAGTATCCTTCTGTAGAACCACAGCCAGTAATCCACGGCGATTCACGCACAATAAAACAATACTTAGGCATTAAATAAACAAGTAAGGATGGATATGCCTAAAAATATACGCACCCAACCCAAAATAAGATCTTCATTATTTACATGCGGACTATTTTCCTCACCTTTACTATTACTATCGCGACGTTTCGAGCATTTTAAATTTCGGCCTTCATCAGGCACATGTTGATCCGCGTGGCATAGTAATCACAAAAACAAATTCCTTGACCGCGAATAGGTACGTGAATATATTTTTAATCATTTCACCCCAAGCAAGACAATAAAGCCACTAAGACGCAAAGGTTTACTGACGATGAAAGATACTAGAGTGAAGGAAACGGAGAAAATGCTATTGAGGAGAAAGAACGGGAGACAGATGACGATCCTCGTTGCAGTTAGATTTTCGTAGACTACAGTTGATAGGAAAACAAGAAGCTGGAAGAGAACACAATAGGCGAGAAAATGAAAGAGAAGAAACTATTAGAATAGAACTTGCGGTTACATTCATCAGTTTCAACAGTTTTGTGATGTTAGACGCTTACACGTTCTAAGCTTCGTTAGGTCAACGAATGCTCGTTATCACGTTCGTAATGCTTGTTGTAAACGAGACTTTGCAAACGCCTTCAAATAATAGTCGCACTTATAATACTTGTCGAAAAAGTAATCACCGAATAGTAATTCGTATAAGGATCAGTATAGAGAATAGCAATCACTTAGATATTATCTACATTATTCGGACTATGTCCTCATCTTTGTCGCCATATTTATTACAACGTTTCGGCCGTTGTAAGCTCCGGTTTTCTTCAGGGGGTAGGAACGTCGAACTAAACCCCTTATTTCGCTTACTTATTAATGATAACTGACATCCATGTTTAATGGATGTCAGTTATCAGTTATCTCCTGTTAATTCCCCTCCCCAAGTTCTCCACTGCCTTAACCGGGCATAGAACTCGCACTCTTTGGGTCCTGTCAATGGATCTAACTAACGCCTTTATCCACTGTGTCATGTGTCCTTGAGGACATCGGTGTATGAATTTCTGGGTATTATAAACCTAATGTCTTCTTTACCAGTGCTCATATTGCAATTTTTGCTTTTATCATTTCATATTTTTTTAACACGATAAATACTTATTACAACCTTTCGGCCGTTGTACGCTCCGGCCTTCTTCAGGTAGTTGGAATGTCGAACTGGACCCTTTATTTCGCTCACTCGGGTAGACTGTTCTAGTTCCACGTGCCATGTTTAATGGATGTCAGTTGTCAGTTATATCCTGTTAATTCCCCTCTCCAAGTTCTCCACTGCCTTAACCGGGTACTGTACTGAGATCCATTAGACATTGGACATGGCACATGGAACTAGAACAGCCTACCCCAGTGAGCGAAATAAAGAGTTCAGTTCGACATTCTAACCACCTGAAGAAGGCCGGAGCGTACAGCGGCCGAAACGTTGTAATAATTATGGCGACAAAGATAAGGACAATAGTCCGAATAATGTAAATAGTGTACATAATACCTCCTCTCAGAAATATAGACAGATACTGAAAGGCCGAAACGTTGTAATGAATATGGCGACAAAGATGAGGACAATAGTCCGAATAATGTAAATAGTGTACATAATACCTCATCTCAGAAATATAGACATATACTGAAAAGCCGAAACGGTGTAATGAATATTGCGACAAAGATGAGGACAATAGTCTGAATAATGTAAATAGGGTACATAATACCTCATCTCAGAAATATAGACAGGGCCTGTATGTGCATTTAATAAAGTATTTTAGTCGTACATAATAATACAAAAATTGGGTACCCAGTGAGAATCAGTCGCAAAAATGATATTAATGGTCCTGATGACTAGTTTGTTAACCATTACTCTAGGGCGAGGTGATAGTCTGTTTACTAAGATTATCGTAGTCTGGCATAATGATAAACGTGTGGGGCACCCGGTGAGAGTCAAAATCGATGATAATAATCAGGTGATTTTAAGGTAAGATTAGACGTAGCTACAATTGTTGGGCAAAACAGTGAGAATCGAACTCGCGATCGCAACCTGTAAGCCGAATTTGCTAACCACTACGCCACTGCGAAGTACCACCGAGTGGGTCGTCTATATCTAAACGTGGAATACGTTTTAATCCTAGTTCGTGTGTTTTACATGCTATTCTGGATGTGTATGCCTATCCAGCTAACAAGAATTTATCTACGTGTGTGTGTTTGTGTGTGTTTGTGTGTGAAAAAGAGAGAGAGAGAATATGGCTTCTCAAATGATGACGTCATTGCCGCCAACATTATCGCTGCGCCTGTCATTATCTTGTCGTCATCATTATTCATCGCGTGATCCCAGACCTGAAATTATTGCAACAAATATGCGCCACATCTTCATCATTATTACTGGCCTGCTATTACTTTTTACACCTTTCCAATTGCCATCTCTCACTTTACTTTCTTATACGCGAATACGGTTTTAAAAAAAGAAGAAAAGAAAAGAAAAAAGAAGAAAAGAAAAAAGAAAGGAAAAGAAAAAATGAATAAAAAAAGAAAAGAAAAAAGAAGAAAAGAAAAAAGAAGAAAAGAAAAGATAAAAGAAAAGAAAAGAACAAAAGAACAAAAGATAAGAAAAGAAAAAGAAGAAAAGAAGAAAAGAAAAGAAAAGAAAAAAGAAGAAAAGAAAAAAAACGAAAAAAAAGAAAGATAGCCCAATCTTTAGATCTGGCCTAACGGTTAACGGCACATAAATCAAATCGGTGATCCGAATCCAAAATTCAAGCAGAATTTTCTACTTTCATGCGTAGCGTTTCTTCAATAAAGCAAACATGGTCCTCCATAACCTCCTATCAGTCGTAGCTCTTATGGAGGGTTTTTAACGTTGGCGATATCGCCCATCGGTGGAAGATTTCAACTGTTGGGTGGGCGATTTCAACTGTTGGGTGGGAAATTTCAACTGTTGGGTGGGCGAATTCAACTGTTGGGTGGGAAATTTCAACTGTTGGGTGGACGATTTCAACTGTTGGGTGGGCGAATTCAACTGTTGGGAGGACGATTTCAACTGTTGGTTGGGCGATTTCTATTGTTGGGTGGGTGATTTCAACAGTTGGGTGGGTGATTTCAACAGTTGGGTCCTTCAACTGTTCGGTGGACGATTTCAACTGTTGCGTGGACAATTTCATCTGTTGGTTGTGCGATTTCATCTGTTGGTTGTGCGATTTCATCTGTTGGTTAGGAGATTTCAACTGTTGGGAGGACGATTTCAACTGTTGGATGGACGATTTCAACTGTTGGGTGGGCGAATTCAACTGTTGGGTGTGCAAATTCAAATGTTGGGTGGACGAATTCAACTGTTGGGTGGACGATTTCAACTGTTGGGTGGGCGAATTCAACTGTTGGGTGGGCGAATTCAACTGTTTTGTGGGCGAGTTCAACTGTTGGGTGTGCAAATTCAAATGTTGGGTGGACGAATTCAACTGTTGGGTGGACGATTTCAACTGTTGGGTGGGCGAATTCAACTGTTGGGTGGGCGAATTCAACTGTTGGGTGGACGATTTCAACTGTTGGATGGGCGAATTCAACTGTTGGGTGGACGATTTCAACTGTTGGGTGGGCGAATTCAACTGTTGGGTGGACGATTTCAACTGTTGGGTGGGCGAATTCAAATGTTGGGTGGACGAATTCAACTGTTGGGTGGACGATTTCAACTGTTGGATGGGCGAATTCAACTGTTGGGTGGGCGAATTCAACTGTTGGGTGGGCAATGAGCAACTGAACAGAAAATGTTTGCTGATTGGGGATTTTGTGGGCGATATAGGATTTTGAGTATTAAAAAGGTATTACAAGATATAATTATATAAAATAAATCTTCAATGGCGATATGCAAAAAACCAGTATTGAAAAAAATGGAGGCTAAATGAGTATAACTGAGTCACATTTCGAGATGTGATATAAATATCTCTGAAAACAAGGAATATTTTGGTATTTTCTATAGTTTTGAGGTGGGTTATTAACATTCAAATAATTCTTCACATGAAATAACTATTTTCGGATATAAATCACATAAGAGAAGAACAACTTTGCCAGTAAAATTAAGAAGTTACCTCAGGAAATGTTCTCTCTCTATATAAAACAGAGAATGTCTGTATGTCTGTCTGTGATACCTTTTCACTCGAGATCCATCCAGCCGATTTTGACCAAATTTTCACACATATTGTTCAATCTAAGAGATAGGTTCTTAGCGTAAAAAATCGATAATTTGATAAAAAAATCAATAATCGATAAAGCCGATCGAATATCGATAAATTCAACTTTTTTCCTCCGATTTTGTTCAAACTCGGTATGTAGGTTATTTACATCATGACGAGCTCAACGATACCTCATTTTTATTTCTACACCACTGCGTTTAACGAAAAACTGCGAAAAAAGAAAAATCGATTTCAACACAAATTTTAAACTAAAAACTCCCTCAGTTTTCAAGCAGTCTAATACAAACTTCACTCAATTGTAGTCAACAATAATTTGATTATTTAACAGTCATTTAACATGATAATCGAGTCAACCCATATAGTGAAAACCCGCGTAAGTAGCGAAAAATTTTACTGGTTTCTTTCTTATTTTTCGTTGATTTTTCAACCAATTTTTCATCAAACTTAACAATTGCTTTATAAATATATCCTGTTTTACATTCCTGGTAGGACACTGACAAATTAAATTTCAAAAACTCCAAAATAATTATGGTCTGAAGTGGGTCTTCATGTTGCCTGTTTTACCCCTTCATGTCCTCGGCTAACTTCGATTGAATAAATACAGACTACTTCTCTTATATCAGTAACTGCATTAATTCAAAATGTTTTTTAATGAAAGTAATTTAAAGTAATTGAAGAAGACAGACTCTGTTACATCTAAACATGATACTGTTTTTGCTCCATTTTAATTGAACGCTTTTTCTAATCGACCAGCTGGGTATGGCTGCTAGTTTATTAAAAAATGTTTTTATACTTTTTTTTAAAACATCTCGAATTTATCAAGGCAAGAAAGTTCCCGTCAAAAGATAATTTAATGTACACTTTTGAATATTTACTATACAGGATAGCAGTGGAAAGATTTTCCATGTGAAAGTGGACGATAATGCAAAAAAGGGTTCAAGAACTTCTGATCTAAGCAATATTTGTCACCTTAGTATCTATTTCAGTCTGTGTTCTGTCATCTATTTACACTGACAAGCCCATTGGTTAGTTGGCTAGCAGATACAAAAACGACAACAGTCAACACCTCTTCCGATAGATGGTGGGTGATAAATTTATTTTCAGGTATAGAACGAGAAAAAAATAAGATGAAATAAGATATAGATAGTCCCGATATTTCTTCAGGGCGTAGGTGATCATGGCCCTCCATGCATTCCTGCAAATGTTAGTGTAGTGGTTTGCGGGAGGTTTTTCCGTTTTATTTTAAAATTCAGATATCACCTAAACTGACCACCAGCCAAGACCTGAATTCCATATATATATATATATATATATATATATATATATATATATATATATATATATATATGCAGATATGTAGAAAAATAGGAAAGAACACGTTAGGTAAATAATCCGGAGCTCTTTAGTATTTTTGTTTTTTAAAAAACAGTGCTCCATACAGAAGTAGAGATTAAATTATGAAAAACTACACATTATTAAGTTCCTAAATAATGAAAATTTATTAAACTATAGACATGAGTTAACGGTTTTTTGCCGACATCAACAAATTTTCGCATTAAATAATTAGCATAAAGAAATTAAATTTTATAGTCTAATAAAAGGTTTAATAGCTTAACCCAATCATAAGATAGAAAAACCCTTTATGAAGTCGTCAAAAAAACAAATTGTATTTCAGTGCGACGCGTTTATGTACGAAATAGCTCTTTAGGAAAAAAAAAATTCTTCAGACACTTCACGACGTATTATGGTGCCAACAACTATCTGTCGCTGTGACTGACCAGACGATGTGCGTACTTGAATGCCATCATTCGACTTGAAATGGTCACCCCGACCCTACCTCGGCTTGACCTCTTTCCGAAGGTGACTGATATGTGGATACAAATTAACTCTTATGCCCCTTATCAAAATGGCCGCCCCAGCCGTTTCCATAGTAATGAATTTTGCGAATGAACATGCTTATAAAGATGCGTAAATTTCAATATTGGTTATTCCTAAATTTTCGCTTGAGGATGAAACAGGACTTGATACCTTAATTCAATTTAATTTTAATAATTATATTGAGGTTTTTGGCTCTCGTTTTTGAAACATGAGAACTCTTATGTAGCGAAGGAATCATTTTTTTTAAACAATTATATATATATATATATATCTATATATATATATATATATATATATATATATATATATATATATATATATATATATATATATATACTGAATAAGCCTGATGAAAAGACATATCCTAGTCTTACTCCCTTTTCTATTTTTTTCTATTTATCTTATCCGAAGATGCATTGGGGTAGGGAAAGAGGGCTTCCAAATGCTAAGCAAAGTATTAAGAAACAGAGACATCTCGTTCGAAACAAAGAAAAGAGTACTTAACTTTTTTCATATCTACTCACCTATATACCAGTGAATGCTGGACAATATCGTCACAGATGAAGAAGAAACTGGAAGCAATAGCAATGTGGTTCTACAGAAGGAGGCTGAGGATACCATGGACCGGGCATGTGAGGAACAACGATTTTAGAGAAAATGGAACAAAAAGAACATTTTTACGTAACATCAGAAAGAGACGGATGAAATTGCTAATATACATCATGAGGAAAGAGGG
Source organism: Acanthosepion esculentum (assembly GCA_964036315.1). Lineage (NCBI taxonomy): Eukaryota > Metazoa > Mollusca > Cephalopoda > Sepiida > Sepiidae > Acanthosepion > Acanthosepion esculentum. The sequence goes on from OZ038483.1 coordinate 119,229,889, forward strand.
CTGGGAAAATTTGACACTAACAGGGCGTATTAAAAGCAAGAAGGACAGAGGAAAGCAAGGCATAACCTCCCTATCACCGTTGAGTAAATAAATGGTTGCCAAAAATGGGTTTAGGAGAGAAGAGAAAAGGCCACATTTATTTATGATCGCCCACGACATGGAAGAAGAAAAGAAATGTGATCTCTCAATACACAGGAAGTTATTTTTGATTATATGTTATAGTTATGTTGCTTGTTTACACCTAGTAGTAGTAGTAGTAGTAGTAGTAGTAGTAGTAGATGTAATAGTCTTAAGTTGTCTGACTTTCTTAGATGAAGCATTGTAATAATTATTCATTTTTGACACGTACTTCTTTCATCTTATTTTGTTGCTTGTTTACACCCAGTAGTAGTAGTAGATGTAATAGTCTTAAGTTGTCTGAATTTCTTACATGAAGCATTGTCATTATTATTAATTTTTGACTCATATTTCTTTCATCTTATTTTGTTGCTTGTTTACACCCAGTAGTAGTAGTAATAGATGTAATAGTCTTAAGTTGTCTGACTTTCTTAGATGAAGCATTGTAATAATTATTCATTTTTGACACGTACTTCTTTCATCTTATTTTGTTGCTTGTTTACACCCAGTAGTAGTAGTAGATGTAATAGTCTTAAGTTGTCTGAATTTCTTACATGAAGCATTGTCATTATTATTCATTTTTGGCTCGTATTTCTTTCATTTTATTTTGTTGCTTGTTTACACCCAGTAGTAGTAGTAATATATGTAATAGTCTTAAGTTGTCTGACTTTCTTAGATGAAGCATTGTAATAATTATTCATTTTTGACACGTACTTCTTTCATCTTATTTTATTGCTTGTTTACACCCAGTAGTAGTAGTAGATGTAATAGTCTTAAGTTGTCTTAATTTCTTACATGAAGCATTGTCATTATTATTAATTTTTGACTCATATTTCTTTCATCTTATTTTGTTGCTTGTTTGCACCCAGTAGTAGTAGTAATAGATGTAATAGTCTTAAGTTGTCTGACTTTCTTAGATGAAGCATTGTAATAATTATTCATTTTTGACACGTACTTCTTTCATCTTATTTTGTTGCTTGTTTACACCCAGTAGTAGTAGTAGATGTAATAGTCTTAAGTTGTCTGAATTTCTTACATGAAGCATTGTCATTATTATTCATTTTTGGCTCGTATTTCTTTCATTTTATTTTGTTGCTTGTTTACACCCAGTAGTAGTAGTAATAGATGTAATAGTCTTAAGTTGTCTGACTTTCTTAGATGAAGCATTGTAATAATTATTCATTTTTGATACGTACTCCTTTCATCTTATTTTGTTGCTTGTTTACACCCAGTAATAGTAGTAGATGTAATAGTCTTAAGTTGTCTGAATTTCTTACATGAAGCATTGTCATTATTATTAATTTTTGACTTGTATTTCTTTCATCTTATTTTGTTGCTTGTTTACACCCAGTAGTAGTAGTAATAGATGTAATAGTCTTAAGTTGTCTGACTTTCTTAGATGAAGCATTGTAATAATTATTCATTTTTGACACGTACTTCTTTCATCTTATTTTGTTGCTTGTTTACACCCAGTAGTAGTAGTAGATGTAATAGTCTTAAGTTGTCTGAATTTCTTACATGAAGCATTGTCATCATTATTAATTTTTGGCTCGTATTTCTTTCATCTTATTTTGTTGCTTGTTTACACCCAGTAGTAGTAGTAATAGATGTAATAGTCTTAAGTTGTCTGACTCTCTTAGATGAAGCATTGTAATAATTATTCATTTTTGACACGTACTTCTTTCATCTTATTTTGTTGCTTGTTTACACCCAGTAGTAGTAGTAGATGTAATGGTCTTAAGTTGTCTGAATTTCTTACATGAAGCATTGTCATTATTATTAATTTTTGACTCATATTTCTTTCATCTTATTTTGTTGCTTGTTTACACCCAGTAGTAGTAGTAATAGATGTAATAGTCTTAAGTTGTCTGACTTTCTTAGATGAAGCATTGTAATAATTATTCATTTTTGACACGTACTTCTTTCATCTTATTTTGTTGCTTGTTTACACCCAGTAGTAGTAGTAGATGTAATAGTCTTAAGTTGTATGAATTTCTTACATGAAGCATTGTCATTATTATTAATTTTTGACTTGTATTTCTTTCATCTTATTTTGTTGCTTGTTTACACCTAGTAGTAGTAGTAGACGTAATAGTCTTGTCTAAATTTTCTTACATGAAGTTTTGTCATTATTATTAATTTTGGACTCGTACTTCACGTAATGACAAAAGTACGCATATGTAGACTTTAAGAAAGCTTTATTCAACTGCGAATACAAGGTTTGCGTATATTTACATTTTATAGTCCCAGTAAACAGAAATAGCTCTCTCAAAGAGGACAGTAACAAAACAAGGGGAGACCACTCTTGATTATTTATAACGCTTCATTCATCTTATTTTATTGCCTGTTTATACCTGCAGTAAGTAGATGTAACAGTTTCAATTGCAGAACAAGAACTAAGGAATAAAACACAACAAAGAGAAGGAAGATGGGAGATCCACAATCACCTAAGTCCCAGAATGATATAGAAAATGAAATAATACGCTATAGGAATCATTTTAAAGACGAAGCCAGAGAGTGGGAGAGAAAGGGAGAGAGTGATTGAGAGAGAGCTTGTTAACATTGGATTGTAGCGGACCGTGGGGTGAAGATGTGGAGAGGTATCAGAAACAGGTTAAAATTTCCTGCTAGCCGGTCCAGCTACATGGGAATGTTGGACTTTAATTAAGTCCAAAGAAGACAAAGAAAACCATCAAGACCGATATATATGGGTAAACAAATATATATTAATAACAAGTTAAACAAATACATGGACAGTTACATAGTGTATGTGTGGGAGAAATAATGTGTTTGTGTTGTGAGTGTTTGTACGTACGTGTATTGTTCTTAGCGCGTTCCCAGAACTTGGGAAACGCTGTATCTGTGAGAGGTCACATATTGGCCTAAGTCGAAAAAGAGGGAAGCCCCATCACGTCAGTGAGAAAATAATTGATGTTGTGATGCCTGGTGGGGATTAATTGAATTACAGACCCTTCTTTGGATTTTGTCAAGAATGTCGAGATGTACAGCAGGAGCACCAGACCAGATATGGCAATAGTATTCAATACATGGGCGAATGGTAGATTTGAAAATGTGCAAGATGGATTCTGAAGAGGAAATCTTTTGGCACGTCACAGTGACACAACTTTCCTTGCAGTAGATGCAGTAGTTGATTCGACATAGTCACTATACCTCATGTCGGTGGAAAACCTGAAACCAAGAAAGCGTAGTGTGTTGCTCTCCTGGAGTTTAGCATCAGCCATGCTGATGGCAGGAAGAAAAGGTTCTCTGTGGTATTTAACCGCTGCTACATTTATATAGAGAGTCAAGAAAGAATCCTACCTATACATACTGTTGTAGCATACCTACGGACGATAATGGGTATGCTCCCATTTCCATAAATACAGTAGTGAATACTGTATGTTGGTCTAGAGATGGAGATTCGTCTCCAGCTGTGCTGTTCAAACTCTTTGCCTCCGGGCAGAGAGGATCCCGAGACAAGGCTATAACGAAGAGTTTCGTCTTGGAAACAGCTACCAGACCCCGTTTTATTCTGGGGACTACGGAAAATCTTTTGGTCGAGCTTACGGGCTCGGATACCCCATATTAAATTCCGCCTTGTGCCACCTCTGACCGCGTGGGCCAGTTGGTAGATATCCTAGAGTTGGAGATTCATTGTGGAGTTCATTTAACTCACGTCTAGCAATTGACTACTTCTACGTGCCGCTGGCGAATCTTATATGTGTTGTTCTTGTCCTAAGTATTATCGTTCATTACCAACCTTCGTTTGATTATTCTATTCAGTAACCTTGGTTACAGCAATTACCAAATAGACTCAGGTATTAGCATCACCTATTTCAGAATTCGTAGGCTATGCCAAAATAGCAAACCCTATCTGATGAGAAATCTGACCACCGGGTCTGAATGGTGTGCGATTTGAACCTCCTGACGTAGAATTTTGACGGTGATGGATTATCCTTAAGTTTTAATCTAAGGCATAAAACGCGTGATGACACGAAAATGGCAGCAACAGTAGTGAAGACGCTTATCCGCTGCCATGTTCTGTGGTATACCGTGGATGCTGGACCTTTAAAAACTTCACCACGTGATGGAAAGTCGGTCGCAAACATGTTGAGATCTGCCCTATATATATATATATATATATATATATATATATATATATATATATATATATATATATATATATATATATATATATTATGAAATGGACAAAGTCCGACAATTATTTTAAGACATTTTTATGTTTATACATATACCGACCTTGCTAATCGAACGATTCACAGTGGCTCGATCGGTTAAGGCACGTCAGGCTAAATGACGGTTCCGTATAGGATACAGGTTCGATTCCTGTCGGAGAACGAATATTTTCTATGAAAATTTCTCGGACATTCAGACCGGTAAATGTTACTAATACTGTTTATTATAAAACAGAGCATTTAATTAAATATTTGTATCTATAAAAAGAATGTATAAACGTAAAAATGTCTTAAAATACTCGTCGGACTTTGTCCATTTCATAATGTGTGACGTCATTTGTTTATATTGGGATACACTTTGAGCAGATATGAATGTACGTGTGAGATTCATGGAAGATTGATGTTTAAAGGCAGTAAATTCGACCTTGCCAATCGATCGATTCTCCGCTGCTCGATAGTTATAAAACAGAGCATTTACTTAAATATTTGTATCTATAAAAAGAATGTATAAACATAAAAATGTCTTAAAATATATATATATATATATATATATATATATATATATATATCGCTTCCTCCAAGAATCTATGCTGTAACTAATGTGTGTCTGCCTGAAATTCCTTTAAATGTTATGTCAGTCATCATATTCTGTCTCCTTGAATCTTTTTCTCGAACTGACCTCTCTCCTTAATAACGTTTTCATTTCAATCTTTTCACTCTCAGTAACACATGGCGTTTTAGTGGCTTTATTGCCTTGCTTGAAGTGACACCTAATCGCCCGCCCCACGCTTATATTTAAATTCACACAAACATATGCTTTCAACCAAAGAAAGAATTCCGTGCAAATATAACATTACAGTTTATAGGGAATTAGATTTCATCGGCCATATTTCTTGACCAATCAGAAGTATAATACCCCTTTTCAAATCAATTAAGGAAAAAGCAATTCCTGTTCAATAAACAAGAAGTTCATCTAATTGAGCTTTAGGGGAGCTAAGTTGCAATAGGTTTAGTTTTTTTTTCAGCACGGCAAGATGGTATAAAACAAAACATACAAATAGGAACTCAAATCTTCACTATTTACATTATTCGGACTATTGTCCCCATTTTTGTCGCCATATTTATTACAACGTTTCGACCGTTGTACGCTCCGACCTTCTTCAGGTTGTTGGAATATTGAACTGAACCCTTTATTTCACTCACTGGGGTAGACTGTTCTAGTTCCACGTTCCATGTTTAATGGCTGCCCGTTGTCAGTTATTTCCTAGTAATTCCCCTCTACAAGTTCTCCACTGCCTTAACCTGGTATTGAACTCACACTCTTCGGGTCCTGTCACTGGATCTAACTAAAGCCTTTATCCACTGTGCCATTTGTCCTTGAGGACAATAGTCCGAATAATGTAAATAGTGTACGTAATACCTCATCTCAGAAATATAGACAGAAACTCAAGTCTTGTTCTTAAATGACCTCGTCTTTATATGGATGCAATGCACGGCACACAACGCTTTCGGAAATCTCTACAATGTCAATTGGATGCAACTGCTTTCTCTGAAATCAAGCGAGTAAAAAGAAATCGAAGATGATTCTCAGTTGTTCATTCAGTCTGTGATGCAGCGCTGGGGCTTGAGGAATTGCCGATAATCAACGAAAAGCCAGAGATGACACACAACTCAACATCCGCTTACTCATCGACTCAAGAATTAACCTACCACAGTTTAGATTTATACAATGAAGTTGATCAGAATATATACGACCAATGATTACTTATAGTCTGAAGTACAGGGTGCGGCAAAAATACCTCCCACATATACCTCCCAGAAATCCGGTCTTACCATTATGGGAGAGGTATTTCTGGGATGTATATGTGGGAGTTATTTCAGCCGCACTCTATACAAACGTGAACAATGTTTACCTATAGACAAAAATATAAGCACGTCTAATGTTAACGTATAGCCTCAAGCATACACACGAGCAATAATCTACCTATTGACTCGTGTATAAACATGAAAAAAAACATTTTTTTACATATTCAAGTGTATCTACAGACTCTAACCCAATTAAATTTTATCTGCAGGCTGAAGTAGGATAAAAACAATATTTCGTGATGAAATAACCCCAAAACCTACCGTAAAGACAACCCAACCCAAAATAAGATCTTCATTGTTTGCATTAATTATATGCTGACCATTGTCCCAATCTTTGTTTTTGTTATCGCAACGTTTCTGCTGTTTTGTCTCTCAGCCTTCCTCAGGTACTACTCGATCCGCGTGTCATAGTAATCAAGAAAAAAATAATTCGCTGACCGCGAATAGGAACGCGAATATTCTGTTAATCATTTCACCACAAGCAAGGCGATAAAGTCACTCAGATGCAAGTGGATTACTGACGATGAAAAATAATAGAGTGAAAGGAACAGGGAAGAAAGGATAATAAACCGAACAGGATTTAAGGAGAGTGAAGAGGGCGATTGATGTTGCATTTAAGTTCTAGTTGACAGGAAAACAGGAATGTAGAAGAGAGTACAATATGCGACAAGTGCGACAGAAAAAACAGTAGAAAAGAATGCTTACATTAAACAATTTCCACAGTAAAATGATGAGACCTAACTGCCAATCTAGTCGAGGTACTAAAGAAGAAAGCTTATTAGAACAATTGCTCTGGAATTCTTTGTAAACAAGACACAGGGAATCCACGCTAGTGGGGTATTTGATTAAATATGAGAAATTTAATATCTGTCTATATTTCTGAGATGAGGTGTTATGTACATTATTTACATTATTCGGACTATTGTCCTCATCTTTGTCACCATATTTATTACAACGTTTCGGCCTTTCAGTATCTGTCTATATTTCTGAAATGAGGTATTATGTACATTATTTACATTATTCGGATTATTGTTCTCATCTTTGTCGCCATATTTATTACAACGTTTCGGCCGTTGTACGCTCCGGCCTTCTTCAGGTGGTTGGAATGTCGAACTGAACCCTTTATTTCGCGCACTGGGGTAGACTGTTCTAGTTCCACGTGCCATGTTTAACAAGGAGATAACTGATAACTGACATCCATTAAACATGGCACGTGGAAAATAGTGTACGAGTAAATAGTGTACGAGAAATTTAGTCAAGTCTAACACACAAAAACATGTGTCGTGTCCCCAATGAGTATTAAAATCTGGAGAATAGTACAGGGTGACCCAAAAGAACGGGAACTTTTTAACAATCCAATAAAACCAAGAGTGATGGATGAAAAATATTTAATTCATAGTAACTGAAACCTTAAAACATGCCATTTAAGAAACAATGGTGGAATTTTCATTTTTTTTTAATTACGTCCTGTAGATGGCGTCCTCCTGTACGAATGCATTCTTGAAATCTGCTGTTGAGATTCCTCATTGACTGCTGCAACATCTCAGCTGGGATACTGTGAATTTCATTCTCGTTACTAAAATGGCGAAATGTTTACTTGCTCAAGGTCACTGTCTCGCAGTGTTGCCACTTGCTCATGTATGGCAATACGCACTTCAAAAATTCCTGTTTTTTGGGGGGTCACCCTATATAATCTTGTGTGGAATTTCCTTTAAATACAAATCCACGACGAACCGATCGAATAAGTATTTCCCCCAACACGTCCCATGAGCGCACGTTTAGGTTTATTTTGTGTGAATATGGTAGCCACACCATTCGCCCCGAATGAAACCCAAACCCATCCGGACAATTTTGACCCCGTTTATATGATTGGTTAATACGCTTGAATTACCCATCGTTCCTTGAGTACATGGCCACGAAGATATAACATGTAAGGTGAAATTTATAAAATCTTTCTGCTAAAACAATTCTTCACTAAAATAGTAAGTCTAAACAACTGTTATCGTTCTTTCCATTATTGACGAAGGATTCTGTCCTAACGTTATTCCCCCCCTCTTGCTTATATCTTAAACTATTTTAATTGGCAACCGATTCTTATTACAAGGGACATGTCACCAGCGTTTGAAACGCTAATTAACACTTTGAAAGATTTTGTCAGATCGTCTATATTTCTGAGATGAGGTATCACAATTATTTACATTGTTCAGACTGTTGTCCTCATCTTTGTTGCTATATTCATGACGTTTCGGCCGTTGTACGCTTGGGCTTTCTTCAGGATCTGTTTATTTCTGAGATGGGGTATTTAATTATTTACATTATTTATATTCTTCAGACTGTTGTCCTCATCTTTGTTGCCATATTCATGACGTTTCGGCCGTTGTACGTTCTGGCCTTCTTCTGGATCTGTTTATTTCATAGATGAGGTATTTTAATTATTTACATTATTTATATTGTTCAGACTGTTGTACTCATCTTCGTTACCATATTCATGACATTTCAGCCGTTGTACGCTGCGGCCTTCTTCAGGATCTGTCTATTTCTGAAATGAGGTATTGTAATTATTTACATTATTTATATTCTTCAGACTGTTGTCCTCATCTTTGTTGCCATATTCATGACGTTTCGGCCATTGTATGCTCTGGCCTTCTTCTGGATCTGTTTATATTTCTGAGATGAGGTATTGTAATTATTTACATTATTTATATTGTTTGGACTGTTGTCCTCATCTTTGTTGCCATATTCATGACGTTTCGGACGTTCTACGATCTGGCCTTCTTCGGGATCTGTTTATATTTCTGAGATGAGGTATTGTAATTATTTACATTATTTATATTAGTACTGGCATTATTATCAAAGACAGAAAATGAAAAGCGTGCACACTGTTTGATACGAGATTGCCAAGTAAGAAAAACATCTCTGCAATGTCCTTTGAAAAACAAAGCAAATAGAAAGACATATGGGTTGCAACAGAAAAAATTTAGTGCTTTAAAACTAAAGCTGTTCTTGTTGAGGTTGAAGCTTTGGGTCTGATAAAGAAAGGAACTCAAGAACAAATGATCAAAATCCCTGGTCCAACATCCTCCCAGGAAATAAAAAAAAAATATTTCTAAAAAATATAGCCCATATCCTGCGGAGAATTTTGTTAGTTTCATTTTATTTATTGATTGATTTATTTGTTAAGCGTTGTTTTTTGTTTAATTAACTTAGAAAAATAAAATAAATCACATTGATAGCGTTTCTGATGTTATTGCTTATAATTCGGCATACGATTATAAAACTGTTGTGATGTGGGGTCTGACAAGGCACAATACTTAACTCGACAGTCGTAATAGTAGTATTCAGTACTCAGCTAGATAAGTTACTGCAATAGTATTTTCTTCTTCCTACTAGACAGTTACCCAGGACTACTTATCATGAATGAATCATTCCATTCATGATAGTAAGGAGGGTAGCTGGCTTTTACCACAGCAAACAAATACAGGTCAAAAGGAATATTATTATAATAATATTAAATGTATAGTTGAATCATAGATAGTCTATATGTGCCTATGAAATAGTTTTTTAAGGGAAGATTTTTTTAGAAAACAAAAACGCTATCATACACCGTCATATAAAAAAGACATATGCCCTTGTTTTCAACGTTAGTTTATTAACTTCCAGCTATAAGTGTTTACAACTGTTGGTCACATATTTCTGCTTTGCCGTCAGTCGTTTCAATTCACTGCATTACATATTCTCGTCCAGGCTCTTAATCCCATAGAAGTGGGGGGGATCGAAAAAAGCGAAAGAAACCTCAGGCGTGTAAGATGATTTTTGTATAAATAAACTTTACTACACGGCTTCCAAAAAGCCAAGGAATTATCTAGAACAGTACTGGACCCGTTCTGAGATTGCGGTCTCAACCACTTCCACACTGCCGAAGGTGTGGCTTTCCTCTGCCTTATCTACAAATCTTTTTAAGGCGTTATTTTTTCTCTCTTTGCTAATCCGACTTCATGAATTTAAGCACAGTACTAAACTGGCAGCTATTTCGCTGTCGTAAGATATTTTCTAATACTTCTTTCATTTCCTCGTCCTGGGAATGACGATAAGCTACATCCGTGTCCTGGGTATGACGATAAGCAACATCCGCGTCCTGGGTAAGAAGATAAACTACATCCGCGTCCTGGGTATGACGATAAGCTACATCCGCGTCCTGGGTCAGACGATAAGGTTTATACGTGTCCTGGGTATGACGATAAGCTACATCCGCGTCCTGGGTATGTCTATAAGCTACATCTGCGACCTGGGTCAGACGATAAGCTTCATCCGTGTCCTGGGTATGACGATAAGCTACATCCGCGTCCTGGGTATGACTATAAGCTACATCTGCGACCTGGGTCAGACGATAAGCTTCATCCGTGTCCTGGGTATGACGATAAGCTACATTCGCGTCCTGGGTCAGACGATAAGCTTCATCCGTGTCCTGGGTATGACGATAAGCTACATCCGCGTCCTGGGTATGACTATAAGCTACATCTGCGACCTGGGTCAGACGATAAGCTTCATCCGTGTCTTGGGTATGACGATAAGCTACATCCGCGTCCTGGGTATGACTATAAGCTACATCCGCGTCCTGGGTCAGACGATAAGCTTCATCCGCGTCCTGGATATGACGATAAACTTCATCCGCGTCCTTGGTATGACGATAGGCTACATCCGCGTCCTGGGTATGACGATATACTACATCCACGTCCTGGGTATGACGATAAGTTACATCCGTGTCCTGGGTAAGACGATAAACTACGTCCAACAGCAAGGGCTCTGATCAAGAGGTTTTGAGGAGTGTAGAACCGCCTCTTAATTGCTGGTACTCCCAGGTTCACTCTGACCTGGGCTGTTAGAACATCTTAGAGTTCCAACTATGGGTCAATAGTTAGCCCCAAACTGGAGTTTAATCACTATGTAAGTGTAATAATAGGTTTTAATACCAAAAATACATTGTAAAAAAAAATTATTACCAGCAATACATTTTTTAAAAAAAAGATATTACCAGCTATACATTTTAGAAGAAAAAATGTTACCAGAAATAAAAATTTTGTCAGTATTAAATAACTCATTGAGGTTGATATGCCGTAATACTAACCAAACTAAACTAAAACCAGATATGGGCAAATAGTTAACCCCCAAACTGAAGTCAAAACATTATGAAAGTTTAAAAATAGGTTTTAATACCAGCAATATATTTTTGGAAAAATATTACCAGAAATGAATTTTTGTAAAAAATAAGTAATAGCAGCAAAATATTTTTGAAAAAAAATATTAACAGCAATAAAAAATATTGTCAGCATTAAATAACCCATTGAGGTCGATATACTGTAAAACTAAACAAGCCAAACCAAACTTTCTTTTGCATTCCATGTCTATTGATCTCTTCCAGGTTCTTATTTTCTCGCCAAGTTGAAATTACAAACAATTAATCTATACTATGGTATCTATACTGATGACAAAGCCATTTACTAAGGAAAAGAACATGTGTCATGTTCTTACATAACTTCGTCAGATCGAAACTTTTACTTGATGTCATGCGTTGCGTCTAACGCGCTCGGAAATGTCGACAATGAAACTGCATATAACCGTTTTCGAAGCCGTTTGAAATTCCAACACCCTTAGGGCCACCCGTGGCGGTAAGGTTGAGAAGGAGGGACCAGACTGAACGCAACCAACCCCCGAAGACCCCAACGGCAGAATAGACAAAGATCTACACAATCTCAACGACCTAACCGGCGGTAGAGCGCAACGCGAGTCGGACTGACGTAAACAAGTCGGACCTTGATAGAGAAGACATCTGACAGCCAGAGGGAACCAGGTCAGCCAGATCTCGCTTGTCTGAACTCTCTTCGAGCCGCGAAGGGAGTACTTCTGCCCGAGTGTGCGGGCTTCTCCGTCGTGCAGAGTGGTCCACCAAAATCAAATTATTGTCATCAAATTAATGATAAGTCAAAGTGGTACATTTGATAATGAGCTGTTCACTACGATATCCAGTGTAAAATATATATGGTCTTTCCTTATCCTGCTAGAAGGTTTGTGTGTCCCAGTGATCACAAGAGTGAAGCCATCTGGAGTGCCTATGGTGGCAAGGTCAAGTAGGAGGGACCAAACTGCACGTGGCCAACCCACAAATCCCCAACGGCGGAATAGGCAAAGATCTACATGACATCAACAGCCAAACCGACAGAAAGGGCAGCACCAGTCGAGCTGGCATAACCAAAGTGGACCTTGAGAGACCAGGCGTCCGACAGCCTGGTGCAATCAGGTGTGCTCGATATCCCCTGCCTCAATCTCTTTTGATCCACAAGGGAGGCACATCTGGTCAAGGCTGTTGGCTTCTCAGTCGCGTAGAGTTGTCCACCAAAATCAAATTCAAACGAATAGCCTCGCCAAACTCTCTTTCATTCACAGCCATGTCCACCACCGCCAACAGTGGAGAGAAAGAGAATAGGGAGAGACGACTTCGGAATCTCCTGCAATTCTTTTGCACTTTCTCTTTGTTTAAGTTGGTGAATGCTGCCATAATCCTTGCCTTCAGTTCATCTTTGATGTTAAAAAATGTGTTGTTGGTCTCTCGTTCAACTGCGCTCAACACATAATAAACAAGATGGTTGCAGTCACGAGAGTTAGGTCTCCAGGTGTCATGTGGTCGCAGAAATTGTCTGACAGCCATGGCTAAGTTCTCCTGCTTATGTGATATGGTGCAAAGTCCTGTTGCCAGACATAGGGTCTTCCAGAATCCACCCACTTGACTGAGGGCAGCATTACATCCTCAAAGCACTTGATGTAGGCTTCCGTGTTGAGTCAGAGGCCCTGTGGGGAAAATGAATGGAGGTATAACGTCGACATCACTATTGATCACGACAAACAATCTCAACAGCCAAACCGACAGAAAAGAGCAGCGCGAGTCGGGCTGGCATAACCAAAGTGGACCTTGAGAGACCAGGCGTCCGACAGCCTGGTGCAATCAGGTGTGCTAGATCTCCCCTGTCTCAATCTCCTTTGATCCACAAGGGAGGCACTTCTGGCCAAGTCTGTTGGCTTCTCAGTCGAGCAGTTGTCCCCAAAAATCAAATAACATGCGAATGGCCTCGTCAAACTCTCTTTCATTCACAGCCATATTCGCTATTACCACCAGGAGAATAGAGAAAAAGGATGACGATACCGATTTCTCCGTTCATTTCTTCAGGTGAATGTAGGTCTTAGAGAGGACCGTCCTTTTTCGAATCTCGAGGACAAAGTCCACAGAATTAAAAGAAACAAAAAACAAAGAACTTTACCGAACTACATCATTTGAGGACTTTCACAATTGCAACAAATAATAACACATGCAACTCGAAGAGAAAATAATAACATAATCAAGATGTTTACATTCCACAGCACTCTAAATAAAAGGGTAAGAAGGAAACTGCCACCAATACTGAGAAGAGCGATAATAGCGAGCGGACTTCAGAAAACTGATAATCCTGAAAAAAAAAATGTTTTAATAGAAAGATTTTATAAATTTCTACTGACTGCAGCACTGGCTGTTCGCTCAATGCATACCAAATGTTTCCTTATAAGGAAACGACTAATGTTACTATTATTTTTACCACCCGAATGAAGATCAACAGCCTTGAAAGCCATTATGATTGGCGGGCCGTCATCTCAGCCGTAGCAACCGTAGCTGTATCTCGGGAAAGATCACCTCATTGCGTCCATTCCTCTTGAAGCTGTTTTGTGAAATCAGGCTCTTCTTTCTCCTAGATTACTTACCACTCAATACAAGAGAGTCAACTTCGCTTAATAATATGGCATCCATACCTTTTCCAATGGTGTCGATGCAAATTACATAAATAAGTCAGAATTTTAACTCGGTAAGCTACACTAGCTTCACATGGATACCATTTTTTTCCTTAAAAACAAAGACGATCTTGACTTTCCACAGACTCCTTTTCTTTATTCTTTGTAAATTTCCATCCATTTTATGTAAGGGAGGGTAGTACTTTCCAGTTACCTTCACCGCTGTTTGGGATTCAGAGTTTTTGTTCTCTTAGACTCTTTCTATAAAGCCTAATATGCCTTATCATTTAATCCATATCAGAGGGCAACTGTGCGAAAATGATAGCATCAGACTAGTCCAGAATTGCGCCCGGGTTGCTGGCTTCCAAATTTCGAGCCGATAACCGTTACGCTTAAGAATAATCCAAGATGATCTTCTCTTTTTCAGGAATCAACTTTTATCAACATACCATCGCGCACGCTTCCCAGACAATGACACAGTCCTCCTCACGCATACGCACACGCCTCTCACAAATACACACTCCCCCCCAGACATACTCCCACACACATACACACACGTACACACCCAACGTCAGTTCTCAAGTCGGTATCTACGCGGACGACACTACCATTTACTCTTGATAATAACGGCGAAGCTTCAGGGAGACGGTATTACAGGACGATTATTTCATTTAATACAATCATTCTTTCAAAACGTGAAATCAAGGTCGTCTTAAACGGGTTCTCCTTCGGTTGATTTCAAACGAACTCTGGTCTTTCCCAAGGCTCTATCCTGGGTCCTTCACTGTTTCTGTTCTTCATCAACGTCAGTTCTCAAGTCGGCATCTACGCAGACGACACTACGATTTACTGATGTCTCAATAGTAAACCCTGCATTGCTGATAGTTAATCTGGCCGTTGGTCTCGAAAAAGACTTCCAATCTGTGCCTGACTTCTTCATGAAATGACTTGTAAACTTTAATGCCTCCAAAACCTAAACTTTTCTCATTTACCCACCATAGAGAAACCCCCCTGCCTCCTATCAGCGTGGCTGATGCTCAACTTCACGTCTTTCCGCACGTTCTTAGTCTCACGTTTTCCACTGACCTGAGGTGGAACAACTGCATTGAATCCATAGATTCATCTACAGCAAGGGAAGTTGGTTCTCTGTGTCGTGCCAGAAAGTTTTTCTCGTCCGAGTCCATCCATCAAATCTATAAATCTAGCATTCTTCCTTGCATTGAATACAGTTGCCATATATGGTCTGGTACCCCTGCTGTTCATCTCGAGGTTCTCGACAAAATCCAAAGACGGATATGCAATGTGATCGATCCTCACGTGGTATCTCGACTCAAGTCACTTTCTCACAGACGTGATATAGCTTCCTGCTGTCTTGTCTACAAATATTTTCATGGAAACTGATGAGCTATTTTCAATGGTGTGCCAACTAAATGAAGCGTGCTACTTAAACCTAACATCAGGAAGAGACAGTTGAGGTTTCTGGGGCACATAATGAGGATGGGTTGTTAAAAAATCTTATACTCAGGGCAGATTGAAGGAAAAACGCATAAGATACTTAGTGGGTTTAATAAGTCGCCTTGCGTCTTAGTGGTTTATTGCCTTCTTTGGGGTGAAATGATAAAGAAAGCTGGAAAAATAACACAGGAAATATCTTGCAAACTTAACCCGCCATTAATTTGTCTGTGTTTAAACCGATTTACTCACTGTCGAATCTAACGTCTACAAATAAATATTTTATCAATCAATGGGAATTAACTTTGGCGGCCATATATGTCTGGCTTTGATCACCTGATCAGTCTTTCCTTTATTTCATTGTATATTTATTTACTTCTGTACGTTAGATCTACACGCGACGCCCTCAGTTTTGTCTTTGCGTCAGACTTGATTTACTAAATCATTTTTAATAGCTGTATGTGTTTGAAATTTTTTTTAAATCACTGTTGTGTTTGACGGCGGGGTCCGAGTCCAGGTAAAAATTCAGTTCGTTGATTTTCTCGAAAGAAATGGCGAAAACATTGAAAGGTATAAAATAATTCTTATATTCGTGTAACATCCAGGCGATCACGCACTTGCGGGCGCACAGGCGGGCGCACACGCTGGCGCTCACGCCCCGCATACATTCCCTCGCACACGCTCCCCACACAAAGACACAGATATTTCTGAGATGAGGTTTTATGTAGACTATTTACATTATTCGGACTATTGTCCTCATCTTTGTCGCCATATTTATTACAACGTTTCGGCCGTTGTACGCTCCGGCCTTCTTCAGGTGGTTGGAATGTCGAACTGAACCCTTTATTTCGCTCACTGGGGTAGACTGTTTTAGTTCCACGTAACATGTTTAATGGATGTCAGTTATCTCCTGTTAATTTTTCCCTCTGAAAATTCTCCACCGCCTTAACCGGGTATTGAACTCACACTCTTTGGGTTCTGTCACTGGATCTAACTAACGTCTTTATCCATTGTGCTATGTGTCCTCGCACACACTCCCCGCACAAAGACACGATCCTACAAACACATACGCACACGCCCCTCACAAATACATACTTCCCCACGCATACACCCAAACACATACACACGCCTACACAACCAAACACGACCCCCCGCAACCCCCCAAATACAGAAATAAATGCAAGAGTTTCAAGTTAATAAAATCTATAAAAAAGAATGTCTACCTAATATTTTCTAAATCGTGAAGGAGTAACTTGTTGCTTCGATATATATATATATATATATATATATATATATATATATATATATATCTTTAATTTTTTAATTATTTTGTTTAAACATTATTTGCTGGAGGACGGATATTCTGACAAGATTTCTCGAATATTCAGGCCGGTAGATATCAGTTTAGTCAGTTATGGGCCATGCGTGATACAAGCTTAGGCGATCATGTATCTTTCGATACATAACTGACGAGGCAGATTTTTTTCCCCGAAGTAGGTTGCTATATCCTTCTGCGATAGACCAGTTGCCATCCAAGGCCAATAGAACCCGGTCTGTTCTTCTATTTACCCATAGCTGGTGGGAGAAGAGGATTCATATTTTTCCTAAAGGTATAAGCAAGTAAGTAAGTGTAATGGATTCTACTGGAGTTCGAACTCGGCCTTCTCCGATTCATCAGTCCGAGCCACTATCCATTACACTACCGTGCCTCCACACTGTTTAATTAAAAAAACAGAGCTTCTACTCGAATATGAGTATACATAAAAATAACCTTTAAACAAATTAAATTAAAAATAGCAATATGTAGGATTTAATCCAATTCCTAATACATATATATATATATATATATATATATATATATATATATATATATATATATATATATATATATATATATATATATATATATATATATATATATATATATTTAATCCAATTCCTAATATATATATATATATATATATATATATTCCTAATACATATATATATATATATATATATATATATATATATATAGCAATATGTCGGATTTAATCCAATTCCTAATACATATATATATATATATATATATATATATATATATATATATATATTTCTAATACATATATATATATGTATTAGGAATATAAATATATATATATATATATATATATATATATATATATATATATATATATATATATATATATATATATATTAGGAATTGGATTAAATCCGACATATTGCTATTTTTAATTTAATTTGTTTGAAGGTTATTTTTATGTATACTCATATTCGAGTAGAAGCTCTGTTTTTTAATTAAACAGTGTGGAGGCACGGTGGTGTAATAGATATATATATATATATATATATATATATATAGATAGATAGATAGATAGATAGATAGATAGATAGATAGATAGATAGATAATATTAGTGGTTAATATTCACATATATACATATATATCTAAAATATATAAATATATATACATACATAAATACACATGCATATATATTACATTGGAATCGTAATTACGATTCCAATGTAATAAATTATGACCGTGGAATATTAGTGTTTAAGCCTTATATATATATATATATATATATATATATATATATATATATATATATATATATATATATATATATATATATATATATTACGGGTGGAATGTGAGTGGACCTCTGCAGTTGATCTCAATTGGGGTGGGACCCACTCTGCCAGTGTGATTCCTGATTCACACTGAAGACGTGACAAATGATTGTTGTTGGTGGTGGTGGTGTTTTTTTCTACCCCCTGCCGTAGCGATCAGACTGGTTGTAATTCTCAGTGCATTCTGACGGCCAATAAATTGCAAAGCCGATGGGCTTGGCGTCTAGAACGGGTGCCACAATTAGCTGACATGGGTGATTACCTGCTTTTCTTGCCGCCCGCATACATCAATGAATAGCAATACTAGAACTTTCGATTTGAATAACGAAAAGGAGTCAAAATTTCGGAACCCCGGAATAACTCTATATTATCAGGTAACCGAAATAATTTATACACACATTTATTTCTTTGTGTTGTCACTGTGCAAGGTACGATGAAATTGGACAGCAGACCCCAGGTGCACGAACACCAAAATAGTGATTTGCTGATGTGTTATTTTTCCAGCTTTCTTTATCATTTCACCCCAAAGAAGGCAATAAAGCCACTAAGACGTAAAGGGACTACTCAAGTCTACTAAGTATCTTATGCGTTTTTACCTCTGTCTCTCTTGCCTTCAATCTGCCCAGTGAGTATGAGAATTTTTAATACCCCATCCTCATTATGTGCCCCAGAAACCTCAACTGTCTTTTCCTAATGTTAAATTTAAGTAGCACACTTCATTGAGTTGGCACACCATTGAAAATAGCTCATCAGTTTCCATGAAAATATTTGTAGACAAGACAGCGGGAAGCCATATCACGTCTGAAAGAAAGTGTCTTGAGTTGAGATACCATGTCAGGATCGATCACATTGCATATCCGTCTTTGAATTTCTCGAGAAACTCGTGATGAACAGCGGGGGTACCAGACCATATATGGCAACTGTATTCAATGCAAGGAAGAATGCTAGATTTATAGATTTGAAGGATGGACTCGGACGAGAAAAACTTTCTGGCACGACAGAGACAACCAACTTTCCTTGCCGTAGATGAATCTATGGATTCAATGCAGTTGTTCCACCTCAGGTCAGTGGAAAACGTGAGACTAAGAACGTACGGAAAGACGTGAAGTTGAACATCAGCCACGCTGATAGGAGGCCGGGAGGTTTCTCTATGGTGGGTAAATGAGAACAGTTTAGGTTTTGGAGGCATTAAAGTTTACAAGTCATTTCCTGAAGAAGTCAGGCACAGAATGGAAGTCCTTTTCGAGACCAACGGCCAGATTAACTTTGTCAGCAATGCCAGGTTTACAATTGAGACGTCAGTAAATGGTAGTGTCGTCTGTGTAGATGCCGACTTGAGAACTGACGTTGAAGAAGAACAGAAACAGTGTAAGACCCAGGGTAGAGACTTAGGAAACACCAGAGTTCGTTTGAAATCAACCGAAGGAGAACCCGTTTAAGACGACCTTGATTTCACGTTTTGAAAGAATGATTGTATTAAATGAAATAATCGTCCTGTAATACCGTCTCCCTGAAGCTTCGTCGTTATTATCAAGAGCTTGGTATATAAATTCAGTTATGGCCTTAAG
Source organism: Acanthosepion esculentum (assembly GCA_964036315.1). Classification (NCBI taxonomy): domain Eukaryota; kingdom Metazoa; phylum Mollusca; class Cephalopoda; order Sepiida; family Sepiidae; genus Acanthosepion; species Acanthosepion esculentum. Next base: position 119,249,532 of record OZ038483.1, read on the forward strand.
CACTTTAGTGGTAGACCGGGTAAAGCGCAAACTGTATTGTTTGTCAGAGAGTAGATCATCGGATGTAAGGTGCTTAACCACTTCAGTATTGATTAAAGACTCGAAGACTTTGCCGAAAAGTGGTAAAAGATGGGTCGGAATGGTCTCCAGTTCTTACAAAAACGGCCAACAGATGAGGACTTCCAACAGGTTGGAAAGCAATAATCTGTGAGGCAATAGTTGCATAGTTTGGAGAGAACTGGAGTCAGTTCAGGGGAAAATTTCTTTAGGACTACGGCTGGTAACCAGTCACCACCACTTGTTAATGAGAATCTTATTAAGAGATGATGGTCAATACGATCAAAAGGGGTTATGCTCATCTCATTCAACACAGCTTCAATTCCAGGGGGGAAATCAGGTGTGAGTACGCCGGATGACTGGGGCGCTAAATTGGATGAGAGCTTCAGTTCTATGGTGGAGGGAATTCATGTGTGAGTACTCCGGATGAATCGAGCGCTGAATTGGATGAGAGCTTCAGTTCTATGGTGGAGGGAATTCACGTGTGAGTACTACGGATGAATCGAGCGGTGAATGGGATGAGAGTTTCAGTTCTATGGTGGAGGGGATTCCTGTGTGATTACTCCGGATGAATCGAGAGCAGAATTGGATGAGAAGTTTAGTTCTATGGTGGAGGTAATTGATGTGTGAGTACGGATGAATCGAGCGGTGAATTGGATGAGAGCTTCAGTTCTTTGTGGTGGGATCTAGTGTGAGTACTCCGGATGACTCCAGCGCTGTATTGTATGAGACCTTCTGTTCTATGGTGCGGGGAAATCAGGTGTGAATACTCCGTATGACTCGAGGGCTGAATTGGATGAGAGCTTCAGTTCTATGGGTGGGGGGAAATTCATGTCTGAGTACTCCGGAGGAATCGAGCGATGAATTGGGTGAGAGCTTCAGTTCTATGTTGGGCGGAAATGAGGTGTGAGTACTCCGGATGACTCGATCGCTGAATTGGAAGAAAGCTTCAGTTCTTTGTGGGGGGATCTAGTGTGAGTACTCCGGATGACTCCAGGGCTGAATTGTATCAGACCTTCTGTTCTATGATGCGGGGAAATCAGCTCTGCATACTCCGTATGACTCGAGCGATGAATTGGGTGAGAGCTTCAGTTCTATGTTGGGCGGAAATGAGGTGTGAGTACTCCGGATGACTCGATCGCTGAATTGGAAGAAAGCTTCAGTTCGTTGTGGGGGGATCTAGTGTGAGTACTCCGGATGACTCCAGGGCTGAATTGTATCAGACCTTCTGTTCTATGGTGGGGGGAATTCATGTCTGAGTACTCCGGACGAATCGAGCGCTGAATTGGTTGAGAGCTTTCGTTGTAAGGGGGGGGGGATCAAATATGTGTACTGCGGATTAACCGAGCGTTGAATTGGATGAGAGCTTCAGTTCTATGGGGGGTATCATGTGTGAGTACTCCGGATAAATCGAGCGATGAATTGGATGAGAGCTTCAGTTCTATGTTGGGGGTAAATCTGGTGTGAGTACTCCGGATAACTCGATCGCTGAATTGGATGAAAGCTTCAGTTCTTTGTGGGTGGATCTAGTGTGAGTACTCCGGATGACTCCAGGGCTGAATTGTATGAGACCTTCTGTTCTATGGTGCGGGGAAATCAGCTCTGCATACTCCGTATGACTCGAGCGCTGAATTGGATGATAGGTTCAGTTCTATGGGGGGGATCAGGTATGAGTACTCCGGATGAATCGAGCGCTGAATTGGATGAGAGCTTCAGTTCACTGGGTGGAAATCAGTTGTGAATACCCGGGATGACTCGCGCGCTGAATTGGATAAGAGGGAATTCATGTGTGAGTACTCCGGATGAATCGAGCCCTGAATTGGATGAGAGCTTCAGTTATATGGGGGGAAATCAAGTGTGAGTACTCAGGAGGACTCGAGAGCAGAATTGGATGAGTGCGTCAATTTATGGTGGTGGGGTGATCAGGTGTAAGTACTCCGGATGAATCGAGCCCTGAATTGGATGAGAGTGTCAGTTCTATGGTGGAGGGAATTCATGTGTGTGAACTCCAGATGAATCATGCGATCAATTGGATGAGAGGTTCAGTTCTATGGTGGAGGGAAATCAGGTGTGAGTACTCCGGATGAATCGAAGGATCTATTGGATGAGAGGTTCAGTTCTATGGTAGGGGGAAATCAGGTGGGAAATCAGGTCTGAGTAGTCCGGATGAATCGAGCGATCAATTGGATGAGAGGTTCAGTTCTATGGTGGTTCAGTTCTATCGTGGAGGGAAATCAGGTGTGAGTACTCCGGATGAATCGGGGGATCAATTGGATGAGAGGTTCAGTTCTATGGTGGGGGGAAATCAGTTGTGAGTTCTCCGGATGAATCGAATGATCAATTTGATGAGTTAAGGGAAATCAGGTGTGAGTACTCCGGATGAATCGTGGGATTAATTGGATGAGATGTTCAATTCTATGGTGGGGGGAAATCAGGTGTGAGTACTCCGGATGAATCGAGCGATGAATTGGATGAGAGGTTCAGTTCTATCGTGGAGGGAAATCAGGTGAGTACTCCGGATGAATCGAGGGATCAATTGGATGAGAGGTTCAGTTCTATGGAGGGGGGAAATCAGGTGTGAGTAGTCCGGATGAATCGAGCGATCAATTGGATGAGAGGTTCAGTTCTATGGTGGGGGGAAATCAGGTGTGAGTACTCTGGATGTATCGAGGGATCAATTGGATGAGAGGTTCAGTTCTATCGTGGATGGAAATCAGGTGTGAGTACTCCGGGTGAATCGAGGGATCAATTGGATGAGAGGTTCAGTTCTATGGTGGGGGGAAATCAGGTGTGAGTACTCCGGATGAATCGAGGGATCAATTGGATGAGAGGTTCAGTTCTATGGTGGGGGGAAATCAGGTGTGAGTACTCCGGATGAATCGAGGGATCAATTGGATGAGAGGTTCAGTTCTATCGTGGATGGAAATCAGGTGTGAGTACTCCGGATGAATCGAGGGATCAATTGGATGAGAGGTTCAGTTCTATGGTGGGGGGAAATCAGGTGTGAGTACTCCGGATGAATCGAGCGATGAATTGGATGAGAGGTTCAGTTCTATCGTGGAGGGAAATCAGGTGTGAGTACTCCGGATGACTCGAGCCATGAATTGGCTGAGAGGTTCAGTTCTTTGATGGGGGATCTAGTGTGAGTACTCCGGATGACTACAGCGCTGAATTGTATGAGACCTTCTGTTCTATGGTGCGGGGAAATCAGGTGTGCATACTCCGTATGACTCGTCCGCTGAATTGGATGAGAGCTTCAGTTCTATGGGTGGGAATCAGTTGTGAATACCCCGGATGACTGGCGCGCTGAATTGGATAAGAGCTTCTGTTCTATGGTGGGGAGAATCAGGTGTGAGTAATCCGGATGAATCGAGCGCTGAATTGGATGAGCGCTTCAGTTCTATGGTGGGTGGATATTATTTTTGAGTACTACGGATGAATCGAGCGGTGAATTAGATGAGACCTTCAATTCTATGGGGGGAATCGAGTGCTGAATTGGATGAGAGTTTCAGTTCTATGTGGAGAAATCATGTGTGAGTATTCCGGTTGAATCGAGCGCTGAATTGGATGAGAGCTTCAGTTCTATGGTGGGGGGAATACATGTGTGAGTACTCCGGATGAATCGAGCGCTGAATTGGATGAGAGCCTTTGTTGTATGGGGGGGGGGAATCAAATGTGGGTACTCCGGATGAATCGAGCGCTGAATTGGATCAGAGCTTCAGTTCTATGGTGGAGGGAATTGAGGTGTGAGTACTCCGGATGAATCGAGCGCTGAATTGGATGAAAGTTTCAGTTCTATGCTGGAGGGAATTCCTGTGTGAGTACTCCGGATGACTCGATCGCTGAATTGGATGAAAGCTTCAGTTCTTTGTGGTGGGATCTAGTGTGAGTACTCCGGATGACTCCAGCGTTGAATTGTATGAGACCTTCTGTTCTATGGTGCGGGGAAATCAGGTGTGCATACTCCGTATGACTCGAGAGATGAATTGGATGAGAGCTTCAGTTCTATTGGCGGAAATCAGGTGTGAATACCGCGGATGACTCGGGCGCTGAATTTGATATGAGCTTCTGATCTATGGTGGGGAGAATCAGGTGTGTGTACTCCGGATGAATTGAGCGCTGAATTGGATGTGAGCTTCAGTTCTATGTTGGGGGGAAATTATTTGTAAGTACTCCGGATGAATCGAACGGGGAATTGGATGAGACCTTCAGTTCTATGGGGGGGAATCAGTTGTCAGTACTCCGGATGAATCGAGCGCTGAATTGGATGAGAGCTTCAGTTCTATGGTGGGGAGGGAACATATGTGAGTACTCCGGATGAATCGAGCGCTGAATTGGATGAGAGCTTCAGTTCTATGGTGGGGAGGGAACATATGTGAGTACTCCGGATGAATCGAGCGCTGAGTTGGATGAGAGCTTCATTTTTATTGGGGGGTCAAGTATGAGGACTCGAGAGCAGAATTGGATGAGTGTGTCAGTTCATGGTGGAGGGAATTCATGTGTGAGTACTCCGGATGAACCGAGCGATCAATTGGATGAGAGCTTGAGTTCTATGGTGGGGGAAAAATCAGGTGTGAGTACTCCGGATGACTCCAGCGCTGAATTGTATGAGACTGTCTTTTCTATGGTGCGAGAAAACAGGTGTGCATACTCCGTATGACTCGAGCGCTGAATTGGATAAGAGCTTCTGTTCTATGGTGGGGAGAATCAGGTGTGAGTACTCCGGATCAATCGAGCGCTGAATTGAATGACATTTTCAGTTCTATGGTGGGGGAAAATTATTTGTGAGTACTCCGGATGAATCGAGCGGTGAATTGGATGAGACCTTCAGTACTATGGGGGGAAATCAAGTGTCAGTACTCCGGATGAATCGACCGCTGAATTGGATGAGAGCTTCAGTTCTATTGTGTGGGGAGGTCAGGTGTGAGTACTCCGGATGACTCGAGCGCTGAATTTGATGAGTGCTTCATTTCTATGGGGTGAAATCAGGTTTGAATACTTCGGATGACTCGAGCGCTCAATTCGATAAGAGCTTCAGTTCTAGGAGGAAAATTAGATGTGAGTACTTTGGATTACTCGTGCGCTGAATTGGATGAGAATTTCCCAGCAATGCGTTCACCCTCATCAGCTAAGGAAGTTAGGACCTCAAATTGTTTGAATAGACGGGATATTGTTGATTTGCTGTTGTTCAGTCTGCTCTTACAGAGCCACCAATAATCTTTAGAACCAAACTTGCGAGATGCAATACATTGTTTCATTCTTTCAGCAAATAGTAACTTTGCTGCATTGAGGACAGAGACAAAGAGACGTCAGTTGCAATCAGACATGTTACTACGCTACAGGCGGCAGAAATGATTCCTATGGGCTATAGCAGCTGTACAAGCAGCCGAGAAGCAAGGAGATGGGCGCTTTCTTGCTGGAATGAAAGCCTCGATATAGTTTTTTACCCAGGAGGAGACATTAGACGCACATTTTTGAACGGGGTGATTAGAATCCGCATTCCAGGAGACGGCACGAAGAAACATCACAGGACGAGTCCCAGTCTGCGCATTGATAACCGAAATATATTCTGTTAGTAGGATGTTCTTAGCTGGAAGGGAAGTAGAAGGAGATGTTAACAGAGACTAATGAGTAATCAGAGATGCCAAGAGGGCAAAGCTGCTTAGAGCGACAAGAGTCGGGGATGGAGGTAAAACAGAGATCAAGAAGGGAAGCTTTATCGTCAGGGTTATTAGGGAAACGTGTAGGAAAGTCAACTACTTGCGTGCGGGATTAAGCTATTGAAAAGTTTAGATTTACATGTCAGCGAGGTCAGGTCTGGCAGTCACATGTCATCTTTTTACAACTGAAATTGCTACACGCAACCGTAAGTTCTATGGTAACAGTTTCTTCTCTCGCACTTCTTGCTGGTAAAACTCTTTCCCAGTCTTCTTGCTTTCCAGTTAATTTTGATCTTGTCTTCTTAATTCCTGTTTTATTGTTCGTTCTCCTTAATGTTTTTTTTTCTTATTCCCATATTTTTTCGCACTTAGTAACCTTTTGCGTCTCAGTGGCCTCATTACTTTGCTTCGTGTCAAATGATTAAAATAAAAATATAATAGAAAAGGAAAAATACTTCAAAGATGGAGCTTATATTTTGGATAACACTCTCACGACGAAAGAGAAAAAAACCGACAGTCTGACTGCATACGTAAATTCATACGCGTTGTGGCTTGTTAAAGATGTTCCTTTGTCGACACCTTTGCCCAGCGAACTTGTGTCTACTTCACCGAATTGTTAGGATTAAGGTATGTTTCGGTATAAATCATATCACAATTCATTGCCAGGTTGTAATGTGATACTACCGGGTGCTAGGAAGAAACCAACAGTATATAAATAGAGAAATACCTAGGTATATCAAAAGTGCGTAGCCACATGTTGAAGAGAAAAAAAAACATTTATTTTAAGCAGTAAAATTAAAGTAGAAACAGCTTTTGTTCCAAAGTCACCTGAGGATGGCCGGTGAGTGCACGGAGAAAAATTTATTAAAAAAACCAAAAAAAAAACCCAACAAAGATAAGGACGCTCATCCGATGAATATCACAAAAAATGGTTAACCCTAGAACCCTAACCATCAATTAAAGTTACACTCCTACTAACCATGGGTATATCATACCGGATTTTGAAAATATCTAAAAAAAATATTAGATATAAATCTTTATTTGAAATATTTTACATGCAGGCACTTCAAACTTTGTACTTTGAGTTAAAATTAATAGGAACTGAAAAACATATTATTTAGGTAAGAAAATCAGGTACTGAAAATTGTAATTAAAAATAGGAAAATTTGCGCTGGGTACTATATACCGATAGTTAGTGTTCTAGGGTTAAAACACCATATCTCTTGTGGTGATTATCTCAGCGTAGCTTAGATGTGGTACAAGTTCGAAAGTATGGGTCTTCAGCCCTGGATCGAAATGACTATTTACTTGTAATTGATTTAGAGAGACTAGCTTGTTAACAATTAAACCACGTCGAAGTCCTCAAAATGTTAATCTCAGCATAGCTTAAACGTGGTACAAGGTTGAAATTATGGGGTACTCAGTGAGAATCGAACTCACTATTCAGTTATAATTGATCTAGCGTGTCAAGCTTGTTAACCATTACACCACGTCGAAGAAGACCATATCTCGTATGATTGCATAATTAATGGACAAATTCGAATGAAATGTAAAAAAAAAAGAACTTAATAATTAATTATCAGTACCTGTCTATATTTCTAAGATGAGCTATTGTAATTATTTACATTGTTCGGACTGTTGTCCTACACTTTATTGCCATATCACGACATTTTGGCCGTTGCGCGCTCCGGCCTTCTTCGGTTGATTGGAATTTTGAACTGAACCCTTTATTTCGTCCACCGAGGAGGTGTTCTAGTTCCACGTGCCATGCCTCTTCCGGGTGTCTCAAGTATCTCCCTTTAACTCAGCTCTACAATTTTTATTTTTATTTGCCACTGCTGTAGCCAGGCATTGAACTGAAAAAAATCTTTGAGAAAATCTTGAACCTGATTTTAATTAGAGAAAAATTTCTTCATCAAAGCATTTTGCTGCGATCGATAAATGTTATATTCCGTTGGTGTAGAATCTGGTCAATATAGCAAGTTGGGCGGGCAGAACAGATCAACCGAGTTCCCAAACTTTTTCCTATGTTGTTCTTGCTGTGTGCGACCTTGCGTTGTCATGTGAAAAGAACAATATTTGACGAGCGCAGGGCGCTTTTCGATCAGACTTTTATAGACACGTTGCAGATTCTTAACTTATAAATGTGCATTTAGTTTTTCACTGCGTTGTCAGAACTATATAGATGTATAATATCCTGAGAATCCCTCCACACGGGAAGCATTGCCTTTCATCCACTGAACTCGGTTTCAAAGAAGACTATTCTTCATCAGATTTCATAGACTGATGTTACAGAATCACAAAAACCACATCATTTGAAGACTTCTAAAAGCAACAACAGCTAAAATGGATAGCACATGGACTAAAAGAAAAAATAATCATATAATCAAGATTTTGACTTTCCGTGTGGAAATATGTCAGACCTAGGGAATGTTGTGTTTGGCCAAAAACTTCTGCACAAGACATGGTCAATGATGGAACCTATATGATGTGGTGAGATGACCACACTCTACACACTTTCCTTCCAAGCACCGCCAAAACCAACGGAAATGAGCGAAAACGTTAAAACTTTAGTGTGTATACGCGACAGAATCCAAGATCCATCTGTGCCAAACGGCTTCACTCTGCGTACTTTAACTCTGTTATTATAGCAACAACACCGATACTTTTTGATCAGACCTCGTTACTAAACTCTGAGAAGATCTGCCAACAATTTTGAATGCATATATAATGCATAATATTTAACTGCATTAGGTTTATAGATAGCGATAGAAAAACGCGTTGATGGGTGAATAACACTTCCGCTGCTTTCAGTGTATATATATACGTCTTTATGAAGCTTCACACTGCCGGTTGTTAGCGTATATATATATATATATATATTTCTTTATGAAGCTTCACACTGCCAGCGTATATATCCTACGTGAAATGTCGGTCTATAGAGTTTATGTTATAAACTAATTGGCGCTTAGTGCTGCTTTCAAAACGTATTTTGTCTGTTTATTGTTTTTCAAATAATTTTCTTTGCGAATGAAGCCTGTATCTCTCAGCGAAGACCACCCTTGTTCGTGTTGACCATGTTCGTCGTAGTCTTTGAATATTGAATCCAGTGCAGTACGTAATGTGTTCAATGGAACAACGCCAATATCACTAGTAGCAGCTGTTCAGTAATTTTTCAGGTCTTCAATATCTGAGGTTGGCAGTGAAGATTCAGAGAAAAAACAAAATGGCTGCCTTTATACACGTCGGATTGAATATTCAGTGCTTTCTAATTGGTTAAACCTTTTCTTGGTGGACAATAAATGAGTCAGCTCATTTTGGTTGTCTCACTAGTACACCAAGGTACTCAGAAAAACTCCAACAGTTCGAACCTCGTAAATTGATACTACAGAATCGCAAATAAATAAATGAACAAACAAATCCCACCTCAGTTGTGAACTTTCAACAACAGCAACTAAAATTGATCCCACGTATAACTCGGGGCGAAAATAATAGCATAGACGAAAGAAATATTGGAAAGGAAATATCCAACACTATTAGAATTAACACGATAAGAGTTAGTGGATTTGAAAAAAATCTATTTTCCTGAAAATGTCTGTTTAATAGGATGATTTCTATACATCCGACGGCAGCATTGACTGCTCGGTCAATGAATGCCGAATATTTCCTTATAAGGAAACGGCTAGTGTTATCATTAATATTACGATCACCAGTCAAATCTAGACGTCCATATGGGTGTCATGCGTGGTGTCCATCTCGTCCAGCAATGTTTAAACCATGATTTTCAAATCAATAATTGATTTTTGTTGTCAAACGGCATATCAACACCTTATGGGTCATTTAATACCGAAATATACTTTACTTGAGAGCTTTGAAGTAATTTAACGTTTCTACTAATAAATATGCATTGTTGGTAATTTTTGTTATATAAAAATGTAATGCTATGAAAGTATAAAAATACATTTTTATAGTAAAAATGACTATAAAAATGTATTTTTATACTTCCATAGTTTTTTGGGGGGGGTTTTGTTTGGGGTTGACTATTTGCCCAATAGCTTGGGCCCTAACAGGTGCTACAACCCTGGGTCAAGGCGAACCTGCGAACAACACCTATTAAGAGGTGGTTATACGCTCCTCAAAACCTCCAATCTCCCGATCAGCTGCCTTGCTGCCGGATGTAGTTTATCGTCATACCCAGGAGTAAGACCAATAATTAAAAATAAAGGGATAAAAAAAGACCCAAAATATTATGAATTTAGCGCCGATACAACTACGAAAAAGTATAAAATATTAGATTAGATATGAGTTCCGGAAAAATATTTTGAACCATTATGGTCGTCGGTGGGGGGGTGGGGGGTTCCTCTTTCCATTTGGTATTTATTTTCATTTTATCCTCGTTATAGGCTGCGTTCTCCGCGGTATTTACATTTGTCCCAAAACATATCCCGAAATTCCTTTCTTTGCCATGCTGCGTACTTGCAATGGCCCGGAGCAAAAATCTTGTTTACTAAGTCTGCAAAACTGAGGCACTGATGTAAGCAACAGGTCAGGTAGTTTTATTTATTTATTCTCTTATTTACCCCACCACCACCACCTTTTTTCCCTTTTATTTATTGTAGTTCTTTTAGTTTTCAAAAATATTTCTTCCTTCTCTTCCTGTGTTTCCTCGTTAACTTCTGTTTAACGATAATGTTTCTACGTTAAATACAGGCTGGCATCCTACCGGTTCGCGCTAGTTCGCGCCAGTTTGCGCGAACCGATTCTTAAAATTATAAAAGCTTAACGAACCGGTTTCTTGATTATCCAAAAATAATCTTATATATTAATAGCCGATATGTAATAGCTAAAAATATAATTACCACCATTTCAGTAATTTCTGCAGAGGTTGAAATATGGTTTTCTGTGATAAATATAATTTATTCTGACAAAAGAAATTTTTTGTCTTGAAATTAAAAAATCGGGCAAATCTTCTAGTCATAAATTTGATAATTCTTTCTTTGGGACGGTGGCTAAGATTACCAATTCGGAAACATTATCCATTGCACCACCATCACATCCAAACTTACATCACTTCCAAGTGGTCACTCAACTAGGTACTAACCAGGATAGGCTTTGCTTAACTTGAAAGTCCTGTATTTTTTCTTTTTCATCGGAGGATTTTGCCATTGAAAACATTATCGCTTGTTGCCTTTAATCATAAGTGAAATGACACTGGTTTGTAATTTCATTTTACTATTTAAAAACACTTCAAATACCCCGGTGTATAGATCAGTTGTAACAATTCTAGAATCGGAAATAAAGAAACTGAACGTAGCATAGGCTTCGCTATTCGGTAGTTTTGCCAAATACTGCACGTTGCTACAAAACCAAAAGATAAAACGAAGACTTCTAGTCATGCAGTTAAATAGCTTCGTAAGATCGACAGATTCAACAGCAGTAACAACTAAAATGGATTGTCCGCAGGTTCGCTCTTTATGGGACCATGTCGGCGAGCTGACGGCTCGTATTGCTCCCGAATAGCTCGTGCTCATTGATCGTACATACGTGTGTGACAATGTGTCGCCCCTGTATTCTGGGGTGGAAAGAATGGTGTCTCTAGCGCTGCTGGTCACAGTCCGAATGGTGATTTGGACGACGCGACTGGAGGAAGTCTTGCGAGGCAACCGTCTTTCTCATCAGGATCGGATCCGATTCTTTGAGCATCAGCTCAAGATGAAGATTAGAACTGATAGAAAACGCTTACATTCAACAGTCTTTAGCGAAAGGTAGGTGACTGAGGAGATTTTCGTTCGTTTGAACGGGGATAGCCTTGATTTTCTCTTTTAGGTCATCCTATGTTACATCGGGGCGGCCTCCTGTGGAGCCCTCCCCTGGTTAGGTTAGACAAGCTTTGCGTACCTAGTTAATGTGAGTAAGTGTTGTTCCCGGCCTGTTCCCGGCCACATCCAAGTTGAGATTCCCACCTCCCCAATTTGTTTTGGCCCCCTTTTCATCTCGACTAGGTCAGCTTCATTGATTCCCCATACTCGTCTATATTTTCTCTTTTCCCTTTCCCTGAGAGAGAGAGCCTTTTGATTTTGTCCAAGGGCAGAAGACACCGACTTCTCTTTTTCGAATGGTTGGTCGGGTCCTACTAACATCAATTATGTTTATTTTTGCTTTGTTTTGATATTTAGTTTTTTTGGGGGCCACTTATTTACACTAGCACGTAAAGTTGGTTGATCATGGCTCTCCGCAACTTCCTACCCTTTGTAGCGCTAAGTAACGTTTGCCACCTTACTATCCTTCCCATTCCCTGTTTTGCCACATATTTACACTAGCTCGTTAAGTTATTTGATCATGGCTCCCGGTAGGTTATTCTCTATTCCCTCTGTCCTTTTTTATTTTCAACAATTCACTCCAAGCAAGGCGATAATGCCACTAAGACGCAAAGGGCTACTGAGAGTGAAAGAGAATGAGAAGACTTTTAGAAGGAACCGGTAGCCCCATCCTAAAATGGAAATAAGCGATAGACTTCTACTCCGGTTCAACAGAACGGAGAAGAGTGTAAACCGGGCGATAGGTGAACTTTTCTACTCCTTTACTTTCAATATGTCCCGAGATGATCAAATGTTTAACCTATAAACTATCTGGTAGATCAACGCTTATCTACATAGTTTAGACGACCAGCACGTAATCTCCGAAGATTATAATTAAATCGAGCGTCTTCGGTGCCATCATGTGCTATAAGAGTTTCTGGACAAAATCCAAAGAAGAAACTGTAATATTATCTGTCCCTATCTCGCAAAAAGGTTTCCTTCACTTTCCACCTCCATAACTTAGCTTCCCTGTGCCTTTTCTATAAGTATTTTCATGGGAATTGTTCTGATATTCAAGAAATCTTAATAAAGAAAATGCGTTATCCGGCTAGGATCAAACCGCTACTGTTTGATCGGGCATCCTTTACTGCTCGACCACGAAGGACTTCACAGTAAGTTTCTCAAATGCGCAGAACGATAGACGTAATACAAACTGCTTAATAAATAAAAATGGAGTGCCTATTTCAAATAAGAAGTGTTAACTATAATAACGTTTGAAATAATAAAAATGTCGGTTTAAAAATAAATCTATTAATTCTGTAGAAAATGTTGATATATATATATATATATATATATATATATATATATATATATATATATATATATATATATATATAGGGCTCGTACTCCAATAAATTTCAGAGACCGACGTGACCTGTGTATTAAATAGAAGATCCTAATGATAAAGCATTAAGATCCTGATAAATTACTAAACCAACATAAAGAGATGATTTTTAAATGCAGATATAGAAATCATCTCAATTTAACTCACTACATATTTAAAAAAACTATATGCGATGGTAAATATTGGAGGGGGCATTAAAACTATATGCTATGGTAAATATTGGAGGGGGCATTAAAATTTAACAGAGAGAAGATTTAAAGAAGTGTTTCAGTGAGAAAAGAGTGCGTATTTTCAAACGTCCGAAGATATACCGGAAGAGTGTACATTTCTTGGCGACACACACACCCCATAGGCGATAAAATCTTATACTCCCGCCCAGACCCCTACAACGCATACATACACACACATACACACACATCTATATCTATATATATATATATACATATACATCTGCACATCTAGGGCAACCGATTTCAAAACCAATGCTAAATTCGCTATAATTGAGATAATGGAAAAGTTTAGGTAAGATAACATTAGAAAGATTTTAGGATTCCCTGAAGTTAAGTGGATACGGCGCTCGGAAACATATTGTCTAGCCGGGCCAAGCCATAAACTTAACAATATAGATAGTTCTAATATATAACCCTGCAAATCACAACTTACACATTCACATCCACACGGATCTATTCACGTACGCCCATCATCTCATACACACTCTTTAATGAGTCAAGTGATCACACACATCCACCTCAGTATACACGCTCACGCATACCCTACTCACTCCCTATTTAAGGACCAAAAACACATGCGCGCCCACCCCCACCAGATATATATCTATATATAGTTGGATTCGCGTTGTTTGTGACCCTGGGTTTCCCGCTATCTGCGATCGTCAAATAACGTGTAACCCAGGGTCACAAACTCACATCAATCCAAGTAAATGTGTCAGCACTATCACTGATATTGAGCGCTTTCCAATAAGTACCACGCATATATAATATATAAATAATATATATAAGAAATTGCACATATATATATTTATATTTAAATGTATACACATTATATATATACATATATATATATAGATATATAGAGATATATATATATATATATATATATATATGAAGGTGTAGTGTTTGTGCGTGCGTGCACGCGCGCGTGTGTGTGTGTGTGTGTGTGTGTGTGTGTGTGTGTGTATCTCACAATTCTTTCAGTAACCGCTGACTTAATTTCTGGCCATTGATAATATCTTTCCTGATAATACCTATATATATATATATAATACCTATATATATATATATATATAATACCTATATATACCTATATATATATATATTTGTGTATTTAGGCAGCAATTCTTCTTTCATGCACATTTCATTAAAAACGACTGACAATGTGCTTTTATTTATTTTTTTACATAATTTCTCGTGCGATCTAATAAAGTTTTTTTGTTTTAGATGATAAATTATATAAAAACTATATTATATAAAATATATATATTATATAATATATATATATTACATAAAATATAAAAAATACATATAAATAAATATATAATATATAAAAATACCTCCAATTAATCTTTTTCTTAAATTTAAAAACACCTCCAATACTGCTTTCTTAATTATAAAAATGTCTCCATCTACACTTTTTTTAAAAATGGACGAAGTACTAATTTGACTACCAAACAAGAGAGAGAAAGAGAGAGAGAGAGGAAATTTGACTATAACGACGAAGTAGTAATCTGATGCTTAAGCGTCCCTCTGCCGAAAAATTCCTATGTCGAATCCTCCACGCCGAACAGCGACGCTAAATGAGCTACGCTGGGATGTCCTATTCCCATAGATATTAGCTCAGTTGACTCAACCCTAGCTCGGTGCACCTAAGGTATGCCAAACTGGAATTGAACAACTGGGGAACTCAGACACTAAATCAAAATGAAATTCTCGCAAAAATTCTTCTTATTTATTTTATTCAACCTTGAATTGATCTACAATTTTTGGGGTCCCATTATCCTGCAGACGTCTTACAGAAACTTAAATTTAGTTTCTCCAAAGTATTCTATCCAAATTTTAAAAACCAATTAGCATAATGCGAGGCATAAACTCGGGTTCGTCAATCCAAGGAGTTAATGCTGTAAGTCTAAATTCGCAGCATTTGGGATATTTTTAGCGCCCAATTTTTTAAAATATTTATTAAGGCGATGTGAGGTGGCGCAAAAGAGCAAACGGGATTCAATTTTCATCGTGTACCCTAAATATTTGCCCTTATGCCAGACTAATATAAATTCAAGCAAGAATGTGATCGCTCCGTTCATCGTTCATATTTGTGGCCTTGTGTTACACATATCGAAATTTCTGTGGTGTAATGGATAGCGGCTCGGACTGAGGAATCGGGGAGCCGAGTTCGAATTACGTGCTAATACCCTTCGGAAAGGTATGAATCCACTTCTTCTCCCCTCCAACTATGGATAAATAGCAGAAGAGAGGGGATTCTATAGCCTTGGATGGCAACTGGTCTAACGCAGAAAGAAATGTCAACCTACTACGGGAAAAAAATCTGCCTCGTCAGTCATGTATCGAAATATACATGATCGCCTCAGCGTGTATCACGCATGGCACATAACTGACTGAGTGAGGTCACTTTCTAGGGGATTCATTTTAACTAATTAAACTGGTTGACCACTGCTATTTTATTGAATATGAACCTCACGGGATCACCCATTTTGTAACCTTGTGCCAGACTATGTTGAATATATAATTGAAAGACACTCACCATAACAAAAAACTGTATTCGCTTGCGGTTTTTTTTGGGGGGGTGTATTTGGAGGTAGGGTTATATACTTAACCAAACAAAGATTTTGAATGGATTTATCCAAAAGAGTATCAAGAATTAAAAAAAAAATACCCCGATTACAAGAAAGTGTATTTTTCTTTGTTCTGATAAATAAGGGTCACCAATCCAGCACATTGGAGGGGGTGGGGTGATATGAAGAGAGGAGAAACGTTGTAACATCTGGGCTATACCTGAAAGTAAGCAAAATCAGATGTTGGTGGTACAGGTGTCATCACGTTTAGCGTTCGCAAAATATCTCGTAAAATATCGTTTGGATAACTTCTTCGCGTTTTTGTCATAATAATTTTATTTTTGTTTGTTTATTTATTTATTTATTTATTTCATTTTCTTTAACACTGGGGATCCGTCCCTGAACCAACCCCATCTCGCACCGTCCCAACAAAACATATAACGCCTACCGGTCTATTCAGAAAGACCTGGCAGCGGAGAAATAGGATACAATGGGTGTACATTAATATGTAGAATCTGAGAAGTTATAATATATTCAAGTAATATACAATGATTCTGGAAAAACAAAGATTGCTAAGAAATGTCAAAGAGAATGAAGAGAATTTTATATCTAAAAAATAATTTATGAGCGCCTCGGTGTGGGGTAATGGTTAACGAGCGAGCCCGGCAATTCCACTGTGTAGAGTTTGATAATTACTAAAAGTTCAACAAATATGGCCTTGTGACAGAATTAGCTACACTTAGTCAATATCTATAAAATATATTAATGAACACCTCCACTTATGTTAAGGGTTAATTAGCCAGTTTTAGTTTATGTGATACGTCGGTTTTAGGACTTAGGGCGATTATGGCTCTCCACATTTTCCTGCCATGTTTATCTTTACATTTCCTCTCTGTCTTTCCATCTACATAAGCTTGTTATGCAAGTTTTTAGTGTTTACCTCTGCCCCTTGTCTTGAATATGTCCCGTGAGTGTTGAATTCTCCAAACCTTCTTTCTTCATTTTGTGAGCCAGATATTTCAACTGTTTCTTTCGGATTATTAATATAAGCAACCTCTTTGTTTTAACGAAGTTTTAACAAAAATGTATTTTCGTTAAAACTTCCCCAAACTTGACTGGAAAGCAAGAAGATGGAAGAGAGTTCCACAAGGGAGAAGTACGAGAGAAGGATCTCTCAGCATAGAACTTACGGTTACATCTAGCCATTCCGGCTTTAAAACGACGAGACCTTGCCGGCAATCTAGTACTACGCTTAAATTCATAAAATCTAGGTACCATAGAGGAAAGGTCATCCATGAAAGTATTTATAGAAAAGGCACAGGGAAGCTACGTTAAGTCGGTGATAAAGCGACTGAAGCCGAGATGAGCCGATTAGATTTACTATGCAAACAAGAGTAAATAATTGTGTCATCAGCATATATACTGAGGTGATAAATGAAGGTATCAGGAAGATCATTGATGAAAATTAGGAACACCGTAGAGCCAAAGATAGAGCCCCTTTTTATCTGCTTCAGTGCAAAATTGATAAATTGATAAGCGCGATTTGATAAGAAATACTGAATCAGTCCAAAGATTCGTCCAGAAATACCATAAGCTTTCAAAGAAGACCAGCATACCAAACCCTGTGAAATACTTTTGAGATATCCAAAACAACAGTCCGAGCCATTCTTATCTAAAGCTTCATGCATTCTTTCAGCAATAAGCTTTAATGCATCAGCAGTTGACCTAAAGAAGTGAAAACCATGTTGCTTGTCCGAAAGAAGACCCTGCGAGGTGAGATTCCTAATTGATTTGATGAGAGCACTTAGTATATTACCAAAAAGAGGTAAAAGACAAATAAGACGATAGAAAGATCAGATGGTTCGCCTGAATTCTTAAAGACTGGAGTTGTAGAAGAGAATTTTCAACAAGCAGGAAAGCAAGAAGCAGCAAAGCATTTATTGTAGACTTTAGAGAGGACAGGAGCCAGTGCAGCAGCATATTTTTAAGGACTATTACAGAAATACCAGCAGCTTCATATGCTTTATCGGGGGGCCAGTTTAGAGATGATCGCAGAAACAATGGAGGGAACTGTATGCATATCAGTTAACAGGTACTCAGTTCTAAGTGGGAAGTCAGGCAAAACTATTCCAGATGAGTCAAAAGTAGAACTTGAAGAGAATTTACGAGCAAAACATTCCGTTTCACCAGCAGATGTTAACATATCATTTAAGAGAAGATGGATAGAAGACTTAGTCTTATTTGACACACTGTTACAGAGTCACCAGTAGTTACGAGAAGTAAACTTATTAGAGGCTATATAATAGCTCATTCTATCTGCAAACAAAGACCTGGCCGCTTTGAGCACACGTTTACACTTATTACGAACGGACACAATGAGGTGTCTGTTGTCTACGGAACTATCACCCTGGTACAGCCGAAAAAGTGAGTCTTGTGGGCTACAGCGGCTGAAGAGGCCCGTGTGAAACAAGGAGATTGTGGTTTCACCTGGTATTTCCGAAAAGGTACAACCCCCACCCCCCCCAAAAAAACTCTATGCCTCAGTTCTCAATAGGAAGCTGTATAATATCAATCCAAGTGGTGTCTCGAAAAATCACGCAATGATTTCCGATAAGTACGCTTTTAACAAAAAGTGGTCTTAGGAATAGGAGTTTCCTGACTAATAGACTACTCAAAAGAAATAACAGACACTGCAGCATAGTGTAGATTGCCAAGAGTTGTGATGCTCGACAAGTGTCAGAAGAGGAGGTAAGCAACAAATCAGAATTACTAGAGAAACGAAGAGGAAAATTAACTTTTTGATCGAGAGGCTGAACAGCAGAAACATTGAAAGTCTGAATACAGGTAACATCAGTAACATTAAAATGATTAAGCCACTTGATGTGATGAGCATAAAAATGTGTTCGCAAGTGAATGTAGAGAGAAAGAGAGGGGGATTTCTATATTGTCAGAAATTTTGGCTAATATGTTATAGTCCCGAGAAAAAAAGAAAAAATTAGATAGCTAACAGAGTGAAATAACGAAAGTAAAAAACGCATGAAATAATCATCCAGGAACTGAAAAGACAATTCCATTGCTAGTGGAAGATGTTCCCGGATGTAAACACCAAAATCATGGATATGTATCCTAGAATCTTTTCGATAATGAAGGTGATAGTCTGGAACAGAGAATTCCTTGTTAGCGATAGAAGAATTTAAATTAGATGCGCAAAGTGGGAAGATATCTGGAGAACGTTTCAAGAAAAAAGTACAAAAATTCGGATGAATACAACAAATATTGTAGAAAGAAAGGTTGAGGGAAGGAGGCGAATTTTTTTGCTTATTTGTTTGTTTAGGTTTACTGTCAGGAAGATTGGTTCAGTGTCTTGTGCTAGACCTTTTCTCCGCTAGTATCTAACTTATGCCTATCTTACATCTTTGAAAATCTACTGTTTGTCAGTGTATTGCATACTGCATCCATTTCTTTACTGGTGCTTCTATTATGTAGTTAGAGCGTCCTGGGTAAGACGATAAACTACATCTGTGTCCTGGGTATGACGATAAACTACATCCGCGTCCTGGGTAAGACGATAAACTGCATCCGCGTCCTGGGTAAGACGATAAACTACATCTGTGCCCAAGGCATGACGATAATCACATCCGCGTCCTGGGTAAGACGATAAACTACATCTGTGTCCTGGGTAAGACGATAAACTACATCTGTGTCCTGGGTATGACGATAAACTACATCCGCGTCCTGGGTAAGACGATAAACTACATCTGTGTCCTGGGTAAGACGATAAACTACATCTGTGTCCTGGGTATCACAATAAACTACATCCGCATCCTGGGTAAGACGATAAACTACATCCGCGTCCTGGGTATGACGATAAACTACATCTGTGCCCTGGGCATGACGATAATCACATCCGCGTCCTGGGTAAGACGATAAACTATATCCGCATCCTGGGTAAGACGATAAACTACATTCGAGTCCTGGGTAAGACGATAAACTACATCCGAATCCTGGGTAAGACGATAAACTACATCTGTGTCCTGGGCATGAAGATAAACTACATCCGCGTCCTGGGTAAGACGATAAACTACATCTGTGTCCTGGGTATGACGATAAACTACATCCGCGTCCTGGGTAAGACGATAAACTACATCTGTGTCTTGGGTATAACGATAAACTACATCTGTGTCCTGGGTATGACGATAAACAACATCTGTGTCCTGGGTATGATGATAAACTACATCCGCGCCCTGGGTAGGACGATAAACTAGATCTGTGTCCTGGGTATGACGATAAAATATTACGAATCTT
>OZ038483.1:119274562-119312062 GCA_964036315.1 Acanthosepion esculentum
TTTAATTAATAATCGTAAACATTACATGATAATTAAAATGCAGGATTACAGGATAAGTAAAAAGTCGCTCGCTATAGGTGTTAATAGATACTTCGAAGAGGTCCCGTCGAGTGGCCACCGAACTCACCAGACCTCAATTGGATTTTTTTTTTTTTGTATGGCCATTTGAAATCAGTTTATCAGACGTGCCCAAAAACTTAAAGAAAGAATTAACTATGGATGCACTAAAATGACAGAGGAAACTTTGTTAATTAATCTTGCAGGTTTTGAAAAAGAAGGAAGACATTTTGAACTGCACATGGAACAATTAAATAACTAGTAAATAAAATTTTCATGTAATTATACAGTTCTATTCAATAAAAGGGACTCACATGATTTTTTACGCCTATTGTTTTTGGGGTCAAACTAATTTTTAATCTTACTAATATAAAGACCCCTTCCCGACCACCTAGTAAAAAAAGTTTACTCACCCTAAGGTATTTTATTGATAATTATAATTTTGGATATAAATGAGATTTAGGGGGAAAAAATATGTGCAAAAAAAGTGACTCACTTATTTCCTGCAACTAGTAATCAATAGAAACATAACCGAACAGCTTTAAATAAAGAATAATAGAGGTATAATTTATTTATAACAGGTAATATAGTTCGAAATATTTAATAATCTATGGGTCCTCCTTTATTTTGAATAACCTTTTCAACCCTTTTTGGCATTGACTTGATCAGGTTCTGGCAAATCTCATCTCCAAGCATTGAATTCAGATATGAAATTCACAATCAAATCCTCTTTGTTGCTCAACTGCTTTCTCGAGAGCCTGTACTATATAATGCTCCATAAGTTTTCTATGGGTTGAGGTCAGGAGATTGGGGCGGCTATGTCATAACACTCACCTGCTTCTCATCAAAGTATTCCTTCATCAATTTTGATTTGTGACAGGGAGCATTATCCTGCATAAACATAAGGAGCTTGGTAGGGTCGATTTGCATTCTTTCAGCAGAAGGGAGCAGACAAGACTCTAAAATTCTCTTGTACTGCTCGCTCCAGAGGGTCTTTTCAATAGGTTTTAAGAAAGCAGTTCCATGAAAAGAAAAGCATCCCCAGAACATTCTACTGAACGGATGCTTGACAGTACTTACTGCTAAATTCAAAGAGCTTTCAAAGCTTCTTCTTCGGACTTTAGATCGCTTATCCTTTGAATTTAGCTCAACTTTCGTTTCATCGGAGAAGAGAACATCAGGTGAGTTACTTTTATCGAACAGAACTGTACTTTTAGTATATTATCCCTATGGTGCGCGATTTTTGCCTCATGAACTCAGTTAAAGTCAAACAGTTGAACCCTTTGAAGTGTGTTCAGTGCTGTTACATAGTAATAGTTAGCCCCCACCCCAGGGCTACATGTGGCACAAGGCCGGGTTTAATGTTGGTTTTCCGAGCCCGTAGGCTCGGCCAAAAATATTCCCTATTGGAAACCGTAAAAACGGGTTCAGGGTCAGTTTACCGCCCCGAACGAGACTCTGCCCTTCGGCTGAGCCTCGTCCTTTTTCCTCTCTGTCCGAAGGCAGAGAGTTCAACTGAATAACTTAGCGATAGTAACTGCATTCAAAGACGTCTTGGCCTAACTATGCCTTCTTCTCTCATTTTTTCCCCTCTTTCAACCCCTCTGACGTTCACTCACTGTATGTGTGTCTCTCTCTCTCTCTCTCTCTCTCTCTCTCTCTCTCTCTCTCTCACTTTTCTTCCCCAACTAACCAGTCCCCTTCTACAAACTGACACCATAAACAGTTTGAAAAATCCTGCGAATTTTAAATTTTAAAATTCGTAGGTGAAAATGGTTATTAACTAATGGTATCTCAATTCGAATTGTACGAAAGATTTTACTCTGTTCAATGGAAATAAACATTGAGCACTCTTTACGAATCAGTTTTAATATTTAATATTTAATATTTCACATTCTCTATTGTGTTAATAGGACTCGCTTAGATTATACCAAGGATTTTTACTACCTATATATATATATATATATATATATATATATATATATAGTAGAGGTAATCGATCCGTTGGTATCTGGGTGGAACCTAGTAATACTAATGATTAAAACTGATCCAATCAACAGACTTAACAAGGCGTCTACGAGAGGAGGACCGACATTGAAAATAAATTTCAAACAATGTTCCGAGACAGACACTAAGAGTCTGATGATAGCCGTATACAGAACGGCTTGAAATAGACTATATCGATGTTGAGGTAATTTTGTTTTTTTGCTGTAAGATGTATATATATATATATATATATATATATATATATATATATATATATATATATATATATTTATATATATATATATATATATATAAAATATATATATATAAATCTATATAAATAAATATACAAGTGGATAGAATCTAGGTAGAACTCACTGTGTGTATGTATATGTATGGATGTGTGTATGGTTTTATGTAGATATGTTTATGTGCACATATGTGTATGTCTATGTGTATATATTTGTATGTGTATATGTATGCATCAGTGTATGTGTATTGATATATATACATATATATATATGTGTGTGTGTTCACACGTATATGCATGTATGTGCAAGTAGATATAGATATGTTGCTGTGTATGTGTGTATCTACGTGTCTTTGGGGACATATAAATAGTAGGGCCTTACTAAATTAAATATTAGTTAAATCTCATATTTTTATGTTTAATTTGTTACCTGTAGGTGATAATACTTGCTTTGTCAAATTTTCTTGATTACACATCAGTTCTCTTATAAATGCCCTTTGCTTTTAGTACCCCCACCTATTTTTTCCTCTCTCTCATCTCCTGGATTTTAAGCTTAGATCATATCGTTTTTTATTGTGCGTAGTGTCACCACAAATGTATACACACGTTTCTGGTGTCTAATTTTTTTTTAAATTTAATATAGGTCAGCGATTCGGTAGCGAATTATGCATCGAAAAATAATTCATATTTATCTGTATCTCACTCATTTAAACCGTTATTTAACTCCTCTCTTTAAAATTTCGCTCTGTAAAATTTTAATCCCCACCTTCACCTTTAGGCCTTCGTGTTCTTCTTTCTTCTGTTACACCTCTCTCTAGAGCTTTCATACATTTCTCTCCCACACTTGTTTCTCCCTCCCACACATACACTCTCACTGAAATTTTGTTTTTTATACCCGGAGTTATTTCTTTTTGAATGTGGAGTTCTGATAATTTGGATCGTGATTACGATTCCAATGTAATAAATTATAACCATGGAATATTAGTGCTTGAGTCTTTTTATTATATATATATATATATATATATATATATATATATATATATATATATATATATATATATATACAGGGTGTTCATTTAAAAAAATTATAACTTTATTTGTACTTGCGATACAAATAATTTGTAAAAAGGATTAGAAAGAAGTAAATCTATATTTTTTAAGGTTTTATTGAAATTTTACTTAAGTTTCCATATGTTCCGCCATCATTAGCAATAAAAAGGGTAATACGATTTTGCAGTTCACGGAAAACATTTGCCAACTGATTTACAGTAATGCCTGAAATCACATTAGTTATTTTAGCTATACTTAAAACTAGGTACATTAAACTTTATAACATTTTTACAGAGGATTTCCATCGCAAATACAAATAAAGTTATAAATTTTTTAAAGTGCACACGAACTTTATGGACACCGTGTATATATATATATATATATATATATATATATATATAATATGGAGAAAACAACTGAAAAGTTGCAAATTAAAAAAATTGAATGTTTTTGTTGTGAAAGTATTTATTTATATATATATATATATATATATATATATATATATATATATATATATTTGATATTTCAGATCTGCCCCGATCGTTCGTCAGAAATAAATTAAATAACTGTATTCAGAAGTTTGAAGGAATAACTGACTTGTATCATTCAATATCTCATAAAAATAGTAACATTTTATTATTACCAATCAGAGTTTGAATTTTCTCCATCCATGATAATCGCTTATACTTTCAATAAATGCCCTTGCATTGAACGACTACTAAGGCTAAAGTTCACTTCAGATCTCAAGTTGAACTCGGATATACAATCCATCGCTAAAGACACTGGAAAAAATTGTCGATTTCTTTTTATTTGGCTCCTCAAAACGTCTTCTGCCCTTACAACAGTAAAAAACGAAGCAGTATTTTCCTTAAGCATTTTACCCCAAGGCAGCGTTCTGGGTATATTTTGTAATGTCAACGAACACTCGTTGCAACTTTCATAATTTCAACGAATACTCGTTGTCACTTTCGTAACGCTTGTTGTAGTAGAGACTTTGTAATGGCAGTTACAACTATAGTAACGCCGTCGAACAATACTGGCGTCAGACGCCTTCGAATATCACTAATCGCACTTGTTCAATAATACTCGGTCGAATAGTAATCCGTATGGTGATCCGAATAGAGAAATAATATAGTGAATAGAGAAGAGAAGAGCGGTCCGTATAGTAATAGAGGGTAGACTAGAAATGGCGATCAATTAGACACACGCTACTTCCCATATATGCGTTTCCTATATGGTCACGTGGTCCACTTAATTTCAATAATGGGATCGCCCGTGTTTGTTCACTGGCGATCTCTGTTCAATCTCAAGTGTCGGCAGCGACACTTTAGTCTTATATAACCGCATAGCGACAAACTACATCTGCCAGCAAGAGGTTTTGATGAGCGTGGATCCACCTCAGAATTGCTGTTGTTCCCAGGTTCACCCTGACCCGGGGTAGTAGCACCTGTTAGTGTCTCACCTATAGACAAATGGTGAACCCCCAAACTGGGGACAAAACATGAAATATAAAAATACATTGCAAAAAATTACGAAAAATACATTTTTATAGTAAAAAAAAAAAAATTACCAGCAATACATTTTGGATAAGAAAATTTACGAAGGCTCATAAGAAAATACAATTTTTGCATCAAATGAAACATGGGGTTTGATATGCCGTTAAACAATTAATTGCTGCTGTTTCCAGGTCACCCAGACCCGGAGTGATAGTACCTGTTAGAGTTCCATCTATAGACAAATAGTGAACATTCAAACTGTTGTCAAAACACTGTGAAAGTATAAAAAATACATTTTTTTAGTGAGGGTACCAACAATACATTTTCACAGTAAAAATAATGCCATCAATACGTTTTTGTAAGAAAAAAATGCCAGCAAAACATTTATGTGAAAGAAATTGCGAATGCTTCCAAGATAATTAAATTTCGGCATTAAATAACCCATAAGGAGTTGAAATACCGTTAAACTGACTAACCAAACCAAGTAAGGCAACAAAGCGACTAAGACGCAGATGGTTACTGAATGTATCAAAATATAAGAAAAAATATTATTGAGGAGAAAGAACAATAAAATACAGAATTTAAGATGGCAGAAAATAACGATTGATATTGCATTTAAATTTTTAAAGAACAAATTTGACTGGAAAACAAGAAACCAGAAGAGACCTTGACGAGCAAGAAGCATGAAAAGAGGAACTGTCAGCATAGAACTTACGGTTCTCTCTCTCTCTCAGTCAGTTTCTTTTCTCTCTCTGTTTCTGCCAGTCTCGCTCTTTCTTTCTCTCGCACTCTCTGTCAGTTTAATTTCTCTCTCTCTCTCTCTTTCTACCAGTCTCGCTCTCCCTCTCTCTATGTTTCAGCTTCTCTTTCTTACTCTTTCTTTCTGTCAGTCTCTCTCTTTCTCTCTGTCTCTCTATCTTTCTCTTTTTTATCAGTCTCTCTTTGACAATATCTCCCTTTCTCTCTATATATATGTCAATCTGCCTCTTTCTCTCTCTCTCTCTCTCTGTCAGTTTCTTTTCTCTCTCACTCTCTCTTTCTGCCACTCTCGCTCTCTCTCTCTCTCTCTGTCAGTCTCTCTTTCTGTCAGTCTCTCTCTTTCTTTCTTTCTTTCTCTCTGTTAGTCTCTCTTTCTCTGTCTCGCTTTCTCTGTCAGTCTCTCTCTCTCTCTCATTCTATCAGTCTCTCTCTATCTCTTTCTGTTTGTTACTCTCTTTCACTCTTCCTGGCTCAAACTCTACAGCCTTTACTGTCTTTTCCCCAGGTTTTCCTATTTTCGATTTCGCTTTTTTCGGCTTTACTTTTTCTTCACGGTTGTCTCTTTTTCCTCTCTCTCTCTCTCTCTCTCTCTCTCTCACACACACACACACACACACACACACACACACTCACTCACTCACTCTTTCTCTCTCTCTCACACATACACTTACTCACTCTCTCTCACACACACTCACTCACTCTCTCTCTCTCTCACACACACACACTCACTCACTCTCTCTCTCTCACACACATACTCACTCTCTCTCTCACACACACACATACTCACTCTTTCTCTCACACACACACTCACACTCTCTCTCTCTCTCATTCTCTTTGTGCTTCTCTATTTTTCTATCTATTTTCCTCTTTCTCTTTTCCTCACACTGTCTCTTGGTCCACATTTTTCAGTCTTTTCGCAAGTCTCTCTCTTTTCCGTCTATTTCTTGAAGTTTCCTGTACAACCTGGTTTCTCTTTTTTTCCCCGCCTGTCTCCCCCTCTCTCTCTCTCTCTCTCTCTCTCTCTCTCTCTCTCTCTCTCTACCAGACTCACATCTTGTTCTGTTGTTCCGACAGTCTCTCCCGTCTCTCTTATTTTTCAGTCTCTCTCTTTCTCAGTCTTTCTGCCCACGTCGTTCTTTGTTTTTTCGCCATCCTTTCCTTGCTCTCTCTCTCTCCTCTCTCTCTCTCTTTCTCTCGCTTTATCCCCCTAACAAACGCTTCCGCTGCCTTGTCACCCACCCGCTTGCAAAAAAACAAAAAAAAAACCTAGACCAGACCTTCGTAGTACCAACACCCGCCCTCAATGGCCCCTTTTGTTCTCTTGAATGTTTGACACAATAAACACACATAAATCTATCAGTAAAACTATCCACACCCAACGACAAAAAACGCGCCGAACACAACAGACAATAATAATAATAATAATAATAATAATAATAATAATTTTTAATTCAAGCGGAGAAAGCGAGAGTGAAGAATAAAGTGGTGAATGTTTGAAAAATAAAGAAGAAAATGGGCTAAAAAAAAAGCAAAAAGAAACAAGAGAAGTAATAAGAAGAAGAAAAAAGAATGAAAAAATGATCAAACGTATTGAAGCCAGAAAGGAGAATACGCAGAAGGAAATCATTAGAAAAAGAGGAAAAATATGTAAAAAAAAACAGAAAAAAAAAAAGGTAGACGCGTTTGGGGAGGAGAAAAAAAAAACAAGATAAAGCAAAGACCACTGTGACAATGGCTACAATAAGAAAACGAGTACAATAGCCAAATATATACTAGGATCTTACACATAAATTATCAATCTCTAATGAGATTCCTCTTGCAGTCGCTAAGAAGTTCAACATATCTCAATGTCGTTTGTCACGGTGTGGCCCACAAGGCAAACATGTTTGCAATGTCTGGCACTCATTTACATCTATCTATCTATCTATCTATCTATCTCAGCCTGTTTTTTATTTATCTATCTATCTATCTATCTATCTCAGCCTATTTTTTATTTATCTATCTATCTCAGCCTATTTTTTTATCTATCTGTCTATCTAGTTATCTGTTGAGCTATCTGTTTAACTGTCTATCTATATATCTATCTCGGTCTAATCATTATCTATCTATCTATCTATCTATCTATGTCCAACCTTTATCTAATTATTTGTGCTCATCTCTCTCTATCTATCTATCTATCACTCTCTATCTCTCTCTCTCTTTCTCTCTATCTATCTCTCTATCTATCTATCTATCTATCGCTCTATCTCGGTCTAATCATGTATCTATCTTTTTATCTATCTGTGTCTAACTTTTATCTAGTTATTTGTGTCCATCTCTCTCTCACTCTCTCTCTCTCTTTCTCTTTCTCACTATCTCTATCTATCTATCTATCTATCTCCAGACATATATATATATATATATATATATATATATATATATATATATATATATATATATATATATAGGGTGTGATGGATAAATTGCCGTCTAAATTACGCAAAAATGATATCTCTTTTAACAGATATATTTACCAAATTTATACAAAAATATCTTGAAACACTAAAGAGTAAATTTATTCAATAAAATCGCCATTGGCTTCAACCACGGAATCCGCAGCGTCTCTTCGGAACGGTCTCCTTGTTTAAGTTGGTGAATGATGCCATAATCTTTGCCTTCAGTTCATCTTTGGTGCTTTGGCGATCTGTCGCTCAACTGCATCCAACACATAATAATAAAGGGCGGTGCAGTCTCTTGGAGTTAGGTGACCAGGTGTAAGGGGTGATGTCGACGCAGAAATTGTCCGACTGTCATGACTGCGTTCTCCTGCTTGTGTCGCATGGTGCAGAGTCCTGTTACCAGATATAGGGTCTTTCAGAAGCCACCCTATTTACCCAGAGCGGCACTACCTCATCAAGGCATTTGATGTAGGCTTCCGTGTTGAGTCTGAGGCACTCGTCGAAATATTTGTGTGTTCTTATCTTATCAGAACGATCAAAGCGAGTTTTTTCTTAGCCGCCGTCCATTCATAATCACCATTATGATGTAGGCCTCCGCATTGAGTCTAAGACGCTGTTTGAAAATGAATGGCGGCATAGCATCGCCATCAGTAGTGATCACTCCAAACACTTCCGGAATCACAATCAGATTAATCTAACTCTTTATGAATCCTTTGCACTCTCTCCAGATTGACACCCAAACACTCTGAAATGTCCGACGCGAATGCCAAGCAGGACAGCATGCTGTTTGCAAATTCCTGGCGCAGTGAATTGGTTCATGGTGCACCTTTTCGCAAAGATGGTGCCCAATTGGCCCCATTAAACTGTGCAGTCGACAAAATCAAAAACAAATACCGCGCATGCGCGAAATAAAAAATAAAAAATGGCGACAATTTACGTATCCCAGCCTGTATGTATATGAGTTCAGGATCAATTAAAAGATCAAATATGTATTGGAATCCAACAGGATGATAAGTTAAAGAAAAAAAGGCAAACGTTTATCAATCTAATAGCAATTTTTACTTTTATTAATGATTCGTCAGACTGGGAAATGGATAAAAAGTTCAGAAAATCTGGTTTATCTATCTATCTATCTATCTATCTATCTGTGTCTGTATCTATCTATCTATCTAGCTAGCTATCTTTCTATCTAATTCAGTCTGTTTCAATCTGTCAATCCATTGATTATGTTCACGTTATATCTATCCATTTATCTATCTCGGTGTAATCATTATCTATTTCAGTCTGTTTTATCTATCTATCTATCTATCTATCTATCTATCTATCTATCTATCTATCTATCTATCTATCAGTGTCTGTTTCTATCTATCAATCTATCTACTTATCTGTGTTGAATTATCTATCTATTTCTCTCTCTCTCTCTCTCTCTCTCTCTCTATATATATATATATATATATATATATATATATATATATATATATATATATACGGGCTGTCCATAAAGTTCGTGTGCACTTTAAAAAATGTATAACTTTATTTGTATTTGCGATAAAAAATAATCTGTAAAAAATGTTATAAAGTTTAATGTACCTAGTTTTAAGTATAGCTAAAATAACTAATGTGATTTCAGGCATTACTGTAAATCAGTTGGCAAATGTTTTCCGTGAACTGCAAAATCGTATTACCCTTTGTATTGCTAATGATGGAGGACATGGGGAAACTTAAATAAAATTTCAATAAAATCTTAAAAAATATAGATTTACTTCTTTCTAATCCTTTTTACAAATTATTTCTATCGCAAATACAAATAAAGTTATAAATTTTTTAAAGTGTTGTACACGAACTTTATGGACACCCTTTATATATATATATGTTTATCTCGGTCTAGTCAGTATATATGTATACCCTCACTCTTATTGTTCTTTCTTTTTTTGTTTCTATCTTTCTCTTTTTCTTCCTTTTATCTTTCTTTCATTCTCTTTCTTTTCTTATTTTCTCTCACCTCTATCTCTCTCTCTCTCTCTCTCTCTATTTCTCTCTATTTCTCTCTATCTCTATCTATCTCTCTTTCGTTGCATGTTACTTTTCCCTTCTTGCTATCTTTTCCCTTTTAATTTTGATCTCATTCTTTTATTCTTTGTCATTTTTCGCCCATTCTTTATTTTCTCTCTGTTTCTCTGTCTCTGTCTTTCTTTCTCTCTCTATCGGTTCATTTTCCTTAATTATGCCTCGCTTTTTTCTCTTTCTTTTTTTTTTCTTTTTTCAGTTTCTATGTCTTTATTTGCCTTTCTCCCCCCCCTCTCTCTCTCTCTCTCTCTATTTCTTGCTTCTATTTTTAATTTCCGTTCTTTTATTCTTTCTTTCTTTCTTTTTCTCTATCTATTTCTATAATGATGTTTTTTTTTATCAGTCTCTTTTTCTCTCTCTCTCTCTTTCTCTTTTTCTAGTTCTTTCTTTCGCTGTTTTGTTCAAGTTTTCTTTCTCTTATCCAGTTCCTTTCCGGCATTCTTTCTTTCTTTTTCCGTCTGTCTTTTTCTATTTCTTTCTGTTTTTCTTTCTTTCTTTTTCTTTTTCTCGCTTTCTTGTTCCATTTTCTTTCTCATTTCGGCCTTTTTCGTTCAACTTCATTTTCTCTCTATGCCTTTCTCTCTGCCTCTCTTTCCTTTTCTATTTCTCTTTATTTCTCTCGCTTTCTTGTTCCATTTTGCTTGCTCTTCCCTGTTAGAATATTTTGTGTACTCTAGTATTAGTGAGCCAACCCAAATGACTAGACTCACTTTATAGTTGCCCAAAAGAAGGTTACCCAATCAGGAGACGTGAAATATTCAATCCGTCGTGTATAAAGGCGGCCATTTTGATTACTCTCTCCGAATAACCAGTGCCAACCTGTCAGGCAAAAGAACAGAAGGAAGAACTACGCTCTGCTACTTTATCGAGATATCCACTGCTAGCCTGAACTACGCTTCCCTACTGTCTTCGAAATATTCACTGCCAACCTCTGGATTCTATACTCAAAGACTACCGTCATCATGAACAACATTCCCCACTTTCTTTCTTTCTTTCTCTCTTTCTTTCTTCCTGTCTATCTTTCTCTATCTCTTTCTTTTTCTATTTATCTTGTTTCTTTCTCTCTCCTCCTCTCTCTCTCTCTCTCTCTCTCTCTCTAATATACTGTTATGGATAATGTATTTCAACAGTTGCGTAACTGACCGCTTGATGTAAAGGGCATATTACTCTACAGCGAATTCAGAACAGATTCATTTAGCCTTTCGTTCATAGAACCTGTAATTTTCAAATTGTTGCTTTCGCGGTGATGAATGAGCAGAACACTGCACGATTCTTTTGAGCAACCAGCGGAAAGTCTGTTAACGTACGCTGACAATAAATCTTACGTTTCTCCGTCAATGAATATATATATATATATATATATATATATATATATATATATA
This sequence comes from Acanthosepion esculentum, assembly GCA_964036315.1. Lineage (NCBI taxonomy): Eukaryota > Metazoa > Mollusca > Cephalopoda > Sepiida > Sepiidae > Acanthosepion > Acanthosepion esculentum. The sequence goes on from OZ038483.1 coordinate 119,286,048, forward strand.
TATATATATATATATATATATATATATATATATATATAAACTGCAGCTGGTAAAGCTTACAAGCACATGTTGTACGAGAAGAATATTCAGAATCTAGGCGTTTACACCCGTCTACGCAGAAAATGAAAACTATCGTTACGAAAGAAAAGTAACGAGAAATAACGAGAAGTAACTAGAAATAACGAGAAGTAACGAGAAATAATGTGAAGTATCGAGAAATAACGAGAAGTAACGAGAAATAACGAGAAGTAACGAGAAATAACGAGAAATAACCAGAAGTAACGAGAAATAACGAGAAATAACCAGAAGTAACGAGAAGTAACAAGAAATAACTACAAATAACGAGAAGTATCGAGAAATAACGAGAGAAGTATCATATTCACAAGTTATAAACGATAATATAGGCTTTATGTTATTTCATTTTTTCAACATTTCACCTCATCAAGCCACTAGGACGCAAGAGGTTACTGAGTGTTGGTGAATATGAGAAAAAAATAAGCACTATTAATTAGAGAGTACAAAAAAGAATAGGAACAGAAGATAACGATTGACATTACATTTTTTTAGATCAAAGTTGATTGGTAAGCAAAAAGGCAGAAGGCGGATTCACAGCTAGAGAAGAAACCGTTAGCATAGGACTTACGGCTGCATTTAGCTATTTCCACTCTAAAATAATGAGAACTTGTCGGCAATCTACTATTTCACTTAAATTCCTAATGTCTAGGTACCATAGAAGAAAATTCATTTGCAAGTATTTATAGACAGGTCACTGGGAAGAAGTGTGAACAGAGCGATAAGGTAACTGATTTTAAAACCGAGCGAGTCTAGATTGTTTAAATAATTCTTTTTTTTTTGCGATTGAACATTGCATTAATATTTTTTTAGATAACAATGATATTTCCAGATGCAAATCTCACTATTTAACCTATAGTTGGGGGAGAAGTAATGTATTTGTACGTTTGCCAGCGTATTGGCGCGTAAGTGAATGCAACGTACTCGATTAGAATTAGAATTTGGTTATCCAATTTCTTATACTGACCCGATATCCATTACACCACCCGTACACATAGTGAGGAAGGACGGCTTGGAAAATTTAATACTCAAAGAATGTATTGACGGAAGGGGTAGAGAAAACAGCGAGCAACTTGCCTAATGAGTTTGTATGCATGGATAGCAACTAAGCGGTGTGTCAATGAGTCAAATGTTGTTTAGAGCTAAATGGATAGGAAATCGTGGAGAGCCATGATCACTTACGTTCTCAGGGAACACGGTCAAATTATGCCAAGTATATTGTACAGAATATTCTCAACTGTCTCACTGGGTATGCTAATAGCATTGTATATTTGATGTATAGTAAATCTTCTGTCAGCCATCACCATGTGTACAACACGATCAATGTTTTCCTCAGTTGGTGCAGTTATAGGATACCCAGACTTTGGGTCATCTTCAAGACTCTCCCTTTCCCTCCGACTGTAACAGGCATGTTAGCATGAATGAATAGCAGGCCACTCGTATTCGGGGATACCCGTCTAATAGGGCGACTAGCCATTCCCTCTTGCAGTCTTTTGCTCAGGCGCATTTGTATTTATTCAACACCCACAGAGCCCACCTGTGGTTTATACTGCATCTATGCAAAGATGAAAGAACGTGTTGTCTATCGTGATTGAACAAACCCAGCACGCTGAAGCCCTCGGCTACGTTGACTTGTGACTTCCTGCTAGCACAGCTATCAATGGCTTGGTATGTTTTCCAGGTACTTTCCAAAGCTGGGATCGGCCCCGATAACATCACGACGTCTCCTTACTGACAAATCGACCATGGTGAGATTCGAACCTGGGTCTCATAGACAGAAAGCCAACGCCCTAACCATACTTAGTGTGTACATAGGATAAAACAGACTTATGTCTGTTTATTTTATTCAAAATTTGTTATAGTTTTCCTCGGTGGTGGCAGTTGTAGGATATCCAGACTTTGGGCATCTTCAAGGCTCTCCCTTTCCCTCCTAAATTCAGCTGTATACTGTTGATAAAGCTGGCACGCCATCCCCTACTGTAGCAGCCATGTTAGCATGAATGTACTTGATAGCTGCATTGAGTATTGCTGACATATATGGTCTTGTGCCCCTTCTGTTTGTCTCAAGGTCCTTGATAAAATCCAGAGACGGATATGCAATGTAATTGGCCATGAACTGGCATCTCGTCTGCAGTCGCTCTCTCACACACGTGCCGTCGCCTCCCTCTGTCTTTTTTTAGAAATACTTTCACGGTAACTGCCCCGAGGAGCTGCTTTCTCTGGTTCCCAGATTTCATGAATTTAAGCGTTCAACTAGGCTGGCATCTCGCTCTCACCTTTTCACTGTCAAAACTGTTAAATGTAGCCATCTCTTCTACTCCAATAGCTTCATGTCTCGCACTTCTTGCCTGTGAAACTCCCTCCCCTTTTCTTGTTTCCCTGATAGGTATAATCTCCAACTTTTCAAATGTAATGTCAATCGACGTCTCCAGATGCCTTGATTTATCCCCTATCCTTCTCTTCATCCTTTCCTCTATCACTCCTATTTGGACTCACTTCAATCCTCTGTAACCCCTTGCGTGCTAGTGGCTTCCCGCCTTGCTTGGGGTGAAACGCTTAAAAAAAACTAAACCCAATGCTAAATTTTGTCCATTTTCAAGAGAATTCGCTACTAGGTACTTTTGAAGTCTTCTTTGAACAGTCAGGTGTCAGTTTACCTGGAAGGAAACAATGCAGTTATTAATAAGATGAGTTGGGATTAAATCATGCAGGATTTCACAGCTCTAGCACCACTCCTTTATAGTCAGCCTACGAACTTTTCAGCACACCCTCATATGCAGAACTGGATTTACGGTTCATGTAAACGTTTTTGTTACTTGGTGCGACAAGAGAACAACAGGAACGTAAATCTATTCGACAATTGGCCGACAAGGATTTAATAAAACCAACAAGGGAAACTCCAGAAAATAGATTTATATACTTTTTAATGACATCAGTTCCTTTTAAAAACTTTAGTGACCATCAAAAGCTGGCTGTTATTTTAATGTTAAATACGAAATACACACCAACGCCGACCGAGCAGAAATCGTCGTCATGCTAAGTTCCTTGTGCAGGATATTCTCAACACTCTCACAAGATATGCTAATAGCATTGGCTATTTGATTTATATGCAATCACCTATCATCCATCGCCATACGGTGAACAAGATCAATCTTTTCCTCGGTAGTAGCAATTGCAGGACGTCCAGAACTTGGGTCATCTTCAAGATTTTCCCTTTCTAAATTCAGGTGTCCAGTGTTGCACTGTTGATAAAGTTGCATCATCATCCCCTAATATAGCAACCATATGAGCATAAATGTCCTTGGGGTTCAGATGTCAATTTACCTGGACATAAACAATGCAGTTAATGCACGTAACATTTCACAACGCTAGCATCACTCCTTCATAGTGAGCCTATGAACTTTTCAGCCCACCCTCGTATTCTCTTCACGAGTAATGCCAACTCTGCAATGTCTAAACGCTATGCCTGTAAACGAACGGCATTTCAAAACGAGGTCATTCCCTTGACACCGCTATTGTGGCATACACATATGACTCCCTCCGCAATGTTTATTTACAAGATTATAAAAATATATAAAGCAAATACAATACAATATGTAGTCTTTAAAGATTTATTATTTACTATTTTATAAAGAAGTAAATTTGGACAGGAATATTTTTATTCAAAAATTTATAAAAAATATTACAAAATATGTAAACCAATTAAAAGCAATTTTTTTTATTTGCCTGTATTATTTGGTTACCTTTATTTTATACAGGGTGCGGCTGGTATTTGAGGGCAGATTTTATGGATTAGTAAAAAACTGAATAAATGAATATAATTATATTTGATTACAAACAAGGAAACATGAAATTTAGCTAACTATTATTTAATTTTATTCAATAAAACCACCACGAGCATCAATAACTGCCTCTACACGCGGTCGAAATCGGCTGCAAGTTCTGATTAATTGGTCCTTATTTATGTCATACATTACTCGAACTATTGCAGCTTTAAGAGACTCTTTGGTGTTATTAGGCTGTTTATCAACCTCCTTCGCAACAACGCTACACACATAATAGTCTAGTGGATTGAGATCTGGAGAGTTAGGAGGCCAAATATTGGCTGTGATGTGGTCGTACAAATGGTCAGCCATCCATTCTTGTGTTCGTAGAGCCTTGTGGGATGAAGCCGAGTCTTGCTGGAATATGTAAGGCCTGTCGTTTGCATATGTTGCCAATCCAGGGCTTGACAACTGTTTCTCGAACCTCAATGGTAAGTAGCAGCATTTACTCCAAGACCTTGTGGAAAAAGTGTGGTGGCATAACATGTCCTTCATTGCTAACAACACCCAATACCACTTGAAGGCAATCTTGTGCGCACCGCTCTTGGCACCTCAGAAGGATCTGAACAAAGACATCTGTCATTTCTTCTGTTACGTTTTTGATCGTGATCAAAATTTTTCTCATCTGAGAAAAACGCAATCACACCAGCTTCTGAGGGATTTTAAAGTTTGTTTAAAAGACTTTTGGATCTGTTTAATCGGTTTTCTTTTGTTTTTTTCTGACATAAATTAACCTCTCTTCATCACGTAGGACTTGTATCGAATGTCTTCATGAACACTCCTTCTGATCGTTTTTCAAACACATGCAGCTTTTTGGCAATTGACCTCATTGATTGACCTCGGTTTTCATCAATTGTCTGCTTGACTTCCTGAATAAATTCGGATGTTCTCACTTTATCAGAACGTGCAGAATGTTTTTTACGTTTTGATACAGACATTGGGAAACTGTCAGCGTCTTCTAAATTTTTTTATATCTTATGCACAAACGATCTTGCAACTCTGAGGAAACGTGCAACATCCAAATCGCTATGATCAGCCTTTGATGCCACAACCACAGCATGCCTTTTCATTTCATTTGTTATCATAGGGTTTGCCATTCTGGATTTCTGAAAAATAAAAGCATTAGAAGTTAGTGGGAAGCCGTATTAATCTTAAATCGGTATGTCCTCATATACCAGCCGAACCTTGTAAATATTGATTAATATCTTTATTGCCAATTCTCAAAAATGACGAAAATGTAAAAATCAACTCTCTTATTTTGAGGTTTTTATTAAATGTATAATGATCTCTTTTTTTAAAACAATAAACATCGCCGAGTAAATTAAAAGTGTATACAGTAATAGCCGTATCAAGGGCATAACCCTTCTTTTGACGAAACGTTTTGTTTTTTGTCTATCGTGGTCTTTTTGTGGGCACGAAGGATAAACATGAAAATGATCAGTGAACGAAATGTCAGAGTTTGTTATGGTGAAACACACCTAGTCTATAAATAGACTCTCCCACCTAATATAAGTAGGAGTCAGTGAGGGTCGACGGGAGTCGAATACGAAAGTAGTCAGCTACCACAACTAGATTACTCTGCGTAATACTTATTATAACAAGTTCCTAACGTTTTTGTACGTTGAACCTATTTAGGACCGAATTTAGTCCAAATACAGTTTCCACTGAGGAAATAACTCTACAACAGAGTTCGAGTTGGGACCTTAAAAGTACGGAGTTAAAGTACACTTTAGAAGGAACCAGAAACCCAATCCGAAAACAAGGAACAAGGGATAAAATTCTTCCCCCGTTCCAAAAAGCGGGGAGATGTGTGAACCGGCCGATAGGCGAACTATCAACTCCTAATTCAATGGTGAATGCTGGACAATTCCCCCAAGGATGAGAAAGAAGTGGAGGCAGCAGAAATGCGGTTCTACAGAAGGATACTGAGAATTCCATGGACGCAGCGTGTAAACAACAAGGACGTTTTAAAGAAAATGGTAAGCGAAGGAAAACTTATACACAAAATCTGCAAAAGACAACTGGAATTTCTTGGACACATAATAACAGATTTCGATTCGAGTATAAAACGGGCCTTTGCTTACCTTTTTGACACAAATGTACAAAGAAAAAGAAATAAAAGCGTAATTCTATAATAAAATAATAAGTATTTATATCTAGAGTAAACTAATTACCTATGCATTTCTATATATCAATTTAAAATTTGCCATGTAAATATTCAATCTTTCTGGCTGTAATTTTTTAAATTTTACACTGGTGAGTACTTCACCGCTGGTTGCGAGGAACAGAAACGAAACCTTTCACATGGCTTCAGACAGTGGTTAATCTAATTCCACGTTGGCTCACGAATTTGTTTTCTTCTTCCGTCAAAATTCCGAAGGGAGTGTGTGAAAGGAGTTATTATTTCACACTCACGACAACTTAAATGCTACATCGTCTATTTTTAATATGGCATGCGCATTCGTGTACACATGGACCGAGCCAAAGAAATTGTACAGCTGCATGCTTGCGTTTGTTTGGCCAAACAATTACCGGCGCAATTCTGAAGAAAGGTTTTGATATGTTTGTTTAATAAGCAATGGATACTAAGTTATAACAGCAATAAAAGCAAAAAGCAAAATGGATGAAATAATTTCCATGTTTGTATCGTTTTAGAATTGTAAAGAGAAATATTTACTGAGTTAACATGGGAAAACATTTTGAATGTGACAGAAAACATTTCTGTAGCTGGATTAACTAAAAAATGGAAGTGTGAGTTGAAGAATTGAACTGCATACAGGGATACTCTACATTATTATCAGAAATGTAGACATCGGTCGAGTGTAAACTTGAATAAAATAGATACACACTTGTGCAAATTAATTGAAACAACCGCTTTAGTTTCCTTTCTTTCATCATACGGTCAAATTTAGACCCACTTTAATGACAGAGTATAATCAGTTTCTATTTTTTCCTCAGATTAGGTCATTTGCAGTGGTGTGCAGTAATATGAATCTATTTTCGAGGTGTATGATGAAATTTGTTTAGCCTTGAAAAATATTGCCTCATCCGTGACTGAACCAGATTTTTATCACGTCCAGACACTATTGTCTCGGCTGTTGATTAGTTGTCCTACGGCCATTGTCTGCGATGGATGTTACTCCAAGGAAATGTGCGAAAGGACGAAGAAAGACCGGACCGTACAACGGCCGAAACGTTGTAATAAATATGACGACAAAGATGACGACAATAGTCCGAATAATGTAAATACTGTACCCTTTATTATTTACTGATGTTCCTATATTTATTCGCTAGTATCTCACCATATAATGAGGCCAATCTAAAATTTCTCCTGGTACCCTATACACCAGTACTATTTGCCACATGTTCAGGTCATCGTCGACTAAACCGCCTCCTCCAACAAGGGGATGGCTGCTGGCTAGACACCCAACATGCCATATTGTAGGGGTTAACTGCCATCTAGTACAGTGGGGTAGACTGGGCGTTCCATAGCTATTTAAGTACTCGGTACTGTGTTGAGCCGAGTCGGGGGTGTTCTTCCTCGACCGAAGTCAATATCCAGAGATGAGGTAAAATTCACCTCCCGCTCGATTAAATTACCGGCCATGTGTCCGTAGCCAGAGTTAGCCTTCAAGATGGTGGACATTGGCTGTGGTTTGACCTCGACAGTGACGGCCCCCCCTCAATGAATACCTCAACTGCTTTCAACCCGAATATGTGGAAGGGGCTGGTCAGGGGCTCAGCTGCGCAGCAACGCTACAACAACCAGTTATGGGGGCTGATGATGATGATGACGGCGATGATGATGATGATGATGATCACTGCGATGATGATGATGATGATGATGATGACGGCGATGATGATGATGATGATGATGACTGCGATCATGATGATGATGATGATGATGATGATGACTAATTTTGTTAATAAGCAACTTAAATCACTTCTTGATGATTTGACTATAAGTCTGCGCTTATGCAAGAATTTGATAATTAGCTTCTCGCATCCACATTACTTTTGCATAGAATATTATTATTAATTATTATTAATCATTATTATCAATAAAAATAATAATAATAGTCTACTGAAGAGCGCGACTTAAGAAAAGATAAAGCAAAGAAAAAATCACAGTGTTTGACAATGTTAAACAGTATTTCAACAAAGTGTCTGTGTTCACTATTTACATTATTCGGACTATTGTCCTCATCTTTGTCGCCATATTTATTACAACGTTTCGGCCGTTTCTTTAGGTGTTTGGAATGTTGAAACTTCAATCTTCCATGAATTTCTCACGTACATTCATATCCAAATGTAAACAAATGACAGCAAAATCGACCTTGCTAATCGAACGCTCCTCAGTGGCCGAAACGGTTAAGGCACGTCAGGCTATATGACAGTTCCGTATAGGATACAGGTTCGATTCCTGTCGGAGGACGAATATTTCCTATGAAAATTTCTCAGACATTCAGGCCGGTAAATACTGTTTATTATAAAACAAAGCATTTACTTAAAGAATGTATAAACATAAAAATGTCTTAAAAATACTTGTCGGACTTTGTCCATTTCATATATATATATATATATATATATATATATATATATATATATATATATATATATTAATGGATGTTTCATTAAATAATATAGCCAAGTTTTGTCTATTTATTTTAAGTAAGTTCCTTTCGTATTGTCTGATAAGCTTTATCACATTATCATTGAAAGACGAAAGGATATCACCATATTGATACATGTTTAAATCCAATCTAAGCTTTCAACTTACATAAGCCATTATCAAAGATGACAATTACATTTCAATATATCAACCAATACACGGACGAAACAATAATGATAGTCTGTTTTTGTTGCATGTAAAATTTCAAAGCAACGACAAACTCGTATATACGAGACGCTGAAGCGAAATTCGTGTCGCAGCTCGTGACGTTACACATGACCATGCGAGAGTGAAAATGAGAAGTATTAAGTATGGGAAACCGTTGGTATAAACCAATGGCTTCTGTTACCAATTATAGGCATTTAAGAATATTTGTGGAGATTTCGTAGTTCATTTTGTTCAGGTTAGGTTTCAACTGTTTTATGTATATAGCTTCAAGAATTTTTAGTTTTTGCTTATTGTTTTCATGTTTAAGTATAGTTGTGTTTTCAACAAAGAATTTTCCGGAATTGTGTACGCGGCCAGGCATGTTGTTTCCTTTCGTCTTTCAATAATAATGTTATTAAGCTTATCTGACAATATGAAAGAAACCTACTTAAAATAAATAGACAAAACTTGTCTATATTATTTAATGAAACATGCATCAATGAAAAATTGCTGCCTAAATATACACAATATATATATATATATATAGATAGATAGATAGATAGATAGATAGATAGATAGATAGATAGATAGATAGATAGATAGATGTATTATTTTAGCAATGAAATGATTGGGGAGATGATGTCCCCGAAAAAGAAGGAATGATGTTAGTAGGAACTGTCCACCCTATAAAAATAAGAGTGATCGCTGTATTCTGTCTCCCAACAAAATCAAGAGACTCCCTCGTTAGACTTGGACTTGTAAGCGGCAAAACGGAGGGAACGCCGCCAGCGTGAATTAATGCAAATGAAACGTGCTTAATGTGATGGTGATCTTGTTTATCTTAGTTGATTAGTTGGTAAGAGGAATTAATCAAACTGCTTAATATTAATCTTATGGAAATATATTTAAATATATACGTCTCCCCAAAAGTTGGTTGACAAAGTAAACTGATTTTTATGTGGTGTATAATAATAATAATAATAATAATAATAATAATAATAATAATAATAATAACACGGGATATTTTTTCTTTAGATGAAACCAAAGTAAGAGCTTTCCACAACCAGTAGATTGACATGGCACATTTTTATCAAGATTTGAGGACTCGTTAGTAGGTAGATTTGTATACGTCCATAAAACAACCCCATTCAGTAACTCTGTACCTTTAATAGTTAAAAAAAAGTGGCATCCTGACACGTAGGGTCAGTACTGACGCTGGCCGTCAAAGTTGTTCATTCTGATATGCCCCCCGTTGTGTTGTTTGATCATGGAGCAGGCAATGGTCGAGTTTTCGTCATCAATTATAGCGCTGGTTTGATCATGTCGAAGCTACGTCACAAAGGCAAAAATAAAACATATTCTTTGCAGACGAATTGAAGAAAACGCAGGAATTTCTTCAGGGTCTATTATCTATATGATATTTACCTGACACAGGGACGGGCCCTGTGTCAGGTAGTATCACGGCTATGACTATCTTAGACCAGCTCTGACCAGCTCTGACCAGCTTGAACAAACTATGACCAGCTAAGGCCCGCTTAGACCAGCGGCCCGAGTGAAAACACTCGGGTCTCCACGTTAAAAACTGATTTTGTGTCACAACCTGACTCAGTGGGGGGAGGGGGCAAGTAAATATCTATTATCTATGTGTTCTATATCGTTCTTTGTACAAAAATATTAACCCTTCCCACTTTGAATTCTATTATGACACTTTGCTCAATGTAGCTAAATATGGAACAAGGGAGTTCTCTTTGGCAGCAAGTCACGTGGGATTCGGCAGCTTCTCATGCTGTATGGTCTCGTCTGGGTCTCTAGCCGGCGACTCTGAAACCGGATTTTGGTCGCTTCAGTGTTCTGCTTATATTGACTTTAACCCAAGGCTGCATGAGGGTCGACTGGGTTAGGAGAATCGGTGTTTCCATCTTCCAACAAAAGTTCTTTCTTGTCTGGTTTTGGAATGTTAATCATCTCCCCAAATTTGCTAGATCCCTTTTTCAAATGGGCAGCAGTCGCAGTTACTGACCCACCCCAATAAATCCTTCCTTGTCTTGTTTGTGCCTCGCACTATCACTTCTGAGTGGGCGTAGGCAATTCCTGCAACCTTCTCTGTATCTCACCTACGCCTGTCACCTCAGTATTCATTTTGATAAATCGCATGGAGTGGCTTGACGTGTGGTCATTAAATAGTATTATCGTTTTAATTTCTCGTCAGCAAATTTTTCCCAGCCTGGTCATGTACATAAAATGAGAAGTTTATCAGCTGTTTCCTCCTGCAGCTGTCCTCATATCTTGTTAGCTCAATCACAGTTTAAGAACCCTGGGCTGGGTCCTTACGTAAAGAAATTATATTTCTCGACTTGTTTACAAATTCCACTTTTTGATAGGTAGAATAAATTAGTTTGTTTTCTTTTCAATTCTGCCTTCAAAAATGACCAAATATTATCTTTTCAATCGGTTTCCTTTTCGGCTGCTCCCTAGGAGATGTTTTCGTAACTTACGCTTTGAGGCAACGCCATCAATCAATTTTCAGCCCAGCTTTTTCCAGATGGCCTCTGTGGTAATATCTTTTCCCCAAATCAAAAAAAGTCACTTTCCTCAAGCCGTCACTACTTTAAAAAAAATAGTCTTTCAACATTAAAAGCAATTTCACTCTTTCTCTCAGTCTGTCTATCGTTCCATTCTTTAACCCTTTTCGTCTTGTTCCAATTAATAATTTAGTTGTAACCCTTTTCTTTCCGTTTTCCAGTTTCACTGCATATCCGAGTAAAGGTTGAGACTGCAGAGTTGCTGAGGTCTGCGAGGATACTGGGAAAGATACTGGACATTTGAGGAGAGTTGCTGTCACTTAGTCTTGAATGTAAGACATACATTTAATACCGTTTAAAATCATTTCACTCTAAGCAAGAATATAAAGCCACTAAGGCGCAAGGAGTTACTACTTGTGAAAGAATATGTGTAAAAGAAAACCATTATTAAGGTTTTTTTTATTGATTTGTTTGTTTAACAGCATATTAACTCGTTATGGATCAATTAATACCGAAACTTAATTTTCTTGGGGGCTTTGAAGTAATATAAATATAATATATGTTATTCTGCTTTCACAATTGAATACATGGTAGATAATACGCAGCTTTAGTACATACAAATGTTTGTTTGGACATTATGATTAGAGGCGGTGATATGTGTGTTTTATGTTGAAGTTATATTTTGGGATGCAGTTTGATTTTTTAAAGAAATTGTAGGATATTATATGGATTAATGTCATGAAAGGTTTTTCATGTTAGTTGTTTGATTGGTTGATTATTTTTAGCAACATATCATATTTAGGTTATTTAATGCCGAAATTTAAATAATTTGAACGCATTTTATGGCTCCAGTTAAATATATTTTGAACGCAATTGTATGACTTCAACTGCAGGTAAACTATATTGTTGGTCATTTTGCTATAAAATGTATTGTTGGTCATTTTGCCATGAAACGTACTGTTGGTCATTTTCCTATAAAAATGTATTGTTGATCATTTTACTATAAAATATATTGTTGGTCATTTTACTATAAAATGTATTGTTGGTGATTTTACTATAAAAATGTATTGTTGGTCAATTTACTATAAAATGTATTGTTGGTCATTTTACTATAAAAATGTATTGTTGATCATTTTACTATAAAATATATTGTTGGTCATTTTACTATAAAATGTATTGTTGGTCATTTTACTATAAAATGTATTGTTAGTCATTTTACTATAAAAATTTATTGTTGGTCATTTTAATATAAAATGTATTGTTGGTCCTTTTACTATAAAATGTATTGTTCATCATTTTGTTATAAAATGTATTGTTGGTCATTTTGCTATAAAAATGTATTGCTGGTCATTTTACTATAAAAATGTATTGTTGGTCATTTTGCTATATAAATGCATTGTTGGTCATTTTACTCTAAAAATGTATTGTTGGTCATTTTACTACACATAGGTATTGCTAGTATTTTTTACTATAAAAATTTATTTTTATACTTTCATCGTGTTTCGTTTCAGGGTTCACTATTTGCTTATAGCTGGGACCTAACACAGTGTCAGGGTGGACCCGAAAACATCAGAAATGAACAGGTAGTTCCATGATCCTTAAAACCTTCAGTCTTCCGAATAGAGTCATTGCTGCCGGACGTAGTTTATCGTCATATCCAGGACTGGGAACTCTTTGGAGTATACGAGATGTCCCAAGGAGTGTAGTCTTCTGTAAGTGGCCAATCTTGACATTAATATCAATATGTCTCCAGTCACTTTTGGACTTCAATACTTGTGGTACTCAAACCACTAGCAACAATATACGATCACTTCCACTCCTTTCATTCACCACGATTTGTACACTTCCTATTTTAAACTATCATAGACTTTTTTTCTCAGTTAACATAAAATATCTTTTTTCACTAGGGTATCGTTTCTGGGACAAACAATATCTCTGCTAATGCGTGGGTCTTTGTTCTTTATTTCTCACCACAATGTCTGGGTTGGTCTTCCATACTTCCTGCTTACATTGGATAAAAACATCCCACAAAACTTTGTACTTGTCATCTTCGGTTTCTCCGTAACAAGTTTATTATTATTATTATTATTATTATTATTATTATTATTATTATTATTATTATTATTTATTTATTTATTTTGTTTTCTGTTTTATAGACATTTCCTTCTGGGCCTCAACCTGAGGCCTGAAATAACTTCATGACATTTTCCATTGGTCATTTTTATTAAAAAAAAATAAGATTTCATATATTTTGCATAGATAAATCTCTTCGTAAAGTGTGAGCTGTATACAATTTTTTGTATTTCTTTAAGGCATAGGCTACCAATATTCCCCTTCAATGAGTCCATCGGATCCTTTTTCCAATCAATCCAAGTGCTCCAACTACAACTGGAATTATTGATATCCTTGTGTGCCACATTTTTCTGATTTTCACTTCAAGATCATTGTATTTTGATAGTTTATCTTCAAAGATACATTACAATAGGAACTGCCAAGTCAAAAAGAAAGCACATTCTGTTATTTTGGTCATTGATGACAATGTCTGGGCGATTAGCTTTGATTGTTCTGTCTTTGTGTATTGTAAAATCCCATAAGATTGTAACAGGTCCTATCTCTGTAATCGGGTCTGGGTGATATTCATACCGGTTATTTGCAGTTTCCTTTCCGTAAAAGTTGTATATTTTCCAGTGCAAATATTGACCCACTCTGTCATGTCAGGTTTTATATTCAGTGGGTGCTAACATCGTGTAACCTGATACAAGATGGTCAATTCTTTCTGGATATTTACCACAGAATCTGCATTTTGGACTAACACGTGTTCGTATTTTTTTTTCCTTTTCAAGACATAAATTATATAAAAATTGTCCTAAAGTTTTCCAAGCATTTTCGGCTATACTTTTAGCCATTATCAAGGATGAATTTTATTTTACGTTTGACAGAATATATCCATTATTTTATGTATATATCTAGCGTTATAGGAATGTTTTACTTTCCAGCACATTGTTAATAAAACTAAATCTACTCATGGGTAACGTTTGGAATAATAGTATATATATATATATATATATATATATATATATATATATATATATATATATATATATATATATATATATATATATATATATATATATAAAAGGGAACATTGAAGTCAAAACCTAGAGGAGACAGTCTGTTTCATGCTAGACGCAATCGTGGTTTTGACTTCAATGTTCACTTTTATATTTACACACGCTCTATTTCTGATATTGAGCACTTCATCCCATAAATATGGCATACCCTAAGACTATATTTTTTCATATATATATATATATATATATATATATATATATATATATATATATATAATAAATTAACTGATTTAAAAATGTGATTTATATATTAATTGATTTAAAAATATGGTTTCATCAGTAAATTTACATTGAGCACTGTTTTGTAAAATAAAAATATCAATAAGAACACCGGATTATATATATTACTATTCTTACTTTTTTTACTATACATATATATATATATATATATATATATATATATATATATATATATATATATATATATATATATATATGTGTGTGTGTGTGTGTGTGTGTGTGTGTGTGTGTGTGTGTGTGTGTGTAGGTGGAAACAGATCAACATGAAGCAGTGTCTGTTTCATGTTTCAACGCCATCTTCAGGCTATGAATTGAAGCATGATATTTTTGTTGGTTTTCATTCTTTGTAAGTCTAATTGAGAAATTGGTGTTCGGAATCACATTTAATAGGCTTCTTTTTTTTTCACATTAACAATGAACATGTCTGGAAGTATCATAAACTCCCAAGTAGAACTGTATATTAGAAATGTATTGCTGATATCTTGCAATAGAAATGCATTGAAAATAACGCAGAATAATATTGCCAATGTTCGGGCGAGAATATATACTGTCAGAGGAGGTATATATATATATATATATATATATATATATATATATATATATATATATATATATTAATGCATTTGTCATTAAATAATATAGACAGGTTTTGTCTATTTATTTTAAGTAAGTTCCTTTCGTATTGTCTGATAAGCTTAATAACATTATCATTGAAAGACGAAAGGAAAACACCATATTGATACATGTTTAAATCCAATCTAAGCTTTCGGCTTACATAAGCCATTATCAAAGATGACAATTTTAATAAATCAAACAACACATATACGAAACCACAATAATGGCCCGCCCTTGCTGTTTGAATAAGCTCAAAGTAACGACAAACTCTTATTTACGAGACAAGGAAGCGAAAAACGCGTCATAGCTCGTGACGTCACACATGACCACGCGAGAGTGAAAACGAGAATTATTAAATCTGGGAATCGTTGGTATAAACCAATGGCTTCTGCTATAGATTATAGGCATTTAAGAATGTTTGTGGAGATTTCATAGTTTATTTTGTTCAGGTTAGGTTTCAACTGCTTTATGTATATAGCTTCAAGAATTTTTAATTTTTATTTATTGCTATCATGTTTAAGTATAGTTGTGTTGTCAACAAGGATTTCCCGGAATTGAGTACGCGGGCAGGCATGTTGTTTTAAATGTCTTAAAATGCTAGAGTTATCATTTAAATGTAGAGTTAAGCGCCTTGAAAACGAGTTTGTGGTGTGACCAACATAAATATTATTTAATCCATTGGAGATACACTCTCCCAAAGGGCACTTGAATTTATACGCTATGTTAGTTTTTTGCAAATCGCTAACAATCATTCCCAATGGTTAATTTGGATATACCAGATTCAGTGTAGTATATGATTAACCTAATTTTATTTTTTGCTCGGATCTGTTGTAAACAATACGAAAGGAACTTACTTAAAATTAGGTATGTCCAATATTTCGCTAAAAAGTGGTATACCTTGACGACAAAAGGTCCCCAAATTGATAAAACAATTTTTAAGGTTTAAATATTTATGTTGTTATTAAAGAGGAAAGACCAAAGTATTTTCTGAATATTTTTTCAGATTTTTTAATCCTTCCTATAAATGTTAAAAATTTTATTAAAAATCTTGTTTTTTTTTCGAGTCAAAAAATTTCGTAAAATCGAACTTATCGACATTTCTGTCGGAAAGATCATAGTTTGTTAGTTAAAAAATCATGAAAAATAAATTACACCTTTTTCTTTTGTTATCTTAGGAAATTTAGAATGATTAAAGTATACTTAATGTAATTTGAAAGAAACATTACTTACATTTTTAGCAGAAAATTTTTTAAGAGAGATATTTCCCACCAGGGTAGTCTATTTTCACAGGCGTTGATTGATGTACGTCAATATATTCACAACTTACGGTACTGAAATTTATTGTACGGTACCGCCAAAGTGATATAATTCGTTCTAATTTTAAGTGAATCTGGTTAGTAGATATTTTTTTTTAAAATTCACTTTCAAATTTTTTTGTTTTTTTTTACCTTACGTTTGAGGAAGAATTCTGCACTGAAAATAACATTTAAATTATGAAAGAAAATCAAATTTTACAAGTAAAAATAAAACAGTAAAAAAAATACATTTTTTTAAATTGAGGTTTATTATTTCAGTCATGAAATATTTTTCTGAGAATATAAAAATTACATGAAACACCATTAATTGAAACGGGTTAACTTAATGAAATGAGATTTTATTTCTTTTTTATTAAGGCAGATTTTTTTCTATTTATTAATAATTATATGGCAGAAAATGAGTTTTATTTTATTTATTAATAAAATTAACATGCTAATAGCAGCTATGTTGGTTTTGTTTTGACTCGACAAGTATTTTTTAGTTTGAGTAGTAGCGAGCTAACTCCAGAAAATTTAAACTCCAAAAATCGTTTTAATTGATAATTTGTCGTGTGGATAATAATTCCAAAGTAATGTACAATGAATTTATGCATTCGATTTCAAACTTGAAAATTTGGGTGGACTTCCAAGGGCGTTTTTTTTTTGTAATTGTAAATAGTCGATATTTTCTTTTATCCCACTATTCGATTATATTTGAATAGAAAAAGAAAAAAATTGAAAATAATACGACGATATTCAGAAAACTTGACAAGCGTTGTTTTCTTGTTACAAAGCCATTTCTGAAGTAAAAAAAAAACTTGCTTCTATCAAAGGAAACTACTCATGTGACATTATTTCAACAATGTGCATCCGTACTTTCGTTGTAGACGATTTTAAATACAATTTTGGAATATTAAAAATTATTTTTAAAATAATTATGGTTGTCAGATTTTAATAAGCTTTCAAATTTATGATCTTTAAAAAGTAGAGAACATAATATATCATTTCCATAAGGTTGCAGAAAGAACTTAATGTATAAATATATAACAACCTTTTGTCATATTGTGTATTTAAAATTGAAAAAAAAAAGAAAATTAATGTAAAAATTTATTGTTCATCAAAAAAATTTTTTTCTTTCAGATAATAATTACCTTCGTATATATTATTCAGAAAAGCCATTAAAAACTTTCTTAATTAAATATTGTCTTAGTTTTATTGGGTTTTGTATTTTTACAATTGAGGTAAAAGTTTGGACAATTTCGGACATTTTTTTAACAAAAAAATCGATGATTTAGATTTTTCAGAGTTTTGTGCATTTAATTAAAAAAAAAAAATTGAGGTTGCAAATAAATTTTTTTTTGTGTTTTCATAAAATTAAGTTCGAGGGGGGTAACAGATATAAAAAAAAAATATTTATACCATGACTTTCAAAGAGACAAACATTTCTAAATTAAGTTCATTCATTTCTGAATAAGTTCTGAAGTTTTCATTAAAATCCAACAAGTAGTTAATTTTTACAAGAATTTCGAAATTAATGTGTCTTTCAACTGACAAAAAAACAACTAAAAAAAAACGCTAAAAAGGTCAAAATTGGACATACCTACTTAAAATAAATAGACAAAACCTGTCCATATTATTTAATGAAACATGCATTAATGAAAAATTTCTGCCGAAATTTAAATATATATATATATATATATATATATATATATATATATATATATATATATATATATATATATACACACACAATAAATTAACTGAATTAACATATGGTTTTTTCTCTACACAGTAATAACCACGTTTCCTCAGGAAATGGAACTAATGTCTTTAATTTAATAACAAAATTAAATTCGAAGCTTTTAGCTTCCATTTTTGAAACATGGTTATTCCTGTGTAGCGAAAAAAAACATATTTTAAATCAGTTAATTCATAATATTAATGCTCTGTATATTTACATTGAGCACTATTGTGTAAAAATAAAAAATATCTATAAGAACACCGGATTATATATCTTATTGTTCTTTCTTTTTATATATATATATATATATATATATATATATATATATATATATATATATATATATATATATATATATATTATGAAATGTACAAATCCGACATTTTAAGACATTTTTATGTTTATACATTCGTTTTATAGATACAAATATTTAAATAAAATAATTGGCGGACTTTGTCCATTTTCAGGTGTGACGTCATTTGTTTACATCTGAATGCGCTTTGAGCAGATATGAATGTACGAGAAAGATTCATGGAAGATTGAAGTTTAAAGACAGTAAATTTGAGCTTGCTAACCGAACTCTCCTCTGTAGCCAAATCGGTTAAGGCACGCCAGGCTAAATGACGGTTCCGTATAGGATACAGGTTCGAATCCTGTCGGACAGCGAATATTTTTTTGAAATTTTCTTGGACATTCAGGCCGGTAAAAGTTGTTTAATACTGTTTATTATAAATAGAGCATTTACATAAATATTTGTATGTATAAAAAGAATGTATAAACATAAAAATGTCTTAATATATATATATATATATATATATATATATATATATATATATATATATATATATATATATATGGGAATTAACACTATCCGTGTCCTGGATTACCTGTAATTTCTGTTGCAACTATGGTGAACGAGGCACGTTTCTGGCAGATAGTACGCTCAAACCCTCGGCCAGGATGACTAGCACAGCCATGGAGAGCTTACATGATAAAATGACTGATATAAAATATCAGAACACGTAATTTGTGAAAACTATTTTCATGAATATTTTTTATATTAGTTCTTTAAACGGCAATTGCTTGTAAAACAATTTACTATACCAAGCCACTCTAAAATCAGCGTATAAAAATTAAAAAATATAGATAGATGTATCTGAAGGACCCTGGAAACAGACAAACTAAGCACAGAAAACATCTTTTTATTTGGTTTTTGTTTCTAATCTCTCAGATACACTTAGAAAGGATTGTGCTGTTCGCGTATTTACTATTTGTAAAGAATGTTTTTTATGTGTAGTTTCTTTGTTTCCAGAGTCATTCAGTTACTCCTATGCATATTTTCTAGGTTATCTGCTGAAATTACAGTGGCCTGGTATATTACATTGTTCTGCGAGCAATTGCCATTTAGGGGACATCCGTTCGTTGTCCTGCAGTTACACGTGGGTTTGATTTGTGCGGGTGGTCTGTTGGTTTTTTTCCTGTTGTGTTTGTTAGCATTTATGCCAACTGTAGCTGGTTTTTATTAAGTTTTTTATTATCTTGTGGAGAGTGCTTGATGTGGAGGAAGTGTTTCTGTTTAAGCTTAATGAATGTTTTATCTACGATTATTTTTATATTTTGTTGTATGGTAGGTTGAACCATATGATGTTCTTTTTCTGATTTTTTGTTCTGTGTAGTGTGTATATGAGCATTTTCAGGAATCTACTATCTTTTTAGGGCCGTTTCATAGTCGTTCTTGGCTTCGTTGAAGATGGGTTCACTGGATAAAATTGTCAGAATGCTTGCGGTTAATCTGCTTGATTACTGATCTGATTGCACGTGGTTGTAAGATGTGTGTATGTACAGTGATTTGTCATTAGGTTTTCTGTATAGTTGATATATACCTTTTCTTAGGTTGAAGGTGACATCTAGAAAGTTCATAACTGCTCAGTTTCGAAACGTAAACAAAGCAATTTCTAAAGAAGTAGTGAATTTTTGTCTATTCTTCCGACATATTTTTATTATTTTAAATCTTATTGGATACCAATATATAAGTAGACGTTCTGTTCCTTTTTTTTTTTGGGTTGAGAAGGGGGCATTTAATAAGATTTTTCAGCTGTCCAGACCGGCAGACAAAATATTATATAGATAGATAGATAGATAGATAGATAGATAGATAGATAGATAGATAGATATGAAATGAAAACGAATCGAGTATAAATTTAAACGTTCGTAACATTAATTTAAAAGAGAGCTCAATAAAAAATAGAGCTGTATTTCTTATTTTAGGATAATTACAGCAACATGAAAATCAACGCTACATAAATGCAATCATGTTTCGATGTGTAGCAACACATCTCATCTATTGAATTTCCTAAATAAACTACAAACTAGTTATTTATCCTAAAATAATATGTGTGTGCGTTATTTTACAAAGCGTAATTATTTTTACATCTATTGTATTAATTAGTATATATATATATATATATATATATATATATATAGAGAGAGAGAGAGAGAGAGAGAGAGAGAGAGAGAAAACAACTAAAAAGTTGCAAATTAAAAAAAATGAATGTTTTTTTTGTGAAAGTATTTATTTATATTTTTTTATATATATTTGATACTTCAGATCGACCCCGATCTTTCTTCAGAAATAACTGTTTTTAGAGGTTTGTTTACAAGTAGCGTTCGTAGCGAGATGCGGACGTCACGAGATATGGAATGCAACTGTGTTCGAATATTTTTAACGTAAATCAAACTGTAATAATATTTTAGATGTTGTTTAAAACCAAAATTTAACTATATCTAAAAAAAATTTGTTTAACTATTGAAATATTTATAAAGATTTAAAATACCCAAGTCTTTATTTAACCCTAGTTTATATGTATCTAATTTTAAAATCCAGTATTTTTCTTTCTTTTTTTTCTGCGTGTGTATGTGTAACTGAAATCAGAATCTATCAATACACATTTACAGTTTTCTAATGAGTGTCCTGATTGATTAAAGTGTTCAGCTATGGGGGAATAAGGATTGTTTTGACGTATGGTTAGTTTATGATTGTTGAAGCGAAATCTAAAATTATTTCCAGATTCCCCAATATATCCACTATTAGGACATATTGTGCAGAATAAATTGTAGATTATGTTATGGCTATCACAGGTGAGGCGTGGTGGGTGTATCTTGATATTTGTGTTGGTTACAGAAAATACAGTATCGATTATTAAGTGTTTGCAAACTAAGCAACAAGGTTTGTTACATTTGTAATTTCTTGATTGGTTTGTATTGTTTAGATATTTGGTAGAGGTGAGGATAGCTGATAGGTTAGGTGATTGTTTCTTTGCATTAATGGGTGGTTTATCGAAAATGCCTTTGATCTTTTTATTTAACTGGAGGTTCTTGTAATCCTTTTTTAAATTGTGAATAAGTGTGTGGGAATATTGATTGGGATTAAAAACCATGGGAATCCGATTGTTGTTTTTACTTTTCTTGTATGTGAGAAGTGTGTTACGATTTATGTGCATAGTTTTATTTAGTGCTTCTTTTATTATTTTTATTGGGTAATTACATTTTAGGAATTGTTTTGTTAAGTTATTAATGTTGTATAGAAAATCTAGATGGTTGATCTAAAATATCAAATATATATAAAAAAAATATAAATAAATACTTTCACAAAAAAAATTCATTTTTTTAATTTGCAACTTTTTAGTTGTTTTTTCTATATATACATATTAAGAAAGTATACGTGGCTTCTCATTATGCTATATATATATATATATATATATATATATATATATATATATATATATATATATATATATGTCTGTGTGTGTGTCTGTTATTTTATAAAGCGTAATTATTTTACATCTATTGTATTAATTGGTATATATATATATGTGTGTGTGTGTGTGTGTGTCTTGTTATTTTACAAAACGTAATTATTTTACATCTATTGTATTAATTGATATGTGTGTGTGTGTGTGTGTGTGTGTGTGTGTGTGTGTGTGTGTGTGTGTGTGTGTGTCTTGTGTTTCTGTGTGTTTCTCTTTTTCTGCACATGTTTTTCTTTGCTAGTCATTTAAACTAATTTATAAAACCTTCGTTATATTGATTTGTTTATTTAAGACATTCGCCTGTTGTTTTTTTCCTTTTTTATTATTTTTTCTTTTTGTTTCTTTTTTCTTTTGCTTTCTTATTATTTTTTCTTTTTTTTCTTTTTCTTTTGCTTTCTTATTATTTTTTCTTTTTGTTTCCTTTTTCTTTTGCTTTCTTATTATTTTTTCTTTTTCTTTTTCTTTTTCTTTCTTATTATTTTTTCTTTTTTTCTTTTTCTTTTGCTTTCTTATTATTTTTTCTTTTTTTCTTTTTCTTTTGCTTTCTTATTATTTTTTCTTTTTTTTCTTTTTCTTTTGCTTTCTTATTATTTTTTCTTTTTTTCTTTTTCTTTTGCTTTCTTATTATTTTTTCTTTTTTTCTTTTTCTTTTGCTTTCGTATTATTTTTTCTTTTTTTTCTTTTTCTTTTGCTTTCTTATTATTTTTTCTTTTTTTCTTTTTCTTTTGCTTTCTTATTATTTTTTCTTTTTTTTCCTTTTTCTTTTGCTTTCTTATTATTTTTTCTTTTTTTCTTTTTCTTTTGCTTTCTTAATATTTTTTCTTTTTTTTCCTTTTTCTTTTGCTTTCTTATTATTTTTTCTTTTTGTTTCCTTTTTCTTTTGCTTTCTTATTATTTTTTCTTTTTGTTTCCTTTTTCTTTTGCTTTCTTATTATTTTTTCTTTTTGTTTCCTTTTTCTTTTGCTTTCTTATTATTTTTTCTTTTTGTTTCCTTTTTCTTTTGCTTTCTTATTATTTTTTCTTTTTGTTTCCTTTTTCTTTATCTTTCTTATTATTTTTTCTTTTTGTTTCCTTTTTCTTTTGCTTTCTTATTATTTTTTCTTTTTGTTTCCTTTTTCTTTTGCTTTCTTATTATTTTTTCTTTTTGTTTCCTTTTTCTTTTGCTTTCTTATTATTTTTTCTTTTTCTTTTGCTTTTTCTTTTGCTTTCTTATTATATTTTCTTTTTTTTCTTTTTCTTTTGCTTTCTTAATATTTTTTCTTTTTTTTCTTTTTCTTTTGCTTTCTTAATATTTTTTCTTTTTTTTCTTTTTCTTTTGCTTTCTTAATATTTTTTCTTTTTGTTTCCTTTTCTTTTGCTTTCTTATTATTTTTTCTTTTTGTTTCCTTTTTCTTTTGCTTTCTTATTATTTTTTCTTTTTGTTTCCTTTTTCTTTTGCTTTCTTATTATTTTTTTCTTTTTGTTTCCTTTTTCTTTTGCTTTCTTATTATTTTTTCTTTTTCTTTTGCTTTTTCTTTTGCTTTCTTATTATATTTTCTTTTTTTTCTTTTTCTTTTGCTTTCTTAATATTTTTTCTTTTTTTTCTTTTTCTTTTGCTTTCTTATTATTTTTTATTTTTTATTTTTTTATTTTTTCATTTGCATGACTTTTTCGTCACGTTTAAATCCGAATGAAAATTAAATAAAAAAAAACAAAACAAATAAAACGGACTTCAGCTGACTGAGTACAAAGCTAGTTAAGCAGGCTAATGCATATATACATGTTTTGACTACACGGTGTACACATGTAATTTCTACTTGTGCAATATCTAGAATAGTTGAAATGTTGATCGAGGGCGGAGCCGGTGGGACGACAAAGGCGAGTTTGAATGAGGCAAGAAAAGAAGTTCGGACTTCAAAGCGTACATGACATTAACGGTCTAATTGAAACTGGCCACGGCGATTGGGTAGGAGTGGCCGGTGCATGGGTACAGGTGGAGATGTGCGTGAGAAAACACCGAGGACCGAAGCGTTCTATCACACTCGGTCTCTCTATCTCTTGGTCTATCTCTCTCTTTCATCATCTCTCTCGCTCTTTCCCTATATATATATATATATATATATATATATATATATATATATATATATATATATATATGTGTGTGTGTGTGTGTGTTTGTGTGTGTGCGCGCGTTTGCGTGTTGATATGTTGGCAGTTGTAGTAGAAAGTTAATAGACTAACGAAGAAAAGATTTCTCAACGCACACAATAATTATTTACTTTTCAACATAAGGCACTTTGTAGATTCTATTCGTGGTAACACACAAACTTTCAGATCAACATTTAGCTAATAATTACGTCAAACAATCAAACTTTGTATATATATATATATATATATATATATCTTTAAGATTTTTTTAATGTTTATACGTTCTTTTTATAGATGAAAAAATGTCTTAAAAATAATTGTCGGACTTTGTCCATTTCATAATGTGTAACGTCATTTGTTTACATTTGCATACGCATCGAGCAGATATGAATGTATCAGAGAATTGTAGTTTAAAAACAGTAAAATCGACCTTGCTAACCGAACTAACGACTTTATCCACTGTGTCTTGTGTCCTCAAAAATAAAGGCGTTGGTTAGATCCAGTGACAGGACCCAAAGAGTGTGAGTTCAAAACCCGTTTAAGGCAATGGAGAACTTTCAGGGGGAAATTAACAGGAGATAACTGATAACTGACACCCATTAAACATGGCATGTGGAACTAGAACAGTTTACCCCAGTGAGCGAAATAAAGGGTTCAGTTCGACATTCCAACCATTTGACTTGAAAAAGGCCGGAGCGTACAACGGCTGAAACGTTGTAATAAATATGGCGACAAAGTTGAGGACAATAGTCCGAATAATGTAAATAATGTACATTTTTCTCTTGTATATAAATACTTCTCACAAAAAAAAATTCTTATATTTACCTTGATGAAGTTCCTCACAGGTCGAAACGCGTCAACCTTTTTTGTCTTTCTTCATATTGTCATATCTTTTTACGCCACAACTTGCTATTACGTTGTAAACGTCATCAACTTTGTTTGTTTTACTTGATTTAAATTCTTAAGCGTTTCGAGCTTCTTTGCACTGCTTTCACTCAAATTAAGGAGTGGCCAAGGCTGGCAACTGCTAGTCGAAATATTTCCATAAAAATAAATCATTCGTTTGGAACTACAAGTTTTTTCTTTTAATTATGCGAGGCCAGTTTTACTAATTTGAGGCTCCCTCTGGATCAGCATCGCCTCGCGTGTCTACTATCTGCTTCACAACCGAGAAGTGGCGCCTGGCTCAACGCAGTGCCCTCTTCATCTACCGGTACCCTTCTAGATGATGAGTGAACTCGGATCGGAGTCGCCATCCGTCTTGGACTCAAATTGTGTGAGCGTCACAGATGCAGATGTGGAGCCTCCATCGATGAGTTTGGTTTGCATCCTCTCTCCTGTCGTCGTAGTGCCGGCCACTTTCCGCGGTATACAGCAATTAACGACATCATCAAAAGAGGTTTAGATGCAGCTGGGTTCCCTTCCCAAATCGAACCCGTAGGCATCGACCGTGGTGATGGAAAGCGGCCGGATGGCATTACCATTTTCCCTTTTAAAATGGGGAAGTCCTTGATTTGGGATGCGATCTGTGCGGATACATTTTCGGCCAGTAATTTGATCAGGTCACCAGTTGAGCCGGGGTCCGTCGCACGGGACGCAGAAATAAAAAAAAATAGTTAAATATTCTTCTCTTACTGATAGATTTTTTTTTTTACTCCTGTGGCAGTGGAGACCTCTGGGGTTATTGGTCCTCGTTCGATGGCGTTTCCTTCGGAGGATTGGCACGATTGCGTTTCGATTAAGGGATGCAGCGTGTCTCACTGGCGATGGTTCGAGGTAATGCTTTCTCCATCACTGTGGCTGGTGATAGCAAAAAAAAA
>OZ038483.1:119322062-119382062 GCA_964036315.1 Acanthosepion esculentum
TGTTGAACTAAAATCGGAATCTATGAATAAACATTTACAGTTGTCTAATGAGTGTCTTGATTGATTAAAGTGTTCAGCTATGGGGGAATAAGGATCGTTTTGCCGTATGGTTAGTTTATGATTGTTGAAACGAAATCTAAAATTAATTCCAGATTCGCCAATATATCCACTATTGGGACATATTGTGCAGAATAGATAGTAGATTATGTTATGGCTATCACAGGTGAGGCGAGGTGGATGTATTTTGGTATTGATGTTGGGTACAGAAAATACACTATCGGTTATTAAGTGTTTGCAAACTAGACAACGAGTTTTATTATATTTGTAATTTCCTGATTGGTTTGTATTATTTAGATATTTGGTAGAGGTGAGGATAGCTGATAGGTTAGGTGTTTGTTTTTTTTTTTTGCATTAATGGGTGGTTTAGCGAAAATATCTTTGATCTTTTTGTTTAACTGGAGGTTCTTGTAATCCTTTTTTAAATTGTGAATAAGTGTGTGGGAATATTGATTGTGGTTAAAAACCATGGGAATCCGATTGTTGTTTTTACTTTTCTTGTATGTGAGAAGTGTGTTACGATTTATGTGCATAGTTTTATTTAGTGCTTCTTTTATTATATTTATTGGCTATTTACATTTTAGGAATTGTTTTGTTAAGTTATTAATGTTGTGTAGAAAATGTAGATGGTCTGAGCATATGCGTTTGATTCTTAGAAATGAGCTGTATACGATAGATTTTTTTAATTTAAGAGGATGACAGTTGTTGAAGTGTAGGAATTTATGCTGGTTTGTGGGTTTGTTGTATAGACTGGAAGAAAATGTATGTTTGTTTAATTTTATCATAACGTCTAAGAAAGGGACGGATGTGTATGAATGCTCCATAGTAAATTTAATTGTATCGTGGAAGTTGTTGCAGAAAGTATATATATATATATATATATAAAACAATTTTCGGTATCAATAAAGTATCAGGAAAAATAGTGGAGATGAAAAAAAGAGCATTCAAAGAAGTTTACAAATGCGCTCCAATTCGCTGAATAGTGATTGAATGTTGGATCAGAAAGATTGGATGCGAAATTGTCAGTCATCTTCGTATTTTATGGGGCACCCCTCAGAGGTACAAATAAATAAGTAAACAGGATTGTCTTAGAAAGGGTCACCTGGTATGCGGGAACGATAGACAAGTCCCAAGTGACAGGAAAAATGTGCTCTTGGGATGTCAACATTTCAGAGTACATTTTTGGATCGTATTTAAAACCGGCGAATCTAAAAAAAAAAAAAAAACATTTCCTTTCTTTTTTCCCTTTGATTTTTAGTTTTTATTTATTTATTTCCCTGACTGTATAGTTGATATTATTTTACTTTCATTAGATTTTTTTTTTCAGGTGAAGAGGTGAGCATCAGTGGAGATTGAGTGACAACAAGTTTCCACAACTTAAAAAAAATGACTTTTAACTCTTAGTCCAAACCGTACAAGTAACTCCCCATTGTCCCCGTGCAGACCCCGAATTATATCCAGTCATGGTGAATTCCCAATGCGGCACATTGAAGGTCTATTGAAACTCAACTTCACCCCCAACCTCATATATACGATCCATCGCTAAAAATGCTAGCAAAATGGTCTGTTCCCTGAGGCATTTGTAGTATTGAAACATGAAAGCCATTGTGTAGCGATTTTTAGCATGTTTTTGTTTTACTCTCATATAATAAATAATATTAAGCTCTACAATGTATTGAGCCCTTTTTAAAAAATTAAATTCTACAGACAGTGGAATTTTCCTCCATTTGTTCTGATCCAATGCCTGGACATATATATATATATATATATATATATATATATATATATATATATATATATATATATATATATATATATATATATATATTCACTGGGTGTCCATAAAGATCGTGTGCACTTTTAAAAAATTATAACTTTATTTGTATTTGCGATAGAAATAATTGAAGTATCATCTCTGCCTCAGATCAATATTTACTCCCTGTCGCTTCTATCTAGGACCAGTCATATGTGTGTTGTAGGAAAAATACTTATATATATATATATATATATATATATATATATATATATATATATATATATATATATATATATATATATATGATGGTTCAATTGAATTATTTGATTTTTTTGTACCTACTATTACCTGAGAAGGCACAATTTGACTGCTGAAACATGAAAGACATTGTGTAGCGATTTTTAACGTTTTTGTTTTAATCTCATATAATAAATAATATTAAGCTCTAAACTGTATTCAGCCCTTTTTTAAAAATTAAATTCTACAGAGAGTAGAATTTTCCTCCATTTGTTCTTATCCTATGCCTGTATACACACATACACACACACACACACACACACACACACACATATATATATATATATATATATATATATATATATATATATATATATATATATATATATATTACAAAGAGTTAATCATATCTTGAATCAATTAGCAATATTAATGCAATTATTGGCGAAATCCCTTCGCTATTAGACATAATTATAAGCATTATACTACTAATAATCCACTGAATGATGAGATCCTTATGTATAAAATGGATATGGTGTATTTTTTAATTCAGCTAGTACTTTCAAATGCTTCATGCATTCATCTTCGGGCTGTATTTTTTGCTTTAGAATCAAAACTGGAAGACGAAATAAATATGTTTTTCCGACCGAAACATGGTTTTAAGAATGAGCTATTTATTAACGGCTATGTAGTGTTGGAGCGTGCAAATCGCAACGCTAAAGTTCAAATATTACAAGTTAGAATTTTTTTAATTTTGTAATTTGGTAAATCTACGAATTTTTTATTATAAATGTTTTTCAGTTACCATGACATGAACTAAGTAGATAGTTCAATTAACAGAGTGATATGTCTTAGTTGTTTTTTTCTCAGGAATTCTTTACTGCAGATCAATTAACCGAAAAACACTTATAATTAAATTAAACTTATTAATTAAATTCCCGACCTGCCTTCTTCACGGTGAACAATGCGAAGACCATTTACAGCCTGACACGACAACATTCTCGCTTTCACGATTAGCCAATCTTTTCAAGAAAATTGCCAGTGAAGTCACCATCTCTATCTATAAAAGGCAGGATGTGTGTGTGTGTGTGTGTGTGTGTGTGTGTGTGTGTGTGTGTGTGTGTGTGTGTGTGTGTGTGTAGCGAATGCACGGCGGCAATTTTCGACGGATTTGCACCAAAACTTACATGCACATGATCCAAGTTATTGGGAACACCAAGACCGACTTTGCATTTCCCAACTCCCATCGATAGTGTAAATAATCGATTTTTTCATGCTTCTACGGCAGTTTTCATGTACTTTGCGGCCATTTTCTACTGGCCAGCGTGAGAGCCAACAGCTGACTGACACGAATATTAATTAGCATGCTAGCATGCAAAAAATCGATAGTTGCATTCGTCACAAGTGGGAAAAATTTAAATCTGCATGGCACTTTACTCTAATTGGCTCATTCGCTTGCTTAAAGTCAACGTTGATTCTGATTCCGCAGAACTGGGTTGGGTGTGAAAAAGTATTTGTTGTTAACATTCTTTTTTCATTCGGTTTTTCCAGTTACGAGTCATTTTTTAAAGCTGATCGTTTTGTGTTCATTTTTTTTTTGTTCTTTTTTCTTAACAGATTTAATGTTTAGTATTTAGAAAACAATCGCAGTGTGAGATAGGCAAGAAGTAAGTCATGTAGCAACATCAGCATGGCAAAGGGCACTCCTTTAAAGGCAAGGAAGGGCAAAAATATTTTAAGTCAAGTGATAGCGATTGCTGCATGAGTCGTACGATTTTTGAATCAAGCACGTGCAACGCCGGACCATTGTGTTAGTCATCTATATTTCCTCCAGCAGAACGTCTCGCTTTTGACCAGTGGCTAGGTTGTTAAGGTCCAGGACTATTACGACTGCAGATGGTTAAATACTCTTTTTTTATACGCTACATTTTCTTAGCCTCCTTCCCGAGTTCACAGATCTTTGTACGTACCTATATGGGTAAATTGCACACTGATAGCTGCGCCATTTCCAGTGAGACTCGCCGGTTTTGCTGACCATCACGACCCAGCAGTGAGTTTGATCCTCACTGGAAGCCCTGAACTGAATTTGAAATTGCATTTTTTTTCATCTGTATCACCCTATGCAAGGCAGTAAAGCCACTAAGACACAAGGGGGTTTCAGAGTGTGGAAGAATTAGGAACAGAAATATTAATATTGAACGGGAAGGGAAAAGAGTAATTAGGATTACTGTAGATAGCGATTGACATTGCATTTAAACTTTTACAAGTTAAAGTTGTGATGTCAACGAACATTTGTCGCCACTTTTGTAATGTCAACGAATACTCGTTGTCACTTTCGTAATGCTCGTTGTAGTAGAGACTTTGTAATCGCAGATACAACTATAGTAACGCCGTTGAACAATACTGGTGTTAGACGTCTTCGAATAACACTCGCACTAACAGTACTTGCTCGATAATATTCGCTCAAATAGTAGCCACCATATAGTGATCTGAATAGAGAATTAATATAGTGAATAGAGTAGCCGTCCGTATAATAATAGAGGATAGACTAGAAATAGCGATCCGATTAGAATAGAGGATAGACTAGAAATGAGGATTTTTAGTCGTCAGCTACTCCGTACATATATGCGTTTCCTCTATGGACACGTGGTCTACTTAATTTAATAATGGGATCGTCCGTGTTTGCTCACTGGCGATTTATGTTCAAACTCAAGTGTCGGTAGCGACACTTTTTTTTCCCTATATAACAAGTTGGCTGAAAGCATGGAACCGGAAGGGAGTCCCACAAGCGAAAAGTACGAGAAAAGAAACTGTTGGCTTAGAATTGACGGTTACATCTAGCCAAATCAACTACAGGAAATGAGATCTAGACGCCAGTCTAGTACTGCGCTTAAATTCAAAACGCCAAGGTACCATAGCGAAGATCTCATCCGAACATTTACCGTGAAAGTGTTTGCAGAAAAGACACACTGATGAACCATATGGAGGTAGGAAAGTGACAGAAGCCGAGATGCCAGATCAAGACCAATAATATAATGTAATAATAATATAATAACCAAACAAGTGTTAATATACCGTAAAATCAGCTAACCTAACAACTACGGACAAAAATTGAACTTGCTACACGGCAAAATTGTTCCACAAGACTTGGTAACCATCGCTAAATGGTGGATGGTCATTTGAAAACGTAGGTAAGACATTGGCGCGGTGGTAAACTATATATTCTTGTAGCGGTCGCTACCCTTATCAACTAGTACAATCTGTGATACTTAAGGGTTATAAATTACTGCATTATTATTATTATTATTATTATTATTATTATTATTATTATTATTGTTGTTGTTGTTGTTGTTGTTTTATTTCCTTTGATTTCTGGTGTGTACCCATTTCTTTCCGGGTCCCGACCAGAGACCTAAGGACAGAAATGGGGTCATGGCATTTTCCACCGAGCAATTGAGAAAAAAAAATACACACACACAAATTTTACATACATAAAGCCCTTCGGAAGGTGTGAGCTGTACTCGTGAGAACAATTTTTGGTATTTCTTTAAGGCATGGGCTTCCAGGGATCCCTTCAATGAATCTAGGGGAATCTTTTCCAATCAATCTGAGGGCTTTACCTACAACAGGTATTATTGATGTTTTCATACGACAGATTTTTGAGATTTCGATTTCAATGTCCTTATACTTTGATAGCTTTTTTGAAGATCTTCAAAGATACATTGCAGTCTGCAAAGACTACTTTACCAATAAGGAGGCATTTTTTGTTTTTGCGGTCTCTAATAACGATGTCTGGTCGATAAGATTTGCTTGTTCTGTCTGTGTGTATTGTGTAGTCCCATAAAATTGTTACAGGTCCTATCTACGTAACCGGGTCTGGCTGTTGTTGTTGTTCTTGTTGTTGTTGTTGTTCTTCTTCTTCTTCTTCTTCTTCTTCTTCTTCTTCTTCTTCTTCTTCTTCTTCTTCTTCTTCTTCTTCTTCTTCTCATTTTTATTATTATTATTGCTGTTGTTGTTATTATTATTATTATCATTATTATCATTATTATTATTATTATTTTTATTATTATTATTATCATTATTATTATTATTATTTTTATTATTATTATTATCATTATTATTATTATTATTTTTATTATTATTATTATTATCATTATTATTATTATTGTTGTTGTTATTATTATTATTAATGTTGTTGTTGTTATTATTATTATTATTATTATTATTATTATTATTATTATTATTATTATATCCTTTGATATCTGGCGTGTACACATTTCTTTCCGGGCCCCGCCCAGGGACCTAAGGTTAGAAATGGTATAATGACACTTTCCACTGTAAAATAATATTTAGATAGATTATTATTATCATTATTATTATTATTTTTATTATTATTATTATTATTATTATTATTATTATTGTTGTTGTTGTTGTTGTTGTTGTTGTCATTATACACATTATATGCTATATACACATTTCCTTCCGGGTCCCAACCAGAGATCAAAGGTCAGAAATGGTTTCATGAAATTTTCCACTGAGCATTTTTTCTAAAAAAAACACCCCCCCCACCAAAAAAAAAACTAAGATCACACATATTTTACATAGATAAATCTCCTCGTAATGTGTGATCTGAACTTATGAGAACAATTATTTGTATTTCTTTAAGGCATGGACTACCAGGAAAAGAAATTTCGAAGAAAATATGCGTTCTTCCTGTCGGAGAATAATATGTGTGCGTCTTCTGTGCGTTTCGTTAAAGACGTCTGACAAGGGACTGCGTCGAAGCTTTTTATTTAATTATTCTTGTTTTCGTAAAAGAGCTTTCTTTTCTGGACACAAACTGTCCAAAAGTAATGCATTTCCAAAACGCTTTCGGTCATTATCAAGGAGGATTTTAGTTTTACTTTTTAACTGAATGAATGAGCGCCAGCAGTAATTACTCAGGTCAGGGAGCTTGTGACCTTTACGAAGTAAATCTTCAAAAGAACAAAATGTTTCGCATTTTATGCCTAATAATCAGAGTAGCCTTCATAATTTTGTTGGATTGCTTCCATATTGTGCCACGGAAGGAAAATGTAGCTGTTGATCAATTTTATTTAGGCTAGGCACTGCTTACCCTGCCTACCCAGACAGCACCTCCCTGATACATACATACATACATAACCGGAGTCTAGGCACACTGATGAGCTGTGATACAGTGAAACAATCTGTCTGTGGATGAAAATATATATGCTCCTGAAAAATTTATTTCGGTTGAGCTCACTGGGAAGGAAGTGTGGGTTTGTAAACGGTGACAATTATGGCTAATAATGCAAGACTCTTCGGTAAATCGAATCGAGTTCTCTCATTCACTGTGTGTTTATCTAAAAATAAATACGCTTAAATTCACCTTCATCTCAGCCGTGCGCCAATGGCTTAGTGGTAGAATCCCCGACTGATGCCAATTCAGTCGGGTTTCGATCCTAGCTAGAGGCAACCGGACATCTAGCCACACTGATGAGCTGTGAAACAGTCTGTCAGAGGATGACAATATATACGCTTCTGAAAAATTTATTTTCGTTTGAGATCTCGGGGGGGGGTTGTAAACAGTGACTATTACGGCTAATCATGGAAGACGCTTCGGTAAATCGAATCGAGATCTCTCAGTCACTGTGTGTTTATCTAAAAATAAATACGTCTTCGTCCCTGCCAATTCAGTCAGGTTTGGATCCTAGCTAGAGGCAACTGGACGTCTAGCCACATTGATGAGCTGTGATACAGCGAAACAGTCTGTCTGTGGATGACTTTATATATATATGTGTGTGTGTGTGTGTGTTTCGCTATAGACGACTGACAAGGAACTGCGATTAAGCTTTTTATTTAATTTCTCTTGTATTTGTATCAGTGTTGTCTTTCCTGGAGTGCGTAATAACGTGTAATAGTGTGTAATAATGAAAACCCTATTAAGAAAAAAAAGGGAAAAGCTAACACTCAATAATATTGAACACGGCCACAATGTGCTGACCGTGTTCGGAAAATAAAACATTCTTATAATTTTAGAGACATACATAAAAAAAAACTCATAGATTTAGTTACAAATATAATAAAAAAATTCCCCTTGATCAAGGCTAAAAAGGGTAGGCGAACGCGCTTGGATATGCAGAAATTTTGGACTTTTTGTACGAACACTTGTCCGAACGAAAGATAGATTAAATAAAACCGTAAATCACGGTATCTTGTCAGTAGTTTTTAACGAGACATGTATAAAAGAGGGATTGCTGCCTACATACACAATATATACAGTGCCACGTAAAAGTTCACAACACATTACAAAAAATGTTTTTAGGTATTTCTAATACAGTTAGATGAATTAAACTTTTACTTCTCGTAGAACATATATCTAGGTATTCTGTCAAGCAATCAGATTTTTTTTAAACTTTTAAAAAAAGTCTTCCATGAGTAAAAATCGATATTTAGTAACTCAAAAGTTTACAACACATTTTTTTAATTATTTACAACAGCTTTTTTTTTTATAAAAGTGTTCAGATTTTACTAAAATGTTCCGAATTAGGATGGTGTTGTTTTATAGAACGTTCCAGATTAATTTCATGATTAAAAGTATTGCGTCATTCTTTTTCTGTCAACCACCCTTTAAACTGTGACAAAATGGGGAAAAGCCAAATAATTGTTCAAAACCTCTATAAACCTTATTGTTGACCTTCGTACAAATAGAATTGGTTATAGAAAGACATCTAGTCAGTTAAATGTGCCATTCTGATCCGATTTTTTTAGCATCAGCTCAAGATGAAGATTAGAACTGATAGAAAACGCTTGCATTCGACAGGCTTCAGCGAAAGGTGGGTGAAAGAGGCGAGCTTGGTTCGTTTGAAGGGGGCTAGCGTTGATTTTTTTTGGCCAAAAGTTTCGCAAAAATCCATTCCTTTTTCAATGAATCTGAGAGTTCGTTTTCATTTCATTTTCACTCTTTCGTACAGTTCATCCCATGCTAAATCTGAGTGTAGCTTCTAACTGTTGAACTGCTGTATATATATATATATATATATATATATATATATATATATATATATATATATGTGTGTGTGTGTGTGTGTGTGTGTGTGTGTGTGTATCAGTCAGTCATGTGCCATGCGTGATAAACGCTTAAGCGATTATGTATCTTTCGATACGTGACTGACAAGGCAGATTTTTTCCCGCAGTAGGTTACCATTTCTTTCTGCGGTAGGCCAGTTTCCATCAACCCGGTCTGTCCTGATATTTACCCATAGCTGGGAGGGGGAGAAGAAGAGGATTCATTTGCCAAGGGTATTAACACGTAAGTGAATGTAATGGATTCGCCTGGAATTCGAACTCGGCACGCCGATTCTTCAATCGGAGCCGCTATCCATTTACACCTCCTCACGTGTGCGTGTGTATAGCATGAGATAAACCGAGGATTAAATTCAATGAGGTCCGGAAAGCTTTTGAGCCTCTCCGGCTGTAAGTAAACAGTAAGTAACAGCTGTAATGTAAACCGGTGTCGCTTGGAAAAGCAACAACTAAACTCACTGAATGATAAGACACACATCGGTCCGAAGATCATATTGTTTAGGCTACCAGTCCCGAAGCGGAAATGCATAAATCTTTTCTCGCAAGAGCAAAAGTTCTCCTTCCGGTTTTGGGTTGTTGTTTCCGTCTGCTAATGAAAATACTTTGCCTCATAATAAAGACTCTAGCCACGAGCCAAAAGACCATAAATTTGATTGCAAATGTTGAGATTCGATTAAAGCATATGACCTCTCGCCCTCAACGTAGGCGTACTTTCATGAGGATTCTTCTAATGAAGCCAACGTCAGTCGAAATCCAAAACAAGCAAACCAATATTGATCATCTGTTTTCTGGACAAAGTTTGTTACATAAACCAAAAACGAAAAGGATAGACATTGGTCCGTTTTGGGGTTTTTTTATGGTTTATCAACCTCTATGGGTTATTTAATGCCGACAAGAGTTTGTATTGCTGGTAATATTTTTTTTAAATGTATTGCTACTAATATTTTTTTAAAAATCTGCATTGCTGGTAATATTTTTTTAAATGTATTGCTACTAATATTTTTTCAAAACTGTATTGCTGGTAATATTTTTTTTTTAAATGTATTGCTACTAATATTTTTTTTCAAAACTGTATTGCTCGTAATATTTTTTTTTAAATGTTATTAATTTTTTTTTTTCAAAACTGTATTGCTGGTAATATTTTTTTTTAAATGTATTGCTACTAATATTTTTTTTCAAAACTGTATTGCTCGTAATATTTTTTTTTAAATGTTATTAATTTTTTTTTTTCAAAACTGTATTGCTGGTAATATTTTTTTTAAATGTATTGCTACTAATATGTTTTTTCAAAACTGTATTGCTGGTAATATTTTTTTAAATGTATTGCTACTAATATTTTTTTCAAAACTGTATTGCTGGTAATATATTTTTTTAATGTATTGCTACTAATATTTTTTTCAAAACTGTATTGCTGGTAATATTTTTTTTTAATGTATTGCTACTAATATTTTTTTCAAAACTGTATTGCTGGTAATATTTTTTTTAAATGTTACTAATTTTTTTTTTCAAAACTGTATTGATGGTAATATTTTTTTAAATGTATTGCTACTAATATGTTTTTTTCAAAACTGTATTGCTGGTAATATTTTTTTTTAAATGTATTGCTACTAATATTTTTTTCAAAACTGTATTGCTGGTAATATTTTTTCAAAATGTATTGCTACTAATATTTTTTTCAAAACTGTATTGCTGGTAATATTTTTTTTTAAATGTATTGCTACTAATATTTTTTTCAAAACTGTATTGCTGGTAATATTTTTTTAAAATGTATTGCTACTAATATTTTTTTCAAAACTGTATTGCTGGTAATATTTTTTTTTAAATGTATTGCTACTAATATTTTTTTCAAAACTGTATTGCTGGTAATATTTTTTTTAAATGTATTGCTACTAATATTTTTTTCAAAACTGTATTGCTGGTAATATTTTTTTTTAAATGTATTGCTACTAATATTTTTTTCAAAACTGTATTGCTGGTAATATTTTTTTAAAATGTATTGCTACTAATATTTTTTTCAAAACTGTATTGCTGGTAATATTTTTTTTTTAAATGTATTGCTACTAATATTTTTTTCAAAACTGTATTGCTGGTAATATTTTTTTAAAATGTATTGCTACTAATATTTTTTTCAAAACTGTATTGCTGGTAATATTTTTTTTTAAATGTATTGCTACTAATATTTTTTTCAAAACTGTATTGCTGGTAATATTTTTTTAAAATGTATTGCTACTAATATTTTTTTCAAAACTGTATTGCTGGTAATATTTTTTTTTAAATGTATTGCTACTAATATTTTTTTCAAAACTGTATTGCTGGTAATATTTTTTTAAAATGTATTGCTACTAATATTTTTTTCAAAACTGTATTGCTGGTAATATTTTTTTTTAAATGTATTGCTACTAATATTTTTTTCAAAACTGTATTGCTGGTAATATTTTTTTAAAATGTATTGCTACTAATATTTTTTTCAAAACTGTATTGCTGGTAATATTTTTTTTTAAATGTATTGCTACTAATATTTTTTTCAAAACTGTATTGCTGGTAATATTTTTTTTTAAATGTATTGTTACTAATATGTTTTTTCAAAACTGTATTGCTGGTAATTTTTTTTTTTAAATGTATTGCTACTAATATGTTTTTTCAAAACTGTATTGCTGGTAATATTTTTTTTTAAATGTATTGTTACTAATATGTTTTTTCAAAACTGTATTGCTGGTAATATTTTTTTTTAAATGTATTGCTACTAATATTTTTTTCAAAACTGTATTGCTGGTAATATTTTTTTTTTAATGTATTGTTACTAATATGTTTTTTCAAAACTGTATTGCTGGTAATATTTTTTTTTAAATGTATTGCTACTAATTTTTTTTTTCAAAACTGTATTGCTGGTAATTTTTTTTTAAATGTATTGCTACTAATTTTTTTTTTCAAAACTGTATTGCTGGTAATATTTTTTTTTAAATGTATTGCTACTAATATGTTTTTTCAAAACTGTATTGCTGGTAATATTTTTTTTTAAATGTATTGCTACTAATATTTTTTTCAAAACTGTATTGCTGGTAATATTTTTTTTTAAATGTATTGTTACTAATATGTTTTTTCAAAACTGTATTGCTGGTAATATTTTTTTTTAAATGTATTGCTACTAATATTTTTTTCAAAACTGTATTGCTGGTAATATTTTTTTTTAAATGTATTGTTACTAATATGTTTTTTCAAAACTGTATTGCTGGTAATATTTTTTTTTAAATGTATTGCTACTAATTTTTTTTTTCAAAACTGTATTGCTGGTAATTTTTTTTTTTAAATGTATTGCTACTAATATGTTTTTTCAAAACTGTATTGCTGGTAATATTTTTTTTTAAATGTATTGTTACTAATATGTTTTTTCAAAACTGTATTGCTGGTAATATTTTTTTTTAAATGTATTGCTACTAATATGTTTTTTCAAAACTGTATTGCTGGTAATATTTTTTTTTAAATGTATTGCTACTAATATTTTTTTCAAAACTGTATTGCTGGTAATATTTTTTTTTAAATGTATTGTTACTAATATGTTTTTTCAAAACTGTATTGCTGGTAATTTTTTTTTTTAAATGTATTGCTACTAATATGTTTTTTCAAAACTGTATTGCTGGTAATATTTTTTTTTAAATGTATTGTTACTAATATGTTTTTTCAAAACTGTATTGCTGGTAATATTTTTTTTTAAATGTATTGTTACTAATATGTTTTTTCAAAACTGTATTGCTGGTAATATTTTTTTTTAAATGTATTGCTACTAATATGTTTTTTCAAAACTGTATTGCTGGTAATATTTTTTTTTAAATGTATTGCTACTAATATTTTTTTCAAAACTGTATTGCTGGTAATATTTTTTTTTAAATGTATTGTTACTAATATGTTTTTTCAAAACTGTATTGCTGGTAATTTTTTTTTTTAAATGTATTGCTACTAATATGTTTTTTCAAAACTGTATTGCTGGTAATATTTTTTTTTAAATGTATTGTTACTAATATGTTTTTTCAAAACTGTATTGCTGGTAATATTTTTTTTTAAATGTATTGTTACTAATATGTTTTTTCAAAACTGTATTGCTGGTAATATTTTTTTTTAAATGTATTGCTACTAATTTTTTTTTTCAAAACTGTATTGCTGGTAATATTTTTTTTTAAATGTATTGTTACTAATATGTTTTTTCAAAACTGTATTGCTGGTAATATTTTTTTTAATGTATTGCTACTAATATTTTTTTCAAAACTGTATTGCTGGTAATATATTTTTTTAATGTATTGCTACTAATATTTTTTTCAAAACTGTATTGCTGGTAATATTTTTTTTAATGTATTGCTACTAATATTTTTTTCAAAACTGTATTGCTGGTAATATTTTTTTTAAATGTTACTAATTTTTTTTTTCAAAACTGTATTGATGGTAATATTTTTTTAAATGTATTGCTACTAATATGTTTTTTTCAAAACTGTATTGCTGGTAATATTTTTTTTTAAATGTATTGCTACTAATATTTTTTTCAAAACTGTATTGCTGGTAATATTTTTTCAAAATGTATTGCTACTAATATTTTTTTCAAAACTGTATTGCTGGTAATATTTTTTTTTAAATGTATTGCTACTAATATTTTTTTCAAAACTGTATTGCTGGTAATATTTTTTTAAAATGTATTGCTACTAATATTTTTTTCAAAACTGTATTGCTGGTAATATTTTTTTTTAAATGTATTGCTACTAATATTTTTTTAAAAACTGTATTGCTGGTAATATTTTTTTTAAATGTATTGCTACTAATATTTTTTTCAAAACTGTATTGCTGGTAATATTTTTTTTTAAATGTATTGCTACTAATATTTTTTTCAAAACTGTATTGCTGGTAATATTTTTTTAAAATGTATTGCTACTAATATTTTTTTCAAAACTGTATTGCTGGTAATATTTTTTTTTTAAATGTATTGCTACTAATATTTTTTTCAAAACTGTATTGCTGGTAATATTTTTTTAAAATGTATTGCTACTAATATTTTTTTCAAAACTGTATTGCTGGTAATATTTTTTTTTAAATGTATTGCTACTAATATTTTTTTCAAAACTGTATTGCTGGTAATATTTTTTTAAAATGTATTGCTACTAATATTTTTTTCAAAACTGTATTGCTGGTAATATTTTTTTTTAAATGTATTGCTACTAATATTTTTTTCAAAACTGTATTGCTGGTAATATTTTTTTAAAATGTATTGCTACTAATATTTTTTTCAAAACTGTATTGCTGGTAATATTTTTTTTTAAATGTATTGCTACTAATATTTTTTTCAAAACTGTATTGCTGGTAATATTTTTTTAAAATGTATTGCTACTAATATTTTTTTCAAAACTGTATTGCTGGTAATATTTTTTTTTAAATGTATTGCTACTAATATTTTTTTCAAAACTGTATTGCTGGTAATATTTTTTTTTAAATGTATTGCGACTAATATTTTTTTCAAAACTGTATTGCTGGTAATTTTTTTTTTTAAATGTATTGCTACTAATATTTTTTTCAAAACTGTATTGCTGGTAATATTTTTTTTTAAATGTATTGTTACTAATATGTTTTTTCAAAACTGTATTGCTGGTAATATTTTTTTTTAAATGTATTGCTACTAATATTTTTTTCAAAACTGTATTGCTGGTAATATTTTTTTTTAAATGTATTGTTACTAATATGTTTTTTCAAAACTGTATTGCTGGTAATATTTTTTTTTAAATGTATTGCTACTAATTTTTTTTTTCAAAACTGTATTGCTGGTAATTTTTTTTTTTAAATGTATTGCTACTAATATGTTTTTTCAAAACTGTATTGCTGGTAATATTTTTTTTTAAATGTATTGTTACTAATATGTTTTTTCAAAACTGTATTGCTGGTAATATTTTTTTTTAAATGTATTGCTACTAATATGTTTTTTCAAAACTGTATTGCTGGTAATATTTTTTTTTAAATGTATTGCTACTAATTTTTTTTTTCAAAACTGTATTGCTGGTAATTTTTTTTTAAATGTATTGCTACTAATTTTTTTTTTCAAAACTGTATTGCTGGTAATATTTTTTTTTAAATGTATTGCTACTAATATGTTTTTTCAAAACTGTATTGCTGGTAATATTTTTTTTTAAATGTATTGCTACTAATATTTTTTTCAAAACTGTATTGCTGGTAATATTTTTTTTTAAATGTATTGTTACTAATATGTTTTTTCAAAACTGTATTGCTGGTAATATTTTTTTTTAAATGTATTGCTACTAATATTTTTTTCAAAACTGTATTGCTGGTAATATTTTTTTTTAAATGTATTGTTACTAATATGTTTTTTCAAAACTGTATTGCTGGTAATATTTTTTTTTAAATGTATTGCTACTAATTTTTTTTTTCAAAACTGTATTGCTGGTAATTTTTTTTTAAATGTATTGCTACTAATTTTTTTTTTCAAAACTGTATTGCTGGTAATATTTTTTTTTAAATGTATTGCTACTAATATTTTTTTCAAAACTGTATTGCTGGTAATATTTTTTTTTAAATGTATTGTTACTAATATGTTTTTTCAAAACTGTATTGCTGGTAATATTTTTTTTTAAATGTATTGCTACTAATTTTTTTTTTCAAAACTGTATTGCTGGTAATTTTTTTTTTTAAATGTATTGCTACTAATATGTTTTTTCAAAACTGTATTGCTGGTAATATTTTTTTTTAAATGTATTGCTACTAATATGTTTTTTCAAAACTGTATTGCTACTAATATTTTTTTCAAAACTGTATTGCTGGTAATTTTTTTTTTTAAATGTATTGCTACTAATATGTTTTTTCAAAACTGTATTGCTGGTAATATTTTTTTTTAAATGTATTGCTACTAATATTTTTTTCAAAACTGTATTGCTACTAATATTTTTTTCAAAACTGTATTGCAGGTAATATTTTTTTTTAAATGTTACTATTTCTTTTTTTTCAAAACTGGTAATAATTTTTTCTTCAAAAACTCATTTCTGTTAATAACCTTTTACAAAAATGTATTGATGGTATTAAAGTTTATTTTTAAACTTTCATGGTTTTTTGACCCCAGTTTGGGGGTTAACTATTTGCCCATGGCAGGGACCCTAACAAGTGCTACCACCCCAAGTCAGGGTGGACCTGGGAACACCAGCAATTAACAGATGGTTCTACGTTCCTCAAAACCTGATCAGAGGCCTTGCTGTTGGATGTAGTTCATCGTCTTACCCAGGACGCTGATGTAGTTTATCGTCTTCGCCAGGACGGACAGTGGTTCGATCCAAACGAAATTAAAACCATCTCGTCTTCTGTCTCTTTCTCACCGACGTGCTGTAGCTTCCCTCTGTCTTTTCTACAAATATTTTCATGACAACTGCTCTGACGAACTATTTTCGCTGGTACCCCGACATCATGAATTTAAGCGTGATACTAGGTTGGCATCTCGGTCCCACCCTTTTACTGTCGAAACAGTTAAATGTAACCGCCTCTTCTACTCCAACAGCTTCTTCTCTCGCACTTCCCGATAGTGGAACTCCCTTCCTCTTACTTGCTTCCCTGATAGCTATAATCTTCAAATATTCAAATCTAATGTCAATCGACATCTTCTGATGCCTTGATCCCACTCCCTGTCCTTCTCTAGACTTTCCTCAAACACCCCTCTTTACTCTTACTCTCACTCTCTGTAACCCTTTGCGTGCTAGTGGCACTCCCGCCTTGCTTGGGGTGAAATGCTTTAAACAACTTCTTTTGTTTAATAAAAAAATTCTTGATTAAACACTCCTACAGATATAGGTATAGATCTGGCTTTTTTTTATTACTTTAAGCGTTATTTTTTGTTTAAAAAGATTTCTCGAATAGTCAGGCCGGTAGACGTAATAAATATTTAAAATATACGGAGCGTCTACTCAAATACGGTTATCCACTAAAAATAACGTTTAAACTAGTAAAAAATATGTCAAATTAGTAAATGAAATCCATTAATTCTTTAGAAATTGCTTTGTTTACGTCTCGGATACTAAACCGAGTAGATGTGACTTTCAAAGAAATCTGAACGAGTAAAGCGTCCTCTAAAGCTTTGAAAGCTCTTTGAATTTAGCAGTAAGTACTGTCAAGCATCCGTTCAGTATAATGTTCTAGAGATGCTTTTCTTTTCATGGAACTGGTTTCTTAAAACCTATTGAAAAGACCCCCAGGAGCGAGCAGTACAAGAGAATTTTAGAGTTTTGTCTGCTCCCTTCTGCTGAAAGGGTGCAAAATCTACCCCACCATGCTCATTTTTATGCAGGATAATGCCCCCTGTCACAAATCAAAATTGATGAAGGAATACTTTGATGAGAAGCAGGTGAGTGTTATGACATAGCCGCCCCAATCTCCTGACCTCAACCCCATAGAAAACTTATGGAGCATTATAAAGTACAGGCTCTTGAGAAAGCAGTTGAGCAACAAAGAGGATTTGATTGTGAATTTCATATCCGAATGGAATTCAATGCTTGGAGATTAAATTTGCCAGAACCTGATCAAGTCAATGCCAAAAAGGGTTGAAAAGGTTATTCAAAATAAAGGAGGACCCATAGATTATTAAATATTTCGAACTATATTACCTATTATAAATAAATTATACCTCTATTATTCTTTATTTAAAGCTGTTCGGTTATGTTTCTGTTGATTGCTAGTTGCAGGAAATAAGTGAGTCACTTTTTTTGCACAGATTTTTTCCCTAAATCTCATTTATATCCAAAATTATAATTATCAATAGAATACCTTAGGGTGAGTAAACTTTTTTACTAGGTGGTCGGGAAGGGGTCTTTATATTAGTAAGATTAAAAATTAGTTTGACCCTAAAAACAATAGGCGAAAAAGGTTTTAAGTAAAAAAAAAAAATCAGGTGAGTCACTTTTATCGAACAGTACTGTATCAATGAAATGCTTCTAGTGATTTAGGAAAATTTGATTATTAATTCTAAAGTATTTTGAATCCAAAATCAGTTTTAATAAGTATTTACATTGAATCTGTATTCTGTGCATGCAAAATCTGAAGGAAATGGATTGTCAGTGCTCAGGAATTGGGGCAAGCTTTATTAGCAGGATAATATATTAATATAGGTGCTATGGGTCTGAATTCCTCCACCTCTCCCGAACGGCGCATTCTCCCGGCTGCTATAGATTTTTTGAAAAGAATGATCGATAAATGTGGTTCCGAT
The DNA here is from genome assembly GCA_964036315.1 of Acanthosepion esculentum. Classification (NCBI taxonomy): domain Eukaryota; kingdom Metazoa; phylum Mollusca; class Cephalopoda; order Sepiida; family Sepiidae; genus Acanthosepion; species Acanthosepion esculentum. The sequence goes on from OZ038483.1 coordinate 119,340,428, forward strand.
ATTAAAATACTTAAGTGAATTACTAAAACTATTTCCAGGAGCTGTTTATCTGCTTTGAGAGTGAAAAGTTGCAGGGAAAGGAAATACAAAGACTAATAGGGAGAAGTCGTAATGGTTATGTCTATACGACAAGTAATAGATAGATAGATAGATAGATAGATAGATAGATAGATAGACACAGACAAACAGATAGATAGATAGATAGATAGATAGATAGATAGATAGATAGATAGATAGATAGACACAGACAAACAGATAGATAGATAGATAGATAGATAGATAGATAGATAGATAGATAGACACAGACAAACAGATAGATAGATAGATAGATAGATAGATAGATAGATAGATAGATAGATAGACACAGACAAACAGATAGATAGATAGATAGATAGATAGATAGATAGATAGATAGACACAGACAAACAGATAGATAGATAGATAGATAGATAGATAGATAGATAGATAGATAGACACAGACAAACAGATAGATAGATAGATAGATAGATAGATAGATAGATAGACACAGACAAACAGATAGATAGATAGATAGATAGATAGATAGATAGATAGACACAGACAAACAGATAGATAGATAGATAGATAGATAGATAGATAGATAGATAGATAGATAGACACAGACAAACAGATAGATAGATAGATAGATAGATAGATAGATAGATAGATAGACACAGACAAACAGATAGATAGATAGATAGATAGATAGATAGATAGATAGATAGATAGACACAGACAAACAGATAGATAGATAGATAGATAGATAGATAGATAGATAGATAGATAGACACAGACAAACAGATAGATAGATAGATAGATAGATAGATAGATAGATAGATAGATAGATAGACACAGACAAACAGATAGATAGATAGATAGATAGATAGATAGATAGATAGATAGACACAGACAAACAGATAGATAGATAGATAGATAGATAGATAGACACAGACAAACAGATAGATAGATAGATAGATAGATAGATAGATAGATAGACACAGACAAACAGATAGATAGATAGATAGATAGATAGATAGATAGATAGATAGATAGATAGACACAGACAAACAGATAGATAGATAGATAGATAGATAGATAGATAGATAGACACAGACAAACAGATAGATAGATAGATAGATAGATAGATAGATAGATAGACACAGACAAACAGATAGATAGATAGATAGATAGATAGATAGATAGATAGACACAGACAAACAGATAGATAGATAGATAGATAGATAGATAGATAGATAGATAGACACAGACAAACAGATAGATAGATAGATAGATAGATAGATAGATAGATAGACACAGACAAACAGATAGATAGATAGATAGATAGATAGATAGATAGATAGACACAGACAAACAGATAGATAGATAGATAGATAGATAGATAGATAGATAGACACAGACAAACAGATAGATAGATAGATAGATAGATAGATAGATAGATAGACACAGACAAACAGATAGATAGATAGATAGATAGATAGATAGATAGATAGACACAGACAAACAGATAGATAGATAGATAGATAGATAGATAGATAGATAGATAGACACAGACAAACAGATAGATAGATAGATAGATAGATAGATAGATAGATAGATAGATAGACACAGACAAACAGATAGATAGATAGATAGATAGATAGATAGATAGATAGATAGACACAGACAAACAGATAGATAGATAGATAGATAGATAGATAGATAGATAGATAGACACAGACAAACAGATAGATAGATAGATAGATAGATAGATAGATAGATAGACACAGACAAACAGATAGATAGATAGATAGATAGATAGATAGATAGATAGATAGATAGACACAGACAAACAGATAGATAGATAGATAGATAGATAGATAGATAGATAGATAGACACAGACAAACAGATAGATAGATAGATAGATAGATAGATAGATAGATAGACACAGACAAACAGATAGATAGATAGATAGATAGATAGATAGATAGATAGATAGACACAGACAAACAGATAGATAGATAGATAGATAGATAGATAGATAGATAGATAGACACAGACAAACAGATAGATAGATAGATAGATAGATAGATAGATAGACACAGACAAACAGATAGATAGATAGATAGATAGATAGATAGATAGATAGATAGATAGACACAGACAAACAGATAGATAGATAGATAGATAGATAGATAGATAGATAGATAGACACAGACAAACAGATAGATAGATAGATAGACACAGACAAACAGATAGATAGATAGATAGATAGATAGATAGATAGATAGATAGATAGATAGATAGATAGATAGATAGACACAGACAAACAGATAGATAGATAGATAGATAGATAGATAGATAGATAGATAGATAGATAGACACAGACAAACAGATAGATAGATAGATAGATAGATAGATAGATAGAAACAGACATAGATAGATATATAGATAGATAGAAACAGACATAGATAGATAGATAGATAGATAGAAACAGACATAGATAGATATATAGATAGATAGATAGAAACAGACATAGATAGATAGATAGATAGAAACAGACATAGATAGATATATAGATAGATAGATAGAAACAGACATAGATAGATATATAGATAGATAGATAGATAGATAGACACAGACAAAGAGATAGATAGATAGATAGACACAGACAAACAGATAGATAGATAGATAGATAGATAGAAACAGACATAGATAGATATATAGATAGATAGATAGATAGATAGACACAGACAAACAGATAGATAGATAGATAGATAGATAGAAACAGACATAGATAGATATATAGATAGATAGATAGATAGATAGATAGACACAGACAAACAGATAGATAGATAGAAACAGACATAGATAGATATATAGATAGATAGATAGATAGACACAGACAAACAGATAGATAGATAGAAACAGACATAGATAGAAACAGACATAGATAGATATATAGATAGATAGATAGAAACAGACATAGATAGATAGATAGATAGATAGAAACAGACATAGATAGATAGATAGATAGATAGAAACAGAGAGAGGGAGATTCATCTGAACAGCGACAAAAAGAGTGTGAAATTCACAAACTTAGATAGATAGATAGTGGTAGACTGAGATAGATAGATTGATAGATAGATATTAAATAAACTGAGTCATATTATTTCACTCAGACATTTTAAAATGTGATAATCACGCTTACACACACGCACGCACGAACACTCACACACACACACACATACATATATATATATATATATATATATAGAGAGAGAGAGAGAGAGAGAGAGAGAGAACGAGAGAGGGAGAGTTTAAGCTTGCTCCACACAACCAAATATAGCTGGACATTTTTTTACAGACCGCGGGATCTATCAGAGAGATGAAATTTAAATTTTAATTATTGCATTATTCCAAAATTTTAACACATCAGCAAATAACTATTAATATCAACAACTGAGCATAAATAGTTATTAATTTTTAAAAAATTAGTAATTAATGAATAATATTATCCATAACGACATGTACAAGAAGGTCGTTTTTGAAAAAAAAGTTTTAAAAAGTAACCATAAATATGTAAAAAATGAGTATATTGTCGAAAATTCCTTTTTCCACAATATAGCTATTTGTGTTTATGTTATAATGCTTATTACCTAAACAATAATAATACTGAATAATATTTTTAAAATATTAGAGTATATTTAATCACATCTTCAGTTGTCGCAATCTGTTAACCAATATTTTAAAATGAGTTTCCTAGGATTGAAATTCATCATTCAAGCCTGTATTTTCTCTCTATTTGTACAGCTCTTGCGGATTACATCATTCAAAAAGTATATCATTCCATCAGGCCTGTTCTGACTCAGGATACAGGAAGACGGACATGTCCGACTGCCACCTACCAATAAATAATAGGGTAATAGTACATTAGAAATTATCGTCTTTAGTCCTATTTGGCTATCATCGAAGGCGCATCATCTTTCAAGTGATAATCTCCATTCTATTGTCGTTGTTACTATTATTTTTTCCTTGAAGATATCCCCAAAAAGAGATTTCATAAATCCGTTAATTAAATGGTAGTCACTGGACGCTTTGAGCTTACCAGGTAGACGGTGTTAGCGTTCACCTGTACTGAGGAGGGCTAAATGATCAGCACTGGCAAAAGTTGGTGACAAATGTCGGCCAAATGAAAAAGCGGTTAATAAAGAAGCCTTCAGTGATTCGAGCGAACAAAAGAAAAAAGAAAAGGAAAAAGGTGTCTAAATAATAATGTCCGTAGATTAGATAGATAGATAGATAGATAGATAGAAACAGACTGAGATCGATGCATACCAACAAACTGAGATAGATAGATATATAGATAGATAGATAGATTGAAACAGACTGAGATACATATATAGACAGAGAGATAAAAAGAAAGAAAGAAAGAAAAGGAGAACGGTACTTAATAATAATGTCCGTAGATTAGATAGATAGACACGCAGACAGACAGACTGAAATAAATATATTAAAAGAAATAAAGGATAGAATAGATAGATAGATAGATAGATAGATAGATAGACATATCGACAGATATATAGATAGATAGATAGATAGATAGATAGATAGATAGATAGATAGATAGATAGACATATCGAGAGATAGATAGATAAACCAATTTTAGTTGTAGTGATAATACGGTATTGAAGCAATAAAAATGACGAAAAAAAATAAATCCATTAATTCCTTATATTAAAGAATGAATGTATGTGTGTATATATATATATATATATATATATATATATATATATATATATATATATATACGCATACACACAGACATATATATATATATGTAAACACACATAGACACACACACACATACACACAAACACACACATATGTTTCCCCATAGTGGATGTGCGTCGAATCCTGCAGGGGAGCTCATATTCTTCTGATAAGATTTCTCGAATGTAGTTGGATAAAAAATACTGTTGAATTAAAAAAGAAACAGAGTTTCTAATCGAAAGAAATATCCATAAAAATAACGTTTAAATTCAAACAATAAACGGATTATTTTTAACACGACTTTGTTATTGCTTCAAACGCTATCATAATGCATTTGATATAGACATCTCATTCTTATTTATTAAACAGCGTGCATTCGAGAACTTCTAGTAAAGAAAATGCGTTCACCAACAAAAATGGGCGTTTATTTTAAATACGAAGTATCCACTCTAATAAGGTTTGAAATAATATAAATATCGGATTAAAAATAAATCCACTAATTATTTATGAATTAACATCTTACACCTTCCCATGTATATATATATATATATATATATATATATATATATATATATATATATATATATATATATATATACAGGATGTCCATAAAGTTCGTGGGCACCTTAAAAATTTACAACTTTATTTGAATTTGCGATAGAAATAATCTGTAAAAAATGTTATAAAGTTTAATGTACCTAGTTTTAAGTATAGCTAAAATAACTTATGTGATTTGAGACATTACTGTAAATCAGTTGGCAAATGTTTTCCGTGAACTGCAAAATCGTATTACCCTTTGTATTGCTAATGATGGAGGACATGTGGAAACTTAAATAAAATTTCAATAAAACCTTAATAAATATAGATTTACTTCTTTCTAATCCTTTTTACAAATTTTTTCTTTCGAAAATACAAAGTTATAATTTTTTTAAAGTGCACGCGAACTTTATGGACACCCTGTATACATATATATATATATATATATATATATATATATATATATATATATATATATATGATTTTTCGTTTCAACTTTTGGAAGTAAAATCTGATGATCCGCGGTCCTTTAAAGGGGCTGTGGTGAAATAATTTATTACATGGAACCTTAAAGTGGGCTGTTTTTATTTAAATTATTAGCTCTGTTTTACTCTGGATTTTATCCTCCTTGGGTCTACCGATACGGATTACCTAGTATTTCGTAAACTATATATATATATATATATATATATATATATATATATATATATATATATATATATACGTATAAAACCTAGTGACCTACCTATCAAGGTTTCACCTAACGGATATTCAGAGTATAACCCTTGGTAGGTAAATCCTGGCTTACTAGGCATTGCGGTGTCCAGTGATTTTTTTCAACCAACTTGGACGTTTTTAGTCTTTTCTTTTTTTACTGATTTTTTTCCCTGATACGAGTTTGTTTAAATATATTTTTATTTGCAAATTGTAGTATCCGGGTTTTCTTCACACCAGCCAAAATAATAAATAATACGCCCCGGAAAATTTAATTTCGGTCGAACACTCCGGAGAGAAAGCGCGAATTTGTAAACAGTGACTACTACTGCTGATAATGCAAAGCTCTTCTATGAATTGAGCTCTCTCTCTGTGACTGACGTGTTTATACAAATGAATAAATACGCAAAAATTCACCTTCTTCTCTACCGGGCGCTGATAGCTCAGGGGTAAAATCTCCGACTGATGCCAGTCAGGTTTCGATCCCGGCTTCAGGCAATCGGATGTCTGGTCATACTGACTATATATATATAGGATAAAATGAAGAACAAATAGTGAAAGTATATCAATCTAAGATGTTTCACTTTTAATAAACTTTGTCAGTTACATTGATATACGTTTCCTATGTGTTCTTCATTTTATCATTCTATCGTGTTCCGATCCATAAATGATCTGCATTTTTAACTCATATACACACACACTCAGACACACACACACACATATATATATATATATATATATATATATATATATTATGTTCACAAAAACAGTTGATCTGCAGTAAAGAATTCCTGAGAAAAAAACAACTAAGACATATCACTCTGTTAATTGAACTATCTACTTAGTTCATGTCATGTTAACTGAAAAACACTTATAATAAAAAATTCATGAATTTACCAAATTACAAAATTCAAAAAATTCTCACTTGTAATATTTGAACTTTAGCGTTGCGATTTGCACGCTCCAACACTACATAGCCGTTAATAAATAGCTCATTCTTAAAAACATCTTTCGGTCGGAAAAACACATTTATTTCGTCTTCCAGTTTTGATTCTAAAGGAAAAAATACAGCCCGAAGATGAATGCATGAAGCATTTGAAAGTACTAGCTGAATTAAAAAATACACCAAATCCATTTTATACATAAGGATCTCATCATTCAGTGGATTATTAGTAGTATAATGCTTATGATTATGTCGACTAGCGAAGGGATTTCGCCAATAATTGCATGAATATTGCTAATTGATTCAAGGTATGATTAACTCTTTGTAATGTATATATATATATATATATATATATATATATATATATATATATATATATATATATATATATATATATATCTGATGTTGATTCCAGCTTATGATATCATTTTTCATTAAATATATTTACAATATGTCGTAGTTTGAGATTTTCTTAAGCAAATCAAGTGTTTAACATAGATTAGTAAATAAATATATTATTATTATTGTTACTTTTTAACTACAGACATCTAAAGATTGTCATGCGTCATAAGAAAGATATTACCGCAAAAGAGAAACAAGATATCACAAAATTGTTGAAATGAACATAAATCGATGAACATTGCAAGTTAAACAAGAAAAAAATTGAAAAACTTCTCATGATAAGAATCTCTTTGTCTGAATTTCTAACAACAACAAAGATGAGGATAATAGTCCGATTGGCGCTACTGTAAATAAGAATCTTCATCTATGTACAGCGTCCGTTCCGGATCATGGTTCTCCACGATTTCCTATCCGTAGTGACTCTTAGTAGTTTTTTTTTTCATTTGCCCAGCGCCACCATCAGTTCACGCAATCTTGTCAAGTTAGTGCCTCACTGCCTTCCCGTATCTCTCATGCCCTTAATATGGCCTATGAGGGTTAGTTTTCCAAGCCTTCTTTCCTCATTATGAGTCCAGACAGAGCCCAGCTGTCTTTTACTGATTCTGGATATAAGTGTTCTTCCTGTTGCTATATTCTTTAATACTTTCTCAGTGCTTACTCGCGCCGTCAATGGAATTCTGAGTATCCTTCTGTAGAAACATATTTTCTGCTGCCTCTAGTAGTTTTTTTTTTAATCAGCTGTTGGGAGATCGTCCAGCATTCTCTGCCATATAAGAAGATGGATATCTCACAGTTTCTTTGTTTCTAACGATTTTTTTTTCCTCTTTCTCGGCACCTTGGCTAGCCTTTGAACGTCTTCTTTCGCTCGTTCAATCCGTACTCAGATCTCGTTGCCGTATTTTCTTTCCTATGTTAAAATACTTTCCAGATATTTAAAACTTATCCAATTCGTAACTCGCATCTTAGTTTTTTTTTACTCTCGCTAATGACCCTACTTTCTGTCATCTTGCAATTAATGGTTAGTCCTTTTTTCCCGCTTTTTTCTACCATCTTGTCCAGGAGGTCCTGTTGTTTCCTTTCCGAGTCGGCCACAGTGTCATCTGTGTACCTTATATTGTTAATGCTACAACCACCGATTATAGATCCTGCTAGGGTTTCCGGTTCGCTCAGGATACCGTCGCTGTAGAGCAGGGGTTCTTAACCGGGGGTATCCATACCCCTTGGGGGTATCCATACCCCTTGGGGGTATAGGAACCAAATACTGGGGGTATGGGACTCGATTTCTGGGTAATGGTAGTCTCCCCCACCTGTGTTGTGTTTAATAGTTTTTTATTTTTATTTTCACAGATTTGGTGCAAAATGTCGTCCGTCAAAAAAAAAAGTTCTCTTCCTAGCAATCCATATCTAAAGTACAGTAAATTCAAGCGATTGAAATATTTAGAAGGCATACTGGCAAATAATAAGATTGGTGATAATTATTTTGACAGTCAAGTGAAGTGGGTATTGGACCATATTTGACAATCCATTGGGGGTCTGGAATCATCAAAAGGTTAAGAAACCCTGCAGTAGAGGTTGAATAAATCTAGGGAGAAGTGATCCGTAAGATAAAAAAAAGTGATAATAAACAAGAAAAGTCCGTTGAACCTCAAGAAAATATTTGCAAAAGTTAGTGTTGCAAATATAAAAACCCTGTACGAACTTCTTCGATTATCCGGAACTCGATGTTCTTGGTTTCTATTATCCGGACGTGAGATGAAAACCGAATCGATTCTAATATTTAAGAAAAATATTTTGATAATTTACTGGGCGATTTTCCGCGGTAAATATTGGCATAATGAAAGATGCCTTCCAAAAGCTAAGCAAAGTAATACGAAACAGATAGTTTTCATTAGAAACAAAGTAATGCTTTTAATTTAATTATATAATTCAATTTGAAGTTTTTAGCTTCGGTTTTTGAAACATGGTAATTCCTATGTAGCGAAGGAACCATATTTTTAAATCAGTTAATTTATAATATTTATGCTCTGTAAATTTACATTGAGCACTGTTTTGTAAAAATAAAAATATCAATATGAACACTGGATTACATATTTTACTGTTCATTCTTTTTACTCTAATATATTCATATATATATATATATATATATATGTGTGTGTGTGTGTGTGTGTGTGTGTGTGTGTGTGTGTGTGTGTGTGTGTATAACGACAATAGTAATCAAAATGATGATGGTGATGGCAAAATAAACAAAAATTGTACATGTGTTATATATATATATATGTGTGTGTGTGTGTCTGTGTTTGTGTGGGTGGGTGTGTATGTATAAAATGACAATTGGAAAAATCTTAGATTTTGCCGACGCGTTTCGTCTTCCGACTTTTTCAAGGCAAAAATGAAATCGAAATATCTCTGTAGGTATAGTTACATTAAAAATCCAAATTTAAAAAAAAAAATCTCTTACTATAAAGGTAATTTACATTAACCAGAAAAAAAGGCTTGGACAGAAGCGTCTATATCTTTTTAAATTTGGACTTAGCCAATCATATTCCAGTGAGGGGGAACATAGGTGTATGCATATTCCATTATATCAGAGGGCTTGGAAAATTTCCTACTCACAAACAGGACAGTTTGAAAACAATAATCTACCTAGCGAGCTTAAGTACTGGATGACAGGGATGAGTTTTAGGAGGGATAACAAAAAGGCAACATTTATTAAGAGCTACAAAAGACAGGAAATGTGTCAACGTCCAGAAAAGACACTTCACACAGAAAGAGAAATATGGATTTAAAAGAAACAAGAATAAACGATTGGTTCAATGAAGACGGTCCTGGGTAAGAACGCCTAAAGATCTGATAAGGGTATTGTCGAACGTATAACCACGACGGAAATGTTGAATATTTTTCTTCTTGAAAATTCACAACAAAAATAATAGGCACTTTTTCTTTATTAGATTATTCGAATCGTTGACAAAACATCGGCCAATTGCTAACTGATTCGAACTTTATAAAATGGTAAATAATAAGGATTTCTTTATAGTTTACCTATTTTAATAAATATTTATAAATTTATAAAATATATTGAATTTACGGTTTTAATTCATAATGCAGACACAAATATGCAACCACTGATGGTGGTTTCAGAATGAGATTGAAACTACTTTGAAAATAAAAATTATTTGCAAGAAAACATTGGAATTTATCTTGGTCAATTTCCTACACCCAACAAGAAATTAATTCGTGAACTTGAAAGTATTAAGGCTAAATAAATAGACATAATACATCTAAATTATTGCTTGAAGATATATATATATATATATATATATATATATATATATATATATGTGTGTGTGTGTGTGTGTGTGTGTGTGTGTGTGTGTTCTATTCATAGAGATTGCTAACCATATTTTCTATTTATTTTTATTTTTATTTTATTTTTTTTTAATATACGTCAATGGGACTTATACTAAGTTAAAACTTAGTATTTCACACATTCACAATAGTATGTCATTCCTATCCCCCAGTACTCTCAACTAGTGTCAGCCCTACGACTATCCCAACTACATCCCCCTCTATTGTCTTGTTGTCGTCGTTGTATATGTACCCCTTCACCGTTGAAACTGTTAGATGTAGACGTCTCTTCTACTCCAATAGCTTCCTGTCTCGCACATCTCGCCTGTGGAACTCCCTTCCTTATTCCTGTTTCCCTGACAAATACAATCTCCAACTATTTAAGTGTAACGTCAATTGACATCTCCAGTTGCCTTGATCTATCCACTTCCCTTCTCCACATCTTTTCAACTTTCATTCCTATCGGCTCTCGCTCCAAATCTTCTGTAACCCCCTTGCCTTGATCGATCCACTATCTTTCTCCACATCCTCTCCTTTACCACTCCTATGTGCTCTTCTGTTTTCTTTTTGAATTTGTCGGTCTGATGAATTGGATCGTGATTACGATTCCAATCTAATAAATTATAACCATGGAATATTAGTGTGTGAACATTTTATATTATATATATATATATATATATATATATATATATATATATATATATATATATATATATTATAAATTAACTGATATAAAATATGGTCTTTTCGCTATATCAGTTAATTTATAATATTTATGCTCTGTAAATTTACATTGAGCACTGTTTTGTAAAAATAAAAAATAAAAATATCAGTAAAAACGCCTGATTATATATCTTACTGTTCTTCCTTATATATATATATATATATATATATATATATATATATATATATATATATATATATATATATATATATATATATATGAATATACAGGTGGTGTGAGGTTAGTGTCTCAGAATTAAAATCGGACTGAAAGCTGAGCTCGTTAAATTCACCTACGTGCAAATGCACTTGGAAAAGGTATGAATCAATCTCTTAATCCCACCCCCAACCCCAACCAAAATGTAGATAAATTAGCAAGGAAGACTTGTCTCTCTAGCCGTTATTGGCAACCAGTCTACGAGGAAGACAACTCTGAATTCAAAGTTGTAACGACCAAATAACAGGTTGCCTTTAGGCAAGGCATAGCACCTGTAAGACAATCCTACAATCGGCAGCAGGACATTGAATGTGGTTTAACGGCAGAATCTCTCAGATTTGATTAGAGGCATCGAACCGGAACTGGATCATGCAAAAAGATTATCCATACTGGACAATGGATGAGACCTAATTATTCCGAATCAGGCGGAAACTCCGGACACACATAAAGTAACACCTTTTGTCTCCGAGTATATGTGCTACCGAAATTCCAATGATGACATATCTAAACAAGAGCAGCAGGAAGAAATGTGTGGATGCTGTGGGGCGTTCCAAGAGACGATCGAGTGAGTCATCATAAAAAAATAGAAACGGGATTTGATTCTATGATTTCTTTGAGAAAAGCGGGGAAAACCGTCCTTTTGACACTTCGGAATCGTTAACCTGGAGTGTTGCATGGAGGGAAACAAGACTGAATAGTCTGAAATGTGGTAGATGTGGAAAATAGATTGCAAATAGAAAAAGAAGAAAAAAAATTCTATCCCAGCGCCATGATTGATTGCAGTATCGGGTTTTGTCATTGACGAAAATCTCAGGTCGACTTCCTTACCGAGAGGAAAGGTCGTTTCTCTTTCAATATGTCATTCAAATAAGGTGACTTTCTTTTTTCTATTTCTTTTTCTTTTCAATTCATCTACTTCCGTCCGTCCTTCTCCGCCTCTTCCCCTTCCTACCTTTCTTTCTTTCTTCTTGCTTTCTTTATCCTCCTCCTCTTGTACTATATTTTACATTCTCTTTCTCTACTTCCTTCTCTTTTTCACACCTCCTTCTTCAACATGTTTCTTTTACGTTTTCCTCTTCCTCTACGTAAACCCTCCTCATGGATTGCCTACCTTCGTCGTTCTCCTCTTTTTTCCTCTGAGCTCCCCCTCCTTATTCATCATTTACTTTTTCTTTCTTCCCTCTCTCACTCCTTCTGCGACATTTTTTATTGGGGTTTACATACATTCGCTCGTTCTGGGACACCTCGAGGCGGTGTAATGGTTAGCAATCTTGCCTCGCTAGAACAATTACGATTGAATAGTGAGTTCGATACTCACTAGGTGCCCCATACTTTCGACCTTGTGCCACATCTGAGCTACGGTTGGAAAATCACTATATATATGGTGGGCACCTCGAGGCGGTGTAATGTTTGGCAAGCTTGTCTCGCTAGAACAATTATTATTGAATAGTGAGTTCGATACTCACTAGGTGCCCCATACTTTCGACCTTGTTCCACATCCAAACTACTCTTGGAAAATCATTATATATATGGTGGGTACCTCGAGGCGGTGTAATGGTTAGCAAGCTTGTCTCGCAATTACGATTGAATAGTGAGTTACATCTTCACTGGGTTCCCCATACATTCGGCCTTGTGCCACATCTAAGCTACGATAGGAAAATCTCTATATTCGTTTATTCTGCGAATGATTTCGAAGAATAATCTTTTGTAGAATATTAACTTTGGTCATTGTATTTCAGATTAGACACCCTTTTTAGATGGCATTCCAAGCAGACAAGAATTAGCATGTTCGATCTCTTCTTTTTGAGGTCGCAAATCTACCAAAGTTGCTCGAGGCATTTGTGCTGTGTACGAAGATAAAATACTTCAAAACAACTAAAAGGTCAAGCTAAGCTGTTTGTCTAAGAACTGGACAGGCTCAAAGAAGCAATTCAGCTGAAACGACCTGACCGGCGATACAGTCTGATTATTCAACATGAAAATGCTCACTCCCACGTTGCTAACATGACCAAACATGCAATTAAAGAGCTCGGTTGGGAAGATATTTTCCTGATTTGGCTCCTTTATACTATCACGTTTTTCGCTTTCTAATAATGTAAGGGGTGTTTCATTCAACAACGATGTCGAGCTTAAAATGTGGCTAGATCATTTTTTTAGAGTGAAAACCTAGTAATTTCTATCGCCGAGACATTGTACAGTTGGTGGGTCGTTGGCAGGAGATCGTAAACATCAAAAGGGGAAAACATTGTTGAATGATTCATTAGAACTATTAATATTGTGTGCGGCATTCTTCGGACTCGAGAAACCTTGGATCTGCCTCCAAAGAGTTATGATGGTGGAGCTGCATTTGTTATGGCCCTTGGTGTAAATCGCATCTATGCACCGCACGATGTACATGTCTATCGGCCACATGTTTCTTTTGCAGAAGTCCTTGAAGCAAAGATGACGTTACCGTCGTACCTTCTTGTCGGTGGCCAGTTCCGCGTACAGAAGGACCTTCGGAATTCTTCCACCCGGAATACGGAGTAGATGTCCAAGCTATCCTGTTGGAGAACGGCATATAGGCTGGGTATTGACTTGGACTCAGTGGAAATAGGGCGAGTAAAAACTAAACAGTATTAAATAAAATCTAGACGAGATATCCCGAGACATGGGCAAGGAAACGAGAACAATCTACCACATCGATTAAGTAAACGGCTCAGTTCAAAATTTCCTGTAGTTTTCTAGGATCTGATGAAAGCAAGAGAGCATAATGGTCGAAACGTTATAACAACAATGAAGTCTACGGCAACTGCCAGGGTGTAAATAATGTAAATAACGATAACACCTCATCCAGAAATTCAGCCAGAAACTCATTCATTCACTAGAGTAAACTAGATGTAACCGTAAATCCTATGTTAACAGTTCCTTCTCTCGCACTTCTCGCTTGTGAAACACTTCCAGCTACTTGATATCCAGTCAACGTTGATCTTCAAAAATTTAAATGCAATATCAACTGTTATTTTCTGTCTTCTTCATTCCTGTTCTTTTATTGTTCTCACTCCTTAATAACGAATTCCTGGGTATGACGATAAACTACATCCGGCAGCAATGCATCTGATCGGGATGTTGGAGGTTTTGATGAGCGCCGAACGCCCTTTAAATAGTTGTTCCCTGCTCCACGCTGACTCGGAGTAGTAGCACCTGTTAGGGTCCTAGCTATGGAAAAATCAGTCAGTTATGTGCCATACATGACTGACGAGGCATAATATTTTCCCGCAGGAGGTTGCCATTTCTTCCTGCGGTAGACTAGTTGCCATCCAAGGCTAGAGAACCTGGACTGTGCTGCTGGGAGGAGAAGAGGATTCATATATTTCCCAAGGATATTAGCACGTAAGTGAATGTAATGGATCTGACACCGTGCCTCATATGGGAAAATAGTGAACCCCTACACAAAAACAAAACACTATAATATTATAAAAATACATATTTATAGTAAAAATACCAGAAATATAATTTTATATAAAAAATATCAATATATTTATCTGTAAATGAATATAGTATTTAGTTGAAACCATAAAATTATCTTCAAAATATTTAAATTTCGGCATTAAATAACCCATAGAGGTGTTGATATGCTGCTAAACAAAATCAACCAAACAACCAACATGAAAGACCTCATTCATGACATTAATCCATATGATATCCGACAATTTCTTAAAGAAATCAAACGGTATTCCAAAATATAACTTCAACGAAACTACAACATAAAACATACATACAACCGTCTCTATTAATGATGTCCACACAAACATGTATACGCAAAAAAGCTGAGTATCATCTACCATGTATTCACCTGTGAAAGCAGAATGACATATATTTTTATTACTTCAAAGATCTCAAGAAAATTAGATTTCGGTATTAAATGACCCATAAGGAGTTAATGTGTCGTTGAACAAACAATTCAATCGATCAACCTTAATAATGTTTTCATTTAAACTTGCTACAGGGTTGGCATCTCGGTCCTACCATTTTACTGTCGAAACAATTAAATGTAACAGCATCTTCTTCTCGAACAGCTTCTTCTCTGGCACTTCCCAACAGTGGAATTCCCTTCCTCTTACTTGATTTCCTGATAACTATAATCTTCAAGAATTTAAATGTAATGTCAATCTAAATCTTCTGTTGCCCTGATCCCCGTTCTTCTTTTTATCCTTTCCTCAACCCCCAATCTTTTCCCTTATTTACACACTCTGTAACCCTTTGCGTACTAGCGGTAGTCCCGCCTTGCTTGGGGTGATTTGCTTAAAAATAGTCTTTTACACTTAGTAAATCCTTAGTGGATTTATTTCCTTGCTTGCGGTGAAATGGCTTTTTACAAAATATTAAATGGTGGCTTACATTCGAGATCAAGTGACAGCAAGTTTCTTCAAATATCCAGCACCTTTCCCAGACACCAGCAAACTCCGCAGTATCAACCTTTACCCGGATATCCCACTATTTACGCTATTGTTAACCCAAGAACACAACCCAAGAATACAACCCAAGAACAACTCAAGAAAGAAAGATTGTTTTATGAACGTAAGAATCATAGATTATGAAGGTATTTTGGATAGATAATGGCTTCCCCAGAAACAGAGGAGCGATTAATACTATAGTGGTCTGGGAAGTACCACCATGGGAATTTTTTTTTTTCCCACAAATCAGAGGCCATTGGAAAGAAGTCCGAATGGAACTTCCTTCTTACCATGGCGAGTCATGGATGCGAAGGTCTGAAGTGTTGAAACTAGGGAATGCAGCTCGTCAGAACATGTGATATGGTAATAGCGATAGAGCAGCGAGAGGCTTGTGACGTGGCGTCTGTCGGAAAAGGGTTCTAGGTTGGAAAATAATTCATCACCTTTAAGGCTGGGTAAACTATTTGAATGTAGCTAGAAAGGGAGCTCTAGTACAGTTATGGCAGCTATTTTTTTTTTATCTGTTGGTAGGAACCGACTTTTACGAAGATAGAGCAACCTATCTCAGTTTCAGCCACATTAAACTTCCTGTCCCAAATTTCTGTCAGCTAAAGTGAACCCGGCAGACTAGGCCGGAATTCGGACAAGGCTGTTCTCAGATGTGACTATTGTCATCGAAAGTTGATTGTCGTTGAAAATTGAAAATGTTATAACTAATGTGATTTCAGGCATTACTGTAAATCAGTTGGCAAATGTTTTCCGTGAACTGCAAAATCGTATTACCCTTTGTATTGCTAATGATGGAGGACATGTGGAAACTTAAATAAAATTTCAATAAAACCTTAAAAAATATAGATTTACTTCTTTCTAATCCTTTTTACAAATTATTTCTATCGCAAATACAAATAGAGTTATAAATTTTTTAAAGTGCACATGAACTTTATGAACACCCTGTATAAAAGATAACTTTTAACCTTTAGCATTCTGTCTTATTAATATTTTGTTCCCTTTCCACTGCATTACTTTTCAATGCCTCTCAATTGCAGTATCATTATGGTTAATTTCACTCTAGCTTGTATTCTGTTGCCATAGCAGGATATGACAACACAACTATAAAATTCAAATTCAGAGATCAGAGTCAATTTCCGTGGCAGGGTATACTTTTTGTACAATAAATGAAGTCACTTACAGTGTGATAAAGCTTAATAAAATTCTTCTCGTTTTCTGGTTTGTTCAGACTCAGCGACATATCTTGTCTACATTGTAAATAATCTAACTGCAGCTGGTACTGATAAACAAAAGCTATTAATTCTGCGTAATTTTTAAAGACACATTAGAACGTTTATCTCCATGTGGTGCGTCCCAAAAAAAAAAAAAAGAAAAAACATACGCACACGTTTGCGCCATTTTTTTAAAAAATGAAATTATCATATTTTTAAATGTATTATTTTTTTTCTTTTTACCCTTAAACGGCGGGAAAATTTTTGCAAGAACGTGGACGTCAAACGGTTGAAAAATGAGAAAATTCATTTTTTAAAGCATTGTTCTTTTATATTTATGTTACGCTTTAATCATATACAACATCTATAAAAAAATAATAAATTAACTCTTTTTAGATTATAAAAATGAAAAGGGGGAAATAAAATCTAGCATCTGGGCGCCAGACCCTTCCCCACCGCCGTAACGTAGCCTCCATGTGCCTTTTTCTATAAATACTTTCATGGTAATTGTTCTGACAAACTTTCTGCTATTGCCTCTTTTATTTATGTCCCCCTCTTTCTTTAGTTTAACCCCAACCCCCTACTCTGTTAGGTTACAAAGATGTCAGTTCTCTGGTAGATGCGGGACTTTTTTTCTTTTTCGAGTGTGTATTTCTCATTTGTTTTTGTTTGCATGAGTGGGTGTTTGAGTGAATGTTTGGTCGAATAATTGTTATTAATTATCTACGCCCGCATTAATTTTGTCTAGTTAACCGATTTTTCTGCCACAATTAAAATTGTTTTGTTTTGTTTTTATTACTAACAATATTTAGCTTAGCTTTTTTTGCATATAAATTGTATTTATTGTAAATATTCATTGAGGTTTCATTTTTATATGTTTTTTTTAAATTTTTTCAACGCCCCTCCGCCCCCGACACATCTCTATCTATAAAAGGCAGGATGTGTGTGTGTGTGTGTGTGTGTGTGTGTGTGTGTGTGTGTGTGTGTGTGTGTGTGTGTGTGTGTGTGTGTGTAACGAAAGCACGGTCGCAATTTTCGACGGATTTGCACCAAAATCTACATGCACATGCTTCAAGTTAGTGGGAAGGCCAAGACCGACATTGCATTTCCCAACTCCCATCGATAGTGGAAATAATCGATTTTTTTTCATGCTTCTACGGTAGTTTTCATGTAGTTTGCGGCCATTTTCTACAGGCCAGAGTGAGAGCCTATAGCTGGCTGCCACAAATAGGCAGGAAGATTCTATTGGCCAGCGTGAGAGCCAACAGCTGACTGACACGAATGTTAACTAGCATGCTATCATGCAAAAAAATTCGGTAGCTGCATTCGTCACAAGTGGGAAAAATTTTAATCTGCATGGCACTTTACTGCAATTGGCTCATTCGCTTGCTTAAAATCAAAGTTGATTCTGATTCCGCAGAACTGGGTTGTGTGTGAAAAAGTATTTGTTAACATTCTTTTTTCATTCGGTTTTTCCAGTTACGAGTCCTTTTTTAAAGCTGATCGTTTTGTGTTCGATTTCGCATATTTTCTATGACAATTTGTCGGACATTCAGGCCGGTAAATGTCGCTAATACTGTTTATTATAAACAGAGCATTTACTTAAATATTTGTATCTATAAAAAAAAGAATGTATATAGGTGTTAATGGAATAAATGTATAGATACAAATATTTAAGTAAATGCTCTGTTTATAATAAACAGAATTAACAACATTTGCCGTCCCTAATGTCCGAGAAAGTCTCGGTTCCGTATAGGATACAGGTTCGACTCCTGACGGAGGACGCATATTTTCTATGAAAATTTCTGGATTTCGATTTCTTGAGACGTAACTTTATAATGAAATGTTCAATTTCATTATAAAGATACGTCCCAACGGTGGGAATGTAACTGAAGTAGATCAGGGTTAATAGCCTTTCTTTGGGTAATGGCTGCTACAGTCGTTTACAAATATATGTATATGTATATATATATATATATATATATATATATATATATATATATATATATATATATGTATATATATATATATATATATATATATATATATATATATACTGAGAATGTCTGTCTGTGTGATACCTTTTTACTCGAGATCCATCCAATCGATTTTGATCAAACTTGGCAAATACATTGTACTATGTAAGAGATAGATTCTTAGCGTAAAAAATCGATATTTTTTTAAAAAATCAATAAATCGATAAAGCCGATCAAAAATCGATAAATTCAACTTTTTTCCTTCGATTTCGTTCAAACTCGGTGTGTAGGTTACTTACATCATGACGAGCTCAACGATACCTAATTTTTTTATTTCTACACCACAGCGTTTAATGAAAAACCGCGAAAAAAAAATCGATATGAACACATTTTAAACTAAAAAAATCACTCAATTTTCAAGCAATCTAATACAAACTTCACTCAATTGTAGCCAACAATAAACTGATTGTTTAACAGTCATTTAACTTGATAATTGTGTCCACCCATATAGTGAAAACTCACGTAAATAGCGAAAAATAGTCATTTTTACTGGTTTCTTCCTTATTTTTCGTTGATCTTTCATCCAATTTTCATCAAACTTAACAATTGCTTCATAAATGTATCCTGTTTTACATTACTGTTAGCACACTGATAAATTGAATTTCAAAAATTCCAAAATAATTGCCGACTAAAGTGGGTCTCCATGTTGCCTGTTTTACCCCTTCCTTGTCCTCGGCTAACTTCGATTGAATAATTACAGACTACTTCTGTTATATCAGTAACAGCATTAATTCAAAATGTTTTTTAATGAAAGTACTTTAAAGTAATTGAAGAAGATAGACTCTGTTACATCTAAAAATGATGCTGTTTTTGCTTCATTCTAATTGAACGCTTTTTCTGATCGACCAGCTGGGTATGACTGCTAGTAAATATATAAGAATATTAGTACTGAACACGCGAAGACACAAACATAAACAGAAATACATAAAGAGATGCACTTACACATGCACTTGCATATATGTATATGCATGTAAAAATACAGAGTTGTTCGATAATATGACTCACTTGAATTTTTTTTACTTAAAACTTTTTTCGCCTATTGTTTTTGGGGTCAAACTAATTTTTAATCTTACTAATATAAAGACCTCTTCCCGACCACCTAGTAAAAAAGTTTACTCACCCTAAGGTATTCTATTGATAATTATAATTTTGGATATAAATGAGATTTAGGAAAAAACTGCGAAAAAGTGACTCACTTATTTCCTGCAACTAGTAATCAATAGAAACATAACCGAACAGCTTTAAATAAAGAATAATAGAGGTATAATTTATTTATAATAGGTGATATAGCTCGAAATATTTAATAATCTATGGGTCCTCCTTTATTTTGAATAACCTTTTCAACCCTTTTGGCATTGACTTGATTAGGTTCTGGCAAATTTAATCTCCAAGCATTGAATTCCATTCAGATATGAAATTCACAATCAAATCCTCTTTGTTGCTGAACTGCTTTCTCGAGAGCCTGTACTTTATAATGCTCCATAGGTTTTCTATGGGGTTGAGGTCAGGAGATTGGGGCGGCTATGTCATAATACTTACCGGCTTCTCATCAAAATATTTCCTTCATCAATTTTGATTTGTGACAGGGAGCATTATCCTGCATAAAAATGAGCTTGGTGGGGTCGATTTGCACCCTTTCACCAGAACGGAGCAGACAAGACTCTAAAATTCTCTTGTACTGCTCGCTCCTGAGGGTCTTTTCAATAGGTTTTAAGAAACTAGTTCCATGAAAAGAAAAGCATCCCCAGAACATTATACTGAACGGTTGCTTGACAGTACTTACTGCTAAATTCAAAGAGCTTTCAAAGCTTCTTCTTCGGATTTTAGATCGCTTATCCTTTGAATTTAGCTCAACTTTCGTTTCATCGGAGAAGAGAACATTTAGTAAAAAAAAACATTTAGTAAAAAAAACATTTAGTAAAAAAAACATTTAGTAAAAAAAGACAGATGAGTCACTTTTATCGAACAGCACTGTAAGTTCATTTTCGTTATTATTTTTGCACGCATATTTCCACCTGAAAAACCACAGACGAACACACACATATCCATACTTACTAACACACGCAAGCGCGCGCATATATATATATACATATGTGTGTGTGCACGTGTGTGTGTGTGCGCGCGTGTGTGTGTGTTCATAAAAGAAGTAAAATCCTAGTAAACGGAGGGAGGTTAAAACTGAATCCGTGACCGCTACATTTCTGCGCCGGAGGCTGTCGTTTAAGAACTGACAATGGCGCGGATTAAATGTCGGCTCAAAGCGAGGTTTGAATCGCCAGCTCAATTAGTGCACAGTACACATTCCCTAGAATCTCGTCCTTTGTCGATGCCTTTGTTTTTCTTTCCTTTTTCCTGCCGCAGATATCTTATTACAAAGACCACCCCTTCATCTCTCCATTTTCTCGAGATCATAACAAAAACTAATCCGATATAACGAATATGTCAACATTCTATAGCGAGACACATTTATATCACAATATATATTTGAATAAACGACTAAGTGTGAAAGCAATTTTTATTTTATACTAGACTTCACCCGAATACAAGAGCCGCACAAGAAAGATGGCAACCTCAAGATGCTCTGTATAAATCAAATATTGCATTTCGATAAAAAAAAATTTTTGGATGAACTTTCTGCAATTATATCTAGACTTTATAAATTTAAGTGCAGCACAAAATAGGCAGTAAGGTCATCATTTTACAGTTGAAATGGCTAGATGCAACTCTAAGTTCTTTTCTAACCGTTTCTTCTATCGCACTTCTCTCATGTGGAACTCTCCTCTGGCTTCTGGCTTCCCAGTCAACTTTGATCTTCAAAAATTTGAATCCAATGACAACTGTTATATTCTGCCTTCTTAATTCTTGTTCTTTTATTGTCCTCTCTCTTTAATAGTAGTTTTTCCCATGTTTTTTGTTACTGAACAGGAATGGTCGAAATTACTCGACCGAAAGCGTGAATTTCCAAAAGTTAAAATGTTTCTGACGAATAAAGCTTAATATAAGTGAAAGAGTAATTACCAAAAAGTGAAAAATATTTTTTTTAAATTCTGCAATTGTTATCGGTCCTGACCTGGCATCTCAGCTTCAGTCACTTTCCTACCGCCAAGTGAGGATTGTGCAGCTCGAGGCCAGATTCGACAGCAATATTCCATTTTTGGTGTAATAAGTCCCTTGGAAAGATAAAGCATTGCATGATTCAGGTGCTTCCTGAAGCGTTATAATTTCCCCATTGATTCGTTTTTATGGCTTATCAACCCTTATTATTTAAAACTAGCTAAAAATTTTAAATTGTAAGAATTTCTGGAGGAGATAGTAATGATTTACTGACACAAGTCTTACTAATTAACCCATATCTGGGGGAAAAGAAGTGGAGTCATACCTTTCCCAATAGCGCATAAATGAATATTCCAAGCCGTTATCCATTACCCAACCCGAACATCCAAGTTTACAGCACCTGATATTCCTCAGCGGTCACCCATCTAGATACTGCTCAGGTTCGACGTTGCTTAACCGGTGTTTTAATGTGATGTGGCCGTAAGTCGAAGCATTATAATGCACTGATCCGTTTTCCAACATGCATGATGTCCCACTCGAGGTCGGGTGGGAACTTGAGACGCATAGTCTGGAGTAAATATGAGACCCAAAATATCGAACCTCATTAAAAGTCTTTGGCGCAGGAAAAGTCTGCTCGCCAAGAAAATCAGCATTCTAAATATTGTCATCTTACATGGGTTTGAACACTAGCCTCTGGTGACCCTTAATATGGAAGAAACAAGAGATTAACTCGGTATTTTGAAGTGACTGATTAGGTAAACAATATATGGTATATCTATAGGCTTGGAATTTTTCATTGAGTAAATTGCACATATAGTTGTACCTTTACTCTATCATTTGATAGAGTAAAGGTACAATTATATGTGCAATTTACTATGTCGCAGACGTAATATAAATCAGAAACCCATTTTTCAGGGCACCGAGGCGGGGTGTAATGGTTAGCAATCTTGACTCGCTAAATCCTTTACGATCCTCACCGGATAAGCCGTACTTTTGTCCTTGTGTCCCATCAAAGGTACGCTAGGAAAAACATTAAAATAATACTTGTCCTACTCGTACTGTAGACATCTCTCAGTTTTGTCTCTCCTTATCGGTTATTTGATGAGAGTTCTGGGTATGACGATAAACTACATCCGGTAGCAGGGCCTCTGATCAGGAGGTTTTGAGGAGCGTGGAACCACCTCGTAATTGCCGGTGTTCCCAGGTCCATCCACACCCGGATTGTTAGCACCTGTTAGGGTCCCAGCTATGGGCAAATAGTTAACACCCCAATCTGTAGTTAAAACACGATGAAAGTGTAAAAGTTTTAATACCAGCAATATATTTTTGGAAAAAAAATAAAATAAAAATTTTTGGAAAAAAAATAAAATAAAAATTACCAGGAATAAAAATCTTGTCGGCGTTAAATAACCTATTGAGAAACAAACCAAACCAATGTTTTCCTGTCTGACTAGACTGAAATTGACTTTCGTCGCTTGAAAGTTTTCATTTTTGAGATAAGCTTAACTTTTAAAGGGGAAGTGAGCGAATTTAAACGTACAGGCTTGATTTACATTGTGAACATAATGTATATTTAAGCCTTTTTTCGTCTTCTTCTATGCACTGTATCCCTTCAGAACGTTGGCGATCATGGCTCTCCACAATTTCCTGTCCTTTGTAACAAAATTTTGTCTTTTTCTTACCTCTCATAATACCTGCTCTCCATCCATATATTCAAACTTGCTAGGTAGATTATGCGTTATTTTCCTCTATCTTGTTTTCAATCTGTCTTGTGAGTAACCAATTTTCCAAGCCTTCTTTCCTCATTATGTGTCCTAGAATTTTCAACTGTCTCTTTCTGTTGTTAAGTATAAGTGACCTTCTTGTTTCTATTTTCGCTAAAACTTTGACGTTCTTCACATGTGCGGAACACGGTATTCTCAGCATCCTTCTGTAGAACCATATTTTTGTTGCTTCAAATTTTATGTCCATGGTATTCGTCTGTCGAAGCCTCACCTATGTCTGTTTAAGTCTTTTCTTCGTCTGTGAAGAGATTGTTCGGCATTCATTGCCATATAGGAGGACTGATATTACGTAACAGTTCAGCACTCTTTTCTTTGTTTCTAACGACATTTTCCTGTTTCTTAATACTTTGCTTAGCTTCTGAAAGGCATCTTTTGCTATCCCAATGCGCCTTCGGATTTTAGTGTCGCATATTCCGTCCTCTGCATAAACACTTCACAGACATAAACACTTTGGGATATTGTTCCACTTGTTCGATTTTTTATGCCCAATTTTCAATAGGGTTAAAAACTCGGGACATCCTGTTTGAAAAGAATCAATAAGGCTTTCTTGTTCTAGGAGTTGATTGGTGATGTCCCAAATATCTTCTGAGGTAAGCCAAGATGGTAACAAAATAGATATTGCACTCAGTGTCACACCAGAGCATCATAGATGTCATGCGCATCAGCAGGTTGAACGGGAACTTTTGGAGATGCTAATGATTTACTGATACAAGTCCTACTAATTAACCCATCGCTGGGGGAGAAGAGGTAGATACATCCCTTTCCAACGTGTATTTGCACGCAAGTGGATATAACGAACCCGACTGGAATTGGAACTCGGCTCTCCATTTTCCAATTCTGAACTGTTATGCATTACACTCTCCGCACCCGTTATTCCCAAGCGGTCACAATAATGATTTACTGATACAAGTCCTACTAATTAACCCATAGCGAGGGGGATAAGAGGTGGATTCATACCAACCGCATTTTCGTGTAAATGCATATAACGAATCCAACTGGAATTGAAACTAGGTCCTTTGATTAGAAATCCCGAGCCGTTATCCATTGCACCACCCGCACATCCATCCTTACAGAACCTGTTATTCCCAAGCGGTCATCCATCTAGGTACTGACTAGGCTCGATGTTGCTTAACTTTGGTGATCTTACAAGAAGCCATATATGAGTTTGGACGTTTATATACAATAAATGACACATATAATTGTGTCTATTTTTTTTTTCAGATATACAGAATAGTGTCAGTGTTACTGACTGCAATGAAGCTATGAATGAGTCAGCAAAGACCAAAGAATAACTTTGTCTTTTACCATGTCCCTGGGACAACGTAAGTGAAGGAAATTACTGAAAACACACACACACACACACACACACACACACACACACAAACAAACAATGCCTGATTTGTTTTGGTTTTTCAAAAGTTGGCAAAAAATGAGTGGATGTAAGATTCATCGGTGTCTCAGCTGACCCGAATCTCAGGTAAATTGATATCGTTTAGTTTTGTTAAGTCACTCTTTTATCTGATTGTCGCTGCATACTTATCGCAACCCGCAGGTCGTTCTTTGCATTCTACGACTGCCAAGTAAGCAGCTTGGATTGAAACGAACAAGTCTTACGACGAGATGTCAACGGACTTCCTTTATCCTTAAGAGTATATCTTACTACGGTGACAAATTCGTTGACGAGAGCGTAAGGAGAAAATGTCCTAATTAGACAGAGAACCTCAATCTTTTCGGCCACATATTGTTAATAAGCTGATGTAATGGTTCTAAGAGAGAGATTTTTTTTAACAAGAAGTAATTTCGTTATTATCATTTTTTTTTTTTTTTGCTGCTTCTTCGTGCCCGTAGAATAAAAGGAAAAAGAATTAGATATTTCCGATAAAAACAGGAATAAAGATCAAAGTACAGGGTGACTGAAAAGTAACTCCTTATTTTATGTACATACGTACACTTACTCGCTGAATAAAAAGGCATAGCTTGGTGAAAAAGGGACCCAAACTTTAAAAAAATCAATTTTATCGTCAAAATGTTTCTCTATCTATAAAAGGCAGAATGTGTGTGTGTGTGTGTGTGTGTGCGCGCGCGTGTGTGTGTGTGTGTGTGTGTGTGTGTGTGTGTGTGTGTGTGTGTGTGTGTGTGTGTGTAACGAATGCACGGCTGCAATTTTCGACGGATTTGCACCAAAATTGACATGCACATGCTCCAAGTTAGTGAAAGGGCAAAGACCGACATTGCATTTCCCAACTCCCATCGATAGTGGAAATAATCGATTTTTTCATGCTTCTACGGTAGTTTTCATGTAGTTTGTGGCCATTTTCTACTGGCCAGAGTGAGAGCCTATAGCTAGCTGCCACGAATAGGCAGGAAGATTCTATTAGCCAGCGTGAGAGCCAACAGCTGACTGACACGAATGTTAACTAGCATGCTAGCATGCAAAAAAAATCGATAGCTGCATTCGTCACAAGTGGGAAAATTTTAAATCTTCATGGCACTTTACTCCAATTGGCTCATTCCCTTGCTTAAAGTCAACGTTGATTCTGATTCCGCAGAACTGGGTTGGGTGTGAAAAAGTATTTAATGTTAACATTCTTTTTTCATTCGGTTTCTCCAGTTACGAGTCCTTTTTTAAAGCTGATCGTTTTGTGTTCATTTTGTTTAGTTCTTTTTTCGTAACAGATTTAATGTTTAGTATAGAGCTTAGAAAAAATTCGCAGTGTGAGATAGGCAAGAAGTAAGGCATGTAGCAACATCAGCACGGCAAAGGGCACTCCTTTAAAGACAAGGAAGGGGGGAAATATTTTAAGTCAAGTGATAGCGATTGCTGTATAAGTCGTACGATTTTTGAATCAAGCACGGGCAACGCCGGGCCATGCTGCTAGTTGTTAATAAGCAGATGTAATGGTTCTAAGAGAGATGTAATGGTTCAGGGTGACTGAAAATTATCTCCTTGTTTTATGTAGATACGTTCACTTGCTCGCTGAATAAAACGGCATAGCATGGTGAAAAAAGGACCCAAACTTAATAAAAACAGTTTTATCGTCAAAATGTTTATGTTATTATAAAAAGGAAAGACCAAAGTATTTTTTATTATTTTAGTAAATTTTTAAAACCTTTCTAGCACGTACGAAAATTTGGTTAAAAATCTTGTTTTTTTTTAGGGGGGGTTGACGTCAGCGGTCGACGTTAATTTACGATTAGTGTTTTTGAACATTTTTCCGGAGAAAAAACACATTGATTTGGAAATTGTTGCAAAAATAAAATAATTGTCGGATTTTAATGAAACTTTCAGGACTTATTCACAAAGGAATTAATTACTTTCTTGCCCAAGAAACACATGTACTTCTGCTGCAGTACATGTGGCGCCTTTACGACCCTAATAGGTCAAGGGATTCGCGATCGATATATTCATTGATTGTTTTGTTTACTACGACTCACCTATCAGGTTATTTAAAGCCCCCAAAAATGTTTTTAGATTATAAGAATTATTTGAGAGATAATAAATATTTAGTGATAATTAACCCAGAGTTGGAATGAGAAAAGATGAATACATACCTTAACTATGGATATAGGTGCGTAAGCGAATATACTGAACACGATTAGAATTGAAACTTGACTCTCCGATCTACAATTCCGAGTCATCATCCATTACATCCGCCGCACATTCACGCTTACAGCATTTGGTATCCCCAGTTGTTCATCGAAGTTAAGCAACATCGAGCCTGGTGAGTAACTAGATGGGTAATCTGGAATACCATGTGCTGAATGTAATGGTTGACGACCATATATATATATATATATATATATATATATATATATATATATATATAAAGTGAATATAGAAGTCAACACTTAGAGGCGACAGTCTGTTTCATGCTAGATGCTATCGTCGGGCCTTCTATGTTCACTTTTATATTTACACACGCTCTATCTCTGATATTGAGCACTTTATCCCATAAATATAGCACACTTTAAGACTATTTTTCTTCATATATATATATATATATATATATATATATATATATATATATATGCTCCTAAAAATTGATTTCGGTTGAGCTCTCTAGGGAGGAAGTGTGAGTTTGTAAAACAGTGACTATTACGGCTAATAATGCAAGACTCATCGGTAAAGCGAATCGAGTTATCTCAGTCACTGTGTGCTTATCTAAAGATAAATACGCTTAAATTCACATTCATCCTTGCCGTGCATCAACGGTTTAGTGCTAGAATATCCAACTCAGTCGGGTTTCGATCCTGGCTAGAGGCAACCGGACGTCTAGCTACATTGATGAGCTGTTGTACAGCGAAAGAGCCTGTGGATTGTAAACAAATCCGACACGTTATTTTCCGATTGAACATATTCATATTCAATTTGTACTGTTTTCTTTTGTACCTGATCCCTTACAAATCGATATTTAATATCAATATGCTTTGATCTTTCATGTATTATTGGATTCTTAGCCAAAGCAATACTGGCCTGATTGTCACATTAAATAGTTATAGGCTCACTTATTATCAGAGTTGTAATTGTTTTTATTAGTAATTTAAGAAAAATAGCCTCTTGTGTTGCTTGCGACAATGCAACATATTTTGCCTCACATGTTGAAAGTGAAATCATTCCCTGTTTCTTAGATTTCCAGCCAATTATTGGGTTATCTTTTGCCAATCTAAAGCAATAGCCTGTGATACTTTTACGATCTGGTGAATTTGCCCAATCAGCATTACAAAATCCTTCCAGTTGTATTGGGTTTTTTGATTGTCGAAATACTAGGCACTGATTCTTAGTTCCCTCTAAATAACGTAATACTTGCTTAGCTCTTGTTAAATGCACAATCGTCGGTTTATTTAAGTTTTGAGACAACTTAGTAACAGTATAGCAGATTTCTGGCCTTGTTGATGTCATGACGTAAATAAGACTTCCAATCAATATTCTGTATTCTTTCTCACACGCCGCTATACCATCTTCATTATTCATAATTGTGTTTAAATCCATTTCACATGGAGTAGTTCGTGTTTTACAATTTTACATGCTGAATTTAGATAAGAGTTTTTCGATGTATCTGGATTGATTCATTATAATAGTGTTGTCCTTAAATTTGAACTGTATATCAAGAAACCATGATAGTCGACCCAAGTCGGTCATTTTAAACCTTATATTTAAGGAATTTTTAATAGAGCAGCTTCACATTTTGAAGCAATTAACAATTGTCGACCCAAATAATCAGAATTGCTAATATTCCATTATTAAATATTGTGTACAGGCATGTGTCAACTGGGGAGGGCTCAAAATGTTGTTCAATTAAATAGGAATGTAGTAATTTATTCCACGTTCTTCCGCTTTGTTTGAGCCCATATAGTGACTTTTTGAGTTTCCATACATAATTATCACCTTTTTCAAAACCTTCTGGCGGGTCTATGTATATTTCATAGTCAATCGGATCATTTAAATACACTGCTTTAACATCCATATGGTGCATATCCATACCATAATGTGAGGCCATTTGCATCAAAATTCTGATTGTTGTCATGTTTGTTGTTGGACTTAATGTTATTGTAATAGTTGTTTTTAAGCCCCTTGTTTTTAATATCATAATTCCTAGTCTGGTAGGTTTGAGGGACTGGTTTTCTGAATTTTTTAAATGACGTCCTCAGTTGCATTACGTTATTTCCTTGATTTGGGGGATTACACATTTTTTCAGTTTCTTCATAACAACGTAACGCAATCTTAAACTCAGTGAAAGTTAATTTTTTATCTTTTTGAGTTATGACTGTCATGAATGGTTTGAATGTTGCTGGTAATCCCTTTAAAACCATGGCTATTAGCAGCCCATCTGAGATAGTCTCACCTGCTATTTTTAAGGCATTTGTGACATTCCCAGTTCGTATAATATAATCTGTTACAGATTCATTTTCTCGTCTCCTTAACGAGGTTAGTTCAGTATATAAAGCAATAATTTTGGGTTTACCTTTTGACAAGTAATGTTCAAGCTTGGTGGCCGTCGTCCCTGGCTTCTCTCATTATTAAAGACAAACTCCTGTCATCCAGGCATTGTATTAATTCGGCGAACACGGTCGCATTTCTTTCCATAAAATCATCATCTTCTTTCTGGCCATCTTGGCAAAGAATGATGTCATTAAATTTTTTGTATTCTAAGGTAGCCTAGGAATTTCACTTCACACAATTCATATTTTGACTCGTCTCCGTCAAAATACAGTCGTAATCTGGGCTCATAACCTTTGTTGACCATATTCACCATAGTCTATGAATATAGAATACAGTGCAGTACGTAATCTGTTCAATGAAACAACGTAAAAGATTAACACTCACGAGTCAGACACTCTACTGAATCTGACTATGTCGCCAATACCACCACCAGCTGTTCCGTAATTCTTCAGTCTTCGATATCAAAGGCTGGCAGTGCATATTCGGGAAAAACATGGCCGCCTTTATACACGTCGCACAGAATATTTTGAGCCTTCTGATTGGTTAACTCTTCTATTGGTAAACTATAAAAGGAGTCAGCTCATTTTGGCTGGCTCACTAGTACACCAGGGTACCCAAAAACTCCAACATGGATGACAACGCACACATATATACACATATATATATATTTAAATTGTATGTATTTAGGCAGCATTTTTTCATTAATACACGTTTCATTAAATAATATAGACAAGAGTTGTCTATTTATTTTATGTAATTTTTTCATATCGTCTGATAAGCTTAATAACATTATCATTGAACCAAGAAAGAAAATTACAATATTGATACATATTTTTTAATCCTATCTAAGCTTTCGGCTTATATAAGCCATTATCAAAGATGACAATTACAGTACAATATATAAAGCAATACACGGACAAAACAATAACAAAAAGCAACGACAAACTCGTGCATATAAGACGCTGGAAGCGAAAATCGCACCGCAGCCCATGACATCACACTTGACCACGCGAGAGTGAAAACGAGAAGTATTAAGTATGATAAGCCGTTGATATAAACCAATGGCTTCTGTTACCAATTATAGGCATTTAAGAATATTTGTGGAGATTTCATAGTTTATTTTGTTCAGGTTATGTTTCAAATGTTTTATGTATATAGATTCAAGAATTTTTAGTTTTTGTTTATTGTTTTCATGTTTAAGTATAGTTGTGTTTTCAACAAGGATTTTCCGGAATTGTGTATGCGGCCAGGCATGTTGTTTTAAATGCCTAAAAATGTTAGAGTTATCATTCTTGTCCGTGTAATGCTTAATATAATGTCTATATTATTTAATGAAAGATGCATCAATACATACATACATACATACATACAGATATATATATATATATATATATATATATATATATATATATATATATATATATATATGCATAATGTTTTATATTATTTTGTTTTTGGTAAAATCCAGGTAGCATCCGAGACAAAAAATATAATGCGAATCGAAATGTTTTTTTAATGTGTTATTGATGACGGATACAAATTTTGGGAGTGTGCAGTCGCAACGCTAAAGTTGAATTTTTTGAAAATTTAAGTGAGTGCGTTATTTACTAATATGGAAACGCTCCAAAAGTTTGTATCCGTTATCAATAACACATTTAAAAATAACACATTGAATATATATATATATAATGAATATATGAGAAAATTCTCAATTCAGTTTGGTAAAGAAATGGAGCGTAATAAACGGCCCCCAACCACAAATCTTACTACTATGATTATGGAGGATTAATGACTTTTAAGATTATTATTTATTAAATGATGCCAAAGATAAGGAATAAAAAGTTTAGAATAGATTAATTGATTATTTGAACTATGTTTTTTAAAATCATGATGACATGTTCGTTTTTATTTTGTTCAACATTTTGTCCTTTTGAAACTTTTTCTTTTCGACATTATGTCTATTCTTTATTTAGTCAGTTTGACTCATTTTCTGTTCGACATTTTGTCCATTCAACACCGGGTTCATTCGATATTTAGTCCGTTCAATACTTGGTCTTTTTGACATTTTGTCCATTCGTCATTTAGTCAGTTCGGCTGTTTCCGTTCGACACTTTGTCCATTCGACACTTTGTCTATTCGACATTTTGTCCATTCGTCATTTAGTCAGTTCGGCTGTTTCCGTCCGACACTGTTCGTTCGATACTTAATCCATTCGACACTTTGTCTATTCGACATTTTGTCCATTCGTCATTTAGTCAGTTCGGCTCTTTTTCCGTTTCGCACATTTTCCATTCAACACTTTTTTCGTTCGATACTTAGTCCATTCGGTACCTTGTCTTTTCGATATTTCTCCATTCGTCATTTTGTCTTTCGTCATTTTGTCTCTCGACTCGATGACCTTCGATTCTCTGACCTACTACCATACTTAAGGCTTGAGCTCATGAGATGACCGCCCGTAGATAGGATTTATATTGTGGGGACTTACCTACAAATCGACTCTTCCACACCTATATAATATGGCTACCAACTCTGAGTAAAGTCAGTCTCTAAGTGAGGGTCACCGAGTAGTAGCCACAGAGTGAATGAATGAGTGAGTCGGGACACCAGTGAGAGAAAGTACTCTCCAGTCCACATTTACCTTTGTACTACGTTTCCGAGAATATACTATTTAACCTATATCCGAGTCCGTGTTATCTTTCTATGGTTTTACACCATAACAATTTATTATCTTATTTTATTTTTGAAGACGTTAGATACATTCTGTCATATTAATTATTCCCCACCCTACAACCCCTTTGTCACAAACCTGTCGCTATTTCCATGGCAAGTGTTCTAAAGGGCTACATCTTTGGTTTCACTAGCCCCGACCATTGCAGCTGTGATCTACCATGATACGTACACAAGCATGACTCATCCACATTCTCTTTCGTATTTCATTTGTAATAAAAAAGTTCTACACTTTCCAAGAACTTCCACATTGTCATACAAACTCCCGACAGGATGCTTTCCCGATCACTTTCAAATTTAACTTTTTCAAGTCTAGGATTAACCGTTATCTGTCTTGCAGATCCTCATAATGCGCGCATCTTGCCTTTTCCTGTTCCCATACACGATATAGTAACCTTCTACCTAGAGTGGCTCTTGGGCCTTTTACTTGGAGAACTTTATAGAATAACATTTTCTTTCTTTTTTCTCTCCCTCCTCTCCATTTCTCTGGCATATACTCTCAAAGACAAACGCATCCCAATAAACTAATGAACGAAATACACACAAGCAGTTTCATATTATTTTTTTTCTATTTTAAAAATACCTCGGCCATCTATGCATATATTCTATAAAAACGTACCAACCAGTTGATAAGTACATATACAGAAACAGGCCATCAACTGGGTAAATAAGTGGTTAGGAACGCGGATATATCACAAAAAGGGAAAAGAAAAACGACTCTCTAGTTATTTATTATATTAACAAAAGACGACTCACTTTAGCAAATAAGGCTTCACAGGCCAGCAAACAATCCTGGCGTTTCCGTGTGCACACAATCCTTTCTTGTGGCGTTAGTCAATCTATGACGTGTATGATTTATTAAAATTACAAGACGAATATGCAAGTGGAAGTGATTTCTGCATTGTAAAGTCAAATCCTGTCGACCGAAATATTTTCACACGGGGACGGATATTCGTGAAAGCATTGGAAAATGGAATGCAGTGTTATAAGTAAGAGACACCTAGTGAGCATTGAATTTAATACACAAATTAATATATATATATATATATATATATATATATATATATATATATATATATATATATATTAATTGAATTTAATACAGAAATTAATATATATAATTATATTAATTGAATTTAATACACAAATCAATATATTATATATATATATATATATTAATTGAATTTAATACACAAATTAATATATATATATATATATATATATATATATATATATATATATTAATTGAACTTAATACACAAATTAATATACATATATGCCTGACGATTGCACTAGCATGAAACAGACTGTCGCCTCTAAATGCTGACTTTCATGTCCACTTTTATATTTACACACGTTCTATCTCTGATATTGAGGACTTTAGCCCATAAATATAGCACACTTTAAGACTATATTTCTTCATATATATATATATATATATATATATATATATATATATGTATGTATATTAATTTGTGTATTAAATTCAATGCTCACTAGGTGACTCTTCTTGCTTATAACACTTACTACAAATATATATATATATATGCAAATATATATATTTATATATATACATATTATATATTATATATATATATTTAAATATTATATATATATATAATATATATATATATATAATATATATAATATGTAATATATATAATATATATAATATATATATGATATATATATAAATATATATATATATAATATATAATATAATATATATATATATAATATATATAGAATATATATAATATATAATATATATAATATATAACATATATATATAATATATATAATATATATAATATATAAATATATATATATATATATAATATAAATATATATATACATAATTATATATTATATATTATATATATATATTTATATTATATATATATATATATATATATATATTTATATATTATATATTATATATATATATATTTATATATATATATATATATATATATATATATATATATATATATATATATATTTGTAATTTGGCATCAACCCCTCTATTATACAAGTTTCGTTAAAAACGTACTGTGGCAAAGATTTTATTTAAGTTTACATGTGTTCTCATAACCTTCCCTTTTTCTGGATGCAAACTATGTAAAAATTGTCGAAATGTTTTGTATGTCCGCGCTCTTTCGGATATACTTTTAGACATTACGAAATTTATATTTTACTTTTAACTGAGTGTATGGATTGTCTTGTATATTTATCTAGAGTTATAGGAATATTTTATTTCTTTTTAATGTTCATTTAGAATCATTATAAAGAAATATACAACTCCAGTCGACAAAAAAATAAGAAAATGAAATTAATTATTTAATATAAAAAAAATTTAAAACGACTAACATCATTGTCAAAAATAATAACTCACCTGAAAGTCCCAACTACAGAAAATTTTTACTTACGAATTCGCATGTCCTTTAAGGAATTGTGTTCTTGATCAATCCAAATTCAGAAATAATGGATATACTATAACATTCCTAACATTCCGAACAAGAAGACTCACGTTACATCTCTTTGACCCTAGCTCAATTTGGTCTCATTTAAATACTTATGGTGACCTATTAAACTTCATCCGAAACATACTCGTTGATCATAAAAGTATAATAGCCTCATCCACATTTTAAAAAGATTAAAAATAATTGAAGAATTATTAAAAAAAGAAAAAGCCAACACTCAATAATATCAACTATGAACACAGCCATAATGTACTGACCGTGTTCGGAAAAAAAATTCTTACAACTTTAGGTTATGTTTATATCTATCTATAAAAAATGGAATATATCTATAAAAAAGAATGTATAAACATAAAAATGTCTATTTCACAATGTGTGACGTCATTTGTTTACATTTGGATACGCATCGAGCAGATATGAATATACGTGAGAAAATCATGGAGAATTATAGTTTAAAAACAGTAAACTTGACCTTGCTAACCGAAACGCTCCTCTGTGGCTCAATCGGTAAAAGCACGTCAGGCTATAGGACGGTTCCGTATAGGATACAGGTTCGAATCCTGTCGGAGGACGAATATTTTCTATGACAATTTCTCGGACATTCAAGCCGGTAAATGTTGTTAATACTGTTTATTATAAACAGAGCATTTACTTAAATATTTGTATCTGTAAAAAAGAATGTATAAACATAAAAATGCCTTAAAATAAACAAAGAATACTAGAGATGAAATTCAAGTAAGGAATGATACGAAATGTATAAAGGTGAGGATGGTATACCTGCAGAAGTATATAAAGCCGTACCAGATGTATTCGCCTCGTGGGTGCATCGTGTCTTCAATGCGGTCTGGCTCTCTGAGACCTACCCAGCCGATTGGAGCGAGGCCATCCCGCTACTTTTCTTTAAAAAGGGTGATAGGAAACTCGAATTATAGAGGAATCAGCCT
Source organism: Acanthosepion esculentum (assembly GCA_964036315.1). Lineage (NCBI taxonomy): Eukaryota > Metazoa > Mollusca > Cephalopoda > Sepiida > Sepiidae > Acanthosepion > Acanthosepion esculentum. The sequence continues at coordinate 119,376,720 of OZ038483.1, forward strand.
CATCGACGTGACATCCAAAGTGTTTGCAGTGCTTCTCCTGCGAAGATTTGGCCGCGTCTTAGGGTGGCTTCCGCCCGGGCAGAGGATGTGTTGATCAGATATTCAGCCTCTGGCGCACCTTTGATCAACGCTGGGAATACCAGCAACCAACAGTCCTCTGCTTCGTCGACTTTGCGGCTGCCTTCGACTCCGTTGATAGAGGCTCACTCTGGCGTATCATGGAAGCCGATGGCATGTCCGCTAAACTCCTTCGTCTCATCAGTGGCTACTACCGGTGGACGCGAGCCCGTGTTCGCGCTAATGGTGAGGAGTCGGGGACGTTTGAGGTGAAGACTGGTGTGCGGCAAGAGTGTGCCCTATCCCCATACCCTATTCAACTATACAATCGACTACATCCTCAGCAAGGCCCTTCGGGGCTAAGCTGGAGTTGCGGTCGGTCGGAATGTCAGGGTATCTGATCTGGCCACCGCGGATGACATTGTCTTGGTCGGATCGAACTGTGACGATGTGCAAGCAGCGCTCAACTGTGTGCAAACTACAGCACGGAATGTGGGTATGACCATCAATGCCTCGAAGACCAAAGTTATGCCATCCCTGGTTGATCCGATCAACTGGCGGCCACTGAGGCTGAACGGGGTCAATCTGGAGGACGTGCAGTCTTTCGTCTATCTCGGTTCAACCATTATATCATCCGGGCAGGCTGCTGCTGAGGTCGAACGCCGTATAGGGGCTGCAAGGTCCGCATTCGTGTGTCTCAAGCGGTCACTATGGGGGCGACGAGAGATTTCCGCGGCTACGAAGGGGCGCATCTATCAGGCTATTGTTCGGACTATCCTTCTCTATGGCTGCGAAACGTGGCCACTTAGAGCGGTTGACCTACGAAGGCTTGACATGTTCGACAACGATTGCCTTCGCTGCATACTACGGTGCCGCTGGATCGATCGTGTACCCACAACCACTCTGCGTCGTCGCCTGAGTCTCCATCCTCTTCAACCCGTCCTGCTCCAGCGTCGTCTCCGATGGTTCGGGCACGCAGCTCGACGCCGGAGGGAGAGCTCATACGGGATGTACATCTGCCTCCTTCTCTTCCTGGCTGGCGAAGACGTGTCGAAGGCGTGGGCTAGCACGATCAAGTATGACGTCACACATTATGAAATGGACAAAGTCCGACAAATATTTAATTCGGAAATTTTCATAGAACATATTCGTCCTCCGAATTAAATAATTGTCGGACTTTGTCCATTTCATAATGTGTGACGTCATTTGTTTACATTTGATACGCCATGAGCAGTTATGAATGTACGTGAGAGATTCATTGAAGATTGAAGTTTATAAGCAGTAAATTCGACCTTGCCCACCGAACGATCCTCAGTGGCCGAATCGGTTAAGGCACATCAGGCTATATGACGGTTCCGTATAGGATACAGGTTCGAATCTTGTAGGAGGACAAATATTTTCTATGAAAATTTCTCGGACATTAAATGTTATTTAATACTGTTTATTATAAACAGAGCATTTACCTAAATACCTGTATCTATAAAAAGAATGTTAAACAAAAAATGTCTTTAAATTATTGTCGGACTTTGTCCATTTCATAATGTGTGACGTCATATATATATATATATATATATATATATATATATATATATATATATATATATATATATATATATAATTGTGTATTTGGGAAGTAGTCCCTCTTTCATACAATTTCATTAAAAATGACTGACAAGGTACTACGGTTAAATTTTTTATTTAATTTTTCATGTGTTCTTATAATGTTTTGCTTTTTTGGGCCGAAATTAGAAATTGCCCAAGTGTTTTGTAAGTTCGAACGCTTTCGGATATACATTTAGCCATTATCAAGGATGAATTTAATTTTTTACTTTTAACTGAATGTATTGATTATTTTATATATGTTTCTAGAGTTATAGGAATGTTTTATTTCTTTTTAATGTCCATTTAGAAACATAATAAATAAATATACAAAAAAGAAAAGTCGACAAAAAAAGAAAATTGAATTATCTAGAATTTTCCGAGAACTTGGAATCATTCTGTTTAATGAACGATTCTACGTACTTATTACGGGTTTCCGGAGAATTGGTGTTGTTCACATTAATATAATTTTGCTGGAATCGCAATAATGGATATTCCAATGGCTCAAGATGATTTATAGGAGGATATCTCAGCCAATTTCTACCAGGTCTTCAAAGAGGCGTCACATTTTGGCCTCATTCTGATTGAAAGCGCCATCCTTCAGGTTGGCTAATTCTGGATAGTTTTCATCGATTTCTCCTTATAATCAATCCAATTTGGAACTGTTTTCTTCGTTATGTGCCGTGTCCTTTCAAGACGTAGTCGATCATGGCTCTCTACTTCTCCCTATCCCTTGTAGATCCTAATAAGATTCATCCCACTGCCACCTCGTCCAGATATGTTGTCATCCACTTGTTTACACCCGCCAGCCTCCTCATTGTTTGCATCCTCTCGAAAACTTCATCGTTGCTCACACGATCGATCCGTGATATGCTCAGCATCTTTCTAACCATATCTCCGTTGTCTCGAATCTCTTGGACTTGCTTAAACTCGCCAGGTATATCATGAGGTTCTTTCCCTTGTCTCTCTTTCCGTCTATTCGACCTGCGATTATCAGATTTTCCTGGCTCTCTTTTCTCATTACGCGTCCCAGAAATTTCATCTGCCTCTTCCTGGTGTCAAGTATCAGCCTCTTCCTTCTTTGCGTCTTCGCCACAACATCACCGTTGCTCAGACGATCGATCTATGATATACTCAGCATCCTTCTAACCATACCTCCGTTGTCTCGAATCTCTTCGACTTGCTTAAACTCGACACGTATACCATGCGTTGTTTCTCTTGACTCTCTTTTTACTCTATTCGACCTGTGAGTATCAGATTCTCTAGGCCCTTCTTTCTCATTACGTGTCCCAGAAATTTCTTCTGCCTCTTCCTGATGTGAAGTATCAGCCTCCTCCTTCTTTGCATCCTCTCCAAAACCTCACCGTTGCTCACACGATCGATCCATGATAACCTCAGCATCTTTCTAACCATATCTCCGATCACTCGAATCTCTTCGACTTGTCTGAATTCAACGTCGGAGTTTGCGATAGGAGCTTGTCATATTCAATGACCTTTCAATCCCACGAGATACACTGCATCACCAATTCTGGCCAACGTGCTCATCTTGGTTTATATACACGCAATGTTGCGATCGCTCTAGACTAGATCCTTCCGCAGTCCGTCTTAATAGACGGTATTCTTGGAATTTAGAATTGAAGTTTTTGTTCGAAAGATACACGACCTAGTGGGTTGGTTAAAAATATATCAGGTTCCTTGGCAGTTGTGAATTCAATCCCCGGACTTTGTTGTGTCTGAAAGTAACATACTCGAGTTCAATAGAGTAAATGGGCGAGTGAGCCAATAGAACGGTTGCATGATACGAAATAAGACGGCCGCGTAAGATTGATATGAAATATACACTAAGCATGAAAAACGCAAGGAGGACAATACACACCGGGGATAGAATAAAGTGTTCGACTCGAATATCTATGGTTATCGCATAGCCAACATATGAAGAAAACCGTAGAATAAAATGGCTGAAAGCTTTTCTTTTTTTCTTTCTTTCTTTCTTTCTTTTTTTTTCTTTCTTTTTTTATTTGAACACTCAACCATGAAGCTTCAAATAGCACATCATATAATAATTTTGAGAGGCTGTTAATTTTTTTGTCTAAGAAATTCGGACTACTTCAGCAACTACTTAGAAATAAGAATTCTTTTAACAGTGACTAGTTTCATCTTACGTGCGTAAGTGATGTGTCTGTTTTTCTACTTGTAAAATCTGAGATACTCTATAGATACACTATGGGCCATAAAAGGGACCACCTATCATGATTTCGAAGTATCACTTGAAAATTGGAGATAGCATACCTTTTTGTCTCACTTTGGACCAGAGGGACTTTCTCTGCTTGAAGGGCTTTATCACATATCCAATAATAATAATCTCTATCTATAAAAGGCAGGATATGTGTGGTGTGTGTGTGTGTAACGAATGCACGGCCGCAATTTTCGACGGATTTGCACCAAAATTTACATGCACATGCTCCAAGTTAGCGGAAAGGTTAAGACCGACATTGCATTTCCCAACTCGCATCGATAGTGGAAATAATCGATTTTTTCATGCTTCTACGGCTGTTTTTATGTAGTTTGCGGCCATGTTCTACTGGCCAGAGTGAGAGCCTATAGCTGGCTGCCACGAATAGGCAGGAAGATTCTATTGGCCAGCGTGAGAGCCAACAGCTGACTGACACGAATTTAAATCTGCATGGCACTTTAATCCAATTGGCTCATTCGCTTGCTTAAACTCAACGTTGATTCTGATTCCGCAGAACTGGGTTGGGTGTGTATTTGTTGTTAACATTCTTTTTTCATTGGGTTTTTCCAGTTACGAGTCCTTTTTTAAAGCTGATCGTTTTGTGTTCATTTTGTTTAGTTCTTTTTTCGTAACAGATTTAATGTTTAGTATAGAGCTTAGAAAAAATTCGCAGTGTGAGATAGGCAAGAAGTAAGGCATGTAGCAACATTAACACGGCAAAAGGCATTCCTTTAAAAACAAGGAAGGGGAAAAATATTTTAAGTCAAGTGAAAGCGATTGCTGTATGAGTCGTACGATTTTTTAATCAAGGACGAGCAACGCCGGGCCATGCTGCTAGTAACAACATAATCTATTTCTGCATAAACGTTCCTTTAATGTTTATCTCTTCTTGCCTAATCTACCTTGCTGGCTAACGATAATCTTAGTGTTGGCGGATTAAAAGTTCTAGATAATCTGTCTAAAATATTTGATACCATGCACTACTGGGTAAAAAATTTCAGCATCTTAACTTAGTTGGTGTTAATCAAACCAAAGAAGTTATGGAGATTACTAATTATTAAATTCAGAGAGTGTTCTCAAACTTTTGAGCTATATGTGCATACATCATACATACTTTATGTCTATACATCTATAGTGCATACACCTATATATGTTGGGTGCAGTTAGAGTCATGGTATCTCCGGTATGCCTATTTTTTTCTTTTTTTGTTGTTGTTTTTGCTCTCCAGACGCAGAAAATAAATATCCACAGATATACAAAAATAGAAAAGATTGTATAACAAGAATGTGTCTTCTCGTCGGAATTACTCAACCTATACAGCAAGGCAAATCTGAGAGAATTAGAAGTCCTACCAGGATTCATTATTGGCGGTTACAATCTTAACAACACAAGATATGCAGATGACCTAGTGTTGATAGCAGATACAGAAAGGAAACTACAAAAACTGCAGAAGT
>OZ038483.1:119387062-119402062 GCA_964036315.1 Acanthosepion esculentum
GAAGGAGGAGGCTTACACTAAACATCAAGAGGCAGCTGAAGGTTCTGGGACACGTAATGAGAAAAGAGGACCTGGAGAATCTGATACTCACAGGGCGGATAGAGGGCAAGAGAGACAGTGGAAAGCAACGCATGACATACCTGTCGGGCTTAAGGAAGTGGGTGACAGAACGTGGTCTGGGGGAGGTGGCAGAAGGACGAAGCTTCTACTCGACGGAAAGAAAGACTATCATCTTCGAAAGAGCGTCCTGTTTGAAGAATAGTCTCAAAACGACGTAGAAGTGGGCGGTTCAGTGTGTAGGTGATCATGGCCCTTCACAATTTTCTATCTCTTCTAGCCCTTAGCTACAAAGTATAGGACGTTAATGTTTTTGTTATCTCTCCTACTCACGGCTCTATTATCTATTCAAACCAGCTCGTCCGAAAGGTTTTTCGCAGTTCCCTTGCCTTCAATATATCCTGTGAGTGTCAAATTTTCTAAGCCTTCTTTCCTCATGATGTGTCCCAGAAATTTCAACTGATTCTTCTGGGTTTGAGTATAATTTTTATGACATTTTTTTTATGTTTATACATTCTTTTTATAGATACAAATATTTAGGTAATTGCTCTGTTTATAATAAACAGTATTAACAACATTTACCGGCCTGAATGTCCGAGAAATTGTCATAGAAAATATGCGTCCTACGACAGGAATCGAACCTGTATCCTATACGGAACCGTCATATAGCCTTAAGTACTTTTATAGATTGAGCCACAAAGGAGCTTTTTGGTTAGCAAGGTCGATTTTACTGTTTTTAAACTACAATTCTCCATGATTTTCTCTCATACATTCATATTTGCTCGATGCGTATCCAAATGTAAATAAATGACGTCACACATTATGAAATAAACAAAGTCCAACAATTATTCTAAGACATTTTTATGTTTATACATTCTTTTTATAGATGCAAATACTTAAGTAAATGCTCTGTTAATAATAAACCGTATTAACAACATTTACCGGCCTGAATTATTATAAACAAAGCATTTACTTAAATATTTGTATCTATAAAAAGAACGTATAAACATAAAAAAAATTTTATTTTAAATGTCTTGAAATAATTGTCGGACTTTGTCCATTTTATAATTTTTATCTATATTTTACTTAACGCTTCCTCGTTGGTTCGTCTATGGTATTCTCAGCATCCTTCTGTAGAAGTACTCTCTCAAGTCTCCTCTTCATCTGTGAGGCGATTTTCCAGCAGTTACCATACAGAGGGATTGATACTGCATAGGAGTTCAGCGTTCATTTCTTTGTTTTTAACGACATTTTCCTGTTTCTTAATTCTTTGCTGAATTTTTGGAAAGCATCTTTTATTATTCCCCGTCCAGCGTCGCATGGATGCTTGACCACGATTAAATTAAAACGTTGGTTCATGAATTTGGTGACATATTAACTGTGAGTTCAATCCCCGGGCCGAGCAGTGTATATTTGGACTCAGTGAAAACGGGCATGAAAAATAACTAAGCAGTACTAAAGACGTTTCAGAAATTCCCTAAAGGTGACCCAGATTGACAAGCACCTGAAGAAGAACGGGAAACATTGCGGTCGAAACGTTACGATAATAACTGTTTGTTTTTGTTTTTTTGTTTTTTGTTGTTTGTTTGTTTGGTTTTTGTTTGTTTGGGTTTTTTGTCTTTTTTTTTTTAAGTATTTCACCCCAAGTAAGTCGGGAGTGACACTAGCACGCAAGAGGTTACAGAGATTAGAACAAGAGTAAATAGGTGTGCTTGAGGAAAGGATATAGAGAAGGACGGGGGTCAGGATAAAGGCATCAGAAGATGTCGATTGACATTACATTTGAATATTTGAAGCACGTAAGAGGAAAGGAGTTCTACTGCCAGGAAGTGCGAAAGAAGAAGTTGTTGGAGTAGAAGAGGCGGTTCCATTTAACTGTTTTGACAGTGAATGGGCAGGACTGAGATGCCAACCGTAACGCTTAAATTCATGCAGTTGGGGTACAGACTGAGAGTAGCTCGTCAGTGCAGTTGCCATGAAAATATTTGTAGAAAAGACAGAGGGAAGCCACATCACGTCTGTTCGAAAATAGTTAAGGGCAACAGATTGAATTTAAACGTAAATACCTCCTCATTCCAGAGCTTCAAACCAAAACAAAAAGGGCCTTTGCCTGAAGTTTTAAATAACATTTGTTTAATAATCATCTAAAATGTTTGGACTTATGGCCATATCACGTTGAAACTCCGGTTCCCGTACGATCACCGAAGCTGAAAAACATCGAGCCTGTGTGTGCGGATGGTGTTAATCGGAGAGCCGAGTTCTAATTCTTGTGGGGATCGTTATTTTCAATTACGCGCAATACTCTTGGGAAAGCAATGAATTCACCTCTTCTCCCCAGCTATAGGTTAATTAGTAAGTTTTGTATCAGTAAACCACTATTATCTCCCCCCTCCCAAATTTTAGCATATAAAAAAATATTTTCTGGTTTTAAATAACCTGCAAAGGGTTGATAAGCCGTAGAAAATGAATCCACCAAATCAATAAATAATGAATCCACCAAATCAATCAATCGGAATTGGAAATTGAAGAGCCGAGTTTCAATTCCAGTCAGGTTCGTTATATTCACTTACGCACAATTACCTTTTGGAAAGGTCCGAACCCACCTCTTCTCCCCCGATCTATGGGTTAATTAGTAAGATTTGTATCAGTAAAATCGTCATTATCTCCAAAAATGTTCTTACCATCCAAAAATATTTTCTGGCATTAAATAACCTGCAAAAGGTTGATAAGCCGTAAAAAAAAATAAATCAATCAATCTATTCTTAACACTACTAATACAAAAACGAGAGGTAAATAGAGCAGAGAATGAGAGAGAGAGAGAGAGAGAGAGAGAGAGAGAGAAACAAACAAACAATATGGTGTATGCGATCCGAAAAGAAAGAAAGAGTAACTATATGTTCACTGAAGTGTAATGGATTTTTAATAGTCAGTGTCCGTAGCTGAATCAGTTACGGCGACGACCATGTAAGACGAGATCTCTTGACCTGAGGAGCGAGTTCAGATCTCAGCAAAAATGGCATCTTTAAGTTTCAATCAAGAAGTTTATATTCATACTGGAAAGCAAGCAGTTTGATAAAAATTAAAATTTTTTTTTTTGCGTGGGGTTGTTTGTTTGTCCGTTTGCCTTGCAGAATCCGAATCCGAACGAGAGCTCCGAGCGTGATTTCACTTGTGGCGGGACGTCTGGGTTTAAAGACAAACAAATAAATAAACAAATGAATATGAACCTTCAAAAATTCCCTGACCTATTTTTATTTTTTAACAGATTGAGAAATGTTTTTATTTTTTATTTTATTTCGTCTGCTGAAATTTTGCTTTTGGCATTCTCAACATGTCCACGGGAAGTGAAAGCAACCTGTGGAACGAAATGCAGTAAAAATAAAATCTTACAATTACATTTTGAAATAATCCTTCACGGTATGTAACAAAGACGTTTAATAATTATATATATATATATATATATATATATATATATATATATATATATATATATATATATATTAACTGTATGTTTTAACGAAACATATCTATACGGCACACATATATATATATATATATATATATATATGTGTGTGTGTGTGTGTGTGTGTGTTATATGTGTTTGTGTATGTGTGTGTAAAAACAAAGATATATATATTCATACAATTAATGTATGTATATATATATATATATATATATATATTAATTGTATGTTTTAACGAAACATCTATACGGCACGCATATATATATGTGTGTGTGTGTGTATGTGCGTAAAAACAAAGACGTATATATTCATACAATCAATGTATATATATATATATATATATATATATATATATATATATTAATTGTATGAATTGTATGTTTTAACGAAACATATCTATACGGCTCGCATATATATATATATATATATATATATATATATATATATGCCTTGTCTCGTCTTTAACGAAACATATCTATACGGCTAGAATATATATATATATATGCGTGATATATGGTTCGCATATATATATATATATATATATATATATATATATATATATGCGTGCCGTATAGATATGTTTCGTTAAAGACGAGATATATATATATAGTCTTATAGGGTTTGACTAGGTCTGCTCTACGTTTGTATCGAGCTCTTTCGTTAGTTGTTTACTCGTATCGGGGTTTTTTCTTTGGGCCTCGAACCTGTATCTGTGCGATTATTTTCGACAGACTTTCATGTTCCTGGCTCTTTCTTTTTTAAAACCTTTTTTCCCTTAGTGATTGATTTGGCTCTTGTTAAATCAAGAATTCGAAGGTTTTTCGACACGAGTATAGTTACCTATATATATATATATATATATATATATGTATATATATATGCGTGATATATGTCTGGCATATATATATATATATATATATATATATATATATATATATATATATATATATATGCGAGCCGCATCGATATGTTTCGTTAAAGACGAGACAAGGCACTGCGATTAAGCTTTTTATTTAATCTTACTTGTGTTCCTACATGTGTTTTCTTTTCTGAACGCAAAGTGGGTAAAAACTGTCCAAAAGTTCTGCACATCTAACCCCCTCCGGCTTTTCTGTAGCCTTTATCAAACACGATTCTTATTTTTTTAAACTGAATGTGTCTGGTTATTTCTATCTATGTATCTGAAGTTGTAGGAATTATTTATTTTCCAAAAACCGTCAGCACGTTGTGGCCGTGTTCATAGTTAATGTTTTGAGTGATGGCATTTCTTTTTTAATTATTAGGGCTTCTGTTAATTTAATTTTGTAATATTCTTTTACATGTGGATAAGGCTATTTTTATTTGTATTTTCTACCAGTATGTTGCGGATGAAGTTTAATATGTTTCCCTGTGTATTTAAAGTAGTCCAAATTGAGTTATGGTCAGATAGGTGTGACGTGAGTCGTGTAGATTGGCATGAAGTGTTATGACCAATATAATTGTTTATCAGTTTGGTTCGATCACAAACACTGTTCTTTACGAGGCAAGTGAACTGACAAATTGCTTCTTTGTAATTTACATCTTACAGGTGCGTTAATGTTGATGATAAGGTTAGCTGTTTTACATTTTAATTTAATTTACTTTTCTTGTTCTGCCTAATCACAGATTAATCCCAGCGTCTTGTCAGTCTTTTTTAACGAAACTTGTATTAAAGAGTTATTGCTTCCCAAATACACAATATATATATATATATATATGTGTGTGTGTGTGTGTGTGTGTACAAATATGCAGAAAATAGGAAAGAACTCGTTAGGTAAATAATCGGAAGTTCTTTAGTATTTTTGTTTTTATTTTAAAAAAAACAGTGCTCGATACAAAAGTAGAGCCTACATTATAATTATTTTTTTTTAATTTTATGTAGCGAAGGAATCATAATTTCAAAAAAATATATATATATAATGGACTCTCCCGTCAGTTTCGACGTATGAGGATATGACAGCTTAGTTGATTCAGTTATGAAATTTTGTGATAGTCTTAAGTAGCATTTAAGACCCGCTATTGATTTACAAAGGAGGCCATATATGAAGCAAGAGTGAGGATTGTGAGATGAGATCACTATTAGTTTGGCTGACCTTTTAGTTCTTGCTCTCGCTTCTTGAAGATGATTCGGACAAGCAGATTTAAAATTGCTGAGTCCACTAGAGGTAATTATCATAAAGAGGTAATTATACAAAGAATTAATTGGCAATGTTAATGCGACTAATGGCGAAAGCTCTTCGCTAACAAAACTTAATAAGGCATTAGCTTACTAATAATCAATTAAATAACGCGATTCTTATGCTTACATTGTTGTCAGATAGATATGATGTTCCTAGGCCGAATATACCAAAATTCTATAACTGCCAATAAATAGCATATTAAAAAAAAACATCTTTCGGTATACACTGCATTTATTTCGTCTTGAAGGTTACCTTATAAATTACACCCTGAGGATGAAAATGTGAAATTTTCGAAAATATTCGCCCTCGGAAAAATTTAATAACGGTCGAGCACTTTGGAGAGAAAGCGTGAATTTGTAAACAATGACTCCTACTGCTAATACTGCAAAGCTCTTCTATGAATTGAGCCCTCTCGGTCATTGAAATGTTTATTCGAAGAATAAGTACGTAAAAACCCGCCTTCCTCTCTACCGGGCGCTGGTTGGATTTCTCCGTCCATTTTTCCATCAGAAGAGAATGTTAATACAAGATTTTTGAACCACTCAACAAGTTTTTAATGTCGTACCACCAATGAAGAGGGAAGGATTTATGAGAGACAGATTGCCTCGTACTGGCTGGTACATTAGCTCTGTCATCTTTATGTCGATAGTGAGACCAAATGCTTTCGCTGTTTCAGAGAATTTATAAAGGATAATTTGAATGTCTTCTAGACTTCTCCTACTAGAGCAGCAGCATCTGCAAAGAGAAGAACACGTACCAGACCAAATTTCGACTGTGCTTTAAAACGGTGCTGATTGTATAGACCTCCCTTTGACTCCTTTTCAAGCACAGCAGAAAAGAAAAGTGCAAAATGAAGAGAGGCAAGAACGCAACCTTGATTTGTACCGTTTGGAGACGAAATAGGCGCCCGGCTGCTCACTTCACGACCTTACAAAAGCTTTCATTCCTTTGTGAAAGGAGGTAATAATATGGATCATTTTTTTCTGGAACACCTAATTTTGACAAAACTTTCCAAAGAGCAGTTCGAGATACAGTATCGAAAGCCTTTGTGAAGTCTACAAAAACAACAAATAGATACTTGTTTTGTTCTCGTGCCTTCTACTGAGCCCACCGGCGACAAAAGATCATATCCATGGTTCCTCTACCGGATCGAAAGCTGATCTGAGTCTCTGGTAATGCCGATTCTGAGGCAAATTCATTAAGCCTATTCAGGATGATACGAGCAAAGATTTTTTCCCAGCAACTGAAAGGAGAGATATTCCTCTATGGTTGTCACTTTCACACCTCTTCCCTTTTCGCTTGTACAAAAGGATAATTGAAGCATCCTTATATTACTGTGACACTTCTCCTTTTTCCCATAGGTTGAAAAATTCATAAATTTTACGCATTAAAAGGTTAATGTCACATTTGTATATTTCAGCTGGAATTCCATCTTCGCCGGGGTCTTTTCCATTCGAAAGCTGTTTGATTGATTTTTTGAGCTCGTAGGTTGAAGGGTTAGCAGAAAGGCTTTGTACAACAGGTCTCTGGGGAAGATTGTTTATTACTTCAGCATCAACAGACGAATTTAGGACCGTGGAGAAGTGTTCTGCCGAACGTTTGATAATGTGGCTTTTGTCTTTCAAAAGAGTGTTATCTGAAGAAAAGATCGGTGATAGACCACTGGAAATGGGACCAAAACGCCCTTCAAGATTTGGTAGAATGATTTGTTACATCTGCCAGCAGCCTCCTGCAAAGCTTTAGCCTTTGCTGTCCACCAGCCCTCCGCCCTCCGCCCTCCTTCATATCCCTTAATTTTGCTTGAAACTTTCCCTAGGCTGATTTAAACGTCCGTTTCCTTGATAGGCATGCTTTGTCTGCCATCCAGACCTGATGACATATATACATGTTTTCAAGGAGAGATTTAATTTCAGGATCGTTTATATATATATATATATATATATATATATATATATATATATATATTACAAAGAGTTAATCATACCTTGAATCAATTATCAATATATATTACCAGCAATACAAAATGTTGTCGGCATTAAATAACCCATTGAGGTTGGTGTGCCGTAAAACAAAATAAGCCAAACCAATCTAAACCAAATTATACATACTCTATTCATACGAATCTATCCTAAAAATGTTGTCGGCATTAAATAACCCATTTATGTTGATATACCGTAAAACAAAATAAACCAAACCAATCTAAACCAAAGAATACATATTCTATTCATATGAATCTATCCTAAAAATGTTGTCGGCATTAAATAACCCATTGCTGTTGATGTGCCGTAAAACAAAATAAAACAAACCAATCTAAACCAAAGAATACATATTCTATTCATACGAATATATTCTAAAAATGTTGTCGCCATTAAATAACCCATTGCGGTTGATATGCCGTAAAACAAAATAAAACAAACCAATCTAAACCAACTGGCATCAAGGATGCTACGGGTAGATTTTTTGTATTTAATATGGTGTTAAATACAGGAAAGCAATGACGACGAGATCGTGAATACTCGTGAGAAAATAACCAAAGACAATCTGGTGAAAATGTGTGACCAGTTAATTACTGGTCTTTAACAACGCAAATTTATCGATGAGCAGGAAATTATGTCAGTTTATATACAATTCAAGAGATATTGCTGGCCGAGAATCCGAAGTTGATGAAGCAGACGACGCTGAGACAAGTATTTACAAAGACTCGACATATGAACGCGTCGTCATCACAGGAGTCAACATCGGACACCCAGGTCTTTCGTTGCAACGTCAGTAGTGACACCACTGATACCCCTTCTGCGACATCGTCAAAGTCATCGTAGTGTAACATAAGAGACTTCAGAGACGTCGCAGATTGTGGTAGCTGACAAGATGACGGGTGCATCAGAACAGTTAGATGACTTTTAAGATTTTACCTAATGTGCTTGTCAATCTTAACTCCAATCGACCCATAGTCCTGGGTATGACGATAAACTACACCCGACATCAAGGCCTCGGATCGGGATATTGGAGGTTTTGGGGATCCTTGAACCTTGTTATTCCCACATCAACCCTGACTTGGAATGTTAGCACCTGTTAGGGTCCTAGCTATGGGCAAATAGACAACCCCAAAACAAACACAGAACACGATGACTGTATAAAAATATACCTTTATAGTAAAATTATCAGCAAAACATTTTTATAAAATGGAGAAAAATATATATTTTATAGTAAAATTACCAGCAATATATTTTATCTGTAGCTGAAGCCATAAAATTGTGTAAAACTGCTTAGATTTTGACATTAAACAACCCACAGAGGCTGATATGAGGTTAAAAAAAACAACCAAACCAAAACAATTGACCCAAGATTGCATCGACGTGTTATTATTATTATTTTTATTTTCTTTGATATTTGGCGTTTGCACATTTCTTTCCGGGTCCCGTCCAGGGACCTAAGGTTAGAAATGGCACCATGACACTTTCCACTGCAAAGAGAAAAATAATAATAATAAAAATAATTACATAGATAGAGCCCTTCGTAAAGTGTGGGCTGTACTTGTCAGAACAATTTTTTGTATCTCTTTGAGGCATGGACTTCCAGGGATCCCTTCAATCAGCCTACTGGAATCTTTTCCAACCAGTCTTAACGGCTCCAACTACACCAGGGATTGTTGATGTTCCCATGTGCCACATTTTTGAGATTTCTATTTCAAGGTCCTTGTATTTTGACAGTTTTTCGAATATCTTCAAAGATACATTGCAGTCTGCAGGGACTGCCATATCAATAAGGAGGCACTTATTTTGTTTGTGGTCTTTAATAACAATGCCTGGGCGGTTGGCTTTGATTGTTCTGTCAGTGTGTATTGTGTAGTCCCATAGAATTGTAACAGGTCCTATCTCCGTAACCGGGTCAGGGTGGTGTTCGTACCAATTTCTTCCAGTTTCCTTCCCATAGGAGTTGCAAATTTTCCAGTGCAGGTATTGGCCCACTCTGTCATGCCGGGTTTTATATTCAGTGGGTGCCAATATCGTGCAACCTGATATAAGATGATCAATGGTTTCTGGATATTTGTCACAGAATCTGCGTCTTGGGCTAACACAGTATTTTAGTATATGTGCTTGGTAATTCCTAGTTAACAAGCATTGGTCTTGTGCGGCAATGATAAAACCCTCAGTTTCACCTCAGTTTATTGTTATTATTGTTATTATTATTATTATTATTATTATTATTAGCTGTTTTCAATGAATTTCAAAGACAATACTTAGATAATTGTACAGATATTTATTCAGCCGTGGATATGATTTTGTTTCGCTACCTCCCGCCATGAAACCTTTTGCCTCTATCCGCAGACTCTTAAGGTTAGCAATAGCGTAGAGTTTGAGTTGTTAGAAACGTTAGTGGATCGTAGTTGTGGATGGACGTGTTTTAGAAGGGACTCGAATCTCTCGAGCCTGGACCACTTGATCCAAATGTTGCTAGCAGAGAATTGACACAAACATGTCATCAGCAATATGTCATCTCTGTGCTGTCCGGATTGGAATTCCCTGGATTACTACGTCCGGAATGCCGTCATTAAGGTAACCAGCCAACAGGGTCACTATAAGAAGAACTCACTGAATGTTGCCATCGTTAGGGTTAAAATGAAACTGGAAATTTATATATATATATATATATATATATATATATATATATATATATATATATATATATATATATATATATAGTGGCTCGGATTGAGGGATCGGACAGCCGAGTTCGAATTCCTGTCGAATCCATTACATTCACTTACATTTCCTTGGAAAATGTATGAATCCACTTCTCTATCCATCTATGGATAAATAGGGATTCTATAGCCTTGGATGGTCTAGGAGTAGGACAACTCTGAATTCAAAACCTGCGAAGGATCGTTTGGGGACCTTGTGGTACTTAGTGCACCAGGTCTCTGTATGCGGCCCTTCAAAAAGTGTGTATGATTCTGCACAAAACCTTCACCACTATAATCAAATCATCTCTGGCCTGTCGTTTCCTAGGAACCAGGCGGCTTAACCCTCATACATCGCATACGACGGGCGTGTCCACCATATATATATATATATATATATATATATATATATATATATATATATATATATATATAATGACCGCCAACTCGTTTCCTAGAACACCCGTGGTGTCTAATCTCTGTTGAAGATGCCTGCTCGAGCGCACTTTTCTTTTTCAACACCTACAAAAGCAACATGTAGTTTATACTGCCACTAGGCTTAGCAGACCTTAGTTACAGTTTCTGGGGGAAAACAGATAATCTAGCGGGATGAAAGAATTTTTAAAAAAACAGTATGCCCACCAAGCCCTCAGTCACGATGACTTGTAACTTCGTGCTAGCACAACCATCGACAGCTTCCGAACAGTTTAGTCTACGAAATTTTTCTTACAAGAAAATCCAACCCCTTGGTGATCCAATGACCAAGGGGTTGGATTTTCTCGAACATGTCTTGAATGAAGCAGTGGTATGATTCTCACTTAGAAGTCTTGGATCGACCAGTTGCATGATTCTTTAGCGCCCAATACCACTGTAGACGATGTGAACTTTACTGCATCACCGTGTGTACCCCGTGTGCATCTGGCCAATGTCGGGTTGCCCGGTAATCCCGCGCACAGATTGGTGGTTAAAACGCGGTCAACCTTTTGGTTTGGCTTGTTTAGATTGGTTTGGTTTGTTTTACGACATATCAACACCTCAATGGGTTATTTATTGCCGACAAAATTTTTATTTCTGGTAATATTTTGTTTCGTCAAAAATCCATTTCTGGTAATATTTTTTCCTTCCAAGATTTTCAAAGTATTTCCGGTAATGATACATATTTATACACTTTCATAGTGTTTTTACCCCGGTTTGGGGATTAACTATTTGCCCAGAGCTGGGACCCTAACAGATGCTATCACCCCTGGTCATGCTGGACCTAGGAACACTAGCAATTGAGAGGTGGTTCCACGCTCCTCAAAACCTCCTGATGTGATATCGGTTTCTGCTTCATTTGTATGCAGTGTGTGGATCGTGGGTTTTTCAATTAAATATTGTATATCGGAAGTTTTGAGATGAATGATTTTCAGTATCCAGTTTTAGAATAAACCGTCTGTTTGGCTTGCTTTGTTTTATTTTACGGCATATCAACATCAATGTGTTATTTGATGCCGACAAGATTTTCATTGCTGTTAATATTTCTTTTCAAAAATATATGGCTAGTAATATTTTTTCCAGCAATGTATTACCGGTAATAATTTTTTTAAAAACACTATTGTTGGTATTAAACCTATTTTTATACTTTCATAATGTTTTGACCCCTTTTGAAGGGTTAACTGTTTGCCCAGAGCTGGGACCCTGGCAGAGGTCTTGCTGTTGGACGTAGTTTATCGTCTTACCCATGACGCGGATGCAGTTTATCCTCATACCCAGGACGGGGTGGACCCGGGAACACCAGCAATTAAGATGCGGTTCTACGCTCCTCAAAACGTCTTGATCTGAGGCTTTGATGTTGGACGTAGATTATCGTCTTACCCAGGACGCGGATGTAGTTTATCGTCATACCCAGTAGAGGCCAACCTTTTGATTTTCTGACATGTTAATGCTCTCGATACTTTAGAAGTGTGAAAGTGAATTCAAAACTAGGCGCATACCGCATAATGCTATATTGGCGTTGCGTTATCACTTCCAGTTATGGCCCGAGATCTGTGCGTCCTCAAATATCTGTCGCGCCCTGGATATATACGTGTGCGTCTGGGGTTCTCAGACAAAACATTTGGATTTAGCGGAAAATATGAGCAGACAGTGAAATTGCTTCCATTTAATTTTTTTTTTCACCTCTTTTTGTCTATTTTAGCGTTTCTTTTTATCTACGCAGTCGTTGATTTCCTTAAGGCTGGGATTCGTATGCTCGTTTGTTTACTGCCTGAACATCGGTAAAAAAAAAAAGGAAGAAAAAATTTCTCGTTTTTATTGTTGTTTACGCTGTTTTTGTTTGATTTCAATTCGTTTGGTTTAATTGAAGCAAAGAAGTTAAGCGAATGCTGAGCTTATATCACCTCATCCCAGCCGGCATTCTTTCTGTAAAGATGTAGATATTCCATTTCTATAATATTTTACAAGTCGATGAACAGTACTCATTTTTGTCGTGTTGGAAGCCTTTTTAGTGTTCTCCTTGGCAAACATCAACGCCTTTAATAAACAATTATATATATATATATATATATATATATATATATATATATATATATATATATATATATATATGTATATATATATATACATATATATATGTGTATATATATATATACATATATATGTGTATATATATATATACATATATATATATGTATATATACATATATATATATATGTGTGTGTGTGTGTGTGTGTGTGTGTGTGTGTGTGTGTGTGTGTGCGTGTGTGTACCGTGTGTAACAGGAAACATTGTCCAAATCATGTTACAGCATAATTGCCGCGTTGGTACCAAACTGTATTGGTTTATCCTCTCCTTTCTACTCTGTTAGCAAGGCCGAGGGGGGGGAGTAGACGTCTGGGCAGCCCTAGTTCTCCATATATTCCGCCCAGGCTCGTAGCGCACCACGCTACTCCATCGTCTTTCGAGACGGACGGATGCCGACGACGACGACGACGATAATTTTCCATCATGCTGGAAAATGTTTAATATCTACAAAAACGCTAAACTAATTGAATTCCTTTTTGCCACGTTAGATAGATAATATTAGTGGTCAATATATATATATATATATATATATATATATATATATATATATATATATATATATATATATATATATATTCCCAAGAGCATAGAATCCAGGTAGAACTCAATGTCCAGGACAGCGTAAGAATATAATATAAAAGGCTCAAACACTAATATTCCATGGCTATAATTTATTACATTGGAATTGTAATCACGATCCAATTCATCAGACCTACAAATTCAAAAAAAATTGAATTTGTAGGTCAGATGATTTGGATCGTGATTACGATTCCAATGTAATAAGTTATAAACATGGAATGTTAGTGTTTGAACCACACGTTTTGAAGGGTGGAATACAGAGGCCTGGTGCACTACGTGACACAAAGTGCACAAACAACCCTCTGCAGGTTTTGAATTCAGAGTTGTCGTTCTTCTATACCAGTTGCCATACATGCTATGGAACCCTGTCCTGCTATTTACCCATAGCTGGAGGGAGAAGAAGAGGATTCATACCTTTCTCAAGGGTATTAGCACGTAGGTGAATGTAATAGATTCGACTGGAATTTCAACTCGGCTCTCCGATTCCTCAATCCAAGCCGCTATCTATCGTGCCTCCTCAATATATATATATATATATATATATATATATATATATATATATATATATATATATATATATATATATATATATATCGAGTTTTATTAATCCGACAGATTTGTATCACTTTAAACGTTATTTTTTAGTTGATTCTCGTATTTTTTAAATGGTATATTTATTTATTTTCAACTACCGGACTTAATATTGGAGAAAATTAAAGAAAAACTTCCGCCCTTCACCAAAAAATGAACCTGCATCCCTCAGGGAAGAGGGACCCACCGTCTAACCAGGCACGCCTTGCCGTCTTGGCCACGAAGGAACAAACGGTCAGGTGAAGCCAGTTTCATGCTTTCAAGCGAAATTTCTCCTGTCACAAATCTTTCGAAGGGTGCAAGTTTTTCTTTATAAAGGTCATATTTTAGCGGACACATATGTCTGAGTAGATGCCTTGCATCTTTATGAAATGGTGTCAGTTATATCAACCAACCTGTGCATTTGAGAGTCTTAATGAAGAGAATGTGCCCTCGGATAAATATAATTTACACTGCTTAAAAAATGGGGTATCTATTCAAACTCTTAGTGTCCAGTAAAATATAATATTTAGAGTCATAAGAAAACCCATCAGTGCCTTAAAAATTAAATTATTTCGCACCTTTGAAAATAAATTTAGAGATGTGGTACCAGTCAGTTTCATGAAAGCATTCTGTCGGATAACTGGTCATGTTTAAGTTTAAGTGACAGAAACGGCCAACACAGAGAGGCGACAATGTTTCCAGTAAACAATGACAAAAAGAAAGAAAAGAACAGGGCAAAAATAGTACCAAGCAAACAATATATATGCAAGTCAAAAGTAGGCAAAGCAACAGTAATGAGGCAAACGGTTCTCAAACTAAGAACGATACCAACGCATAAAATGGATGGTTTCAAGTGAAGGTAGCGGTCTGGCTTGGCATTAGACAG
>OZ038483.1:119407062-119447062 GCA_964036315.1 Acanthosepion esculentum
GTATTTTCACTTGACATCTGGAGTGAGCTTTACGAATACACTTCTGGCTGGAGAATGTTCGAGCAAACACAATACGCTCCCTCTCCCCAACCTCCGCCGTCGGCCAACCTACATGGAGGCTGTGCAAGACATTCAAAATGGTTAGAGATTTTCGAAACAAATCTGGTAATCTGGGATTTCTGTATCATTAGGGTGCTTGTAAAATAATTACGTATTTTACCGTCATGAATTAGAAGTCAAGCTTCCAAGTCAGAATCAAAACTGAATGCTACGAAATTGCATCTAAAAATTAGTTTATCATCTCTTCCATCCGACAGTGTGACGTTTATAGTTCAGTTAACATTTGAAACCCATAGAGAATCGTAATTTTAAAAAGCAACATACTGGCCATTTCCTCTTCTTCTTCTTCTTCTTCTTCTTCTTCTTCTTCTTCTTCTTCTTCTTCTTCTTCTTCTTCGTTTTCTTCTTCTCTTTCTGTTTTCTTCTTCGTCTTCTTCTTCTACTCTATCTCCTTCTTCTTTTTCTTTTACTTCTTCTTTTTCTACTTCATCTCCTTTCTTCTTTTTCTTCTTCTTCTTTTCATTCTTCTTCTTCTTCTTCTACTTCTTCTTCTTCTGCTTTTTCATATTTTCTTCTTCTCCGTCTTCTTCTCATTCTTCTTCTTCTCCAACTTTTCTTCATCTTCTTGTTCTTGTTCTTCTTCGCTTTCTTCTTCTTCATCTTTTCTTCTTCTCCGCCTTCTTCTTCTTCTTCTCGATTAAAACCGGAACACATTCTTCTTTTGGAGATATTTTTTTCCTGCTCGCTTGCTTTCTGTAGTACTACTTCTCTTTCTTTAATTTTTTATTGTCTTCTTTCCTTTTTCTACTTCTTATTCTCCTTCTTTGTTTACAACCTGAAATATTTCTCATTTTTTTCTTATTTTTCCACTTGCTCTCTTTCTTTTTGTTGTTCTCTTTCTCTTTCTTTTTATTGTTTTCTTCTTCTTCTTCTTCTTCTTCTTCTTCTTCTTCTTCTTCTTCTTCTTCTTCTTCTTCTTCTTCTTCTTCTTCTTCTTGCGATGTGCCTACAAGTACTGTCCCTCTTGCCTTCAATGTTTTGTAAGTGTCAAATTTTTCAAGCCCTCTTTCCTCATTATGTGCCCTGGAGTTTCCAGTTGTCTCTTTCGGGTGCCATGTCCTGTTTGTTTCCACTTTCTCTAAAACTGAATTACTCTGCTACAGAGATATTTTAAAGTTTGTCTGCATGAAGTAGCAAATGCACTTATATCTCAGCTGTGATTTAAAAAGCAAAAGTTAATGTGATAACTGGCCAAAACGTACAAAGAAACAATTTGGGTGGGCTATGCAAATGCGAGACGAAGAAAACAAACAAGAAAATAATATTGGCAATGCTTCATCTAAGAAATTCAGACAATTTAAGACTATTACATCTACTACTACTAGTAGGTGTAAACAAGCAACAAAATAAGATGAAAGAAATACGAGTCAAAAATTAATAATAATGACAATGCTTCATCGAAGAAATTTAGACAACTTGGGACTATTACATCTACTACTGCTATTAGGTGTAAACAAGCAACAAAATAAGATGAAAGAAATACGAGACAAAAATGAATAATAATGACAATGCTTCATCTAAGAAATTTAGAGAACTTAGGACTATTACATCTACTACTGCTATTAGGTGTAAACAAGCAACAAAATAAGATGAAAGAAATACGAGTCAAAAATTAATAATAATGACAATTCTTCATCTAAGAAATTCGGACAACTTAAGACTATTACATCTACTACTACTACTAGGTGTAAACAAGCAACAAAATAAGATGAAAGAATTACGAGTTAAAATTAATCATAATGACAATGTTTCATCAACTAAATTCGGACAACTTAAGGCAAGTATTCTTTTAGGTATAAGCAAATGTTGTAACATGGAGAAAAGAAGAGTATAGGTAAATAAGTGAATTTCAAATTCCATTGTTGACGGATGACTGGGGCAAACATAGGCATAACCTGGTCTAAATTTAATCAGTTGCAAAGAATACGGGCTATCATTACATTAGAATTAAACAAATGTTATTTAATTCATGGGTACGATCTGTTTTCTGTATGTATTTTTTTCACCTCATTCAAGCTGCTTCCCTGATGAATACATGTCCGATTACTCTCGGGAGGTATATTTTCTTTAATAATACTTTCTCGTCCGGTATTTACCCATTCGATATCATAAGTATCTATTATTTGGGGGCTTTAGGCTTTGTCTTGCATGAAACAATAAAAAAAACTTCTTTGGAATCATACATGATTGATTTATTTCCTGTTTTAAGCTTTGCTATCCCTTTGTGGTTCGGCAGTGGTCTGGAGCCAATGGTGCCGGAATAAAGAATTCAGACAGTATGTCCAGTTTGTAATTCGAACCGTGAGCTTTTTCTCTTGGTTATGAGTATACTTTAAGCATTTTTCTCAGTTGTATTCAATGGAATGTGCATGAAAGAAAGATTGCTGCCTAAATACACACACACACAAACACACACACAAACACACGCACACACACACACACACACACACATATATATATATATATATATATATATATATATATATATATAGGATGGATTTCGGCAGCAAGAATTCTCTCAAACAGGTTTGTTAAATAATATGAACCATCAATTTTATTTCTTTTCAATTGGCGATAATTGATCTTATACTTGGATGTATTGATCTATCATACAATTATATACATATATATGTGTGCATATATATATATATATATATATATCCTGGTTTCTGGTCCTCGGATCTGATAAGATAATTTAATTCATGGCTTCTCTTAGCCTCAAAAATTCCTACATATTTTCCTTGGACACTTTCTCTTTCATTCTGACTCGAATAAGCTTAAACTAACAGCTGTCGGCAAAGCGCATCGTTTATAAGCGTTTCCACTTTCTCTCATCATCTTCAATTTTGTTTCGAATACGATGATACAGGAAACAGGAAATTTGGTACAGTTTATTTAATTATTCGAACTTTTGTTACAGCTATTTGAAACAAAAGCCAAAGATAGAAATTGTGTAGCTTAAAACAGAACTAAAACGCAAATATAAGATGTGCTGTTCAAACAAAAGAACTCTGGCAAAATTTCTTGGCATTTTTTCAGCCTCTGATGTTCTTTCTTAAAGAGAACAATCGCCTCGCGTTGAAAATTTGGTAACTGCAGCTTCCTGGAGCAACAAATGGTTAAAAAATTGATGTGTTAGTTAATTTTTTTAGTTCATTCCTATCGTAAAATATATAGTATTTTTTTTATATATATGTTACTAATTTTTTTTCATCATATAGTAAATCTTAACTTTTTTTGTTTCTCGGGGCGCACACTGTCCATCATACAAATGCACAGACACAAACACACACAGAGACGCTCGCGCACAGAGAGAGAGAGAGAGAGAGAGAGACGCGCACAACAGACACACACATACACTGAGACGCGCGCACACACAGAGAGACGTACACACACACACACACAGACACGTACAACACACACACACACACACTGAGACGCGCACAAAAGACACACACTGAGACGCGCACACACACACAGGGACGTACACACACACATATAGAGAGACGCGCACAATACACACACACACACACACATACATACACTGAGACGCGCACACACACAGAGAGACGTACATACACACACACACAGACGTGTACAACACACACATACACTGAGACGCGCACACACACAAAGAGACGTACACACATACACACACACACACACACAAACACGCATATAGTTTTCCAATTTATATATATATATATATATATATATATATATATATAGATAGATAGATAGATAGATGAATGACAAATTAAAATAAAACTTTTATGACGCGTTTCATCATGTTAGGAGTTCATCGGCATGGGTTTGTTAACGTTTTTGTAACTATACATGCGCGCGAACGAGAGACGCAGGGAGCTTAAAATTTTGGGTTGAATTTTTTAAAATATATATAGAGAGAGAGAGACAGACAGACAGACAGAGAGGGAATATAGATGAATTTGTCTAGATTGTCAAAAATTCTTTTCTTTCAAAACTCTTCTTCATGTATAAACATTTATATATAAATGAATATATCCTTATCCTATATATATTTATATATATATATATATATATTTACACGCCTACATATACGTGTGTGTGTGTGTGTGTGTGTGTGTGTGTGTGTGTGTGTGTGTGTGTGTGTGTGTGTGTGTGTGTGTGTGTGTGTGTGTGTGTGTGATAGTGAACAATTCCATGGTTTAAAAGAGCCTTGGCCTCTTCAGACTTTAATTCAATGAAAATATTGTAGTTTTTTGTTAAAAGGCAGTGGAATACAGCATTGAAACACAGATCTCTCGGGAAAAATTAAAACGTTTCCAAGCAATGTTCAAGTCAAAACAGTAGAAAAGTTTTTTAAAAAAAGCAATGTGGGATTTTCGATTGATTGATTTTCGATTGAAAAGGTTATTTTGAAGCCAAAAATATTTTTTGAAGTGTAAGAATATTTTGAAGATAATAATGATAGTTCTACAGATTAACCCATAATTGGAGATAGAAGAGGTTGATTCCAACCATTTCCAGTGGTATTTGTGCGTAAGTGAATATAATATACCCGACTGAAATCGGAACTCAACTCCTACAGTTTCTAATTCCAATGCGTTATCCAGTACACCAGCCGCGCATCCAAGCTTACATCACCTGGTATTTCTAAACAGGCACCTTTCTAGGTACTGACCACGCTCGGCGTTACTTAACTTCGGTGATCGTACAAGAACCGATGTTTCAACGTGATATGGCCGTCAGTCAAACCGATGATTGGTCGGGTGGTTTTGTTTAGCGGTATATAAACACATCTATGGGTTATTTAATGCCGAAATCTAAATATTTTATAGGTAATATTATGCTTTCAACTAGCATCATCATCAGGTCGAGAATTCTTCTCGGATTCTCCTGACTCGTTCCTTCCAACCATCCCTGTTAGGCATCGCTGTTGGCAGGTCCTTCAAATGGCCTCTAGAGTCATATACAAGTTGGTCAATGTGGGTGTGATGAGGTCTTCCAACCGATCTTTTGCCGCGCATTGGGTTCCGTAGGAGGATGTCACTCACGAGTTCTGACATACTTCTCCGGGAGTGACCAGCTAGGCGAAGCCTTCTCTCTCTTAGCGAAACTGAGATAGGAGGAAGGTGTCTATTTAGGCGTTTCTTTGTTGGGTGTTTCTTCCAGCTGATGTCCAGTGCAACTCGTAACATCCTTGTGTATGGTCCGTCAAGTGATGCTTCTTGGTGTTTCATCAGTGGTGTCCATGTTGTTGAGCCGTAGAGCAAGACCGATTCTAGCGTGGACTTAAAGAATTCCCTTTTAAGATTGTCAGAGAGGGGTGGACTTCCAGATGGTTCTCAGACCATCTAGGACACCCCAGGCTATGCCTTTTCGGATTTTGATATGACGAATTATGAGGAAAGAGGGCTTGGAAAATTTAACACAAACAGGCAATACTGAAAGACGCAGCGACACATAAAAACAACGACTAAATTGCCTAACCAGTTTGGATGATTCATTATCGTCATCAGATCGAGACTTCTTCTCAGATTCTTTTGACTCCAGACATCGCTGTTGGCAGTTCCTCCAAATGGCCTCTAGAATCATCTACAAGTTGGTCAATGTAGGTGCAATGAGGTCTTCCAACCGATCTTTTGCCACGCAGTGGGTTCCACAAATTCTGACATACTTCTCCGGGAGTGACCAGCTAGCCGAAGCCTTCTCTCTCTTAGCGAAACTGAGATAGGAGGAAGGTGTCCATTTAGGCGTTTCATTCTTGGGTCTTTCTTCCAGCTGATGTCCAATTTTATACTTTCAGGGTAAAGGTATGCTATTTTTAGATATATAATTTGTAGATCATAAAATGTTTTGTTGATATTTTTTCATGTATTAATGGTGGTTATTTTTTTTAAATTATGAATTTTTACTAATTTGAGGCTCTCTCTGGATCAGCATCGCCATGCCTGTCTACTATTTGCTTCACAACCGAGTAGTGGCGCCTGGCTCAACGCAGTACCCTCTTCATCTACCGGTACCCTTCTAGATGATGAGTGCACTCGGGTCGGAATCGCGATCCGTCTTGGACTCAAATTATGTGAGCGTCAAAGATGCAGATGTGAAGCTTCCTTCGATGAGTTTGGTTTGCATCCTCTCTCTCCTATCGTCGTAGTGTCGGCCACTTTCCACGGCATGCAGCAATTAACGACTCATCAAAAGAGGTTTGGATGCAGCTGGGTTCCCTTCGCAAATCGAACCCGTAGGCCTCGACCGTGGTGATGGAAAGCGGCCGGAAAGCATTACCATCTTCCCTTTTAAAATGGGTAAGTCGTTGATTTGGGATGCGACCTGTGTGGATACATTTTCGGCTGGTAATTTTATCAGGTCCGTGGTTGAGCCGGCGTCCGTCGCCCGAGATGCAGGGATGAAAAAAATAGCTAAATATTCTTCTCTTGCTGATAGATTTTTTTTAATCCTGTGGCAGTGGAGACTTCACGGGTTATTGGCCCTCGTTCGATGGCGTTCCTTCGGGGGATTGGCGCGATTGCGTCGCGATTAAGGAACGAGCCTCGCGAAACGGAGTGGCTCTTGCAGCGTGTCTCACTGGCGACGGTTCGAGGTAATGCTTTCTCCATCATTGCGGCTGGCAGAGGATAGAAAAAATTGTTTATAGTTACGTTGTTCTGGAATTGTCATCAATGGTCGACTGAACTTGCTTTGTTTCAATGACTTTTGTTTTGTTATTATTAGTTACTTTGTTCAATAAATGATTTCTTATTTAATTAAAAAAAAAAATTTTAAATGTATTTTTATACTTTTTAATGGTGTATTGTCATTTTACTATAAAAAAATCTACTGCTGATTTTTGATCGGAGGTTATATAATGTTTTTAATTAAATTCTGAAAGCGATTGACATAAACTTCACAAATAGGACACTTTAATCATTAGGAATGAGTAATTTTATTTTTAAGCATTTCACCCCAAGCAAGGCGAGGGTGCTACTAGTACGCGAGGGGCTACAGCGTAAGGGAAAAGACTGGGTATGGGTGGGTTGAAGAAAGGATAAAAAAGAGGAACGGGGATTAAACCATCAGAAGATATCGATTGATGTCGATTGACATTACATTTACATTTTTGAAGATTATATTTATCAGGAAAGCAAGTAAGAGGAAGGGAGTTCCACTGTCAGGAAGTGATAGAGAAGAAGCTGTTTGAGTAAAAGAGGCGGTTACATTTAACTGTATCGACGGTAAAATGGCGGAACCGAGATGCCAACCTATTATAATGATATATTAGAACACAGGCGGTTTATTCCGCCCTGGGTATGACGATGAACTACATCCGACAGCAAGGCCTTTGATCAGACGGTTTTGAGGGGCGTGGAACGACTTCTGAATTGCTGGTGTTCCCAGGTTCACCATGACCCGGGGTGGCTGCACCAGTCAGGGTCCCAGCTGTGGGCAAATAGTTAACCCTTCAAAAGGGGTCAAAACACTATGAAAGTATAAAAATAGGTTTTATTACCAGAAATAGTGTCTTGGAAAAATTATTACCAGTAATACATTGCTGGAAAAAATATTACCTGCAATACATTTTTGAAAAAGAAAAATATTACCAGCAATTAAAATCTTGTCGGCATTAAATAACCCATTGAGGTTGATGTACCGTAAAATAAAACTTAGCAAGCCAAACAGAAGGTTTATTCTAAAACTGGATAATGATAATCCTTTATCTGAAAACTTCCGATATACAATATTTAATTGAAAAACCCACGATCCCCACGCTGCATACAGGTGAAGCAGAAAGCGATATCACAATGGCGTATTCATTTTGGAACAAACTACCGTACAATTGTTCCTAACCTCCCAATATGTCGCTAACCAACTCAGGTTGTTTTCTTCGCTGACATGTGCGATTGACACATGCGTACCAATTTAGATCTAAGCAAAAGGGTGTGTTTATGTGTCTGCTTTCATTTTACTTGTCTCAATTTGAGTTTTTTTTCTCTCTCTACATCCTTACAGAGAGGGACTACACGAACATATAACGACGGGTGGGCTTTTTATGTATGTGCGACCGCGTGTGTTTGTCTGTGAGTGTGTGCGTGTGTATAAATGTGTCTATCTGTTCCCAATAGAACGACTTTAGCGACATTAAGGCATACTGGCTCGATCAGAGAGCTTCTAAAACTGGTGACGAAAATGCTGAGTTTTCATAGCTCGACCAGGCGCAGTGGTTAGCAAACTGGTCTCTTTTGTAGGTAATTCGAACCTCGACGCTTTCTGTATGTAAACGCATAGCTGAATGGTTAGTTTCTCAATCTTTTTACCCTTACGTAACCCTTAAAATAAATCACATGTCACAAGGAACACCTACGGAAAAACAAAATTATGTACCATATCTTTCTCATTTTATTTTCATCGTAATTCACATGGTAAATATCATAGTATATATTTTCTGAATAACTGGTTTAAGGGAAAATTAATACTTCTTTGTCAAATTTTTTGGTAATGCTAAATAAAATTCATACTGTTTGTTTATAATACTTCATCAGGGAGTTTTCATTCACACAAAAAAATTCTAAATTCAAGCATAAAAAAATAAATGTAACTAGTATCATATACCTATAATATAAATGTAAACAGAATGTAAACAGATAATGGCTGCATCAGATCTTATTTCAATTATTTATCCTTTACTGGCAATGTTGAAAAGACAAGCTTAATCAAGGCTAAATATCCTGTGAACAATAAATGTTCTAAGAAAATGTTACTTTCAAAGCCATTTGATAAAGTGCAACATGTTTATCTAATGTGAAGCCTGTGCCTGTCTTTTGCTACACAAATCCTTAATTCGAGGCCGAAATTTAGATCAACAGACACGAAAAGACATGAGGTAAATCAAGGCAAAATGTCCTGTGGACCAATAAATCGGCTAAGAAAATGTTACTTTCAGAGCCATTTGATAAAGTGCAACATGTTTATCTAATGTGAAGCCTGTGCCTGTCTTTTGCTACACAAATCCTTAATTCGAGGTCGAAATGTAGATCAACAGACACGAAAAGACATAAGGTAAATCAAGGCAAAATGTCCTGTGAACCAATAAATCGGCTAAGAAAATGTTACTTTCAGAGCCATTTGATAAAGTACAACATGTTTATCTAATGTGAAGCCTGTGTCTGTCTTTTGCTACACAAATCCTTAATTCGAGGCCGAAATTTAGATCAACAGACACGAAAAGACATGAGGTAAATCAAGGCAAAATGTCCTGTGGACCAATAAATCGACTAAGAAAATGTTACTTTCAGAGCCATTTGATAAAGTGCAACATGTTTATCTAATGTGAAGCCTGTGTCTGTCTTTTGCTACACAAATCCTTAATTCGAGGCCGAAATTTAGATCAACAGACACGAAAAGACATGAGGTAAATCAAGGCAAAATGTCCTGTGGACCAATAAATCGGCTAAGAAAATGTTACTTTCAGAGCCATTTGATAAAGTGAAACATGTTTATCTAATGTGAAGCCTGTGTCTGTCTTTTGCTACACAAATCCTTAATTCGAGGCCGAAATTTAGATCAACAGACACGAAAAGACATGAGGTAAATCAAGGCAAAATGTCCTGTGGACCAATAAATCGACTAAGAAAATGTTACTTTCAGAGCCATTTGATAAAGTGCAACATGTTTATCTAATGTGAAGCCTGTGTCTGTCTTTTGCTACACAAATCCTTAATTCGAGGCCGAAATTTAGATCAACAGACACGAAAAGACATGAGGTAAATCAAGGCAAAATGTCCTGTGGACCAATAAATCGGCTAAGAAAATGTTACTTTCAGAGCCATTTGATAAAGTGAAACATGTTTATCTAATGTGAAGCCTGTGTCTGTCTTTTGCTACACAAATCCTTAATTCGAGGCCGAAATTTAGATCAACAGACACGAAAAGACATGAGGTAAATCAAGGCAAAATGTCCTGTGGACCAATAAATCGGCTAAGAAAATGTTACTTTCAGAGCCATTTGATAAAGTGCAACATGTTTATCTAATGTGAAGCCTGTGTCTGTCTTTTGCTACACAAATCCTTAATTCGAGGCCGAAATTTAGATCAACAGACACGAAAAGACATGAGGTAAATCAAGGCAAAATGTCCTGTGGACCAATAAATCGGCTAAGAAAATGTTACTTTCAGAGCCATTTGATAAAGTGCAACATGTTTATCTAATGTGAAGCCTGTGTCTGTCTTTTGCTACACAAATCCTTAATTCGAGGCCGAAATTTAGATCAACAGACACGAAAAGACATGAGGTAAATCAAGGCAAAATGTCCTGTGGACCAATAAATCGGCTAAGAAAATGTTACTTTCAGAGCCATTTGATAAAGTGCAACATGTTTATCTAATGTGAAGCCTGTGTCTGTCTTTTGCTACACAAATCCTTAATTCGAGGCCGAAATTTAGATCAACAGACACGAAAAGACATGAGGTAAATCAAGGCAAAATGTCCTGTGGACCAATAAATCGGCTAAGAAAATGTTACTTTCAGAGCCATTTGATAAAGTGCAACATGTTTATCTAATGTGAAGCCTGTGTCTGTCTTTTGCTACACAAATCCTTAATTCGAGGCCGAAATTTAGATCAACAGACACGAAAAGACATGAGGTAAATCAAGGCAAAATGTCCTGTGGACCAATAAATCGGCTAAGAAAATGTTACTTTCAGAGCCATTTGATAAAGTGCAACATGTTTATCTAATGTGAAGCCTGTGTCTGTCTTTTGCTACACAAATCCTTAATTCGAGGCCGAAATTTAGATCAACAGACACGAAAAGACATGAGGTAAATCAAGGCAAAATGTCCTGTGGACCAATAAATCGGCTAAGAAAATGTTACTTTCAGAGCCATTTGATAAAGTGCAACATGTTTATCTAATGTGAAGCCTGTGTCTGTCTTTTGCTACACAAATCCTTAATTCGAGGCCGAAATTTAGATCAACAGACACGAAAAGACATGAGGTAAATCAAGGCAAAATGTCCTGTGGACCAATAAATCGGCTAAGAAAATGTTACTTTCAGAGCCATTTGATAAAGTGCAACATGTTTATCTAATGTGAAGCCTGTGTCTGTCTTTTGCTACACAAATCCTTAATTCGAGGCCGAAATTTAGATCAACAGACACGAAAAGACATGAGGTAAATCAAGGCAAAATGTCCTGTGGACCAATAAATCGGCTAAGAAAATGTTACTTTCAGAGCCATTTGATAAAGTGAAACATGTTTATCTAATGTGAAGCCTGTGTCTGTCTTTTGCTACACAAATCCTTAATTCGAGGCCGAAATTTAGATCAACAGACACGAAAAGACATGAGGTAAATCAAGGCAAAATGTCCTGTGGACCAATAAATCGGCTAAGAAAATGTTACTTTCAGAGCCATTTGATAAAGTGCAACATGTTTATCTAATGTGAAGCCTGTGTCTGTCTTTTGCTACACAAATCCTTAATTCGAGGCCGAAATTTAGATCAACAGACACGAAAAGACATGAGGTAAATCAAGGCAAAATGTCCTGTGGACCAATAAATCGGCTAAGAAAATGTTACTTTCAGAGCCATTTGATAAAGTGCAACATGTTTATCTAATGTGAAGCCTGTGTCTGTCTTTTGCTACACAAATCCTTAATTCGAGGCCGAAATTTAGATCAACAGACACGAAAAGACATGAGGTAAATCAAGGCAAAATGTCCTGTGGACCAATAAATCGGCTAAGAAAATGTTACTTTCAGAGCCATTTGATAAAGTGCAACATGTTTATCTAATGTGAAGCCTGTGTCTGTCTTTTGCTACACAAATCCTTAATTCGAGGCCGAAATTTAGATCAACAGACACGAAAAGACATGAGGTAAATCAAGGCAAAATGTCCTGTGGACCAATAAATCGGCTAAGAAAATGTTACTTTCAGAGCCATTTGATAAAGTGCAACATGTTTATCTAATGTGAAGCCTGTGTCTGTCTTTTGCTACACAAATCCTTAATTCGAGGCCGAAATTTAGATCAACAGACACGAAAAGACATGAGGTAAATCAAGGCAAAATGTCCTGTGGACCAATAAATCGGCTAAGAAAATGTTACTTTCAGAGCCATTTGATAAAGTGCAACATGTTTATCTAATGTGAAGCCTGTGTCTGTCTTTTGCTACACAAATCCTTAATTCGAGGCCGAAATTTAGATCAACAGACACGAAAAGACATGAGGTAAATCAAGGCAAAATGTCCTGTGGACCAATAAATCGGCTAAGAAAATGTTACTTTCAGAGCCATTTGATAAAGTGCAACATGTTTATCTAATGTGAAGCCTGTGTCTGTCTTTTGCTACACAAATCCTTAATTCGAGGCCGAAATTTAGATCAACAGACACGAAAAGACATGAGGTAAATCAAGGCAAAATGTCCTGTGGACCAATAAATCGGCTAAGAAAATGTTACTTTCAGAGCCATTTTATAAACATGCTTCTTTAATGTGAAGCCTGTGCCTGTCTTTGACTACACAAATACTTAATTCGAGGTCGAACTTTAGATAAACACACACGAATTTCATTCTCATTTGAGAGATGATTTCTGTCTTGATACTTGTTAAATAAGAAAAGGCTTTCTCACACATGACCAAGAATATATTGTGTGTGTTTGGTAATATTACGTATATGAAACTAAATAAAAATCAAAAGTGCATTAGCTTATCTCACCTGCTCTCGCGGAACAATTGGGGACCTTTTACGGAACCTTAGTGTTCCGGCGAACCCCGGTTTAGAAACGTTGGTTATAAAGTTAGCGTTCTGAGCATGAAACCAGGGTTTTGAATGTAACCATTGTCGATTCATTCAAGAAGTAAATATATTGATAATATCGTCCTGGGGTGGACGATCCTAGCAGAGTTAGGAACGGATTGAAAATGATCCCAAAGACTGTCCCAAGCCTTCAGTGAAATTGGGTACACGAAGCTGTCGTTCGCTATGCGAATGGGTAGAGAGAGGCTCTTAAACTTTGCCTGACAATTTAATGATGATGATAAATATAAAATCCTCCGACAGCCTAATCACTCGTAGGGGTGTGTAATGAAGTGGGGTGTAGATCAAACGATAACACACGAGCCGTCGTTTCGTGGAGCCGACTCCCCAGAGGATGCTTCCCCGACCACTGCAATCCCGTTTAATTTTTATCTTCTCTGCATAAACTCCATAAACTATGCTCATTACTCTATCTCGAGTTGTTCTTGGGCCTTGAACAGAGTGGACATCATTGTAAAAAATAAAAATGTGCTCCAGACTTAAATCTTCATTACTTAATATTTTATGACTCCAATAACTCTCGTCATGGTCTGTGGATGCGAGTTCTATTCATACGTCCGATACGTGGACCTAACATTCTCAGCAGCGATGTGTGAGAGACATCCCCTGACTACCTGGAGCGGTTGCTTATTTTAAGACCTTGATTACAGGGGTGTGTAATGAAGTGGGGTGCAGATCAAACGATAACACACGAGCCGATGATTCGTGTAACTGACTCCCAAGAGGATGCTTCCCAGACCAATACAATCCTGTTTAATTTTTATCTTCACATAAACCCCATAAACTATGCCCCTTAATCTATCTCGAGTGGTTCTTGTGTCTTGAACAAGGTGGACATCATTGTAAAAAAAAATAGCTCTAGACTTAAATCTTTATTACTTGACTCCAATAACTCTCGGCATGGTTTGTGGATGCAAGTTCCATTCCTACGTCCGATACGTGGACCTAGCATTCTCAGCCTGCGATGTGTGAGAGACAGCCCCTGACTACCTTGAAAAGAAAATCATTTTTTTTACCATAAAACTAAATTATATATATAGTTTCAATGGTCAAAGTGAGTTTTTGTTTTTTTTAATATGGTAACAGCATGTCAGTGTTATTTATTACCTCCCTTTGGTATTTCTTACTGCGTCATAATATCAGATTATGAACCAGTAACAAACATTTGGAAATTTTGGTGGGTGATATAGGATTTTGAGTACTACAAAGTTATTTCAACATATACTTCTCAAAAAAATATGGAAAAGAGATATGCAAAAAACCTGTCTAACTTCCCCCGCCCCCAAAAAAAACAGAAGAATAATTGGGTCACATTCCTAGAAAAAATATAAATATCCCTGCAAACAACAAATATTTTGGTACTTTTTGTAGTTTTGAGAAGAGTTATTAATATTCAAATAGTTCTTCAGACGAAATAACTTTTTCAGGAAATAATGCAGATAAAAATGACAAAAAATATTTGCTGAAGTTTTTTTAGTTGTTAATAGTGTATATCCTTTTTAATTTTGTAATTATGAACAAAAATCATTTTATTTTCTGTCAACACTTGCAACGCTACCAATAATATTAACCTTGACCATAAAACTAAATTATATATATAGTTTTCAATGTTCAAGTTTGCTTTTGTTTGTTATTTAATACGGTAGTAGTAGCTGCAGCAGCCGTATAAGTCAGTATTATATGTCACTTTTCTTTGGCATTTTTACTACATCATAAAATCAGTTTATGAACCAGTAACAAACTTGTGCCAAACAATTCTGGTATGCTTTGGATATTTACTAAATATGTGTCCACAATTAGTGTTTAATCCTCTGTCTTGTACAGGAATAATAATTACATTTATTTGTATTTTTAACACTTTGAGCCCTACGTTCCTGTACAATTTTAACCCTTCTGCCTGAGCTCACGAGTCAAAATTCGCAAATAATTGCTATGTAATGTTTCAAGGTAGATATAAAAATAGTTACAAAAAATATAAGCTTTATACTTAGCAGGGAGAGAGTATGATTGCATGCCTTCACTTTATCGCCAGAATTTTCTTCTTTGTGTGCTAATCTACCCAGCAGGTTCTGCTCATGATGCACAAGAATACCAAAACACGATGCAACCGGTCGCTGGGCATTAAGTCATTTTTCTCTACCGCCGATAAAGCGGTGGTCAGGGTTCAAAGGGTTCATGTTGTCTTTTATAGTGTAACGGTAACTTCTACACTGCTAAACATATTTTATTGCTCATTGTCCACACACTACAAAGTCTCGCAAGGTAGACGATTAATGATGCACATAAAAGGAGCAGGTAAGAAGCGCAGTTTCTTATGATGTACAGGAGAGATACGGTTAACTTGAAGAGGTAGAGATTATAGTGATCGGTGAAGCATCCTTTCGAGGGTCTGTTCCATAAAGTAGAGTTTATCGGGAAGAAGCTGTCCGAAATGAATGCCGGGTTTTAGCCGTGAAGGTCTGAACTAGAGGAACTTATAAATGTTGCTTCTCATAAAATTTGCCATGGACATAGCCGCAGAGTAGTGACTGGCTTGCGAAATTTCGCCTGTGGGATAAAGGTTGTAGAGTGGAAAGAATTCATCACCCACAACAATTCCTATAGTAAAATCATTTCCAATGCATTCCTATAGTAAAATCATTTCCAATGCATTCCTATGGTAAAATCATTTCCAATGCATTCCTATAGTAAAATCATTTCTAATATATTCCTATTGTAAAAACTTTTCCAATGCATTCCTCTAGTAAAATCATTTCCAATGCATTCCGATTGTAAAATCATATACAATGCATTCCTATAGTAAAATCATTTCCAATGCATTCCTATTGTAAAAACATTTCCAATGCATTCCTATTGTAAAATCATTTCCAATCCATTCCTATTGTAAAATCATTTCCAATGCATTCCTATTCTAAAAACATTTCCAATGCATTCCTATTGTAAAAACATTTCCAATGCATTCCTATAGTAAAATCATTTCCAATGCATTCCTCTATTAAAATCATTTCCAATGCATTCCTATAGTAAAATCATTTCTAATATATTCCTATTGTAAAAACATTTCCAATGCATTCCTATTGTAAAATCATTTCCAATGCATTCCTATAGTAAAATCATTTCCGATGCATTCCTATAGTAAAATCATTTTCAATGCATTCCTATAGTAAAGTCATTTCCAATGCAATCCTATAGTAAAATCATTTTCAATGCATTCCTATAGTAAAATAATTTCCAATGCATTCCTCTAGTAAAATCATTTTCAATGCATAGTATAATAGTATAATTATTTCAAGGTATCCCTAAAGTAATTTTGTTTCGAGTATAGCAATTAGTAATGGCAAAACTGGTCTTTTCAATGCAGGAAACATTTGGCATTTATTGACCAAACAGTTATTGATTCTGTCGGTCGAAATTTATCTTATCTTCGTATCAGTAATACTCAAACAGTAAGCACTTGACTCCCAGGGAAGGAATTTCAAATCTAAAGGAAGGAAGAGGGGAGGATATAGGGAGAAATTTAGGTCGTAGGGAGAAACTCCAAACAGGGAAGGAATGCATCCGGTACGCAGCGGATAGATAGATAGATAGATAGATAGATAGATAGATAGATAGATAGATAGATAGATAGATAGATAGCTGTGAAATGATTGATATTTATATATAGATAGATAGATAGATAGATAGATAGATAGATAGATAGATAGATAGATAGCTGTGAAATGATTGATATTTATATATAGATAGATAGATAGATAGATAGATAGATAGATGTGAAATGATTGATATATATATATATATATATATATATATATATATATATATATATATATATATAGATAGATAGATAGATAGATAGATAGATAGATGTGAAATGATTGATATATATATATATAGATAGATAGATAAATAGATAGATAGTAGATAGATAGATGTGAAATGATTGCGATAGAAGTGAAATGATTTAGATAGATAGATAGATAGATAGATAGATAGATAGATTGATAGATAGATAGATAGATAGATAGATGTGAATTGATTGATATATATATATATACAGACAGACAGATAGATAGATAGATAGATAGATAGATAGATAGATAGATAGAAGTGAAATGATTTAGATAGATAGATAGATAGATAGATAGATAGATAGAAGAGAATTGAAGAGAAGAGAGTGAGATAGATAGATAGATAGATAGATAGATAGATAGATGTGAAATGACTGAGATAGAAGTGAAATGATTGAGATAGATAGATATGAAATGATATATATATATATATATATATATATATATATATATTGATAGATAGATGGATAGATAGATAGACAGATAGATGTGAAATGATTGAGATAGAAGTGAAATGATTGAGATAGATAGATAGATAGATAGATAGATAGATAGATAGATAGATAGATAGATAGATAGATAGAACCATGGCATTTATTTGGCGTTATTTCTCTTTATAACTTTATATCTATAACGAATAATTTACCAAAATGCCTTCTTTAGAGCTTTAGACTTGACCCTATTTGTGACTGTGTAATAAATGAACGTTGGGAAACATGAATCGCAGTAAGTAGAGAAATTTGGCTTCTCGGGTTTGTTTTTTTTTTAATTTTAATTCAAACATTCCAAAAAAGTATAAGTAACACTGTAAGAGTATAATGGTGAAGAAAAATACGACATAACAACTCAAAAGGAGTGAGGAATTGAAGAAACTTGAGGAGAGGATCTTTTTTTTAATCATTTTACCCAAAATAAGGCAACAAAGCCACTAAGACGCAAGGGGTTACTGAGTCTGCAAGAATATCAGAAAAAAAAACATTATTAAGGAGCAAGAACAATGAAAGAGTATGGCGTAAGAGTGCAGGTGATAACGAATATCGTTGGATTTACATTCTTGAAAATTAAACCTGACTGGGAAGTTAGAAGGCGTAAGAGAGTTCCATAAGCGAAACGTTAGAGAAAAGGAACTGTCAGCATAGAACTTGCGGTTATTGTCGACCATGTTCACCATAGTTTATGAATATAGAATCCAGCGCAGTACGTATTCTGTTCAATGAAACAGCGTTAAAGATTAACACTCACGAGTCAGACACTCTACTGGATCTGACTATATCGCCTATACCGCCAGCAGCTGTTCAGTAATTCTTCAGTCTTCGATATCAGAGGTTGGCAGTGAATATTCGGCAAAAAAACATGGCCGCCTTTATACACGTCGAATTGAATATTTTGAGCCTTCTGATTGGTTAACACTTCTATTGGTGAACTATAAAATGAGTCAGCTCATTTTGGTTGACTCACTAGTATATAAGGTACCCAAAAACTCCAACAGTTATATCTAGCTATAAAATGATAAGATCTATCCGCCAATTTAGTACTGCCCTTAAATTAATAAAGTCTAGGTACCATAGAGGAAAGCTCATGAGAACAATTACTATTAAAATATTTATAAAAATGGCAGAGGAAAGCTATGTTGCGGCGATGGGAAAATGACTGAAGCCGAGATGCCAGGTCTGAACAAATAACATTGCAGATTCTTCTTTGGATTCTATCAAGGATCTGCAAATATATAACAGGAACAGCAGACCATATGCGGCAGCAATATTCTAAGCATGGACAAATGGTAGACTTTTTGTTCTGGGACTTTGGGAACGGCTGGTAACACAAAGCAACACGTGCTGTGCACTCAGTGGCCGTCTTAGCTTCAGCTTAGACACAAGATAACAACGCCAGGAATTGATTGAAGATCGAGCTCTCTGGAATAATTAGAACATTAAAGCAAGACGTCCAATGTCTGGAATAGATTCCCGGAACACTTACAAACTCTGAATTTCTGAGATGAATTATTGTCAGTATTCACCGTTTTCTTTTTTAGTACTAGATTTTATTTGTGGCTAAATTCGAAACATCTCTGGTTATCTCATCATATACTTCCAAGGAAAGGCGATCTTCTTTTAGGTGTCTCACTACAACAATATTACGTCGAATTTTGACAAAAGATTTGTCTCTACACGCTTACAAAATTCAATTGACAAAAGAACTGAAACCTGCTGACCATTTAGAGCGCTGTACATTCGTCAATTAGAAAAATTGTTTGTAAATTCAAACAAACTGGGTCGGTGGCAGATATGAAAACACCATTGCGTGCTCGTTTACGGCGTTCATCTGTTAACATTACTCCAGTGCACGAGAATGTGACCGAAAAATCCAGACACCTCTACTCGTCACCGCGATCAGGAATTGAACCTCTCCACAACAACGTTACATCGTTTCCAATTGCACTCTCGGTTGGTCGATTATGTTAACCAAAAAAATTGCGAAATGCATTTCTGTTTGAACGTCCATTTTCGTAATAAGCTTCGATAACTTTAACACGTTGTTTGATTGGCAATTTCGACCATGGAAAGATTAACAAAGACTTAAGTTGTTAAATCTGAAAGAAAAAGAAAACAAATCGTTGGAGGCTTAAAATTAATTCCCCCTATAAAATATAAAAAAAATTAGGAACGTAAATTTTATTTTTATTTATTTATTTTTTTATTTTATATTTTTAAAATCTAAAAGAGTTTAAATATATGTGAGATACGATTATAGATTTACAAACATCAAGCCGGTGCAGAAGTTTAAATATTTGGAGAGCGCTTTAACATTGGATGGAAAATCCGAACGCGCATCGGACTAGCAAAACAAGCCAAGTAAGTTGCTAAGAAACGGAAAAAATTATTTTGAAACAAAAAGTGCTGGATTGCTACGTTAGAGCCATCTTCTTATTAGGTTTGATAATCTCACCTACAGATGAGGAAAAAAAAAAACTGGAGACAGCAGAAATGTGGTTCTACAGAAGGATACTGAGAATGCCGTGGACAGAGCTAGTAAGTAATGAGGATGCCGTAAAGACAAATTCAAAGTTTTAAGAAAAGAACACTTCTACTCAGAATCAGGAAAAACACAGATGGCATTGCTTGGAAACATAATG
This sequence comes from Acanthosepion esculentum, assembly GCA_964036315.1. Taxonomy (NCBI): domain Eukaryota; kingdom Metazoa; phylum Mollusca; class Cephalopoda; order Sepiida; family Sepiidae; genus Acanthosepion; species Acanthosepion esculentum. The sequence goes on from OZ038483.1 coordinate 119,426,960, forward strand.
AGGAAAGAAGGTTTGGAAAACTTAACCCTCACGGGTCATGTTGAGAGCAAGAGAGATAGGGGAAGACAGCATTTACTTATCTGAAGACCTTATGCGAAGGGATGTCTGAATAGAGAACGGGAGCCTTAGCAAACGAAGAAAAAAAACACTCAGAGCCGCATGAGATATGAAGTTGTGGAAAGCCATGATGGGCTCTGTCGTGAAGGTATGCAGCACTTTGTTTTCTCAAATAAATTATTTAATTTGACTTTATTTTATGTTAGTAATACACGTCATAATAAAGATATGAGGGATTCGGTTAATTTCGTAATGAGGAAAGGCGCCTCGGAGAATTAGAAACTCACAAGGCATATTGAAGGGAGCGGGAAAAGAGCGAGTAACGTAACCAACAGGCTTGTGTATATGGGTGGCAAAACAGGAAACTAGGAATGAATGATGAAAAGAATACTGATCACCAACGTGCTGAAGGGACACAACACATAGAAACAAAAAGGGGTCATTTTTCGTGGAATCAAGAAGAGACGGTAGAAATTTCCAGGCTACATAATGTGGGTTTGGAAAATTTGTCACTTACAGGACATATTGAAGGCAAAGGGGACAGAGGTGTCGCATCACCTACTTAATCATAACCTACCTAAAAGAAGAAGAAGAAGAAGAAGAAGAAGAAGAAGAAGAAGAAGAAGAAGAAGAAGAAGAAGAAGAAGAAAAAGAAGTCTTGCGACATTTTCACGCCGTTCAAGAGTTAAATAAAAATTAACTTAGATGTTAATCATCATAGACTTGATCGATTGCATTCAACTGTCTGGGGGTTCTTCAATCTATATATAAGTCTTATATCATTGCTGTCCGTGCATCGGACATTTTTTTTTGGTGAGTATTCAATTGCCTCACGAACAAACAGTCGTCCTTTAAAATGCGGGTGACAATCCCACAAGACTTGAATGATCTTCGACGATGACATCCGACCCGAATGTCGAATTGCTGACATGCAGCGACCCAAAAAAAACAAAAACAAAAACAAAAAAAAAACGTCAGCATTCCATCCAATTTACCTCCAGTGTGGCTGGTGACAGATTATTTGTACCCGAGCCTCAGTTACAGACACTGTTTATTTCCCGAGAAAACACTTGGTCGGCATTTTTACGGACCGCTTGCTGTGAGGCTGACACGCAGGATTTAATTTCAATCCGCTTACGAGCCTCATCAAGCTGGTACTTTGTCTGTGCAGGCTGCGTGAAAAGAACAAAAGCAAGGGGCGTTGCTAAGCCAGAAGATTTTACTTATACTGGGCTAGACGATCGGCTTCCCAATCTGAATAAAGTTTCGATTTCGTATTTAACATTGTCAAAAAACTGGCGGTACATATTCTTCCCCACTAAATCTGCAGTTATATGTTGTAATGCATTTGTTATAATGATCTTTTATTGTTAATATAGTTTGTGTTGATTATCCATTCTAAAGCTTACATAGGCGTATTTCTATAATAATATAAGCAAAAATAGATTTAATATATGTAATTATACACTTGCATATAATAATAATAATAATAATAATAATAATAATGATGATGATGATGATGATAATAATAATAATAATATGGACGAGTGTCTGAGGAGCGAGGAGGTTTTGGAGAAGATGCAAACAAGGAGGAAGCTTATACTTAACATCAGGAAGAGGCAGCTGAAATTTCTGGGGAACGTAATGAGAAAGAACGGCTTGGAGAATCTGATACTCACAGGTCGAATAGAAGGAAAGCAACGCATGACATAACTGGCGGGCTTAAGAAACTGGAAGACGGAAGAGTAGCAAAGAAACAAAACTTATTGAGAGCTACAAAGGATAGGGGGAAGTGGAGAGCCATGACCGCCTACGTCCTGAAGGGACACGGCACATAAAAAAAAAGAAGTCGGAATGGATAGAAAGTCTTCGAGACCCTGGTTCGCATCTCATCATGGTCGATTTCTTTTATCTGTGGTACGCCAAAATAGAACGTCCAAGAGCTCCTCAAGGTAGAATGAGAATGTTATAAGAGCATACAAGGAGAGAGCAAGAGGTGTATTGTTCTAAGATATGTAGGATAGATAAATTGTAGTGGTTAAGAAAGCATCCTCTTGGGAGTCTGTTCCACAATGCAAAAGTTATGACGGGGAGGTGAAGCTTACTCCTCACTTATGGAATAAGAAGGGAATGAGGCTGAGTCGGCTTAATGTCCATGCTAAGCAAAAATTAATAATAATGACAATGCTCCATTTAATTCAGACAATTTAAGACTATTACATCAACTACTACAATTAAGTGTAAACAAGTAACAAAATAAGATGAAAGAAATACGAGTCAAAAATGAATAATAATGACAATGCTTCATGTCAGAAATTCAGACAACTTCAGACTATTACATCTACTGCTACTACTCGGTGTAAACAAGCAACAAAATAAGATGAAAGAAATACGAGTCAAAAATTAATAATAATGACAATGCTTCATCTAAGAAATTCAGACAACTTCAGACTATTACATCTACTACTACTACTAGGTGTAAACAGGCAACAAAATTGATGAAAGAACTACGATTCAAAAATGAATAATAATGATATTGCTTCATCTAAGAAATTCAGACAACTTAAGACTATTGCATCTACAACTACTAGGTGTAACCAAGTAACAAAATAAGAAGAAAGAAATACGAGTCAAAAACGAAAAATAATGACAATGCTTCATGTAAGAAATTCAGACAACTTAAGACTATTACCTCAACTACTACTACTAGGTGCAAACAAGCAACGAAATAAGATGGAAGAAATACGACTTAAAAATTAATAATAATGACAATGGTTCTTCTAAGAAATTCAGACTAATTAAGACTATTACATCTACTACTAAGATGGAAGAAATACGTGTCAAAAATTAATAGTAATGACAATGCTTCATCTAAGAAATTTGTATAACTTAAGAATCTTACATCTACGTACTACGGGGTGTGAACTAGTAACAAAACAAGATGAAAGAAATACGATTCAAAAAATGAATAATAACCACATTGTTTCATCTAAGAAATTCAGACAATTTAAGACTATTACATCTACTACTACTACTAGGTGTAAACAAGCAACAAAACAAGATGAAAGAAATACGTGTCAAAAATTAATGATAATGATATCGCACCCGGCCGGAAGTTACTGCCGGCTACTCAAACGTCTGAAAGCGTCACCACGGAAAACGGAACAAACGCCATTAAGTTCCAGTGACTCAGCATTTTCAGACACCAAATCACAAAAATACAAAAACAAAACGAAACGTAACATCCACAACTAAAAATAATGACCAGAAACTAATTCATATACACATGGGGCCTAAATGAAACCCATGGGTACATTCAAAAGTAGAAGCTCATTTTTAGTGAATAACTAAAAGACATTATTAGCCAAGCTACGATACTGACCCCGGCCTACATAAACACGGCCAAATTTCTTCCACCAAATTATTCTTGGATCCGGGTTTAAGAGCGGCACGCTCCCCTCACCGCCGACCTCAAGCAGCAGCAGCCGCCACTAGCCAGCCCTGGTCAGGCAGCAGCAGCCACTAGCGAGACCGAGTCCAACGGCGGCACCGGCAGCAGCACCCCGCGTACATTCTTATGCGATAGTCCTTTTCAGGGCTAACGATTACATATTTATGCCATAGTCCTTTTCAGGGCTAACGATTACATATTTATGCCATAGTCCTTTTCAGGACTTCCTGACTACATAGTTTATGCAATAGTCCTTTTCAGGACTTCCTGACTACATAGTTTATGCAATAGTCCTTTTCAGGACTACCTGACCACATAGCTTATGCAATAGTCCTTTTCAGGACTACCTGACCACATAGCTTATGCGATAGTCCTTCCGGTTACTACCAAGCTGCATCCCTGATGACCGTCAACCTAAGGACGAGCAGGTTCCCTCAGCACTGACTGGTCCGCTGCCCTAAAACAAGACGATCTTTCGGGTGGCGCTCCCCGATTTCATTGCGACACAAGACTTGTACATACTTTTGCCAAATTGTTAAATAAAATTTGGCTTTGAGTTTAAACCCTCGCTTTTGTTATCCTTGCTTCGATCGTATTTTCCAAATATAAATTTTACTGCTTGCGGGGTCGATAGCACACGCTTGACGGCCCCGCAACAATGACAATGCTTCATGGCCAAATATTTCGTAGACTTAATTCAGAGATAATTTCGGATATTTTTATGATCAACATTAAATTCCTCACACTGCCTGTTTCCAAAACAAGTTATGACATGTTTTCTCTTGAAGACATTAAGTTTTTAAGGAGACTACAAAATTATTTTATAACATGTTATTAATTTGATTTCTTTCAACCGACTGATTAAGCAAAAATATGGAAGGAATAGTTTGTTTTTTTTTTCTTTTCTTTTTCTTGTGTTGTTTTTCTTTTTTAAAAGAATGCAGGCAGTGTTTGGTGTTTAAAGTGATTCGATGATTAATAATTTCATTTCACAGACCAGTTCGTTAGCGTATTACGTTCTATAGGTCGATCATAACTATGACCTTTTTTTCAGACTCGGTGAAGCTAAAACGTAAAGTACCACTTCGTGTTTGAGAAAATTGTTTCTCAACTATCGCCGTTCGACCCCACATAAAAGGCAGGTTTGGTGTTAAATTTAAAACAATCTGGCCTATCTCAGTTGGAAGATTGACGCAGTACTATTTTTTTTTCGCTTAACCTGCTGCCCTACAGGGCTAAACTGATCTACTTTGAAGCAGTTTGTCAGAGATTAAATTACGGGAAAAACGATGTATAACTTTTATACATTAAGAACTATTTTAGAAAAATCTCTGACAAAGTGGAAAACGATTTTTGTGTGACATGTTTTGTCATTCGAGACTTCATTGCAAGAACAACAGAGAACGCTGAAATTTAAAATTTAAAAATATAATTAAAATTTAAAATTTAATTTCCTTCTTCATGCGCATGTGTAATCACATCAACGTAAACATTACTTTAATCCGCTGGTGTCTTAAAGAACGAAAGGCGCTAAACAAAAAATATTTTCACTTTGTCATTGAATTTCCTAAATTATTTAATTATCCAGAAACCTAATAGTGTTTTTGTTTATATGTGCAATTTATGCACATTGTAAACAGTACAATTTACGACAGTTCGGATTGTAAATATAATATGTTGAGTAGTTCTTAATTTCAGAGTTTGCGATTTTAATAATTCTCGTCTCTTTATAAGTCGCAGTTCTTAAATCATAAATTAAAACAGACAGAAATGAACTTTAGTAAGACTTTTAGTGCATTCAAACATGCTTGAAAAGCAATTGCAACATCAACTAAAGATCAGTTCCTGTTTGAACGGCTTCCCGTTGAGTCCTGTTTTATTGATAAAGACACAAATGTCTCAACGACCATTTCCGGTTCATTAACAAAGCGATTTTTGACTATTTCCGGATTCCAAGAACAATGATTTCACAATACAATTTTTTTTCTTTTTTAATCAATTTGCCCCAAGTAAGACAGTAAAATTCATTTCTGTCTGAATCTGTCTATGTTTCTGAGATGAGGTATTTACACTATTCGAACTATTGTCCTCATCTTTGTCGCCATATTTATTACAACGTTTCGGCCTTTCAGTATGTCTATATTTCTGAGATGAGGTATTATGTACACTATTTACATTATTCGGACTATTGTCCTCATCTTTGTCGCCATATTTATTACAACGTTTCGGCCCTTCAGTATCTGTCTATATTTCTGAGATGAGGTATTATGTACACTATTTACATTATTCGGACAATTGTGCTTATCTTTGTTGCCATATTTATCAAAACGTTTCGGCCGATGTACACTCTGGCTGTTTTCAGGTGGTTAGAATATTGAACTGAAACCTTTATTTCGCTCGCTTAAGCACACATGCACAGTGGATAAAGGCATTGCTTAAATCCAGTGACAGCACCCAAAGAGTTGCGTGTTCAATACCTGGTTAAAGCAGTGGAGAACATGGAGAGGGGAATTAACTGGAGATAACTGATAACTGACATCCATTAAACATGGCACGTAGAACTAGAACAGTTTACCCCAGTGAGCGAAATAAAATGTTCAGTTCGACATTCCAACCGCCTGAAGAAGGCTGGAGCGTACATCGGCCGAAACGTTGTGATAAATATGGCATCAAAGATGAGGCCTTTTCTGTCTGTTTTAATTTATGATTTAAGTTTAAGATAAGACAGATTGACGACCATCCTTCCCCACCTTTGGTCTTGTCCACATTTTATATTTTCCAAAATAAATATTACTCTTCTCTTTGATACTTAAGCTATGAATTTAAGCACAGGACTAGCTTGTCGGCAAGATCTCATCATTTTACAGTTGAAATGGCTAGATGTAACCGTAAGTTCTATGCTAACACTTCCTTCTCTCGCACTTCTCGTCTGTGAATTTCTCTTCTCTTCTCACCCCATACAGCTTTACTTGTGGTAAAAGGATTTAAAATGCTAAACAATTATTGTAATATTAAGCTAAACAATTAATGTATTTTACAAATCATCGGAACGGTCGTTAAGACACTTATGTCTTTATCAATAATTCTGCAACTAACTCGAAGACGTTCCCATATTCTCTAACACTCAGTAAGCCATTTCGTCCTAGTGGCTTTATTGCCTTGCTTTATTTGAATTTGATTTTTTAAAAGCCGCCATGATACCCTCGACAACCTAATACAATTTTACGCAAATATTCTCTCAGTTTTTACTTTAAAATCCCCAATGGAATTGAGCGGCTGTGTAAGGGATTCTCTGCAGGAAGCTAAGTGTTGAATTTCTCGCAAGCCAGTTCTGATGAGATGAACAAGTTGTTCCTTAAATGTAGCCGTGTGCCGAAGTCAGCAAAGTAAACAGATATTTATTACGGATAATGAGGCGCCATCTTGTTTTGCCGAGCGACGCAGTCGCAAATTTTTTCATTGTGTAAACACCAATTATTCTCTTTGAAAAGTGGTTAGCTTCTGCGATCTTATCGAGATTAAACCTCCAGGCATAGAACCGAAATAAAATGTGTATAATGCGTCTAAGAAACGTTTAGACGACCAGCTGTGGAGCGATATTTAAGGAGCTTTCTCGCTGATTATTGTTATTACATGTACGGCGCCACATAATAAAATGTCGGGTGTGCTAAATGTGGGGGAGGCTAAGTCAGATATTCCGTTTTGCAGATTCCTGATTTTGTATTTTTCATACGACCCCTAAAAATGAATATATTTTAAATATCTTTGATTAAACATTTTTGTTTTGGATTTAAATAACTTTTTCAGTTTGTAATAATTTTCGGGAGTGCCATCTTTTTAGATTTTCCATACAAGGTTTATATAGAAATTTTCGGAACTTCTCAATCTTCTTTTATATTCATTCTGGTTATAGGCAATCATGGCTCTCCACAACTTCATAACCTTTATGTCAGTCTTTCTTCTGTGCTGTTGTACTTAGGTCCAACCTAACCTCGGAGTGGTAGCACCTGTTAGGGTCTCAGCTATAAGCAAATGGTGAAAAACCAAAGCAAACATAAGAAAAATAGGAAAGTATAAAAAACATTTTATACTAAAAAATAGTAGCAATACATTTTCATTGCAAAAATAGTAGCAATACATTTTATAGTAAAAAGAGCAGCAATAATTTTTTATAGTAAAAATAGTGGCAATATATTTTTATAGTAAAACTAGTAGCAATACATTTTATGTTAAAATAATTGCAATACATTTTTATAGTAAAAAAGCAGCAATACATTTTTTTAGTAAAATAGTGGCAATACATTTTATACTAAAAAAATAGTAGCAATACATTTTATAGTAAAAATAGCAGCAATACATTTTTATAGTAAAATAATGGCAATAAATTTTTATAGTAAAATAGTGGCAATACATTTTTATAGTAAAAATAGTAGCAATATATTTTATAGTAAAGATAACAGAAATACATTTTGTAGTGAAATGACCAACAATACATTTTCATAAAAAATGACCAACAATAAATTTTATAGTAAAATTGTAGACATGGCTTACATTGTCAAAGCAACAAAACTATTTGCAGTGATTAATATCATTCCATGTAAGGAGAAACAAGTTTTTACTCCGCATTTGATTTTGTAAGATTATTTGATAAAGAAAAATGCAGCTAAGTATAATTTCATCATGAAGTAATGTCATTCTCTTGAATTATAAAATTTGAATTGGCGTATTTAGATTTTTAAATAAATCATACGGGTCCCAGCTATAGGCAAATGGTGAAAATCCAAGCAAACAGAAGAATAATAGGAAAGTATTAAAAAAGCATTTTATACTAAAAAAAATAGTAGCAATATATTTTCATAGTAAAAATAGTAGCAATACATTTTTATAGTAAGAGTGGAAATACATTTTTATAGTAAAAATAGTAGCAATACATTTTTATAGTAAGAGTGGCAATACATTTTCTATGAAAATTTCTCGCACATTCAGGCCGGTAAATGTTATTTAATACTGTTTATTGTAAACAAGGCATTTACTTAAATACTTGTATCAATAAAAAGAATGTTAAACATAAAAATGTCTTTAAATAATTGTCGGACTTTTCATAATATATATATATATATATATATATATATATATATATATATATATATATACTAGGAGCATGGCCCGGCGTTGCTCGTCCTTGATTTAAAAATCGTACGACTCATACAGCAATCGCTTTCACTTGACTTAAAATATTTTTCCCCTTCCTTGTCTTTAAAGGAATGCCCTTTGCCGTGCTGATGTTGCTACATGCCTTACTTCTTGCCTATCTCACACTGCGAATTTTTTCTAAGCTCTATACTAAACATTGAATCTGTTACGAAAAAAGAACTAAACAAACTGAACACAAAACGATCAGCTTTAAAAAAGGACTCGTAAGTGGAAAAGCCAAATGAAATAAGAATTTTAACAACAATTATTTTTTCACACCCAACCCAGTTCTGCGGAATCAGAATCAACGTTGACTTTAAGCAAGCGAATAAGCCAATTGGAGTAAAGTGCCATGCAGATTTGAATTTTTTCCACTTGTGACGAATGCAGCTATCGATTTTTTTGCATGCTAGTTAACATTCGTGTCAGTCAGATGTTGTCTCTCACGTTGGCCAATAGAATCTTCATGCCTATTCGTGGCAGCCAGCTATAGGCTCTCACTCTGGCCAGTAGAAAATGGCCGCAAACTACATTAAAACTGCTTAAGAAGCATGAAAAAATCGATTATTTCCACTATCGATGGGAGTTGGGAAATGCAAAGTCGGTCTTGGCCTTCCCACTAACTTGGAGCATGTGCATGTAAATTTTGGTGCAAATCCGTCGAAAATTGCTGCCGTGCATTCGTTACACACACACGCGCACATCCTGTTTTAAATATATATATATATATATATATATATATATATATATATATATATATATATATATATATATAGTATTGTGTGTTTTAGTGACATAAAAGTCTCTCTGAGTACAAAACATGTTTGTTATTTCTTTTTCCTTTCAGCCATTCCATTCTGTCTGTGAACTATGGTCTTATTATATCACAGATATAATAATGCCCATAATGGGGGAAATTCAAATGGGAGAGTATATATTTCTTCCATAGCTCTCTAACAAGGATAAGTTTGACTAAGTGGTAAACTAGTGGAAACACCACCACCTCATCGTCACTTCATCATATCTGTTGTTTTGTACCAGAGAAAGAGAAAATCATATGATTTCAAATCATCATTCACTACAGGTGAAATTGTTAGAAGTAGTAATAATTACAATTCTCCATCTTAGAAATTCACATAAAGTTTCACATGTTTTTGATTCTTATTTTTTCTTGATTTTATTTTACATTATCTTTGTCTTATCACTTAAGCGTTTTGCTATTGTATTTATTTATTTTTTGTTCCAGGTTTAATAAAATTCTCCATATGTTTATCTACATTATTTATATGTGGATTATTATACTCATCTTTTACTTTTTATATTACAAAAAAGGAAAATGCATATGTTCACCAAGGGAAAAATGACATGGTTTCTCCAGAAACAGAAGTGTCTCCATATTATATGTAAGACCCTTCATTTTTATTTCTCCTTTTATTCTGTTTTGCTCTGTACATATATGTGATATTTTGCATTATTCTCCACGTGGGTTATATATATATATGAGAACAAAGCATGTTTATCATTCCTTTTCCTTTCAGCAATTCCATTCCGTCTGTGAACTATAATAATGCCCATAATGGGGGAAATTCAAATGGGAGAATATATATTTCTTCCATAGCTCTCTCCCGTCACAAGCGTGTCTACCTGTGGATGTTGAATTAGTGTAATCGATGTCGACCCGAAAAGAAAAATCAGCGAGTCGAGTTCAAACTCCAGCTAATTCCATAAATACCATTGGGAACCGGTTTTATTTCTTCCACCCTAGCTATGGGTTAAACATTTTTTTCTTCTTTTTAATCATTTCGCACCAAGAAAAGCAATAAAGCCACTAAGACGCACTGGGTTACTGAGAATATGAGAAAAAAAGAAAACATTATAAATGAACGGGGACAATAAAAGAACAGGTTTTAAGAAGACAAATAACGTTGACAGAAGACAGATAAGTAGACTTGAAAGCAAGAAGCCGGAAGTGAGTTCCACAGGCAAGAAGTGCGTGAGAAGAACCTGTTAACATAGAACTTATAGTTACATCTAGCCATTTCAACTTTCATAAAAAGATGAGACCTAGCTACCAATCTAGTACTGCGCTTACACTCATAAAGTCTAGGTACCGAAGTAGGAAAGCTCTTTATGATAATTGACATGAAAATATTTACAGAAATATGCACAGGGATGATACGATAGGAAGTGACTGAAGCCGAGATGCCAGATCAGGATCTATAATATTTCAAATTCTTCTTTGGATACTATTCACATTATTCGGACTATTGTTCACACCTTTGTTGCCATATTTATCACAACGCCCCAGCCTTCTTCAGGTGGTTGGAATGTCGAACTGAACTCTTTATTTCCCACGCTAGTGTTGACTGTTCTAGTTCCACGTGCCATGTCTAATGGATGTCAGTTATCAATTATCTCCTGTTAATTCACCTCTCCAAGTTCTCCACCGCCTTAACCAGGTATTGAACTCACACTCTTTAGGTCCTGTCACTGGATCTAACTAACGCCTTTATCCACTGTGCCATGTGTCCTTGAGAAAATAAAAGGTTAAGTTCAACATTCCAACCACCTGAAGAAGGCCGGAGCGTACAACGGCCGAAACGTTGTATTAAATATGGCGACAAAGATTAGGACAATAGTCCGAATAATGTAAATAGTGTACATAATATCTCATCTCAGAAATATAGACAGATATCTTCTTTGGATGTTATCAACGATTTCTTAATATATAGATGAAGCACAAGACTAGATGTGACAGCAACATTCTAAGCAGGGACGAATGGTAGATTCATAAATATGTAAGATTCTGGAGAGAAACATTGTCTATTACTATGTAGGGGACCAAGTTTCCGAGCAGCAAGTCTAGTAATTCGATTCAATATAATCTTTATAGTACATGTCAGCGGAAAACGTTAACCCAAGCAGGCGCAAGGAATCCCTCTCCTGGAGTTAGCATCAGCCATTCTGATGGAAAGCGATAAAGCTTCTCTCAGACGATTGAAAGGGGCAGCGTAGTAGATTTTCCTGGGGGAAGTCGCTAGAACATCATACTCAGCATCGTTTTTAATTCATGATCTACCTGTCATCGTCTTTATCATTAGTCTCATGAGTGGGTGTAGTCTTAAAGACACTGCACAACAAAGCACCTGACTACCTTTTTCTCTTTTTTTTTAAGCTTATCACCCCAAGCAAGGCTGGAAGCCACTAGCACGCAAGGGGTTACAGAAGGTTTGGAGGAAGAGAAGATAGGAGTGGTAAAGGAGAGGATGTGGAGAAAGATAGTGGATCAATCAAGGCAAGGGGGTTACAGAAGATTTGGAGCGAGAGCCGATAGGAATGAAAGGTGAAAGGATGTGGAGAAGGGAAGTAGATAGATCAAGGCAAATGGAGATGTCGATTGACGTTACACTTAAATAGTTGGAGATTGTATTTGTCAGGGAAACAGGAATAAGGAAGGGAGTTCCACAGGCGAGATGTGCGAGACATGAAGCTATTGGAGTAGAAGAGACGTCTACATCTAACAGTTTCAACGATGAAGGGGTGGGAACGGGATGCCAGCCTCGTAGGCTTGTTTGAGTAGTAATGTCTAGGTGTAGGTTAAAGATCATTTTCAGTATGAATCCCAGACGACTAGCCATCAGGTATGAACGTCGGAGAGTTATAGACGCAACATGCGTGACATATCTTGGGCAAGTCGCTTCAAGATTTACTTCGGTAAGTGATACTCTTTCAAATCTTTGGTGACAACCAGAGTAACTGAGAGAGAACTCTGTGTTCCAAAGCACGAAGATGACCATTTTCCCCAAGAATGCACCACAATTCACAAAAAATAATAAAAAGAAAAAAAAACAGATCTGTGGCGAGACATGATTATCTATATTATGAAACGACGTAGCTTTTTTTAAAAAAAAAAGATTTTACCTGTCGATGGGGCGTTTGTTGTTAGACTATTTAAAAAGAGTAGTTAACTTAATAACCTGTTAACTAATTCGACCGAGCATCAAAGTCGCTGTACTAAGTGTCACTAGTCAACAAAGATAAATGATTTTTATCAACCCATCTTAAAATGATTAGTATGATCAGTCTCTGGGTGCGCCGACAGAACTGACAAAAGATTCAAAACATCGTGTTTTGTCCTCATTGGTCATCCCACTTTCATTGCTTAATATCTTATTGTAATAACATACGACAGAAAGTGCGACGCAGAGATCTGAAGGCGCATTCGGTTAACGAATGATGCCTTCCAAAAGCTAAGCAAAGTATTAAGAAACATAAAAATCTCGTTAGAAAGAAATGAAAGTTAATTAAACTTCTCTGTCATATTTAACCTGTGTATGGTAATAAATGCTGGACTATTTACTTTCTGACGAAAAAGAGCCTCGAAGCGACAGAGCTGCGGTTCTTATAGAATGTTACTGAGAATAGCGTGAACAGAACATACGAACAAAGAAGTAACTATGGCATTTAAGGTTGTGTGTTAATTTCTTGTACTTGTGCGCGTGTTTACGTATAAACAGTTAAAGAAGAGGCATCAAAACTTAGGCTTCTACTGATCGTTTATTCTTTTTTTTAAATAGAAACTGCAGGGAAACAAAGTGCTCAATGTCTCTCGGGTTGTCCGTTTTCTTTCTCTGCTCCAGAAGTACTTTAGGGTATGTAAGGATAATGTTGTAGTCCAGGTTAGGACCAAGGAAGAACAACACGAACATAAGAGTAGAAATAACGAAGATATATTACACGAAATAATAATACAAGATGTGGAAGGTGTTAGTATGACTGTCAGTCTGCTTTGGAGTGAACTACTATCGGCTCGACTCGATTCGTTCCTCTCTCTTGAGAGGCGTAGTATACATAGTGTTAGGAAGAGTTCATTCTGTAGTTATAGGTAAGGACCCATAACAGATAAGAAGGGTTATTACGTCAGCTTTGTGCTGAGTTGGAACGACCAAAATAAGGGTTGTACTTACTTTATCAGTGGAGGTTCCACAATACACGTCCTATCCGGAAATGTTATCATAACATTGCGCGGCTGATCAAAACATTTTTTCTGTTCCTTTTTTATTGCCATCATCGGAAGATGCGCTTATTTTTTTAATCTTTTATTTATTTATTTTTTTTAAATTTTATTTTCTCACAAAACTCCAACAATCGGAAATGGAATAACACTCATTTTTTTTAATTCATATATTATTTTTACAGTGGTATTCACTCTTTACAAGGCCCGAGACCACTCGAGGTAGAGGGTTACTGAGTAAGAGGTACATTTTAGGCGGATATGTGCGGAACCCTAGACTTGAACAGGTTAAGATTGTAGTAGTGATCGGAGAAGCAACCTCTTGAGTGTCGGTTCCACAAGCGGTTCGTGGGAAAAGAAGCTGCTTGAGGAGAATTTACATTTCACCAGAGGGTAGATGAATGAGAATGACTAAAGAAAATAGGGATAGGACAGCGAGTGGCCTGTATCATTTTGTCTGTGAGAAAAGGGGTTGTAGGGTGGGAAACTACTTTGTCACCCACAAGGACACGGAGATGCATTTGGACTCTACTGAGACTGAAAAGAGAAGCTCCTGCCTATATATGGCAGCCGTACTCCATTTTCGGCTTGACCTGTGCAGAAGTCAAGTGATTTACCTGCCAACATGGCTGCATTCTTGTATCTCCATGTAAAGGCAAGATAGCTAAATCTACCTCATTTATAGGAGAGTACCTAATACAGCAGGTGGGTTAGTCCACTTTGTTGGAATGGACCTGCCCAACACATTTGCATGAGTAGTCTCTATTCACCCATATCTCTCTCCATTAAATGAGTCAGAGCTGAATTCAATTTGTTGTGACTACACCAGTCTACTTGTGTGTCAGACCACTTGCAAACTAACCAATATTCCACAACCTGGTTCTTCTAAATGTAGAAGATACCAGGAGGAGTCAGGTGCTTACTGGAGCGGTACAGAGAACCGACCATTTTTCCAGCAACTTTAGCGATGGATCGTATGTACGAGTCCAATTTGAGGTCAGGCTTGAGTTTAAGTCCCAAAAGTCGCTCAATGCACGGGCCTCACTGAAGGAACCTCCGTTCATCACGATTGGTGAAATTTGTAGATCGATCTTTGTGGCATAGAATGCAACCAGGCAGTTTTTACCCTACTGAGCTGCTAGATTTAGGTCCGAGGAGAGTTTGGAAGGTGCACCCATATACCGTTGTACCATTAGCATATATATTCACAAATGATCGGAGTTTACTCTTAAGGAGATCATTTTTGTAGAAAAGGAAAGAGGGTTGAACCGAGAAGTGAATCTTGGGGGGACGCCCGTGTTGGTCGCCTATGACTCAGAGGACTGGTCATTAACAATTACCTTCAGGGATCTACCCGTTAGCAATGACTTTATAACTGAGAAGACTCTTCCAGTGACTCCATAGTTTGAAAGCTTGAGCAGTAACCTCTTATGCCATACCTTGTCAAAGGCATTTCAAATATCTAAAGCGACCATCCTTGAGATGTATTTGTTGTCAAGTGACTCATTAATTCTGTGAATAATCAGGTTTAGGATATCAGCAGTGGACCTGGCAGATCGAAATCCATACTGCTTGTCGCTCATGTGGTTGTACCTATTTAGGTGATGAACAACTTTCTTATTGATTAGGTCTTCAATAAATTTGCTGATGACACTTAGAAGACTGATGGGTCTGTACAGTCTAGGGGCTTTCCCTTCCGGATTCTTCTGGAAGGATTGGCAGAGGAGGAAAAGGTTTTTTTTCCCGTTGGGTTGGATGCTGCAGATGTAGTATTTGTTCCGTATCGAGGGGCCTTCTCTCCTCACTTGCGTTCCTCCCACCGTTGAGTGACATCTGTTGCGTAGCGGTGGTATGACCGGCTATGACTAGATTAGACAAGCTCTGACCAGCTTAGACAAGTTATGATCAGCTTAGACCAGTTTAGACCAACGGCCCAAGTGAAAACACTCGCGTCTCCACTTTAAATACCGACCTTGCGTCACAACCTGACTAAGTGGGGTGTTAACGTAAATCTCGGGTTTGTATTGTCAGGGGGATTATCACTCATCCGCATTCTTGAAAACCAGGAATACATTTGATACGTTTTGCATACTTGGGAAGAAGTTCCCCTTCAAGCGTGGGAAGAAACTGTCTTAGTGAAACCTCCTCCATAACAAAGGAATACAAATTGAATGTTGGTTCTTAGCTGATTTTAACTGGCGGAACTAAAGAATGTAGATCGTGGGAACATTTGCGATGTAACCTAGAAAGTGTTACTGAATGAGGAATAAGCAAAACGGAGGTTGGAAATGAAATGGTAATATTTATAATATCAACAAAATACAATACTCGCCAGCGACATTGAAGTAGGTAAACCACTGCTAGTGGTGGAATACTTAGACAGCATATTGAGATTTACTTGACCCCCTCCCCACAGAGTCAGGTTGTGACACAAGGTCAGTTTTTAACGTGGGGACCTGAGTGTTTTCACCCGGGCTGCTGGTTTATGCTGGTCATAGATTGCCCAATCTGGTCATAGCTTGTCCAAGCTAGTCATAGCTGGTCTTGGCTTGTCATAGCTGGTCCAAACTGGTCATAGCCGGTCTAAGCTAGTCATAGCCGAGATATCACCAGCATAAGGACGGGGCCCTGTGACCGGTAAGTATCCGAATGTGTTTACCCCTCCAAGGAGGAATTTGTACGCTTCCACTTAGACAGCATATTGTGATTTACTTGACCCCACCCCACACTGAATCAGGTTGTGACAGAAGGTCAGTTTTTAAAGTGGGGACCCGAGTGTTTTCACCCGGGCCGCTGGTCTAAGCTGGTCTATGCTGGTCATAGCTTGTCCAAGCTGTTCATAGCTGGTCCAAGCTAGTCATGGCTGGTCTTGACTTGTCATAACTGGTCCAAACTGGCCAGAGCCGGTCTAAGCTAGTCATAGCCGTGATACCACCAGCACAGGGACGGAGCCCTGTGACCGGTAAGTATCCGAATGTGTACACCCCTCCAAGGAGGAATTTGGACGCTTCCACTTAGACAGTATATTACCCCCCACTTACAATAGTTTCCACGTATCTATGAGGATTGAGACATATCCATTAATGTTCATAGGTACGGTATATAACAATTTGCTAAAAATATAACGGTAGAGAATGGATAGGCTTACGAAGTTTCGTCTGTGTTTCATCTATACGAGCTTTTAGAACAAGATATGATAAACAGAGGCAACACATTGTTATTATCAAGTAAGAGTGAAAAGCAAAACTTTACACAATAACGATAAACTACATCCGGCAGCAGGGCCTCTGATTGAGAGATTAGAAGTTTTGAGGGGTGTAGAACCACCGCTTAACTGATGTTGACCCGGGTAGTAGCATCTGTTAGCTGAGGGCAAATAGTGAGCCTCAAACTAAAAATCAAAACGTTTTTATAGTAAAAATACCAGCAATGCAATTTTTCAAAAAAAAAAAAATACCAGTAAATTTTTGTAGTGAAATTACCAGCAGTAAAATTTTACATATCAAAAATTTATTACTATTATTATTATTATTATTTTATAGTAAAATGACCATAATTACATGTCACAGTAGAACTACCATTAATATATTTTATAATAAAATGATCAACAATAACTTTTTTATAGTATAATGATAATCAATACAAGAATAAAAAAGTTAGTTCACGTATCGCCCAGTTCACACTTCTCCGTGTTCTTTTAAACTGAATAGAGGTTTATTCTTTGTTTCCTGTTTAAAATTGGGTTTCCGATTCCTTCTAAAATCTACTTCAGCTCTATACTCGTAATGCTTGTATTTTCCTACGTCAATATAACTCCCCACTGTAACTGTAATCCATCTTCCTTGAGTGGCTCGTAGACCTTGTATTGTATTTACCTGATACCCCCCTCCCACCGAGTCAGGTTGTGACACAAGGTCAGTTTTTAACATGGGAACCCGACTGTTATCAATCGGGCCGCTGGTCTAAGCTGATCTATGCTGGTCATAGCTTGTCCAAGCTAGTCATAGCTGGTCCAAGCTAGTCATAGTTGGTCTTGGCTTGTCTAACCATCTAAAAATAGCTTGAAAAATAGCTCTGCCTTGAGTGGCTCGTGGACCTTGTATTGGGTGAAATACTCAATCTAACCATCTAAAAATGCATTTTTCTATTAAAATTACCAGCAATTTCATTTAAACAAAATGACCAACGATATATTTTATCATCTAGAAAATATATATTTAAAATTTAAATATATATTTTCTAGATGATAAAATTTTTCTTGCACTGAGTCAAAAATACGAAAATTTATACTTCCATGGCAAAGGGATATTATTTAAATTTTAAATAATATCCCTTTGCCATGGAAGTATACATTTTCGTATTTTTGACTCAGTGCAAGAAAATTTTTCTTTGCTCCTGAATGATATCTATATAGTAAAGTACAGACTAGGGAAAAAATTAGGGAACCCGTTGCTACTGAAACCTGTTGCTGAGAGAATCCTCTCTTGAAATCTTTGAATTCCACCACTGCTTCTTCCTATTTCAACAGAAAAAAAAACATGAGACCTAGTATAAATTTATGTAAAAATTATCTGTAGTTGAAGGTATAAAATTGTGTACAAAATATTTAGATTTCGGCATTAAAAAAAGCACAGATTTTGATTTAGTCAAGAGAAAATAATTTTCTTTAGAGGGACAAGGCAAGCTCTCATTCCATTAAATAAACCGAAGGTCAAATTATTAAGTTGGAATATTTTACGACGTCTTCCCAAAACCTTCAATGTTAACGCAATAATATCAAATCACGTGATCATTGACGTAGAATCTTTAAAAAAAATTATCAGAATTGTTTCCGTTTATTTTATTTTATTTTATTTCAATTTGAACAATGAGAAATTTATATATTTAAAAAATAAGTTTTGAACTAAGTAACTATAAAGATGATGGAGAAAGCATTACCTCGAACCGTATAGGGTGTTCCAATAACTTGGGCTGATTTTAAATGTGAATTAAGTTTAAGCGTCTAACGATTTTTTTTCTTTTCCTTTCAGATTTAACAAATTAAGTCTTTGGCAATTTCAACCATGGAATGGCTAACAATCAAACAACATTGTTAAAGTTATCAATGGAGATTAATTTTGGTATTTTTCACTCAGTGCAAGAAAAAATTTATTTACTACTGAATTATATCTACATAGTAAAGTGCAGACTAGGGAAGAAATTAAGGAACCCATTGCTACTGAGACCTGTTGTTGAGAGAACCTGCTCTTGAAATCTTTGAATTCCACCACTGCTTCTAGCTATTTCAACAGAAAAAAATTCATGAGACCTAGTTGCGAAATTATTAGTATGCTTAAATTAATGCAGTCGGGGCACCATCAAGGAGAGCTTATCGGGACAATTGCCGTCAAAATACTACTTTGCAGTTTCTCAAAAAAATAAAATTCACCACGCTGACTTTTTTGACATACACGCCACTTTCCCCGACCCCTCATTTATATGAGTACAATTTCCACAGCCCTGACTCGGCTCGACAGTGGGAGATCTGATGTTTTCCCCTTTAATCGGCCAATTGTATCATCTCCCTGGTCTACGATGTTCTTATCTCCCGCCTACTTACTCTCCTCACCTCTCCTTACTCTTCAGCCTTCTTTTGATTTTTGCCGGCCACATTCCTTTCAACATGTTTTTGATTCTGCCTCCATTAATACGACTTTCTTCCTTTCATGTGCCGTTTCCCCTTAGGTGGATCACGGCTCTCCACAACATCCTGTTCTTTGTTGCTCGAAGAAGCTTTTGACTTTTTACCAATCCCCTTTGTCCTTAATGCAATATTACCTTTCGAAAACTTTTACACAAACATACGCACACAGGTACTGAGGTACACACACAGATGCACAATTTTTGTTACCTCGTTTTGTTTATTTTTTGTTGAGTTTTAACATTTAGCGCTTTAATTAAATTGTACGTCCCTACAATACATACACACGCACAGACACAGACACACACACAGACACACACACACACACACATATATATATATATATATATATATATTTAACTAGCGGGAAATATTCTATTGGAAGGTAAATTTTTCCGATAATCCAAGAATAATTTGGATTGCTACCACACACAAAAGACAATGGCTAAACATAAGAAAACAGGGAAAAAATAATTACTTTAAGTAATATACGGAAATAACCATTCTTCGTCTGATGAAGGTCAGAAGAGCCGAAACCCGTGTAGCAAAAATATGGAAAAAAATAATGTATGACATATAAAGAAAATCCCCATTATAACGAAAAACGGTTGCGGCTTCTCTTTTCTCTTTAAAGTATACACTTTTCTCTCGTTGGAACAACAATAACATCTCCCTTATATATATATATATATATATATATATATATAT
>OZ038483.1:119452062-119457062 GCA_964036315.1 Acanthosepion esculentum
AAACGTTGTAATAAATATGGCGACAAAGATGAGGACAATAGTCCGAATAATGTAAATAGTATACGTAATACCTCATCTCAGAAATATAGGCAAATACTGAAAGGCCGAAACGTTGTAATAAATATGGCGACAAAGATGAGGACAATAGTCCGAATAATGTAAATAGTATACGTAATACCTCATCTCAGAAATATAGACAAATACTTAAAGGCCGAAACGTTGTAATAAATATGGCGACAAAGATGAGGACAATAGTCCGAATAATGTAAATAGTATACGTAATACCTCATCTCAGAAATATAGACAAATACTTAAAGGCCGAAACGTAATAAATATGGCGACCAAGATGAGGACAATAGTCCGAATAATGTAAATCATAAAAATTTGGAAGAATGTTCGACATAGAAATTAATGCCAAAGAGCAACAGTAAGAAAAAAAACTACGAATAAAAGAATATCTACAGCGAATGTCTTGACGTTTTTACAGCTTTTTTAATTTGATATTTAAAAAGAAAACGAGGAATTATGAATCTACATGTGCCTACATGATTGTTTCTTTTCTCGAGTCATCCTTGAAACAATTTAATTCTCCCGTGTATCGGAATCTCCCAGAGTCAACACGAAAATGCAAGCATTTACTAAGCTCGCAAATAAATTTCGAAAGACGGTTTGGTAGAAACCAAAAGAGACAGTCGATATATCTAGATAATTTTCTGTGTTTTTTTTTTATTCAGTATCACCCCATGCAAGGCAATAAAGCCGCTAAGACATAAGGGGTTATGGAGTGTAGAAGAATTACGAAATATTAAAAATGAACAGGAAGAGGAAAGAGCAATCAGGAGAACAGATTAAATTAAATTTGGTTGAAAATCATGTCGCCAGAAGGGAGATCCACAATCGAGAATTACGAGAAAAGAAACTGTTAGCATAGTATTTACGGCTACATCTAGCCAACATAACTGATGTGATCTCGATACCAGTTTAATACTGCGCTTAAATTTTTTAAAAAATCTAGGTACCATAGCGAAGAGCGAGATTTATTGGTAATTATTTACAAAATGCGAAACAAAGGCAAAATGGAGAATGGGGAAAGTGGCGGTCTTCATCTGTCTTAAATTTAAACTTAAAGCTAGCCAGAAACACTGACGAAAAACATATCACAATATTCCTAACACCAAAACAACGCATTCTTACTTACCATTCTTACTACATGCAACATAATACATCTTTGTCTCTATGAAAATCCTAGTTAGTCCTCATATGTACAATTCATTGCCTGTGGGAGAAGAGGGATAAAATAACAGTTTAAAGCCATAGCGAAGAACCCATACGAACAGCTATCATGGAAATATTTATAGAAAAGGCATAATGATGCAGCCTGATCGTTCTAGGAAAGTGTCTGAAGCGGAATCGACAGATCAGGACCAATAATATTGCTGAAGCTTCTTTGAATTATATTAAGGAGCTTAAGTCAAAGAGCAGGGTCACCAGACCATATGTGGCAGAAATATTCTAATCATGGGCAAATGGTAGATTTATAGATCAGGACCAATAACATTGCTGATTCTTCTTTGAATTATATTAAGGAGCTTAAGTCAAAGAGCAGGGTCACCAGACCATATGTGGCTGCAATATTCTAAGCATGGGCAAATGATAGCTTTATAGATCAGGACCAATAACATTGCTGATTCTTCTTTGAATTATATTAAGGAACTTAAGTTAAAGAGCAGGGTCACCAGACCATATGAGGCTGCAATATTCTAAGCATGGGCAAATGGTAGATTTATAGATCAGGTCCAATAATATTGCTGATTCTTCTTTGAATTATATTAAGGATCTTAAGTTAAAGAGCAGGGTCACCAGAACATATGTGGCAGCAATATTCTAAGTATGGGCAAATGGTAGATTTATAGATAAGGACCAATAACATTGCTGATTCTTCTTTGAATTATATTAAGGAGCTTAAGTCAAAGAGCAGGGTCACCAGACCATATGTGGCTGCAATATTCTAAGCATGGGCAAATGGTAGCTTTATAGATCAGGACCAATAACATTGCTGATTCTTCTTTGAATTATATTAAGGAACTTAAGTTAAAGAGCAGGGTCACCAGACCATATGAGGCTGCAATATTCTAAGCATGGGCAAATGGTAGATTTATAGATCAGGTCCAATAATATTGCTGATTCTTCTTTGAATTATATTAAGGATCTTAAGTTAAAGAGCAGGGTCACCAGAACATATGTGGCAGCAATATTCTAAGTATGGGCAAATGGTAGATTTATAGATAAGGACCAATAACATTGCTGATTCTTCTTTGAATTATCTTAAGGAGCTTAAGTCAAAGAGCAGGGTCACCAGACCATATGTGGCTGCAATATTCTAAGCATGGGCAAATGGTAGATTTATAGATCAGGACCAATAACATTGCTGATTCTTCTTTGAATTATATTAAGGAGCTTAAGTCAAAGAGCAGGGTCACCAGACCATATGTGGCTGCAATATTCTAAGCATGGGCAAATGGTAGCTTTATAGATCAGGACCAATAACATTGCTGATTCTTCTTTGAATTATATTAAGGAACTTAAGTTAAAGAGCAGGGTCACCAGACCATATGAGGCTGCAATATTCTAAGCATGGGCAAATGGTAGATTTATAGATCAGGTCCAATAATATTGCTGATTCTTCTTTGAATTATATTAAGGATCTTAAGTTAAAGAGCAGGGTCACCAGAACATATGTGGCAGCAATATTCTAAGTATGGGCAAATGGTAGATTTATAGATAAGGACCAATAACATTGCTGAAGCTTCTTTGAATTATCTTAAGGAGCTTAAGTCAAAGAGCAGGGTCACCAGACCATATGTGGCTGCAATATTCTAAGCATGGGCAAATGGTAGATTTATAGATCAGGACCAATAACATTGCTGATTCTTCTTTGAATTATATTAAGGAGCTTAAGTTAAAGAGCAGGGTCACCAGACCATATGTGGCTGCAATATTCTAAGCATGGGCAAATGGTAGATTTATAGATAAGGACCAATAACATTGCTGAAGCTTCTTTGAATTATCTTAAGGAGCTTAAGTCAAAGAGCAGGGTCACCAGACCATATGTGGCTGCAATATTCTAAGTATGGGCAGATGGTAGATTTATAGATCAGGTCCAATAACATTGCTGGTTCTTCTTTGAATTATATTAAGGAGCTTAAGTTAAAGAGCAGGGTCACCAGACATTTGTGGCAGCAATATTCTAAGTATGGGCAAATGGTAGATTTATAGATCAGGACCAATACTATTGCTGATTCTAGTTTGGAAGGTAAATAGCAGAAACACTAGACCATATGTGACAGCAATATTCTTGGAGAATAACCTGTAGAATTTAATGCTAAAAGGCTTTGAAAATTGCTGTAAATGGCAGGAAGACATTGTTAGCAGTCACAATTTATTGCTATTGTTACAGAAAACAATGCTATATTAATAAGGAATACATGCGTAAAGATTTTACTATCAAAATACATTCAAAATCAGGAAGAAAGGGGCTTCTATTTTTTAGGAATAAATGCAATTTTTACTGACAGAATATGACTATTAATTCTATAATATAATAGCATTGCCTGTGGTCTTACTCCAGTTACACTTTCCTTGACCACACCAGTTAACAGCTATGACCCTTCATTCATTATACAGAGGCACGAACGAAATCGCATAACCAGATCAATGCAATCTCAAACTCTTGGTCTAGGGTCAACTGTTACCAGTCCGCTTACACCAACTCTCTACCTTAAGTGGCTCTGGGCCTTATATCGTGTGAACAGTCAGTCAGTTAAGTGCTACACGTGATATACGCTTGAACGATCATGTATCTTTTGATATATGACTGACGATGCAGAAGATTTTTCCCGCAGTAGGTTACCATTTCTTTCTGCACTAGACTGGTTACCAACCAAGGCTAAGTAGTAAAAGAAAATTACAAACCAGTGGCATTTCACTTATAATTAAAGGCAACAAGCGATAATGTTTTCAATGGGGGAAAAAATACAGGACTTTCAAGTTAAGCAAAGCCTAGCCTGGTCAGTACCTAGTTGAGTGACCACTTGGGAAGACCAGGTGCTGTAAGTTTGGATGTGCGGGTGATGCAATGTATAATGGTTCCGAATTGTTAATCGGAGAGTTGAGTTCCAATTCCGGTAGGGGTCATTATATTCACTTAGGAAGAGTGTAAATGCACATTTTCTCCCTCAGCTATGGATTAATTAGTAAGCCATGAATCATTAAATCCTTATTATCACATCACCAAAATATTCCTATAATATAAAAATGGGGTCTCTAAATAACTTTCCGAGGGTTGATAAACCGTAAAAAAACGAACCCATCAATCAAAAAAAGAGGACGAAACAATTGAAGACAACTCTTTTTTAAATTCATGACTTGGGCGAATATTTTTTTTCATCACCCAGTATATTTTTAATATAACTCGCACCGGAGTATAAAACGCGACATTATTTTAAAGACTAAATGTTTTGGAGGGAAAATGAAACTACATTTATATTTGAAAGATTTTTGTTGAATAATAATTCCTCTATGTTATTCTAAACCCGAAAAAGTTCAACACATCAAAATAAGAAATACAGTAAATAAATAAAAATTATTTATTGATACTTCGTTTAGTTCCAAACCTATAAAATCTTCATTGTTATCAATATCATTTGGAAGAAACAGACGTTTTATCATTGTATTCGATTTTGGTTTGGTTTGGTTTGGTTTGTTTTACGGCATATCAACCACAATGGGTTATTTAATGCCGACAAAATTTTTATTGTTGGTAATATTTTTTTTCAAAAATCTATTTCTGGTAATATTTTTTTTCTTCAAAAATTTATTTATGGCAATAATTTTTTTACAAAATATTTCAAGTCTTAAAACCTATCTTTACACTTTCATGGTGTACAAAGCGAATTGACATCGAGTCATGTTCTTACATAGACTTATACGACCGAGATTTT
>OZ038483.1:119462062-119479562 GCA_964036315.1 Acanthosepion esculentum
TATTATAGAATTAATAGTCATATTCTGTCAGTAACGATTGCATTTATTCCTAAAAAATAGAAGCCCCTTTCTTCCTGATTTTGAATGTATTTTGATAGTAAAATCTTTACGCGTGTATTTCTTCTTAATATTGCATTGTTTTTTTTCTGTAACAATTTCCTTTCTATCTTTCTTTTGTCTTTTAATCTTTGCTTGCTTTCTACAATCTTTTCTTCGTAATTTTCCTTCTTTCCTCATTTTTCTTTCTTCCTTCTTTTATATTTTATCTTTCTTTGGTTTTTCTTTTCTTCTTATTTGTTGAAACTTGACTAATGCATGGAATATTAATGCAACACAAAATGTACTTATAACAAAATGTATTGAAACAAGAAAGTGTACACAATATTTACATATAGTCTTTTGTATATTCCTGGGAAGACCGTTCCTGGAGAATGTGTTGACTAAGTCGCAGTCGGGCAGAGACTCTAGTTGAATCTCTTGATTCGCCTCTGGATTTACTTGACCTCCCACAGGGCCAGGTTGTGACACAAGGTCGGGGTTTAACGTGGGAAGGGAGAGGGAATGGACCCAAGTTTTCACCCGGTCCGCAGTGCTTTAGCTGGTCTTAGCTTGTCCGAGCTGGTCTTTAGCTGGTCATAGCTAGTCATAGCTGGTCATGGCTGGTCTTAGCTGGTCATAGCTTGTCCAAGCTGGTCAGAGCTGGTCATAACTAGTCAGACGCAGCCGCGATACTACCAGCGCAGGGACGAATCCCTGCGATCGGCCCGTATCGGAGAGGCGAATCTCTTGATTCGCCTCTCATGTCTTCCCGGTACCAACCATATTTATATAGTCGGTACTCCACTATGCAAATTAGGTGGATCCTACCACAACATTATTTCTTTCCTATCTTTCCGCTTTTCATTCTTTTTAACCTTTTGCTTTGCTTCTTCAGTCTTTCCTTCGTTTATTCTTATTTATTTACATCTTTCTTTCGGTCTTTTTTTTTCCTTCGCTTTGCTTCCTTCCATCAGTTTTTTGTTTTCTCACTTTCTCTGTTTCTTTCTTTCTTTCTTCCTTTATATTCTTCCTTCTTTCCGTCTTCTCTTCTTCCCTTTTTCGTTCTTCCTTTCTTTTCTTACACTTACCTCTTTTCGTCACATATTTATCTTTCTTCTAGTATTCCTTTCCTTTTTCTTTTCTTTCTCCTTTTTTTTCTTCTTCTTCAAATTCTTGCACTGGATATTCTTCACGTTTTAACCTCTTTATCCTTAGCCTTTTGCTCCTTCTTTCCAGTTGCATTCCTTCTTCGTCGTCTTTCCGTTTTCTGCTCCCAAAATATGAGAGAAGGCGTCGTCTGGTAAAGTTGAAGAATGTCTTCTTGATATAAATTCTAATCACTGGGAAGCGCTCTCTCTCTCTCTCTCTCTGTCTCTCATTCTTTCCCATCTCTCTCTCTCTCTTTCCTTTTCTCTTCCTCTCTCTCTCCCCCTCCCTCTCTCCTTTCTTTTATCATCTTCTCTCTCTCCCCCTACATCAGTTTCGCTCTTCCACCTCCCTCTCTCTACGGTAGATATTTTTTTCTATCTATCCTATATCCTCCGTTATATCGGAGAGAGCATAAAATGAATTCCAGCCACAATTTCAGGACGTGTATTTTGCAACACGACCATTTTATTCAACTGTATTTATACACCTAGATGTTGCATTTTGAAGACGCGATATTGCGTTCCTTCGATATCACAAAAAATCGGCAATATTAGACAGAGTCCGAAGGAAAGAATGAAAGACAGGAAGTGAGAGAAGGAAAGAAAAGAAAGAATGCGAAAGAAAAGTAGGAAAGAAAAGAAAGGTTGCAAGTAAGCAAGGAAGAATGGAATAAAATCCGTCGATGGAAAGTGTTGTGGTGGGATCCACCTAATCTGCATAGGTGACTACCAACTATATAAAATAATGGTTGGTACCGGAAGACGAGGGAGGAAGGAATCACGAGATCCAACTAGAGACTCTGATCGACTGCGACTAGTCAACACATTCTCCAGGAACGTCTTCCCAGAAATATACAGAAATACTATATGTACTTATTGTGTACACTTTCTTGTTATAATACATTCTTGTTCTAAGTACATTTTGTGTTGCATTATTATTCCATGCAATAGGCGAGATTCAACATTGAGTCAAGACTCAACAGAAAGGAAGAAATGTTGAAAGAAAAGGAAGAATGGAAGGAAAGTCTGAAGAAAGGATGACAGTAAGTACGGAAGATTGGAAGGAAAACCGAAAAAGAGGAAAGAAACAAAATAAAAGGAAGCAAGATAATATGGAAATAGAACCTGAAGAGAAGAAAAAAGATGAAAGGGAGCAAGAAAGTATGGAAGGAAAACCTGAAGAGAGGAAGGAAGGTGAAAGGGAGCAAGGAAGCGTGGACGGAAAATCTGAAGTGAGGAAGGCAGATGAAAGTGAGCAAGAAAGTATGGAAGGAAAACCTGAAGAGAAGAAGGAAGGTAAAAGTGAGCAAGGAAGTGTGGAAGGAGAACCTGAAGAGAGGAAGGAAGATGAATGCGAGCAAGGAAGTGTTAAAGGAAAACCTGAAGAGAGGAAGGAAGATGAAAGAGACCAAGGAAGTGTGGAAGGAAATCCTGAAGAGAAGAAGGAAGAAATGAAATCCGTATGGAAGGAAGATTAGAAAGGACACCGGAAGAGTGGACAGGAGAAAAGAATGAAAGCACTCAAGGAAGAATGAAATAAACTTCCGTCGGGGAGAAAGGAAAAATGTTGAAGCAAAAGGAAGTATGGAAGGAAAGCTTGAAGATGGGAAGGGAGAAAGGATGTAAGTAAGCAAGGACGAATGGAAGGAGAACGTGAAGAGAAGAAGGAGGAAATTGTGAGAGGAAGCAAGGAAGTACGGAAGGAAAACCTGAAGAGAGCAAGCAAGAAAGGATGAAAGGAAGCAAAGAATTATATAGGGACATCATGAAGAGGGGGAGGAAGAAATGTTGAAAGTACGCAACTAAGATTGGAAAGAATATCTGAATAAATGGGATAGTAGAAAAGAAAGACAAAAGGAAAAAACTCAAAGGAGATCTTTCCTCCTTTTTGGAACAAAAAATGAACTAAAAATAAGGAGGATTTCAGATTGAAGGTAGGACGCCAACAAAAGAAAGAACTAAGAAAATTTTTTTAAAAAATCAAAGGATTAAAACATTCAAAGAAAAAAAAGAAGAGGAAAGAAGTGAGCTCCTTAAGCAGAAAGCGGAAAGCAATATGAAAAAAAAAGCGAAAGAAAGAAAGAAAGAAAGGAAAACTGAAAGAAAGAAGTAACGAAAGAAGTTCGAAAGAAAATTCAATAATATTGTACAGCAACAAATAGAGAAAATGAAATTTCAACAATGTTAGGTTTTATTGGCTGAAAATGAATTGCAATACATTTTCCAGCCAATCAAATTAATGCTCTTTATCTTAAATTACCAGTAGGAACTATTCTATGAGACGAGTTATGTTCGATTTTGGTAAATAAAATTAAACTGGTTAAAATGGTATGCAGAGTTCAAAATCCGGCTTTCGCATTAATCCCCTTCGGAAAGGCATGAAATCATCAAGTGGGTTCGAATATGGATTAAAAAGAGAACTACTATGAATTCTCAATTCAAAGTCGTGAAGAAGGCAACGTGAAACCACTCCACTAAATTCCCCGAGAAGTGTTAATTCAAAGATCATTAATGAAAGGTGGATTTGCAGAGCATTGGAAAGTTATGCTATTAATAAATTCACCTTGGCTAAGTTATCAGATAATAAATTTAATTTATTATCCGATAACGAATGACGATCTAGTCTTTCCTCGGTAATGTTTCATATTGTTTTAAATCTAAACAAAACCGTCAATGGGACGCACATGTGCGGCAAAGTCAAGGAACAGGATGTCACAAAACGCGCATGCGCGTTTGGTAATAGTAATGGTGTTTGTTGTTTTTTGGGTTTTTTTTAAAATCTCTATGAATTTGAATACAGAATTTAATTTTTCGTATTTCATTTTTGTTTGCTCTCTCTCTCTCTCCCTCTCTCTCTCCCTCTCTCTCTCTCTCTCTCTCTCTCTCTTTATTCCCAATTATTCCAGAATCTGTCGATATTTCTGAGATATGGTATTATGTACACTATTTACATTGTTCGGACTATCGTCCTCATCTCAGAAATATAGACAGATACTGAAAGGCCGAAACGTTGTAATAAATATGGCGACAAAGATGAGGACAATAGTTCGAATGATGTAAATAGTGTACATAATACTTCATCTCAGAAATATAGACAGATAATGAAAGGCCGAAACGTTGTAATAATTATGGCGACAAAGATGAGGACAATGGTCCGAATAATGTAAATAGTGTTCATAATACCTCATCTCAGAAATATGGACAGATACTGAAAGGGCGAAACGTTGTAATAATTAGGGCGACAAAGATGAGGACAATAGTCCGAATAATGTAAATTGTGTACATAATACTTCATCTCAGAAATATAGACAGATACTGAAAGGCCGAAACGTTGTAATAAATATGGCGACAAAGATCAGGACAATAGTCTGAATAATGTAAATAGTGTCTCAATTACTTCTTTTTGGTTCTCTTTTTTTCTTTTCTTTTTTTTTGCTTTTTCATGTCCTTATTTTTTTAATTTTTTTTCAGACGACACCTTTAAACTTTCTCGTTTTGTCTCTATTTCCTTCCTTTTTTCGCCTACGTTTCTTCCTTTTCTTTACCCTTTTCGTTTTTTTCTTTCTAACTCTCCTTTATATTTTCTCCGTCGCTTTCTCTCCCTCTCTTTCTCTCTCTCTGTCTCTCTCTCTATCTATCTATCTATCTATCTATCTACTTACCTATCTTCCTCTTTCTCTTGTTTAGCTTTTCTCTTTCTTTTCTTGTCTCTTAACCCTCATCTTTACTCTTTCTTTCATCATTCTCTCCTATTTCTCCACAGAAACAACAAATCATCAACCGACACGACAGTCGCTCGAAATAAAGGTGACTCCATTTCGACTAGATCTAATGTCAGTCTCCCTTTCTTTGGCTACATAGCTATGGTTGAATAAGCTCACCTTTTCAGATATATCTTCGTCAACTAGAGGCTAAGTATTTACCTTTACATGGCTCCTCAAGCCCTCAGTATAATGACGAGAGATTTATATACACCTGTAGAATTGCTAAGTAAGCTTGATTTATTTGGGGAGGATATTAGAATAATATTAGGTTGGTGCAAAAATAATGTCGTTTTTTGACGTTCAACTTCAGTCAAAAAACGACATTATTTTTGCACCAACCTAATACAAAACTTATACTGGGAAAAAAACCGCCTGCATGAGTGTAGAAAATGAATTCAGTAAATACAAAAAAATATAAAGGGGCGAAAGACAATGATGTGTCTTCTCACCGGACTTATTCAACCTATATACTTAAACAGTCTTGATGAAATTAGAAGTCCTACCAGGATTCATTATTTGCGGCCACAATCTTAACAATATTAGATATGCAGATGACGTTGTCTTGATAGCAGACACAGAAAAGAAACTACAGGAACTTCTACTGAAGTTAACAACGGAAAGCAAGAAGTAAAGACTAAGCATCAATTGTAAAAAAAAGACAATATACAGTGCTGTTCGATAAAAGTGACACACATGATTTTTTTTTTAATTAAAATTTTTTCGCCTCTTGTTTTTGGGGTCAAACTAATTTTTAATCTTACTAATATAAAGACCCCTTCCCGACCACCTAGTAAAAAAAGTTTACTCACCCTAAGGTATTCTATTGATAATTATAATTTTGGATATAAATGAGATTTAGGGAACAACTCTGTGCAAAAAAAGGGACTCACTTATTTCCTGCAACTAGTAATCAATAGAAACATAACTGAACAGCTTTAAATAAAGAATAATAGAGGTATAATTTATTTATAATAGGTAATATAGTTCGAAATATTTAACAATCTATGGGTCCTCCTTTATTTTGAATAACCTTTTCAACCTTTTTTGGCATTGACTTGATTAGGTTCTGGAAAATCTCATCTTCAAGCATGGAATTCCATTCGGATATGAAATTCACAATCAAATCCTCTTTGTTGCTCAACTGCTTTCTCGACAGTCTGTACTTTATAATGCTCCATAAGTTTTCTATGGGGTTGAGGTCGGGAGATTGCAGCGGCCATGTCATAACACTCACCTACTTCTCATCAAAGTATTCCTTCATCAATTTTGATTTGTGACAGGGAGCATTATCCTGCATAAAAAATGAGCTTGGTGGGGTCGATTTGCACCCTTTCAGCAGAAGGGAGCAGACAAGACTCTAAAATTCTCTTGTACTGCTCGCTCCTGAGGGTCTTTTCAATAGGTTTTAAGAAACCAATTCTATGAAAAGAAAAGCATCTCCAGAACATTATACTGAACGGATGCTTGACAGTACTTACTGCTAAATTCAAAGAGCTTTCAAAGCTTCTTCTTCGGATTTTAGATCGCTTCTCCTTTGAATTTAGCTCAACTTTCGTTTCATCGGAGAAGAGAACATTTCGTAAAAAAAAATCTGGTGAGTCACTTTTATCAAACAGCACTGATGTTAGCAAAAGAAATAGCCCAATATGCGAATATTGGGCTATTTCCGCGTCCTGGGTATGACAATAAACTGCATCCGCGTCCTGGGTAAGACGATAAACTACGTCCAACAGCAAGGCCTCTGATCAGGAGGTTTTGAGAAGCATAGAACCACCTCTTAATTTCTGGGGTTCCCAGGTCCTCCCTGACCCGGGATGGTAGCACCTTTTAGGGTCCCAGCTATGGGCAAATAGTTGACCCCACAACCTGCCTCAAAAACACTATGAAAGTGTAAAAATAGATTTTAATACCAGAAATACTTTTTAAAAAATTAGTATCAGCAATAAATATTTGAAAAAAGAAAATATTACCAGAAATAAAAAATCTTGTCAGCATTAAAGAACCCATTGAAGTGAATATGCCACAAAACAAAACAAACCAAACTATAATCTTCTTTTTCATTTTATCAAGAATCTCTAAATATATAACAACAGCTCCAAACCAGATGTAGGATAAGCATAATTTTGGAATATTTCATATTTTATTCATTCAAATCAGTCTGAATTTCATGTCCACTATTTCCCTGTCGGCTAAACAATTTTTTTGTCAGTAGATTCAACGTTTCTGCATTCAAGGATGCTATTCTAGTTTCTATTTCACGTCAGAAAAGGCGATAAAGCCACTAAGACGCAAGGGGGGAGTTAGTAAATATGAAAAAATATGAGAAAAATCAAATATTATAGAGAGAGGACAATGAAAGAACAGGCCAAGAGGATAGAAGATAACGATTGTCATTGCATTTAATTTTTTTATGATCAAAGTTGAAAGCAAGAAGCCGGAAGGGAGCTCGACACTCAGGAAGTAACAGAGAAGGAACTGCTAGCATAGAACTTACAGTACAATCTGGCCATTTCAAATGTTTAATGATGAGACCTATCTGCCAATCTTGTACTGCACTAAAATTCGTAAAGTCGTCGTACCTTAGAGGATAGCAATATTTACTGCCCCCCCACCACCACGAGGGAAAGATGTGGCACAAGGCCGAGTTTGATGTGGGTAATCCCGAGCCCGTAGGCATCGGCCAAAAAATGCCCGTAAAAACTGTAAAAACAGAATCGGGTTGGTCAACCTCCCCAAACGAGACTCTACCCTTCGGCGGAGACTCGTTCGGGTTCCTCTTTGCTCAGAGGCAGAGAGTTCGACCGACTTGCTGGAACAAGTCGCAGCAAGGCTGTCAACTGTAGACAGCTCTCGTACCATAAAGGATAGCTCGTCGGAATAATTACTATGAAAGTATTTATAGGAAAGTCACAGGGAAACTACATTACGTAGGTGGGGACGTTACTGAAGCCGAGATATTGAATCAGGGTGAAAAAGATTGCAGAATAAGCATGCTGTCCCTCTCTCTATAAACTGTTATGATAAGGTGACATCGATATTAAATAGTGTTAACGACAGAGCTTGAAAGCAGAATTAGATTTTTTTCCCCACCAGTAAATGATCTCGATTAGGGTCCTAAACACACCACATTTACTGCAGCTGTTGGTGATCCAGAGATTTTCCTTCTCAGAGACTGGTTGCCAGCCAAAGCTATAGGGTTCAGTCCTACTATTTACCCATAGATGTGGGGAGAAGAGATAGATAGATATCTTTTCCAGAGATATCTGTGCGTAAGCGAATTTAACCAATCCAACCGGAATTCGACCTCGGCGATCCCTTACACCACTGCTCATCCACCTACTAACAAATGACGTTGGCTGTAAACGAAACAATAATCCTAACGCTGTTACAAACAATGATTTGATTGATTGTTTTTTACGGCTTATCAACCCTTTGTGGATTTATTGAACACCTCGGCATATTTTTAAGGATAATAATAACAATTTTTTTAAAGATACCATATTTTTTCAGACACATCTGTAGACTGGGTGTGTAGAGATGGCTGCATACCTTCCCCAATGCTGTTTGCGCGTAAGTGAAAATAAAAAAACCAAACAGGATTTCGAGCTCGTCTCTCCGATTTCGAGCTGATAACCATTACAGCACCCGCACATCCCTGTTATAAGCGAAATCAAGAATTCATTTTTTATGGGAAAGTTTCGCACGTAGCCATATTCGACGCAAAAATTTAAATCACATTTAAGTTTTAAACAACTGTCGCCCAAACTTTTTAATGACATTCCTTCGATGAACACACACAAATAAACACTTACATATATGTATTCGCATATGTTTGTGTATGCTTGTGTTTGTGAGAGACAGAGAGAGAGAGTGTGTGTACAAGCTTATATCTACGTATATATTTATGGGTACACAGTGAAAAGAATAAAGAAAGAATTGTATATATATATACAGGGCGCGATGGGTAATATATATATATATATATATATATATATACATGGTGCCATGGCTAATATATATATATATATATATATATATATATATATATATATATTACCCATCGCACCCTGTATATATATATATATATATATATATACAATTCTTTCTTTATTCTTTTCTCTGTGTACCCATAAATATATACGTAGATATACGCACACGCACACGTTTATGACTAGTTTATGACTCGTACATGTAGATAAAAAAATGCCTACATCGGCTTGTCTATATGCAAAAGTATAAATGCACATATATGTTTATGAGATGGGACATCTTTCCTTCAATTTATTATTACCTGACACAATTTTAACATTGATGGCACCGCGTCGATGGCAGACAAAATAAAAACTTCATGGCCTCCTAAACAAGCTAGTAACGGAATGTGGGATCGAAGGATTTTATCGTTAAAATGTTAATGTTTTTATTAAGATGAAAGACCAAACCATTATTTTAAATATTTTATTAAATTTTTTTCGCTCCTTTCTAGCACGTTCGAAATTTTAGCTAAATATCTTGTTTTTCTTGCGTCAGCGGATGGGCCAAAGATTCATATGGCAATTTTCTCATTCTTCTTAGATTAAATTTGGACATTATCTGTTCGTATTAAAAGAGGATTGGATGCAACATATACACTCTTGTGTAAATTAATTGAAACATGACCCAGTGCACATGTTAGTACTTCGTATGTCCATTCCACGAAGTCGTTCCTTGCAGATTGACCACAGATTCTCGATGGATTAAAATCAAGAGAGTTTCCGAGACAGTCTATATTGGCTCACTGCTAAGGCTTGTATTCATGCAGCGTTACAATTTTCGTGCGCTTCCTTAGGGTAAGGTCCATCGCAGACAATGCTCGTAGGACAACTAATCGACAGTCGAGATATTAGTGTCTAGGCATAATAAATATCCGATGCAATCAGGGCTGATGCAATATTTTTCAAGCCAAGCAAATTTAATCATACACCTTGAAACTAGATTCCTATTACTGTACACTACTGCAAATGACCTAATCTGAGGAAAAACTAGAAATCGATTACACCCTGTCACTCCAGTTGGTCTAAAACTGACTGTATGGTGAAAGGAAGGAAACTGAAGAGGTTGTTTCAATTAATTTGGACAAAAGGGTGTACAAAATCTACTTAGAAAAATCCAGAACATCTGTTGGAGATCCCATGCAACGCTAAACATAATTTACGGAGAACAGAGACAAATCTCTCTTAAGCCCAAACAAAAACGATTACAGTTTGCCGGCCACTGCCACCGAGCGAACAGGGAAAATCGTTTCATCTTTACTCTTATGGAATACTTCGAGAAATGTCTTCTTACGAAAATTAATTTTCCGAGATATCAGAGACATATCGGGACTTAGGGTTGGACATTGGGTATCTGGGAACAGCAATACAAGACCGAATATTATGGGAAGGGATTCTTAATGGAATTCCGACCAATAATAAGGAAGTCGAAGGCTGATGATTATGATGATGGTAATGTTAGCATCATTTTAGTGTTAAAAACACGTTTATATGCAAAAAAAAAACAAATAATTGTCTAATTTTAATTAAATTTTCGGAACCAATTCACAAAAATGAGACTATTTTTGAGTTTTTCTAAAAAATCTTGGTAAAATATTTTTTTACATCTGTTACTCTCACTAACTTAATTTTATTAATTTTTAATAAATTCAAATTCCACCGTCTTCATATTTTAAATTAGTTAATAGCAAAAATATTGGAGAATTTAAATCATCAATTTGTTTTTATTAAACAGAAACACCATTTAACGAAAATCTGCTATGAATCGTATATTAAATAATGCCATAGAACTATGGCATTATTTAATTAGAAAAACTTTTAATTGCTTTTATATATAAGATATATTAAGGGTATTATTGTCTTAAGAAAAAAATTCGCTGAATAATAAATTTTTACAAGAATTGTATTTAATTTTTTTATTTTAAGTAGAATAATTTATTTAATTTTAAATGTTTAAAATTCTGTATTAATTTCACCTTTGCTGGATGATATAATTATTAATATATATATTTCACCCTTTTAAATGATATAATTATCAAATTATTATTTAATTATACTTACTAATCATAAAAGGAAAACTTGATACAAATTATCAAACACCAATATTTTTTATATAATATTTTTGTATGTGTACACGCCGATTGTACGCGCCGATTTGTAGATACGGTTACCAATGCACATTAACAGAAATAAGATCGTTAACTGTTGTAAATTTAAAGCCAGGAAGTATCTAAAATTCAATGAAACATTAGATTACGGAGAACATTTTCGTAAATTTTTAAGATTACTGCGTACTTAAAAATACCTATATAAAAGACCCTCGCGTTATATTCAATTACTTTTTGCGATTAAAACCTCTATTGAACAACTTTAGATGCACATCAAACTGCCATCAAACTGTCAAATATGTCAACAGCTTATATAAACAGCTAGCGATGTCTTAAATGCATTTCTACAATATTTTAAACTTGAAGTAAATAACGTTTGATTTAAATCAGATTAATTATAGTTAAAAATCAGCTAATATCCCCACGTAATTGTTCATAAAAGTAGAGGTATACCTCACCTTACGTCGTTAATTCGTTCCAGATGTCACGACTTAGGCCGAAAAACGACTTAAGTCTTAATAGCCACACTATAAACTGCAAATAAGCATACCCCATTGCGTATTACAGTATTTATGATACACCTTTCTCATCTGGGTATTTTTTTCTTCAGGTCCTCAAAGACGACGCTTTTGTTTGAATGATTTCTTGACTAATAGCAGCACGCTGATGATTCAACCTATCAATCCAAAGAGAAAGTTGTTCCATCTCTTCAAAGATTTTTCCTCTTTTCTTGTTGATAACAATATTCTTCATCCCTGGGGCATCAGATTTGATATGTGCCAAAATCTTATCCTTATTGTGACCAATTGTTAATACAGCTGTCCGACTCCTTCCAAAAGATCGAGCAACCGATATAACCTTTTCACTTTTTTTTTATGGCGTTTTATCATAGTAAGTTTATCGTCCAACATTATAGCATGACCCTTAGCACTTGCACTAGGAATTTTCTTAGGAGCCATTGGGGCAAAATATAAAGTCACAAATGAATGAGAATGAGAGAGTAGGCGATAAGCAGATGTATACTGTGCGTATGCTAAAAACTAAACTGGATTTCAATTTTGCAGTAATCACGAGTGGTGCTGACAGCAACGTCAAACAGTAGATATTGGATATACTACTAAATAAGATGACAATGCAGTCACAGATGTTTTCATATTTCATTCTCTAGGATTTATGATGATTATATTAACATTTACTGTAAATGTATGTATTTTAATATGATTTTATATACTTTTATTCTTATTTATTATACAGTAACATGATTTTATGTGCTTTTAATGCTTTTCTAGTAATATTAGGACTTCAATATTTGTAGTGGACAGATGTAAAGTCCAATAAAAAAATTGATTTTTATTTTGATATATATATATACATATATAACAAACGACGTATAATCGAGAACGACATAACTCGAAACGCCGTAACCCGTATATTTTATTTTTGGAAGATTTTTAATAAAGAGAATTACATTGAAATGAAAGACAACTAAAAAGGGTGCTAATCATATGTTTTAGAAAACAAAACTCCTTCCAGTCAAGTTATTAGGTTGGTGCAAAAATAATGTCGTTTTCTCACATGAAGTTGAACGTCAAAAAACGACATTATTTTTGCACCAACCTAATAAATTAGCTTTGGAATACAGCAAAGTATTTTGCTTATTGGATATATTAAATTTAATCTATTAACTTAGAATTAAAACTAAAATAAAAACTTCAAGTCAGATTGTTCCTTTTTCAAAGATTTATTATTAACCTTAGATATCGCGTTTTCTGTGGTGGTACCGAATACATACATACATACATACATACATACGTATATATATATATATATATATATATATATATATATATATATATATATATAATGAAAATAGATATATGTTCATAAGTAAGATATTTATATACAAAAAAGATCGTGAGACTAACGTAACTTTTTTTTGTTTAAGAGAGAAATTTAATAGATTTATATTTCACTGCTAAATATTTACTGCAAATTAATTTTTCGAAAATGCACGTATGTGTTAAAGCAATGAAACTGCAGACGACAAGTAATGCAGTGAGTTTTATTTTATTTTATTTTTATAGCGTGAACTGACAACTAATAGCTTGCGAGATGATCTTACCAGCGACCGTTCTAAGCTTGGTAGTACTGGTAACATAAGGTTGGTAGCACAGGTAGTACTAAGGTTGGTAGCACTGGTAATACGCAATGTTAGAAGGCAGCGCCGTGCGGGTCAAAAAAAGAGGAGTTGGAAGCCAACTATTTTACAGTCTGTTTTATCTCTCTCACTCTCACTCTCTCTCTCCCTCTCTCTCTCTCTACATATATATATATGTGTGTGTGTGTGTGTGTGTGTGTGTGTGTGTGTGTATGTGTGTGTGTGTGTGTATATCAAAACTCTTTCGCTCTCTCCCTTTCTCCATCTATATATCTCTCGTATTTTGCATATCTCTTTGTCTCATTTGCTCTCTTTCGCTGCCTATATATATATATTCGATTTTTCAGCATAATTGAGTGTGTGCGTTATGTGTATATCTTAATGTGTGGTAGGGATGTTTTTAATTTCCGAATATGGTTAGCACATTGTGGGTTTGTTCGTAGATAATATTGTTAAGAGTTGGCTTTTTCTTTTTTATTATTAAAGCTTCCATTATTTTTAATCTTTTTTTACAGGTGGATGCAGTTAATATATTTGTGTTTTCTACTAGTATGTTTCTAATGGAGTCTGGTAAGTTTGTGTGTGTGTTTAAATGGGTTCTAATGGAGCTGTGATCAGATAGGTGTAACGTAAGACGTCTGGATGAGCATGTAGTTGTGTAACCGATGTAATTATTTATTAGTCCGGTTTGATCAGGAACACAGTTCCTTAAGGGGCATTTGAACTCATAGATAATGTTTGTTCATTGTAATTTTGACTAAGCTAGTGTGTTGTTATTTTTGAGCATAAGGTTAGCTGTCTTAAATTTTTTTTATAATAGATAATTAATTTGATTTTTTTATTCGGTTTAATTGGGGTGGTATATTTCTTTATGATATGTCTTAGTGAAGATTCGTCTTGTTTGTAATTAACTCTTAACAATATTAACTAAATAAAACATTTGGACAGTTCTTACACACCCTTTGTCCAGAAAAGAAAGCTCTTGTTCGAACACAAGAAAAATTAAATAAAAAGCTTAACCGTAGTACCTTGTCTGTCACTTTTAATGAAACGTGCATAAACGAAGGATTGCTGCCTAAATATACAACTATATATATATATATATAAAGACATTTTTATTTTTAACATTCTTTTTATAGATACAAGTATTTAAGTAAATGCTCTGTTTATAATAAACAGTATTAAATAACATTTACCGGCCTGAATGTCCGAGACCGTTTCATAGAAAATATTTGTCCTCCGACAAGATTCGAACCTGCATCCTATACGAAACCGTCATATAGCCTGACGTGCGTTAACCGTTTCAGCCACTGAGGGTTCTTCGGTTGGCAAAGTCGAATTTACTGCTTATAAACTTCAACCTTGCCAACCGAACAATTCTCAGTGGCCGAATCGGTTAAGGCACGTCAAAAAATATATGAGCAAAAGGAGCTAGAGGCACTTTTTTTTCTCCTCCTCCACATCTCCTTTTCATTCTACATTTTCTGTGTTTCTTAATTTAAATTAAATCTCCCGTTGGAAGCCTGAAGATCGGGAGCGAAACCGGTTGCTTCGCCCGTTTTTAATATGTCTAGTAATATCAAGCTTCACACTTTTATTGCCGTAATAAAATTTTGTACCTTCAAAAATATCTTTATATATATATATATATATATATATATATATATATATATATATATATATATATATATATATATATATATATATATAAAACAGGTGTAACATCAAATTTGTTGAAATCGTGTAACAGAATAATTGGCCATCCCATAAAAATATCTAAAAACCACTAAACTTATTGAGTTTCGTTTTCAGATTCAGTCATCTTGACACTATTTGTTATAAGAATCACTGAAAAGCCCTTTGAGTTATTCAGCTAGAGTGAGAACTGGTTAAAATTGTTTTGTTTTAGCCCCACAGTCTTCCCAACTGAGCAATGGTGAAACGAAAACGATCATTGAGGCCTTCAGTAATGGTACCAAAAGTCATACATTGGCTTCCATCTTCAAAGCTTATTCAAGAACCATCAAGAGAAGGGTGAACAAGTATAAGAAAGAGTGAACAGTAGAGAGGAAAACTGGATCAGGAGGTCACAACAGGAAGAGGGATCATCATTTCAACTTAGAGCTAAAGAGATCAACTAGAAAAGATCCAACTCAATTCATAAGACGTATGATACGTGAAAGAGGAGTCTCAGCTATGACAGTCCAAAGAGGGGTGAAAAAAGGTTTGAAAATGAAATCGTACGTGAAACCTGTGGGGTAGATTGTAACTCCAGGACAGAAAGTTAGAAAGTTAGAGAAGGCGAAGATCATCTTGAATAAGTTGGAAAATGATCCTGGAATAATATATATATATATATATATATATATATATATATATATATGTTTGAACTTAATTTCAATTCTTCATGAGATTTCGATCCTTAGATCTTCTGTTAAGCTTGGAGAGTAATTATACATTCTCGTTGCTCAAAGTAGATGCCAATAATGTTGTAAAAACCTCAGAGAATAACAGTAAGATATCTTTAATCATTTCTAAGATACAACGGCTCAAAAGTAATCTAATTGAATCCTAATAATATAAAATATTAAAACTGATCCACAACAGAGAGCTAATATATTTATTACAGAGCATATAAATGAATTACACATAAATGAAATTCAGTTGTACTCCATTTAGATGGTCTTCTCTACTTTCGTTTTTCCTTCCCCCGTTTTAATTTTTAATTTAAAAAAAAAAACGTTACGATTCATTTTTTATCAAAAGGTTTGGCTTTGACAAGATTCAAGAAATTTCCTGAGGAGAGAAATTTCTCGAGGAGGGAAATGGCCATCTAAATGGGGTATAATTGAATTTCATTTATATGTAATTCGTATATATATATATATATATATATATATATATATATATATATATATATATATATATATATATATATATAGGTAAGTAGTATATATGTACGAGGTGCAACCAAAAAGTACCCGATTTTTCCCGCCAAAATTAGTTCACCGTGGGTAAAATTTTTTGCATGATAGACGCCGCCTTCGCATGTGTGAAAACTTTCGCGCCGGTAGGACGCATCAGTTCCCGGGTGTTACGCCTAGAATAGAGTCGTGTAGCAGGATACCGTCGGATTTTCGTTTTCACACGAGATAAGCAGGGATATTCCATTAAGTTTGGCCAAATGCTTGGCAATACTGAAGCTCAAACCACCCAGAAGATTCAGCAGGCCTTTGGCGATGATACCTTGTTCAAATCTCAGATACAATATGTGATACAACCACTTCAAAGATGGCCGCACTGAGCGAAAAGCAAGTTACGCTCAGGCAGACCATCCACAGGCCAAAACG
Source organism: Acanthosepion esculentum (assembly GCA_964036315.1). Lineage (NCBI taxonomy): Eukaryota > Metazoa > Mollusca > Cephalopoda > Sepiida > Sepiidae > Acanthosepion > Acanthosepion esculentum. The sequence continues at coordinate 119,478,658 of OZ038483.1, forward strand.
TGGAGCCGATTTCGAACGTTCGGCGAATAGTCATGAAAGATCATCGTTTAACAATCTAGGAAATTGCTTATGAAGTGGGAATAAGCATAGGATCTGTGCATTCTATTTTAACGGAAGATTTGTGGGATTGTCAGCGAAATCCGTTCCCAAGGGGCTGCACGAGCAGCAAAAATCGCGTCCTTTTCAAAATCAGGGAAAAGCCAGAAGTCACAAAGTGCCAAATCGGGAGAGTAAGGAGCCTGTCGAACAAGTGGTGTATCGTCCCTGACCAGGAAATCTGGGTGTTCTGCCATCTTGCTTGAAAACCCAAATCCGACTGACGCGGCCTACCCGCACGAAAATTTTCAGACACGCATAAGAAGGGTAACGTCAACTCGCGCCTGAAGGATTTTGCCCATACGATATTAGTTTTGCCGGGGGAAAAATAAAGCTTAGTATATTTGAACGCACCTTGTATAACTCGGAACTATCGTTAACAACAAGATATTGGGTTGGGAGTTAAGCCATTAGTTTATTACTAGATTGTTGACAGGTAAACTTTCTTTCTTTTTTGTTTTCTGTCGCTTTTTTGCGTTCTGTTGTCTTTGTTTTGTTTAGTTTTTAACTCAATGTTCTTAAATTTTTGACGGGCTTTTGTCGTTGCTGCAAAATCTATGGCACTTGCCGTTTTTTTTTTATTGTTCCTTTTTTACCCAAATGTTTGCTGTTGGGTTTTTCGTTATTTTTTTTCTTTCAATCTCCAGAGCATGTTATCAGCTGAAAGGATGGCATCTTTAGATCTTCAGAGCGACAGCAGCAGCACAAATAATAAAAGACATGTAGAAAAAAAAAATTCTTCGTTGGCTTCATCATTATTCCATGCAAAATATAACCTTCCTTAACATTTGCAAAAACAAACAATCCGT
>OZ038483.1:119487062-119502062 GCA_964036315.1 Acanthosepion esculentum
GGTATGCAACTAAAACGTGATCAACATGGTGTCGATATTGTTCGTATTATTATTATTAATATTATTTACAATGAATTCTGCTGTATACTCATCTCCTTCCGGATCCTAACTAGAGACCTAAGGTCAAAAATGGCATCATGGCATATTCACTGATCATTTAAAAATAAAACACAAACTAAGTGCACACACATTTTACATAGATAAAGTCCTCCGTGAGTACACAGTTTTGTATTTCTTTAATTTCAGGAATTTTATTAGTTTATGGTATGTTCCTAGTAGGGTGATCTTCTAGGCAACTTGTATGTTAATGTTACCTAGGACACTGTTAGTAAAATTGTCTATTCCTTTTCTCACGAGGCCCAGAGCTCCGATTAATATGGGTACAGTGTCAGTCTTCATTCCCCACATCCTGTTATTATTATTATTATCATTATTATTATTATTTGTGTATCTTATGTTTCCCGCTTTGTATCCTATAGAACCAGATTCCAAACTATGGTCCTTAGGCCCTATAGAAATGCCTGAAATCACATTAGTTATTTTAGCTATACTTAAAACTAGGTACATTAAACTTTATAACATTTTTTACAGATTATTTCTATCACAAATACAAGTTATAATTTTTTTTAAGTGCACACGAACTTTATGGACACCCTGTATTGTTAAACATTGTCCTACTAGTATATTGAATGTTCCTAGTAGGACGATCTTCTGGGCAACCTGTATGTTGATGTTACCTGGGACACTGTTAGTAAAATTGTCCATTCCTTTTCTCACGAGGCCCAAAGCTGCAATTACTATTGGTACAGCCTCATTCTTCATTCCCCACATACTGCTAATCTCGATCTCAAGGTCCTTGTATTTGGACAATTTCTCGATCATTATTATAGAGTTTTCTTTTCTTTCAGATCGTACTGCTATGTCAATAAGTATACATTTCCTGAATTTCTTGTCTTTTATGATAATATCAATTCTGTTGGCTTTTATTTCCTTGTCAGTTTGAATTGGCATGTCCCAGAGGATAGTTACATCGTTATTTCGGGTAACTGTATCTGGTTGGTGGTCATACCATCTCTCAGTGGTTTCGATTTTGTGCTTCTTGCATATCTTCCAGTGCATATATGTCGCTACCTTGTTACGTCTGTGGGTACATTCATATTTTGCTAGTTGCTGACATCCTGAGATAATAATGGTCGACAGTTTTATCAGTTCCGCAGATCCTGCATTTCGTGTTAGTTCCATCCTTGATTATGTGACAGTGATAAGATCTGGTTGCGAGTCTTTTGTCCCGAGCTGCAATAATGACGTCTTCTGTCTCAGCTTTCAGCCCGGTGCTCCTCGGACACTGATGTGTCATCTTTTGGTCCACATCTGCTTCTTTGTTTCTTTTTAGCTATTTGCCATGCCGCATCTTCTCCTCCCGGTTTTTTGTAATTTCATTTGGTCAAGTTTCTGTTTTACTCGTTTGGCGTAGATGGTACTATCTTCATTTTTTGTTGGTAAGGTTTCAGCTATATTAAGCTGTTTCTTGGAGAGTGTGCAGCTTCTTTGTTGATGGAGTGTGCTGTGGATTCCGGGAATGGAATCCTGCACAAATAAATAAACAACGCCAGTAATTGAGATAGAAAAATAAGTGTATTAAACGTAAGAATACAGACTTGAAGTGATGATTAGTAGTCCAGGAATGCGGGTTAGTAGAAAGTATATGTACAAGTCTCTGTAAGTTAAGCCGTAATTCATTCTCTCTCTCCCTCTCTCTCTCCTCTCTCTCTCTCTCTCTCTCTCTCTCTCTCTCTCTCTCTCTCTCTCTCTCTCGTATAACTCTCTGTGAACACCCTATGTACTGTCTCCGTATCTCTCACCCTGACTCAACGTATCTCCCTGCAGGTATTCTCTCTGTCAGTATAAGTATATTTTGAACGAGTCCATCATATGTAAAAAGGGGTCTGTCCCACAACAGAGTGGATTCGGTGTTTTAATATTTATAGGAGAGGGTCATTGGTTTTTGTCAGGTATGTTTCCCGTCCGATTGCTGTGGTTTTTAGAGTTAGCTCAAGTTGGATTAGACCTTGGCCCCCTAAAACTCTGGGTACGTACAGCCTATCAACATCTTATTTCGGCTGGTGCATCCTCATTTGGGTAAGCATTTTTTTTATCTTGGCGTCCAATCTTTTAATCTCATTCAACTTCCATTTAATAATGTTGAAGCGGTATGTTACTACTGACAAGGTGTTAAAAGCCTTAATTTTATTGGCCTCATTAAGTTCGCTTTCTAGGATCAAACCTACTCTCTTATAATATTCTTTTCGGATCTTTTTCTTCATAACTGAATGTTGTACTCCATCTCCTCCATTAATTCCTAAGTATTCGTATGTACCATCTTGGTCTAGTTCCTTAATCCTGTTGTTGATATCAACACCTGGATCTAGTATTCGCTAGTTTACTTAATTTGAAGGAGGTTTTGTATAGTGGCCTTGTTAGGGACGGAAAATAAAGACACAAGAGAGGAATTGAGTTAAATATATTAACAGGAACAGTAATACAAGCATATACAAACGTGAGTGTTACAGCAAGAATGTTCGATCCGACTGTCAGAGCCGACTGCAGGAAACTCCCCTCTCCATAAGGCAGTACCTGCTCCTATTTAAAACTGGGAGAGTCCATGCGGGCGTGGATAAATTACCATAACAGTATATGACACACCATTATAATTAGAACCCTTCTATTGCAGCATTGTTAGGGCCAGAAAATAAAGACACAAGAGAGGAATTGAGTCAACCAAATATGTTAACAGTAATACAAACATATACGAACGTGAGTGTTACAGCAACAATGTTCGGTCCGACTGTCAGGGCAAACTGCTGGAAACTTCCCTCTCCAAAAGTCAGTACCTGCTCCTTTTTATAGCTGGGAGAGTCCATGCGTGCGTGGGTAAATTACCATAACACTTTGGCACATTTGTCGATTCCGAACTCCATCCGAATGTCTTCTCTGAAGCTCTTGACAATGGTGAGTAGGTTTTTTTCTGCTGGTTGTCATCCTTGGGAAACGTTTTAAGATCATCAATATAGAATAGGTGACTCAGTTTGCCATTCTGTGACTTGTATCCGTAGCTACTGTTGTTCAGTAGGCAGCTGAATGGCGCTAATGCAACGGAGAAGAGTAATGGTGACAATGAATCTCGTTGGAAGAACCTGCTTTTGATGATGATTGGTTTCGATGTTAATTACCCGTTTGTATAGTTTACGTTTAGTGTTGTCTTCCAGTTTTTCATGCTCTCCGTTATAAATTTAACAGTTGTGGGTTTACTCTGTATATTTTCAGGCTATTCTCTATCTATGAGTGTGGTACACTGTCGTGCGTATTTCTGTACTCGGTCCATAGTACCAATAAGTTTCTTTTCCTTGTTTTCACCCCTTCCAATATTGTTTTATTGATAATTAATTGGTCCTTGAACTCGTAACTTCCTCTTTGGCATCCCTTCTGTTCTGCTGATAGTAAATTGTTTTTCTCAAGGAAGTTGTATATCTTCTCAGTTATGATAGAAGTGAAGATGTTGTACATTGTTGGTAGGCAGGTGATTGGTCTATAGTACTTTGTCAATTCGGTCTATTGCTATTGCTTTCCAGTGTTTTGGTTTTGCAGATAGCAGCAGTTGTTTCAGTAATATTGATATCCGTCCATTTTTGGTATTCTACATGTGTGCGTCGTTCCTGCTGTTGCTTGATTAATGTAGCTCTTTCATTGTGCATTTTGCAGTTTTTCCATATCTTACACTAGAACTTCTTGACTTTCTGGATATTTAGTGGGTCATTCATCATTATTTTATTGTTTTTAGTTCTCGATATAGTTTCTTGGCATCTTCTTTGAAGATCTGGTTTTGCCAGAAAAATCTTGTTTCTTTTTTCATAATGCCTGAATCTCTGTGCCTTCGCTTCAACTTCTCTTTATCTTTTGGAACATCAGTCTTATTCTTTATGTCAAGACTCCGGTTCACGTGTCTCCTTTTTCTTTCTTTCATTTTGGAGCGCTTGTCTACTTCCCTTAGAAGGGACAATTGTCCTAGTAGTTTATTTATTTCGGTTTCTATTATTTCTTTCCAATCTGGCAATTCTCTTTTTCGTTTACGTTGTGTTTTTACTTTTTTCACCTATTGTTTCTGCGATTTTTGCCAAGGCCGCGTATTATTAATTTATGCCAGGTTCATCGTTCTTTTCATTTCATCCCTTATTTTCTAATTGCTCGGTTACCGAGTTTGGTGGTTTCCTTCATCTGACGGCTCTTTCTTACTTTTGAAATTGTCGACCTTTCCTTGAAAGATATTTCCTTTGAATTCTCCCATTTATATCGGATGTTTTTAATCATCTCCGTTTTTCTCTCACATTCGTCATTACCTTCCTTTATTTGCTTGTGTATCTCAGAGGGATTATTACAACTTGTTTCGATTTATTCCTCGATGTTAACTTTTAATCTATTTTTCATAACAAGTATTCTTTTTTTTTCCTGATGACGTCACGCCTGACATTGGCTAGTTTGTTGGCATCGATGTTTAGTCTATTTGAGGGATATTTTTATCGCCAGATATTACTGGTGGCTTTGGCTGTTGTTGTTGTCGGATTTATCTAGCAGTGCTATCATTACTTCAATATACTCTTCCCTAAACCATTTATTTATTGTTCTTTTTGTGGAGTTTTCTTTTAATGAATATAGAGGGCCTCTGTGAGGACAGTCGTCGGCAAGGTTTTCCTCTAGTTCTGGTTGGGTAGAGATTGTTCCAGTTGCAGACATTTCGATTCCAGTCTGGTTCCTCTCTGCGGTCCCGGACCTTGATGATCCGCGTGACGACCGATGTTGTTTAGCAGTATTTTTCGTTGTGTCAGAATTATAGTTAGTTCATATTTACCAGTACGTGGGGGCTGATTCGTGGGCGTCAGAGCATATCCATACCATGATGGGCCATCACGTTCAGGGCCTCTGAATTCTGTTGTATACTCATTTCCTTACGTTTCCTAACTGTTGGGATTCCGGGATGAAATCCGGTATCAAATAATAACAAACGCCAAGAATGAATATAGGAAATAAATGTATTAACGTAATAATACAAACTGGTAATACAGGTTAGTAGTTCCAGAAATGCAGGTTAGTAGGAAAATATATATATATAGTCTTTGGTATCGACGTATCGCTGTATGGCTTCTTACTGAGTCTACGTGACTGTGACTCTTGCCGCTACGTTATTCTACCGACCGTCTCTTACTCCTACTACTACTACTACTACTCTAGACTTGACGTACTGACTGTCCGGGTACTCAATGGTAGTAGTAGTATATGTATACCTTGGGTGAGTCCATTTGTGTAAAAAGGTGAGACCCCATCAATACTAACATGAGACTTAACGTCAGAAATGGCATCAGGATATATTCACTGAATATTTTTTTTAAAATAAGGGCACACAAGTTTTACATAAAGTTCTTCGTAAGGTGCTAGCCGTACTTGTGAATACAATGTTTTGTATTTCTTTAAGGCATAGACTAACAGGAATTTTCTTAGTATATGTGATGTTCGCAGTAGGGCGATTTTCTGGGCAACTTGTGTAAACTGGATTTAATGCAATTCGAAAAAGTGTTCGTAAATTCAAACAAACTGGGTCGATGGCAGATGTGAAAACACCGTTGCTTACTCGATTACGCCGTTCAGCTGAAAACATTGCTGCAGGGTACGAAAATGTGGCCGAAAATCCAGACTCCTCTATTCGTCATCGCGCACAGAAATTGAACCTCACCACAACAGCGTTACATCGAATTTTGACAAAAGATTTGTCTCTACATGCTTAAAACATTCAACTGACAAAAGAACTGAAACCTGCTGACCATTTAGAGCACTGTACATTCGTCAATTTGGTGCACGAGCAAAGACAAGCCGATGATGATTTTTCGCAAAGAAACCTCTTTATTGATGAAGCCCATTTTCATATTGGTCGATTCGTTAATAAGGAGAATTGTCGCATTTGGGCTGATGAAAATCCAAGGAAGATTGTTAAAAAGCCAATGCCTCCACAAAAGGCCACTGTTTGGTGTGCATTTTTTGCTAGCGAAATCATTGGGCCATATATTTATAAAATTGAACATCCATTTTCGTAGTAGGCTTCGATAACTTTAACACGTTGTTTGATTGTTAATCTTTCCATGGTTGAAATTGCCAAAGTTGTTAAATCTGAAAGAAAAAATCATTAGAGGCTTAAACTTAAAATTCACATTTAAAATCAGTTCAAGTTATTGGAAAACCCTACATTAACCCTGAGCCAACTATCGCTTGTAAAATTCGTTTTATTACCTGTGTCTTGGGTGCACCGGTGATGCAATGTAATGGCTAGAGGTTCAGAACGAGAAATCAGCGTATCGAATTACAATGCCAAGTTGATATTTTTTCATTCACTATCACACAAAAACTCTTGGGAAGATGTAGCGGCTGTAACAGCAAAATTGTCCACATCGTGTAACAGCATAATAGTCCATCCCACAAAATGGTTAATATACAGGGTGCGGCTGATATTTGAGGACATACAGATTTAAGATTAATACTGCTTCCCATTAACTTCTAATGCTTTTATTTTTCAGAAATCAACAATGGCAAACCCTATGATAACAAATGAAATGATTGTGGCATTAAAGGCTGATCATAGCGATTTGGATATTGCACGTTTCCTCGGAGTTGCAAGAATGGATGGCTGACCATTTGTACGACCACATCACACCCAAAATTTGGCCTCCTAACGCTCCAGATCTCAATCCACTAGACTATTATGTGTTGAGCGTTGTTGAGAAGGAGGTTAACAAACAGCCTAATAACACCAAAGAGTCTCTTAAAGCTTCAATAGTTCGAGTAATGTATGACATAAATAAGGACAAATTAATCAGAACTTGCAGCCGATTTCGACCCCGTGTAGAGCCAATTATTGATGCTAGTGGTGGTTTAATTGAATAAAATTAAATAATAGTTAGCTAAATTTCATGTTTACTTGTTTGCAATCAAATATAATTATATTCATTTGTTCAGCAAGTTTTTTACTAATCCATAAAATCTGTCCTCAAATACCAGCCGCACCCTATATAAAAACTACTATATTTATTGAGTTTCTTCTTTCCAGGTTTTAAGATAAGACGTTTAGCCCTCTTGATACCATTTTTCGTAAGAATCAAGGAAAAAACCCTTTCAGTTATTCCGCTAGAAAGAGAAGAGGTTAAAATCGTTTTGTGTCAACCCCACTATGTTTTCCCAGTTGGGCAAGGGTGAGAGGAAAAAGATCATTTAGGCCTTCAATAATATTAGCAACATTTATAATCTGGCTTTCATCTTCACAATCCATTCAAGAACCATCAGGAGAACGGTGAATAAATTTAAGTTGAGAGGAAAAATGAATCAGGAGGGCATAACAGCAAGAGGTATTATCGTTTAAAGTTAGAGATAAAGAGATTAATTAGAAAAGATCCAACTCAATCCATGAGAGCTTGGCACTTGAGAGAGAAATTTCAGCTATGATAGTCCAAAGAGCAACAAAAACAAACATTGAAAATGAAATCGTATGTGAAAACTGTGAGGCATCTTGTTCCTTCAGGGCAGAAAGAAAGTTAGAGAGGGCAAAAGTCATCTTGAATATGTTGGAAAATTATTCTGGAATACAATTATTTACATTATTCGGACTATTGTCCTCATCTTGGTCGCCATATTTATTACAACGTTTCGGCCGTTGTACGCTCCGGCCTTCTTCAGGTGGTTGGAATGTCGAACTGAACCCTTTATTTCGCTCACTCGGGTAGACTGTTCTAGTTCCACGTGCCATGTTTAATGGATTTCAGTTATCAATTATCTCCTGTTAATTTCCCTCTGAAAGTTCTCCACTGCCTTAACCGGGTATTGAACTCACACACTTTCGGTCCTGTAACTGGCTCTAATTAACGCATTTATCCACTGTGCCATGTGTCCTTGAGGACACATCTGGAATAATATATATATAAATTTGAACTTATTTCAATCCTTCATCATCTTACGATCCTTAGCTATGATTAATTAATGATGAGCATATCATTTTCGGTTATGATCGATTTCATCACGATTCTTCTGTTAAGCTTGAAGAGTAATTATACATTCTTATTGTCCAATTGTGTTATAAAACACTCCAGATAATTCCAGTAAGATATCTTTAATTATTTCTAAGATACAGCGGTACAGAAATGAATCAAACAAATGGACAATTTCGCTGTTACACGGTTTGGATAATTTTACTGTTAGGCCAGGTATGAATCCATCACTTCGCTAACACCACAGCTTTAGGTTAAATACCTTGGCTGGGCACCAGTATAGGAAAGCAGAGAACTGAATTCAAAATCGTGTGTGTCTCTACTGGGGCACATATTGAACTCTAACTAACGTCCGCCTGGCCATGTTGGAGTTGATAAAAAAACAAAGGCTGAGCAGCCATCTTGAAGGTGAGACATCCCACTGACTTCCAGTGTGTCTTCAAGTCGAAACAGCTTTGGTGATGGGAACAGCTATTTTTAACCTTAAATCTCGCAGACTTAAAGTAGTAATTCTTGTACCCCAAGAATGGATCGAAGTCACAAAAACTGCAGTGGTCTGTGAGTCTTCGATAGTTGACCATTTTTCTACAGGATATTACTAGAGATAAGATAGATTTAATCTAAACTGTAATAAGGCTATCAACATGGAAGACTCTGGATCGCTTTTACTGCCTCAGTAGCCAGGTGGTGATTATTTAACTTTCTTGGCCAGTTTTGATTTAATTTCCTCAGGGCAAGCATTTGTTTATATCGACCGACTTTTGGTAATAGGGAAAAAATGTAGACGGAAAGAATATGTTCGTTCATTTACCAAACTTTGATTCGCCTGGAACGACGCCAATAGTCTCTTATGGAACGTCATATTCATCTATTTATTGTTTTACATTTAAATTGTCGAATCTTTTTCTATAGAGGCAAAATCGTCCCTGTCTTTTGTCGGAAAATCTTTCGCGTTTGTCGTCCGAAAATCTTTCTTGTCTCTCGTGAGAAAAAACTTTCTTGTCTTTTATCGGAAAATCTTGCTTGTCTCTCGTGAGAAAAAACTTTCTTGTCTTTTATCGGAAAATCTTGCTTGTCTCTCGTGAGAAAAAACTTTCTTGTCTTTTATCGGAAAATCTTGCTTGTCTCTCGTGAGAAAAAACTTTCTTGTCTTTTATCGGAAAATCTTGCTTGTCTCTCGTGAGAAAAAAATTTATTGTCTTTTATCGGAAAATCTTGCTTGTCTCTCGTGAGAAAAAACTTTCTTGTCTTTTATCGGAAAATCTTGCTTGTCTCTCGTGAGAAAAAACTTTCTTGTCTTTTATCGGAAAATCTTGCTTGTCTCTCGTGAGAAAAAAATTTATTGTCTTTTATCGGAAAATCTTGCTTGTCTCTTGTCGGAAAATCTTGCTTGTCTCTTACGGAAAATCTTTCGTGTTTCTCGTAAGAAGATATTGCTTGTCGGTTGTTAGAAAAACTTTCTTGTCTCTTGTTGGAAAATCTTGCTTGTCTCTTGTCGGAAAATCTTGCTTGTCTCTTACGGAAAATCTTTCGTGTTTCTCGTAAGAAGATATTGCTTGTCGGTTGTTAGAAAAACTTTCTTGTCTCTTGTCGGAAAATCTTGCTTGTCTCTTGTCGGAAAATCTTGCTTGTCTCTTACGGAAAATCTTTCGTGTTTCTCGTAAGAAGATATTGCTTGTCGGTTGTTAGAAAAACTTTCTTGTCTCTTGTCGGAAAATCTTGCTTGTCTCTTGTCGGAAAATCTTGCTTGTCTCTTACGGAAAATCTTTCGTGTTTCTCGTAAGAAGATATTGCTTGTCGGTTGTTAGAAAAACTTTCTTGTCTCTTGTCGGAAAATCTTGCTTGTCTCTTGTCGGAAAATCTTGCTTGTCTCTTACGGAAAATCTTTCGTGTTTCTCGTAAGAAGATATTGCTTGTCGGTTGTTAGAAAAACTTTCTTGTCTCTTGTCGGAAAATCTTGCTTGTCGCTTATGGAAAATCTTTCGTGTTTCTCGTAAGAAGATATTGCTTGTCGGTTGTTAGAAAAACTTTCTTGTCTCTTGTCGGAAAATCTTGCTTGTCGCTTATGGAAAAATCTTTCTTGTCTCTTGTGTGAAAAAAAATTCTTGTCTCTTGTCGGAAAATCTTGCTTGTCTCCTGTGGGAAATCTTTCGTGTTTCTCGTAAGACGATATTGCTTGTCTCTTGTCCGAAAATCTTTCAGCTGAATATATAGAATTTCGCCGATGCCAATATGGCAATAGTTCTGTTCAATCCGGTCTTCTTTTGAGATGTTCGGGTAGCGTAATAGTGATTGGTGCGCAAAGTGGAATCGTCGGGCCGGGTTCAAATTTCAGCCAAGCATGTTGCGTTCATTTCCGCAGAAAATGCTCTTGGAAAAAAAACATGAATCACTTTCTTCTACACCCACCACCCACCTATTGGCCAAATCGCTGCGTAGACTGAAATCCATTGTCATATGGGTAGCAGCCAGTTTAGGATAAATTAATTCTGAATTTCAAAAAGTCTAGCAGGTTTTTCGATTCGTTGATATTTTACGGTTTATCAACACTTTGCAGGTTATTTAAAGGCAGAAAATGTTTTCGGATTGTAAGAGGTTCCGGGAAGAATAATGATTTATTGATACAAGTTCTACTATTTAACCCATAGCTAAAGGAAGAAAAGGCGGATTCATACCTTTTCAAAAGGTATTTGCGCGTAAGACGAATCCCCAGTCATTATCCATGACAACACACGCACACTCAAGCTTACAGCGGCTGGTATTTCCAAGCGGTCACCCATCTAGATAATGACCAGACTCGACGTTGCTTAACTTCGATGATCAACTGAGAACCGGTGTTTCTATGTGATATAGCCGTCAGCCACTCCGCTAGAAGTTAATGAGAAACCAGCACATTAGTTTCTTGAAGAAGTTACGTTAATTCACATGTAATTAAAGGGAAGGAAAATGAACTCTCTTGTTGAAAACGAAATAAGGTGTCACTGATGTTAATCTTTTGCCTTGTGACTTTCCAACTCACTTCAACGTCCTGGGTATGACGATAAACTACATCCGGCCGCAAGGCCTCTGATCGGGAGGTTTTCAGAAATGCGGAACCACCTCTTTTGCTATTGTTCCCAGTTTCATCCTGATCTAAGGTTGTAGCACCTATTAGAGTTCCAGCTGTGGGGCAAATATGGAACCCACAAACTGAACTCAAATATGCAAATATAAAAATAGATTAGAAAATTTACCAGCAATACAGTTTCATAGTAAAAAAAAAATAAAAATAAAAATTACCAGCAATTCATTTTTGGGAAAAAAATGTCGGCATCAAATGTTCCATAAGGAATTGATTTTCCGTTAAACAAACAAATCAAGCCAAACCAGCTGATTGCAAAAGAAAAAAGCTGTGTGGATCAGCTGGGAGCCAGAAAATCCTGATGCGACCCTTCAGCCTCAGGTGAACATTTAGGGGTGGGGGGAATTTCGGCATTAAATGACCCATAAGGGGTTGATTTGACCTTAAACGAACAAAGCAAACCAAACCAACTTTTTTCAAAAGAAGAATTTTGAGACTCTGGCACTTTCTTGCTGAGTTATTCGTCTCAGTGCCAGAAAATCATGACTGGACTCTTCAGCCTCAGCCAGCAATACATTTTTGGAAAAAGAATATTACCAGAAATAGTACAAGCAATAAAAATCTTGTCGATTATTAAACTAACCCATTGAGGTTGATATGCCGTAAAACACACCAAACTAAACTTTCTGTATGTGCCATCAACAGTGTGGCCTATGTGTATCTTCTGTTGTTAAACCTGTTCCCGCCAGTACTAAATCCTATCGGACGTCTAGTTCTCTTAAGGACCCCCTCGCTATTGATTAAATAACCATTTCTATTGATCTTCAATGATTATTAAAATAATTTTCTTGGCATTAAAAGTTTTTATAATTTCATCACTTCTTATCTTTCCAAAAAAGACAATTTTAACCAGTCTAGGCTACCAATATAGGCTACCAGTCTAAAATATTGCATTCCAAATCCTGAAGAAGGCATCTAAAAACTATTCCACTATCTTTCCCAATAAGTCATGGCAATTGACAGATAATAAAGAAAAAGGTTGTGTAGCATCATGATCGCCTGCACCCCAAGGAGATATGGCATTACTCTCATGCAAATACCTTTGCATAGACATGAATCTGTTTCATCTCCCTTATTTGCACGGTAGAATGTTTTTCTAGTCTTGGGTGGCAACCAGTCTAATAGAAGGAAACTCTGGGAGAAGGCAATAGGATACCAGTCTACTATCTTCCCCATGGCATGTTAATTCACAGATAATAAAGAAAAGGAAGCTGTAAAGATTCATGATCGCTTACGTCCTGAAGTGAGATGGCATTTACATATGTCTATTTTAATAACACCTTATTTAACCCTTTGAGCCCTGCGTTTCTGAACAATTTGAACCCTTCTGCCTGATCTTCTGAGTCAAGATTCGAAAATAATTTTAATTTAACCTTTCACGCTAGATAAAAAAATAGTTACAAGTGTTTATCCACCATTCAACCGGTGGCTGGGCATTAAGTCATTTTTCTCTGCCACTTTTCAACCGTTGACCTTTTTGTCTACCACCGGTAAAGCAACGGCCAGCGCTCAAATGGTTAATGGTTAAAATTGTCTTTTTTGGAAAGATAAGAAGTGATGAAATTATAAAATCTTTTAATACTAAGAAAATTATTTTAATAATCATTGAAGATCAAGAGAAATGGTTAGTTAATCAATAACGAGGGGGTCCTTAAGAGAACTAGACGTCCGATAGGATTTAGTACTGGCGGGAACAGGTTTAACAACAGAAGATACACATAGGCCACACTGTTGATGGCACATACAGAAAGTTTAGTTTGGTGTGTTTTACGGCATATCAACCTCAATGGGTTAGTTTAATAATCGACAAGATTTTTATTGCTTGTACTATTTCTGGTAATATTCTTTTTCCAAAAATGTATTGCTGGCAAGATTTTTTCCAACAAAGGATTACTGGTAATATATTTTACAAAAATGTATTCTGATATTATTATATTCAATGTTTTCCTTGATGGTTGCAGATGCAAAACTTGGATCATATTCAAGACTCTCTCATGCCCTCCTAAATTCAGCTATCCACTGTTGATGAAGTTGCAGCGCCATGCCCAATGTAGCAACTATGCCAGCATGAATGTTCTACGTGTACTTGATAACGTCACGATACTAAATTTTGGCTATTTTCAAAAGAAATCTCTACGTATTACAATGAACAGTCTTCGGAGAACACTCAGATGCCAATATACTTAGAAATTAACAATGCAGTTATTAATAGGAAGAGTTGAAACTAATGCATGCAAGATTTCACAGATCTAGCATTACTACTTCATAGTCAGCCTATGAACTTTTTCGCCTACTTTCGTATAACAGACGAGGTGAAATTCGCCAACCCTTGTATGACAGACGACGGGAAATTCTCCCACGCTCGTATGAGAGACGACGGGAAATTCGCCCACCTTTGTATAATAAACGACGGGAAAATTCACCCACCCTCGTATGACAGACGACGTGAAATTCCCCCACGCTCGTATGAGAGACGACGGAAAATGTTCCCACCCTTGTATAACAGACGAATGGAAACTCGCCCACGCTCGTATAAGAGACGCTGTGAATTTCGTAAATGATTCCCTGAAAATTCAGAAAGGGTGCTTCAATTGCGTCAAAAGAAAAGATTACTTTTACTCGAAGCAAAGATGTGCCGTCGCCTCCCTCTGTCTTTTTTACAAATACTTTCACGGTAACTGCTCCGATGAGCTGCTTTCGCTGGTTCCCAGACTTTAAGCGTTTTACTAGTCTGGCATCTCGCTCTCACCCTTTCACTGTCGAAACTGTTAAATATAGCCGTCTCTTCTACTCCACTTCTCGCCTGTGGAACTCCCTCCCCATTTCTTGTTTTCTTGATAGCTATAATCTGCAACTATTCAAATGTAATGTCAATGATGAGTGATGATACTTACTGCAAGCTTTCCCTGATGCTGCATAGCATTCTCTTACAAAATATAGGAAAATCTGTAACTGACGCCAGTGAGCGAAATAATGGGTTCAGTTCGACATTCCAACCACCTGAAGAAGGCCGGAGCGTGCAACGGCCGAAACGTTGTAATAAATATGGCAACAAAGATGAGGACAATAGTCCGAATAATGTAAATAATGTACATAATACCTCATCTGTATTTCATTTTGAAATTTTTAAAAGTATATCCATGTGTCAAAATATTATCAGATGTGTTGTCAATGATCTTTTATAGCAAGTGTTTATTATCGTCTGCTTTTGTGATAATTTTTTTATATATATATAACAGCAGGAAAAGCAAAGAAACGATGTCATCGGTTTATTTTGACCATATAGTGTCTTCTCTTCGGTGTGCAAATTAACTCGTTTGAGCTTAGACACACCTTAGATATATGCTCAGAAAAATACGAATTAACACCTTTCAGAGAGTTTGGGGGCAGCGGCTGGAGGCTTTGGTCAACGCCTTTAGCCAAAAGTGAGAGTGATGTCATCATCCCTTCCTCCCTCAACTGAAGAAGGTTCATCACGGCACCGCATGAGTTATCAACGGCTCCATGAAGGCCAACGGCCACAGAACAAGACTGGAAGATCTCTTCACGAAGAAAGCCATTTTTGCACCTTTCAAGACAACCTCTCATGTGAGCCAAAATTATTCATTTTTAAGTATCCTGCAGAGTAAGGCGAGAATTTAAAGGGTTAAAGATTTTAAAACCCGTTATTAAGACCCTTAGCGGTCGAATAAAAACTTTTAAAAATAAACAACAGCTACGATGAAAACAGCAGAAGTATCTTTTTAGTTCAGCTGGTAAGTACAAATAAATCATTTTATTTACATGTTTGATGTTATATGA
>OZ038483.1:119507062-119517062 GCA_964036315.1 Acanthosepion esculentum
ATATATATATATATATATATATATATACTAGCAGCATGGCCCGGCGTTGCCCTTGCTTGATTCAAAAATCGTACGACTCATACAGCAATCGCTATCACTTGACTTAAAATATTTTTGCCTTTCCATGCCTTTAAAGGAGTGCCCTTTGACGTGCTGATGTTGCTATATGTCTTACTTCTTGCCTATCTCACATTGCGATTTTTTTCTAAACTCTATACTAAACATTAAATCTGTTACGAAAAAAGAACTAAACAAAATGAACACAAAACGATCAGCTTTAAAAAAAGGACTCGTAACTGGAAAAACCGAATGAAAAAAGAATGTTAACAACAAATACTTTTTCACACCCAACCCAGTTCTGCGGAATCAGAGTCAACGTTGACTTTAAGCAAGCGAATGAGACAGTTGGAGTAAAGTGCCATGCAGATTTAAATTTTTCCCACTTGTGACGAATGCAGCTATCGATTTTTTTGCATGCTAGCATGCTAGTTAACATTCGTGTCAGTTAGCTGTTGGCTCTCACGCTGGACAATAGAAACTTCCTGCCTATTTGTGGCAGCCAGCTATAGGCTCTCACTCTGGCCAGTAGAAAATAGGCGCAAACTACATGAAAACTGCCGTAGAAGCATGAAAAAATCGATTATTTCCACTATCGTTGGGAGTTGTGAAATGCATTCTCACTAACTTGGAGGATGTGCATGTCAATTTTGGTGCAAATCCGTCGAAAATTGCGGCCGTGCATTCGTTACACACACACACACATCCTGCCTTTATATATATATATAAATATATATATATTTATATATATATATATATATGTATATATATATATATATGTGTGTGTGTGTGTGTGTGTGTGTGTGTGTGTGTGTGTGTGTGTGTGTGTGTGTGTGTGTGTGTGTGTGCAGGTATGTAGAAAAATAGGAAAGAACACGTTAGGTAAATAATCCGGAGTTCTTTAGTATTTTTGTTTTTATCTTTTTTAAATCAGTGCTCCATACAGAAGTAGAGCTTAAATTATAATTATTTTTAAAAAATTATTTTTATTCAGGTTTTATTCAGGTTTTTTTATTTAGGTTATTCCTCAATTTTCGCTTGAGGATGAAACAGGGCTTGATACCTTAATTCATTTTAATTTTAATAATTATATTGAGGGTTTCGGCTCTCGTTTTTGAAACATGAGAACTCTTATGTAGCGAACGAATCATATTTTTTTTTAAATAATTATAATATATATATCTTTAAGACACGACGGTGGAGGATAGCGGCTCCTAATTTGTCGATCCAAAATGAACCACAAATGTTTAATAATATTGATATCTGGAGATTGGGGAGGCCACTCCATATGTTCTAGCTCACTTTCATGCTCTTCATACCAATTCTTAACCACTCGAGCGGTATGTATTGGAGCATTATCGTCTTGGAAGATGAGGTCACCATCAGGGTATAAAGTCTGGGCCATTGGATGAACATGATCTCCCAAAATTTTCAGGTAATCTTTGCTGTTGATTCTACCACGCAGTCCAACTATTGGACGGAGACATTTCCATGATATGGCGGCCCAAACTATCACTGATCCACCACCATGCTTCACTGTTGGAAGAAGGCAGTCAGGGTTGTAAGCTCCTTTGGGCTGCCTCCACACATAAACTTGCCGTGAAGTTGGGAAAAGAGAAAAACTGGACTCGTCTGAGAATATGACTTGCTTCCATTGGTCTGCAGACCAGGCATTGTGATCTCTGCACCACTTCAACCTCTTCTGAATGTTGCGAGTGGAGAGAATAGGTTTCCTTACGGCGGCTCTTCCATGATATCCAGCCTTATGGAGCTAACAAAGAACAGTTTTAGTAGAAACTGGACTATTCAGATGATTATTCAACTCAGCAGTCAATTTGGCCGTAGTAGTTCGATGATTTTTCGCCACATTGCGTTTCAATGCACGTCGGTTTCTGTCAGTAAGTTTGCAAGTCCGGCCCGAATTGCTATGCTTGCTAGAGGTGTGTGTGTATGTGTGTGTGTGAGAGAGAGAGAGAGAGAGAGAGAGAGAGTGATTGTGTGTTCTATTTATAGATACAAATATTTAAGTAAATGCTCTGTTTATAATAAACAGTATTAACGACATTTACCAGCCTCAATGTTCAGGAGATTTTCATGGAAAATACGCGTCCTCCTACAGGAATCGAACCTGTATCCTATACGGAACCGTCATATAGCCAGACGTGCTTCTACCGATTGAGCCACAAAGGAGCGTTTCGGTTAGCAAGGTCGATTTTACTGTTTTTAAACTTCAATTTTCCATGATTTTCTCTCGTACATTCATATCTGCTCGATGCGTATCCAAATGTAATACAAATCATGTCACATATTATTTTAAGACATTTTTTATGTTTATACGTTCTTTTTATAGATACAAATATTTAAGTA
Organism: Acanthosepion esculentum; assembly: GCA_964036315.1. Taxonomy (NCBI): domain Eukaryota; kingdom Metazoa; phylum Mollusca; class Cephalopoda; order Sepiida; family Sepiidae; genus Acanthosepion; species Acanthosepion esculentum. The sequence continues at coordinate 119,509,487 of OZ038483.1, forward strand.
AATGCTCTGTTTATAATAAACAGTATTAACAACATTCACCGGCCTGAATGTTTAATACATGTTTTAATAAAAAATGTCTTAAAATAATTGTCGGACTTTGTCCATTTCATAATATATATATATATATATATATATATATATATATATATATATATATATATATATATATGCCATTCGCAGACAGTACTGTTTCGCTGTATCACAGGCCATCAGTGCGACTAGACAACCGAATGCCCGTATATATATATATATATATATATATATATATATATATATATATATATATATATATACGGGGTTTCATTTTAAAAGCAATTATCTTGAAAACTACAGTTTAGGTATTGAAACCCCCTGTGACACGGCATATGTCAAGTCGGTAGTTAAGCTCTTGCAAAACAAGCTGTAGCATGTATCCGGTGACATTATCTTGTAATTCTCTGCTTGAGTTCATCAATGCTAGCAGGAAATGGGGGACATAGACCAATCCATTCACATATCCCCATAAAAGATATCACACGGGGGACAGGTCTGGTGACCGCGACGGCCATTTCATCAGAAAACTGTCTTCATCCCCACCACGCCCGGTCCATCCCTCCGACAGATTCTCTTTGAGATAACAAAAAATAAAACATTAAATATAAAATCTTGATCTGTTTCGATACATTCTGTGAAAATTTGAGCTTATTGCAACAAGAATTGCCAAAATTATTGGCCTACGAAATGATGACAATTTTTAGGACACCCTATATATATATATATATATATATATATATATATATATATATATATATTGTGTGTATTTAGGCATCATTTTTTCATTCATACATGTTTCATTAAATAATATAGACAAGTATTGTCTATTTATTTTATGTAAATACACACAATTTAAATTACATGATACAGCAGCCCACAATACTATCAATACTTGGAATTATAAATATAGCCATGTGAAAAGGCAAAATGAAAAGCCAAGGAAAAACTGAACACCCTTAGCAGCAACAAACAGGACATCTACGATAAACTAAAGGATATAACTACCCCGGACCAACTGGAGGAAATTACGCATAGACTCACGGAAATTAACAGAAGCCATTGGTCTATACCAACGGCTTCCCATACTTAATACTTCTCGAATTCACTCTCGCGTGGTCATGTGTGACGTCATGAGCTGCGGTGCGATTTTCGGTTCCAGCGTCTTATATGCACGTGTTTATCGTTGCATGGAAAGCATCCATGTAAACAGAAACAGACTATTATCACTGTCGTGTCCGTGTATTGGTTAATATATTGTAATGTAATTTTCATCTTTGATAATGGCTTATGTAAGCCGAAAGCTTAGATAGGATTAAAAAATATGTATCAATATTGTGATTTTCTTTCTTCGTTTAATGATAATGCTATTAAGCTTATCAGACGATATGAAAAGAATTTACATAAAATAAATAGACAACACTTGTCTATATTATTTAATGAAATATTTATGAATATATATGTGTGTGTGTGTTTTGTGTGTGCGTGTGATCACGTTAGTATAGCCAAAGATACATTCCAAAAGCTAAGCAGTGTATTAAGAAACAGAAAATAATGCGTGAGTAACAAACTGTACTGAACTGTTACACAATATCAGTCCTTCTCTATGGCAGTAAATGCTGAACAATCTCCTCAAAGATGAAGAGGAGACTTGAAGCAATAGAAATAGGGTTCTCCAGAAGGATGCTGAGGACCGAAGATGCGAGCAACAACGAAGTTTTTGAGAAAATGGACAACTTATACGAAACATCAGAAAGAGACAGTTGAAGTTTCTAGAGCACATAATGAGAAAAGGGAGCTTGGAAAATTTGATACTCACAGGACAGATTGAAAGCAAGTGGGACAGAAGAAAACAACAACGCATTACATACTTAGTGAGTTTCTGCAAATGGATGGCAGAACAGGGTTTAGGAGAGATAACAAAAAGACAAAATTTATTAAGAGCTACGAAAAACAGGAAGTTGTGGAGAGCCACACTCGTCCTGAAGGGACATAAAGACGAACACATACAAGCTTATTGCTATTGTTTTTAAGTAAGATTTTCAAATCTCTAATTGGGGGCCAGTCTAGTCAGTTAGGTTTGAAACCGGATCCAATGATCCAGTTAAACATTTAATGCCCAACTGCCTATGTGTATATGGTGTACAATGGTTGGCGACTTGCGAGGAGAAATCAGTGGGATGACTTCTTTAAATTCAATTTCAGTCAAATACCCCAAAGAAAGATATGAATCTATATATTCTTCCCTACCAGTTATGAGGTTAATATCTAAATCAGACTGGCAAAACTAGCCGTTGCTGGCAACGAATCTAGGGTGACAAATGATCACAATGAATTCAAAATCGTATGTACTCCAAGCGTATCAAATACTAAGAGGTCAACGAAAATAAAATAAAGTCCACAATGATTATAACCTCGACTGGGATCGACTTGCGATTATGCAGAATAGAGATTATACCACATACAAACTTAATACCTTTGTTACAAGTACGGCTACTAACAAATACAAGCATACCATTATCATTATTTATAAGTGCGCCTAGTAACACAAACAACCTTATTACCATAGTATAAGAGTACGCCTAGTAACACACAAGATGTTAATAAATTTGTTTAAAGGTATGCTTAGTAACACATATATTCTTATTACCATTGTTTAAAGTACACTTAGTAAAACAATTATTACCATAGTATAAGAGTATGCCTAGTAACACAAATGATCTTAATAAATTTGTTTAAAGTTATGCTTAGTAACACATATATTCATATTACCATTTTTTAAAGTACACTTAGTAAAACTATATTATTACCATAGTATAAGAGTATGACTAGTGGCACATTTAACCATATTAACATTGCTTAGAATTACGCTTAGTAAATTATACAACCATAACATTATTAATAAGTACGCCTAGAAACATGTACAACCTTATTAGCTTCGCTTGGAACTAAGTTTTAGTAACATATACAACCATATTAGTAACATTGTATAATAGTGCACATGGAAAAACAGATAATCTTACTACCATTGCTACTAGGAGTACACTTAATAAATGCAACCATACAATTGTTTAGAATTGTGGCTAGTAACACATACATACAACCTTATTAGTATTGTTTAGGTCTCCTAATAACACATGCAACCTTATTACTATTGTTTAGAAGACCTCCTAATAACACATACGACCTTATTACTATTGTTTATAAGCCCTCCTAATAACACATACAATCTTATTAATATTGTTTAGGTCTCCTAATAACACATACAACCTTATTACTATTGTTTCGAAGCCCTCCTAATAACACATGCTACCTTATTACTATTGTTTAGAAAACCTCCTAACACATACGACCTTATTACTATTGTTTAGAAGCCCTCCTAATAACACATACAACCTTATTAATATATTTTAGAAACTCTCCTAATAATACATACGACCTTATTCCTATTGTTTAGAAGCCCTCCTAATAACACATACATCCTTATTAATATTGTTTAAAAGCTCCCCTTATAACACATACAACCTTATTATTGTTGTTTAGAAGTTCGCCATTGTAGTCGAAGTTTCTACTTGAGGAGTCAATGAAAAGACTCCATTCTGTTGGATACAATGCTCCAGTTGGTCCTTTAGTGTCGCCACAATATCTTACTTAAAAATCGTTGCGTAGTATTAAAAAGAACGAGTGAAACTCTTCGTCTCCTGAGACATGCGAAAATTGTTGTTCCTGCAACAAGTAAATTGTTTTCGTGTAGACTTGAACCAAGATGCCATGCACTCCAACAGCAAATATGTCTTATCAAGGTTCTCAGGTCAGATTTGGGTTTTAGGGTCACTGGGTCACTGTTTCTGAAGCGTTATTATCACACAAGACTGAATTAAAAAAGAGATAAATAAAATATGGTATGTCTTTTAGCTCGATCTGAAAGGCATGAACAGAAGTTTAAAAAAGACTTATACAGCTTTTAATTCGTCGCATTAAATCTGTTGAAAGAAAAACCCTGTCGTAAAAAAGGATTCGGACCAGTTTTAAATCTATCCATTGAAAGGCACAAGGATACACAATTCACTGGCATTACCTCAGGCACGTTAGCAGCCATCCTTTTATGTATCAATGCTGAATATCTGCTCAGTAATATCTCTAAAGAATCATCATTTAATGTAGGACAATGCTACAAGCAGTTCCCAGAGGATCAGATGCCATACAGATCACACTACACTATTTACATTACTCGGACTATTGTCCTCATCTTTGTCGCCATATTTATTACAACGTTTCGGCTTTTCAGTATCTGTCTATATTTCTGAGATTAGGTATTATGTACACTATTTACATTATTCGGACTATTGTCCTCATCTTTGTCGCCATATTTATTACAACGTTTCGGCCGTTGCACGCTCCGGCCTTCTTCAGGTGGTTGGAATGTCGAACTGAACCCTTTATTTAATTCCCCTCTCCAAGTTCTCCACTGCCTTAACCGACACATTGCACAGTCGATAAAAGCGTTAGTTAGATCCAGTGACAGGACCCAAAGAGTGTGAGTTCAATAGCCGGTTAAGGCAGTGGAGAACTGGAGGGAAAAATTAACAGGAGATAACTGATAACTGACATCCATTAAATATGGCACGTGGAACTAGAACAGTCTACCCCAGTGAGCGAAATAAAGGTTTCAGTTCGAAATTCCAACCACCTGAAGAAGGCCGGAGCGTACAATGGCCAAAACGTTGTATTAAATATGGCGACAAAGACGAGGACAATAGTCCGAATAATGTAAATAGCTCATCTATACCTCATAATAATAATACCTCATCTCAGAAATATAGACAAATACAGATCACACTACCTTATATTCTTAACTATAAACTTGCCCCGTCAGCGGCGTCTAAGTACACTCCGACGGCCTCCAGCACATGGGCTAACACCCACCAAAAAGGGTCCACTTACCGGATGGTTGATTGATTCATTCATTTTCTAAGGCTCATCAACACTTTGCAGGTTATTTAAAGCCAGAAAATGTATTTTTTAGAATGTAAATTTCTTTTGTGAGAGATAATAATGGTTTACTGATACAAGTCTTACTAATTAACCCATAGCTGGGGGAGAAGAGATGGATTCATACCTTCATGCGCGTTAGTGAATATAACGAACCTATAGGTAATTAGAACTCAGATTTACAAATCCGAGTTTTTATCTATCACACCGCGCCTGAACATCCAAGCTTACAGCACCTGGTAGTCAGAAGTGGTTACCCATCTAAGTATTGACCAGGCTCGACGTTGCTTAACTTCAATGATTGTACGGGAATCGGCGTTTCAAAATTATTGCATGGAAGCTTGCCGATAATCTCAGGTATAATCATGACCAATTTTTACCTATAGGCTCAAGTTTAAAAACAAGTGTCTACACATAGCCTCTATTATGAGCATAACTAATTTTAACCTATAGCCTCATGTATAAATGTGAATAGTTTTTACGTATGTTCAAGTATTAACTCGGCCAATATTTACTTACAGTCTCAAGTATAAACTAGACCTATGTTTACCTATAGAACCAATAAAACGTCTTTCAGCATTAAATAACCCAACAACGGGTGATATCTCATTATCATCTACCACACCTTAAACAACCTTTATTTACTAAACTCTTTTTATCGAGAGCTACAAGTTTACGATCTAAAATGTTCCAAATCGGTCTCCAACCTCAATACTGATCAGCTTCGATGTTGTTTAACTGCAGTGATCAAACGTGAAGCGGTACATTCCATATAATTTGACTCTAAACCCGTAAGAATCTGTCTCTCAGTCACGTACGAAAGAAAATAATTTCCGATGGCATTGTTTTATTTCTTTCATTTTAGAATAACTGAAATGCCACAAGTATTTTTATTAAAAGGGCGTATTAGGCAGACCGCTGTTATCTAGTTAATGAATAAAGCTGTTCAGCAGGTATATATGAAAGGTAGTCATTATAGAGTATTTGTCAAAATCTTTAGCATCGAAGGTAGACAAACAAATCTGATGAAACAGGTGGCAGCAGAACGGTGTATACGGTACAATAGTATACGATACTATGTGGTCTGATGATCATAGCACCATAGTATATAATACTATGTGGTCAGATGATCATGGTACCATAGTATATGATACTATGTGGCCGTTTCGTCCGATATTTGGGACTCATCAGCAGTGCGCATCCACTACCAAGAATTGAAACCCGAACAGTTACGATAGGAGGCAATTATTTCTATTCCTTGAACCGGCTTCTAATGCTCTGGACTGGGCGCCTTGTTGATAGTAGTCGTAGCTCGTGGGGGCACATTCCTATGGGTAAAACAGAAACACGGATGAGTTCCATCACGGAATATGTGATCGAGCGGCTCTATATCGAGTCAAATTCGTTACCCCTTCGTCACCCAGGCCCTTTGGAACAGTTGGTATGACGTTTGCCTGATAACGTAACTGTTAGGGTTTCAATTCTCGATAGTGGATTCGCACTGCTGATGAGTCCCAAATATAGGACGAAACGGCCGTCCAGTGCTTTCTGCATTCTGTTGAGGTTTCTTCTAGACTCGATGAATCACTTAATTATGATTATTTAAAATCCTCCTAATTATTTCTATCTGTATATCCTTGCTTGAACCGGCTTCTAATGCTCTGGACTGAGCGGCTTGGGGATAGTAGTCGTGGCTTGTGGGGGCACAGGCCTATGGGTAAAAAGAAACTCAGATAAGTTCTACCACGGAATATGTGATCGAGCGGCGCTATATCGAGTCTGGACACCTCTTCGTCACCGAGGCCCAATGGTACAGTTGGTATGGCGTTTTGGGTTTCAATTGTCAGTAGTGGACGCACACTGCTGATCAATCCGAAATATAGGACGAAACGGCCGTTCAGTGCTTTCTGTATTCTATCGAGGTTTCTTCTCGACTCGATGAATTACTTAATTATAATTATTTCAAATCATCCTAATTATTTCTATCTGTATATCCTTGCTTAAACCGTCTTCAAATGCTCTGAACTGGACAGCTTGGGGGTAGTAGTTGTGGCTCGTGGGGGCACAGTCCTATGGGTAAAGAGAAACTCGGATGAGTTCCACCACTGAATATGTGATCGAGTGGCGCTATATCGAGTCAAATTCATTACCTCTTCGTCACCGACGCCTGCTGGTACAGTTGGTAAAACGTTTGTCTCCTATCGTAACAATTTAGGTTTCAATTCTCGGTAGTGGATGCGCACTGCTGATGAGTCCTAAATGTAGGACGAAGCGGCCGTCCAGTGCTTTCTGCATTCTGTAGAGGTTTCTTCTCGAATTGATGAAATACTTAATTATGATTATTTCAAATCCTCCTATATGTTTCTATTTTAGTCTAACCCTAACATTAAGGCATTAATTATTATAACCAAAGTTCGTTGTCAAGTTTTTTGAATTCTCATATACTCATATTTTGATTGGTCGTTGCAGCTTATTTAACAGCGTTTCCCCTATTGAGGTGTGTTTGGTCGATTTGAACCTTTTAAAACCCTTTATTCTACATTCAACACCGTCA
>OZ038483.1:119519562-119524562 GCA_964036315.1 Acanthosepion esculentum
GAGGTTTTGAGGAGCGTGGAACCACCTCTTAATTGCTGGTGTTCCCAGGTTCATCCTGACCGGTGTGGTTGCACCTGTTGGGGTCCCAGCTATGGGCAAATAGTTAACTATTACCAGCAATACTTTTTTTTGAAAAATTATTACCAGCAAAACAATTTTGAAGGAAAAATATTACCAGAAACAGATTTTTGACAAAACAAAATATTACCAGAAATTAAAAAAAATGTTGCCGGCGTTAAATAACCCATTGGGGTTGATATGCTGTAAAGCAAAATAAACCAAACCAACCTCTCTTTCTCTGTCTCTTTCTCTCACCTCTCTCTCTCTTTCACTCCTTCTCTCTCTCTCTTTCTCCCTCTTTCTCTCTTTCTCACTTTCTCTCTCTCTCTTTCTCTCCCTCTTTTTAGCTCTCTCTCTCTTTCTCTCCCTCTTTTTAGCTCTCTCTCTCTATCACGCACACGCACATACGATGTCGTTGATATGCCATAAAACAAAATAAATCAAACCAATCTCTCTTCCTCTGTCTCTTTCTCTCCCTCTCTCTCCCTCTTTCTCTCCCCTTTCTCTCTCACTTTCACTCCTTCTCTCTTTCGCTCTTTCTCTCCCTTCTCCCTCATTCTCTCTCACTTTTTCTCCCTCTCTCTTTCTCTACCCTCTCTCTCTTTCACTCCTTCTCTGTCTTTTTCTCCCTCTTTCTCTCCTCACTTTCTCCCTCTCTCATTCTCTCCCTCTTTCTAGCTCTCTCTCTCTATCACGCACACGCACACACGTTGGCGTTGATATGCCGTAAAACAAAATAAACCAAACCAATCTCTCTTTCTCTGTCTCTTTCTCTCTCTATCTCTCTCTCTTTCTCTCCCTTTTCTATCTCCCTCTCTCTCTTTCACTCCAGCTCTCTTTCTACCCTTCTCCCTCTTTCTCTCTTTCTCTGCCTCTTCCTCACTCTCTCTTTCTCTCCGTCTTTCTCTCTCTCCACTCTCGCTTTCTCACTCCAACTCTCACTTTTTCTCCCTCTTTCTCTCTTTCTCCCTTTCTCCCCCTTCTGTTCCCCCCCTCTTTCTAGCTCACTCTCTCTATCACGCAAACGCACATTCGTTGGCGTGTGTGTTATGTGTATGTACGCCTTTTACTGTAGTTGTTGTTCATATTTCCTTTCATCCGAATGTGTTTCCGATCTACCTAATGTCTATTTCGATATTCTCGTTCTTTTTTTCATGTTAAGTTGGCGTACAATGTCGAACGCCAATGCTTGAATGGAATGAATTAAAACTTTCGTTAAAGCTCAAACTGTTCGGTTTCCTGTGTGGGAAGTTTACTTTTTATATACTTGTAAAATACCTCAATTCTTGTTTGATACTCGCTTTCCCAGCAAGTCTCACTCCCAACTGCGCGTGCATATCTACGTACGCGAGACAGACAATGCGTGTATGAGAGATAAAGTTTGTATATATTTTGATTTTTATTTCCTTGCAAAGATTTCTCTCTTCATCCTTAATGAAAGACTATATATATATATATATATATATATATATATATATATATATATATATATATATATATATATATATATAAATCTGATGATCCACTGTCCTTTGGAAGGGCTGTGGTGAAATAATTTATTATATGGAACCTTAAAGTAATCTGTTTTTATTTAAATTATTAGCTCTGATTTACATTGAGCTCTCTGGATTATATCCTCATTGGGTCTTCCCATACGGATTACCTAGTTTTTCCTAAACTAAACATATATATATATATATATATATATATATATATATATATATATATATATATATATATATATATATATATATATATATATACACAGGGTGTCCATAAAGTTTGTGTGCACTTTAAAAAATTTATAACTTTATTTGTATTTACGATAGAAATAATTTGTAAAAAGAATTAGAAAGAAGTAAATCTATATTTTTTAAGGTTTCTTTGAAATTTTATTTAAGTTTCCACATGTCCTCCATCATTAGCAATACAAAGGGTAATACGATTTTGCAGTTCACGGAAAACATTTGCCAACTGATTTACAGTAATGCCTGAAATCACATTAGTTATTTTAGCTATACTTAAAACTAGGTACATTAAACTTTATAACATTTTTTACAGATTATTTCTATCACAAATACAAATAAAGTTTAAATTTGTTTAAAGTGCAGACGAACTTTATGGACACCCTATATATATATATATATTGATATATATATATATATATATATATATATATATATATATATATATATATATATATATACTGTCATCCGCAGACAGACTGTTTCACTGCAACAAGTCATCAGCGCGGCTAGACGTCCTGTTGCCTCTGAATCGGCGTCAGTCGGAGATTCTACCCCTAAGCCGTTGGCGCACGGCAGGGATGCAGGCGAATTTAAGCGTATTTATTTTTAGATAAATACACAGTGACTGAGAGATCTCGATTCGATTTACCGAAGAGTCTTGCATTATTAGCCGTAATAGTCAGTGTTTACAAACCCACACTTCCTCCCCAGAGAGCTCAACCGAAATAAATTTTTCAGAAGCATATATATTGTCATCCACAGACAGACTGTATCACAGTTCGTGTTACTATATATATATATATATATATATATATATATATATATATATATATATATATATATATACAGTGCAGTTCGATAAAAGGGACTCACCTGATTTTTTTTACTAAATATTCTCTTCTCCGATGAAACGAAAGTTGAGCTAAATTCAAATGATAAATGGGCTAAAATCCGAAGAAGAAGCTTTGAAAGCTCTTTGAATTTAGCAGTAAGTACTGTCAAGCATCCGTTCAGTATAATGCTCTGGGGATCCTTTTCTTTTCATGGAACTGGTTTCTTAAATCCTATTGAAAAGACCCTCAGGAGCGAGCGGTACAAGATAATTTTAGTGCCTTGTCTGCTTCCTTCTGCTGAAAGGGTGCAAATCTACCCCATCAAGCTCATTTTTATGCAGGATAATGCTCCCTGATGAGAAGCCGGTAAGTGTTATGACATGGCCGCCCCAATCTCCTGACCTCAACCCCATAGAAAACTTATGGAGCATTATAAAGTACAGGCTCCTGAGAAAGCAGTTGAGCAACAAAGAGGATTTGATTGTGAATTTCATACCCGAATGCTTGGAGATGAGATTTGCCAGAACCTAATCAAGTCAATGCCAAAAAGGGTTGAAAAGGTTATTCAAAATAAAGGAGGACCCATAGATTATTAAATATTTCGAACTATATTACCTATTATAAATAAATTATACCTCTATTATTCTTTATTTAAAGCTGTTCGGTTATGTTTCTATTGATTGCTAGTTGCAGGAAATAAGTGAGTCACTTTTTTTGCACATTTTTTTCCTCATTTATATCCAAAATTATAATTATCAATAGAATACCTTAGGGTGAATAAACTTTTTTAGTAGGTGGTCGGGAAGTGGTCTTTATATTAGTAAGATTAAAAATTAGTTTGACTCCAAAAACAATAGGTGAAAAACTTTTTAAGTAACAAAAATCAAGTGAGTCACTTTTATCGAACAGCACTATATATATATATATATATATATATATATATATATATATATATATATATATATATGCGTAATTAATTTAGGTATTTAGGGTAATCTTATAGTAATTCGTCGAGCCTAGAAGAATCAACAGAATGCAGAAAGCACTAGACGGCCGTTTCGTCCTATCTTTTTTAGTAGGTGGTCGGGAAGTGGTCTTTATATTAGTAAGATTAAAAATTAGTTTGAGTCCAAAAACAATAGGTGAAAAACTTTTTAAGTAACAAAAATCAAGTGAGTCACTTTTATCGAACAGCACTATATATATATATATATATATATATATATATATATATATATATATATATATATATACATATATATATATGCGTAATTAATTTGGGTATTTAGGCTAATCTTATAGTAATTCGTCGAGCCTAGAAGAATCAACAGAATGCAGAAAGCACTAGACGGCCGTTTCGTCCTATCTGGGACTCATCAGCAGTGCGCATCCACTACCGAGAATCGAACCCGGACCGTTTCGATACTAACTGTACCACGGAACTCGGTGACGAAGAAGACACAAACTAGACTCGATATAGCGCCGCTACTCATTCAGTTCCGCAGCGATACTCATCCAAGTATTCAGATAACCTCGGAACAGTGCCCCAAGAGCCAGGACTGCTTTTTGGCACTTAGCAGCTCCATCGCAGAGCATTAGCTGGGTCTAGCAAGGTATACAAGTAATTAATTTGGGGATTAAGCTAATCTTATAGTAATTCGTCGTATATATATATATTACAATGAATCATTCATACAAAAAGTAAATTAGTAAAGTTGATATAAAATGGTGAAATCCCTTCGCAAACCAATTTATTAAAGTTGCATTAACCTACGAACCACTCGATGAATGTTATAATCCTTGTTTATTAATTTAATTTTGTTTGCGAAGGGATTTCGCTATTATATATCATTAACTTTACTAAACTACTTTTTGTGTGAATGATTCATTGTAATATATATATATATATATATATATATATATATATATATATATATATATATATATATATATATATATATATATATATATATATATATATATTTTCATAATATATTAATATAGAGAAATATAATAAAGCCATATCAAACAGAAAAGTATGATAGATTAATGAACATCTTAAAATGGATGACCAGGTGTCTCTAGTTAGTATCGGCCCGCGAAAATAAGTTTTGAAATGGAAATTAGAAGAAACACGTAATGGCGAAACACCCAGATCATTTCTATTCGTTAATATCGTGAAAAATTAAATATTTTGCAAAACGTACGACATTGAGATTTCAATACAAGATTTAATACGAGATTTTTAATACGAGATTTTAATACGAGATTTAATACTAGACTTTAATAGGAGATTTTAATACGAGATTTAATACGAGACTTTAATACGAGATTTTAATACGACATTTAATACGAGACT
>OZ038483.1:119527062-119557062 GCA_964036315.1 Acanthosepion esculentum
TATGCCTTCCCTGTGTAAACAGCGTGAGTGTTTGTTGGGGCTCACTGTTATTTTTCTCTAGCTCCTTGTGTTCAATTTTTCCTTTCCCCCTTCTCCTTCTCATTACGCATTTTCTGTTGTTTTTCATTTAAGATAAATCTCCCGTAGAGACCTGAAGAGCAGGAGCGAAACCGGTTGCATCGCTTTTAAAAATGTCTTGGAATATTAAACTTCACACTTTTATTTCTGTAATTTCATTTTGTATCTTCAAAAGATATTTTCCAATACATACATATATATATATATATATATATATATATATATATATATATATATATATATATATATATATATATATATATATATATATATATATGTTTTTCAAATATATTTTCAAGTATATTTTCAAAAATATTTTCAAACATAAATATATATATATATATATATATATGTTTTTCAAATATATTTTCAAGTATATTTTCAAAAATATTTTCAAACATAAATATATATATATATATATATATATATATATATGTATATATATATTTATGTTTGAAAATATTTTTGAAAATATACTTGAAAATATATTTGAAAAACATATATATATATATATATATATATATATATATATATATATATTTTCAAACATAAATATATATATATATATATATATATATATTTATGTTTGAAAATATTTTTGAAAATATACTTGAAAATATATTTGAAAAACATATATATATATATATATATTTTCAAACATAAATATATATATATATATATATATATATATATATATTTATGTTTGAAAATATTTTTGAAAATATACTTGAAAATATATTTGAAAAACATATATATATATATATATATATTTGAAAAAATATATATCCATGTGTGTACGCGAGAAAGAGAGAGAGAGAGATAATAAGAAAGAGAAATTGGTGTTTGTGTGTGCTAAAAATGTATGTGTGTGGTATTAAGAAAGAGTTGGTATGTATCAAAAAAGGGAAAGTAAAGGAAAAAAGTATATGAGAGAGAGGAAGAAAGACGAATGTTTGTGTATGTAGGTGTGTGCGTGGGTGAGTCTGTGTATGTGTGAGTGTATATGTGTGTGCGGGCGCTTGTGTGTTCCGGATTCCATTTTCTGACCAACTGCAGAGAGGCAACGGAGATGCAAAATAAAATCTGGAATAAATGATTGCTCACCGCGCCCACATGCGCCAATCACCCTGCTTTCACAGCAGAGTGAACGCTGCAGCCAAGGTGTTTACCGAAAGACGCATGCGCGGTTATGGCCAGGCATAGCTGAACGAAAAGCCAGATTTTATATACACATGAAAGTACTACTATTGAAAGTGACAAAAATATATATTCGTAGCGATACCATTTCCCGTCAGAAGTGCTCACCTAACGTGAAAATCGGCATATATTAATAATCATGTTTTGATCATGAAAGCTCGCTGCTAAGGACAAGGATAAAGTGATGAGCGTTTTAGTTACAGCGGGAAAATGTGTGTGTGTGTGTGTGTGTGTGTGTGGTGTGTGTGTGTGTGTGTGTGTGTGTGTGTGACATCTGGCTAGCTAGCTAGCTAGATAGATAGATAGATAGATAGATAGATAGATAGATAGATAGATGGAAGGAAGGAAGAAAGGAAAGAAGGAAGGAAGGAATGATAGATAGATAGATAGATAGATAGGAAGGAATGAAGTAAGGAAGGAATGGGCTGATAGATAGATAGATAGATAGATAGATAGATAGATAGATAGATAGATAGATAGATAGATAGATAGATATGAAGGAAGGAAGGAAGGAATCGGCTGATATATATATATGTATATATATATATACACATACATATATAGATAGATAGATAGATAGATAGATAGATAGATAGATAGGAAGGAAGGAAGGAAGGAAGGAATGGGCTGATATATATATATGTATATATATATACACATACATATATATAGATAGATAGATAGGAAGGAATAAAGTAAGGAAGGAATGGGCTGATAGATAGATAGATAGATAGATAGATAGATAGATAGGAAGGAAGGAAGGAATAAAGTAAGGAAGGAATGGGCAGATAGATAGATAGATAGATAGATAGATAGGAAGGAAGGAATGAAGTAAGGAAGGAATGGGCTGATAGATAGATAGATAGATAGATAGATAGATAGATAGATAGATAGATAGATAGATAGATACAAAAAATGAGCCAAGGACATAGTAAAAAAATACGCAGATGTCTTTGATCAGTTTAAATACCTTTCTACGAAGCGGACCACAAAAATCTGCAACTCTGTATGTGCCTGCACACCTGTCTATTTGTGTGAGCACACGACGCATACCTGAGTGCATTGTGCGTTTGTGTGTGGGCATTTAATAAACAGGCCTTAGCCTGGCACAAGACCTTGGAGGCCGATGAACAGGATGTGCTTGTTAACCATTGCACTCTGTTAGGAGACCGACCCACCGACCGGCCGCCCCAGCTCGCGCGTGAGCGCATTTCTGCGTTGTGCTTTGTCCTCAACGAAAAAACGGCTCTTCCCATTCGAGATTGTTTATTGTCGTCACCCTAAGACTGTGGCATGCCTTTGATGGACGTTTAGACTATTACCGAGACCTTCCCTAGCCGCCACCCGCACCATCTCCGTAACAAATCGGTCCACGTTCCCCGATAAGAGTGAAACGGGAAGTCGATATAGGACGGATAAACAAATACACCTGACCTTGCTGCTCCGTTGTAGCCAGCTTTTGTTGAATGGAGAGGCGAAGCATTCGATTGAGGACGAAGTATTAGCTAGACTGATTTCTTGTAGTACCACTTTAATTTCTTTTTTATTTAAAAGTATGTGGAGGGGAGAGAGAAAAAAAGCAATTTCATACACCGCGTTTATTTCTCCGTTAAATTATCAATAGTGCAGTCCCCGTGAAGTAAAACTAAAATAAATATCAACTACAAGAAGGCATAGCTAATGGTCGTAAGCAAAAGGGGCCAACCGAACATGCAAATTACAAATTGGAGATAGCAAAATTGAACTAGTGTAAAGAGGACGAAAAGAGGTACACTGAAACCCGAAGACGCACTGAGATATCGAAATATGCTTTCAAAAAACTAAGCACGGTATTAAGAAACAGAAAAATTTCTTTACAAACAAAGAAATGAATACTGATATAAGTTTCATATCAAATTTTCCCACATTTTTGTGAAATACAGGCTATCAAGAAAGAACTGTAGTTGAGCTCTCTGGTTTGAGGTGTGAATTTGTAAACAGTGACTATTTAAGCTGATATTGCACGACTCTTCGGCAGAATTGAGTCACTGTCAGTCACTGTATGTTTATCCAAATCTAAAAATAAACACGCTAAAATTCACCTTCATCCCGTACCGTGCGCTGACGGCTTAGTGGGAGAAGTTCCGACTGACGCAAGTCGGGTTTCGATCCTAGCTAGAGGCAACCGGACGTCTAGCCACACTGATGAGCTGTGAAACAGCAAAACAGTCTGTCTGTGGATGGCAAATATATATATATATATATATATATATATATATATATATATATATATATATATATATATATATATATACAGGGTGTCCATAAAGTTCGTGTGCACTTTCAAAAAAATTATAACTTCATTTGTATTTGCGATAGAAATAATTTGTAAAAAGGATTAGAAAGAACTAAATCTATATTTTTTAAGGTTTTATTGAAATTCCACATGTCCTCCATCATTAGCAATACAAAGGGTAATACGATTTTGCAGTTCACCAAAAACATTTGCCAACTGATTTACAGTCATGCCTGAAATTACATCAGTTATTTTAGCTATACTTAAAACTAGGTACATTAAACTTTATAACTTTTTTTACAGATTATTTCTATTGCAAATACAAATAAAGTTATACATTTTTTAAAGTGCACACGAACTTTATGGACACCCTGTATATTTTGTCTATATTTTTCAGATGAGATATTATGTACAATATTTACATTATTCAGACTATTGTCCTCATCTTTGTCACCATATTTATTACAACGTTTCGGTCGCCTTCCTCAGGTTGTTGTAATGTCGAACTGAACCCTTTATTTCGCTCACTGGGGTAGACTGTTCTAGTTCCACGTGCCATGTTTAATGGATGTCAGTTATCAGTTACCTCCTGTTAATTTCCCCTCTGAAAGTTCTCAACTGCCTTAACCGGGTATTGAACTCACACTCTTTGGGTCCTGTCACTGGATCTAACCAACGCCTTTATCCACCGTGCCATGTGTCCTGTATATTTTCATATAAATCCTAGTTTTCCTAGCTTTCTATTGGCTTAGATTGCTTTTCAACCAATTTAGTTCTATCTGAGCAGTATAGTTTAGTTTATGATTTTATTATTTTTTCTACTAGTTCTTCAGATGACACGATGTTGGTAGAAGACACAGAAAGGAAACTACAAGAAACTCCCAGAGAAGGTAGTGACGGAGAGCGAGAGAAAAGGACTAAAGATCAATTCAGAGAATGCATGGTCGTTAGCAAAAGGGCCAACGTGTCATGTAAATTACAAATTGGGGATACCAAAATCAAACAAGTACAAAAATGAAAAGGGAGGTGATTTAGTAGAGAACGGAAAGCGTGACACTGAAATCTGGACGCGCATTGGGATAGCGAACGATGCCTTCTAAAAGCTAAGCAGAGTATCAAGAAACAGAAAAGATTCGCTAGAAAAGAAATAGAACAGAATATTGAACTGTTATGTAATAGCAGTCCTCTTATATGGCATTGAATGCTGGACAATCTTCTCACAGATGAAGAAGAGACCGATGAACAGAAGGATGCTAAGAATACCACAGACGGAAAAACGACGATATTTTGTAATAAATGGTAACAAAACTGACACATACTTAACATCAGAAGGGGCAGTTGAAATTTCTAGGGCACATAATGAGGAAAGACGGCTTGGAAAATTTGACACTCACGGGACAGATTGAAGGCAAGAGGGATAAGGAAAAACAACGTATAACCTGCCTGTGCTTGGGTAAATGGATGGCGGAACAGGGTTTACGAGCGGTAACAAAAACGCCATTTACTAAGGGCTGGAAAGAACAGGGAATTGTGGAGAGCCATGATCACCAACATCGTGATGACACACGGCACATAGAAGAATATTAAATATCTATTTATTTATTTATTAGATAAATACATAATCTTTTTTGACGTTTTCGTACAGTATAGAAATACGTATGAGAAATATATCAGACCGAAAATGGAATACTGTCGCCATATATGGCAGGAGCTGCTCAGTCTTCACTCCGCGTCCTTTTGGAATTTATTTTCCACCCTACAACCCCTTTCCCATAGACGAAACGTCGTAAGCCTCTCGCTTCTCTGTTGCTATTTCCGAGAAAATTAAGTACAAATAATTCATTATTGGAGGAAGGTAGAAACAGTTTTTTTTTATGTAAGTGGAATTGTAGATTTCTAAATACTTTTTAAAAGTATCAAACTGTTTGTGAGTTGTTATATGGTTGGTTGATTGTTTTGCTGTTTTTTACGGTTTATCAACATTTCGCGGATCACTTCAAGCCAGAATGTTTTTTTTAGATTATAAGAATCTTTTAGCGATAATAAGGACTTACTGATACAATTCCTACTAATTAACCCACAGCTGGGGGAGAAGAGATGAACTCACACCTATTCCAAGGGTATATCGAACACGACTTGAATTGGAATTCGTCTCTCCAAATTCTTATGCGTCTTATTGAAATAACATGAAATGAACCACAAATACTGATTTCAAAAGTTACGGTTAACTTAATTCTGCAGGATAGGATTGAATAAGCTCTTGGCGAGTTCTATGACTATAAAACTGTTGTAGCATACCTATGGACAATAATGGGTATGTCCCCATTCACATACATACAGTAGTAAATACTGTATGTTGGTCTGCAGTTGGAGATTCGTCTCCAGTTGTGCTAGTCAAACTCTCTGCCCGGAGGAAGAGAGGATCCGCAGACGAAGGGCAGAGTCTCGTCTCGGGAAACAGCTAGCCGACCCCGTTTTATACGGGGTCTACGGGGAAGGTTTGGCTGAGCGTACGGGTTCAGACACCCCACATTAAATTCGGCCTCGTGCCACATCTGCCCGCGAGGAGCGGTTGGTAGATATCCTAGAGTTGGATATTCGTCTCCAGCTGTGCTAGTCAAACTCTCTGCCTCCAGGAAGAGAGGATCCTCAAACGGGGCTATATCGAAGGGCAGCATTAAGATACCTCACATTAAATTCGGCCTTGTGCCACATCTGACCGCGTGGGGCGGTTGGTAGATATCCTGCAGTTGGAGATTCATTGTGGAATTCACTTGACTCACTTCTAGCAGTTGACAACTTCTTCTACGCGCCTCTGGCGAATCTTATATGTGTTGTTCTTGTCCTAAGTATTATCGTTCATTATTTTTCGTTTGATTATTCTATTCAGTAACCTTCCCTAGGTTACAACAAAATCGTGGAAATTCCGCTATAGCATCGTTAAATATTTCATCTTAACAGCTTAAATATCGCAATAACAACCATATGTTTGAATGCAGGTCGTTATTTAAAGAAGTAAGATTGTACAAATGAAAAATTTTAAAATTGACTATTTCCATTTCAGTGAAGCAGACGTTAAATAAATGGGAGTGTTATCGCTTCCTATATCTTCCTTTATATTCTTTATTTTTTTATGTATGATTTTTTCCCACTAAAATCAAACAGCGCCTCTCATATATACTTCCCTTTCGTTTTTCCTCGCAATCGAATTGTCCATTATTTATTCGGCAAGGAATAATAAACGCGGTAACAAACAAAGTAAAGATGCGGATCTCATTCTGTCAGAATACTTACATTAATTCTTAACCAAAAAAAAAACATTTTCTCTATTAATTCCCAAATAGTTCTATAGTAAAATTGCCAAACATGGATATACGTGTCCGCAATTAGGTGCAGTTTCTGATAGAAAGAAAGAAAGAAAGGAATGAGCTGATAGATAGATAGATAGATAGATAGATAGATAGATAGATAGATAGATAGATAGAAGAGAATTGAAGAGAAGAGAATGAGATAGATAGATAGATAGATAGATAGATATATAGAAGAGAATTGAAGAGAAGAGAATGAGATAGATAGATAGATAGATAGATAGATAGATAGATAGATAGATAGATAGAAGAGAATTGAAGAGAAGAGAATGAGATAGCTAGATAGATAGATAGAAGAGAATTGAAGAGAATAGAATGAGATAGCTAGATAGATAGAAGAGAATTGAAGAGAAGAGAATGAGATAGATAGATAGATAGATAGATAGATAGATAGAAGAGAATTGAAGAGAAGAGAATGAGATAGACAGATAGATAGATAGATAGATAGATAGATAGATAGATAGATAGAAGAGAATTGAAGAGAAGAGAAGAGAATGAGATAGATAGATAGATAGATAGATAGAAGAGAATTGAAGAGAAGAGAATGAGATAGATAGATAGATAGATAGATAGAAGAGAATTGAAGAGAAGAGAATGAGATAGATAGATAGATAGATAGATAGATAGATCGAAGAGAATTGAAGAGAAGAGAATAAGATAGATAGATAGATAGATAGATAGATAGATAGATAGATAGATAGATAGATAGAAGAGAAGAGAATCGAAGAGAATGAGATAGATAGATAGATAGATAGATAGATAGATAGATAGATAGATAGATAGATAGATATTCTGAACACTTCATCGCGACTATCTATAATCTGAAAAGTGCTATGTTCCCAACATTTGTAGTCTTCTATAAATATGCCAAGGTTTAGAAATACGGTATATGCGTGTCTGCGTGTGAGCGTCAGTGTGTGTGTTTACATTGGTCATGCATACACCACACTCTCTCGTAGGATGTCTTGTCACTTGTAGAAGGTTAGTGCAATTCGTGCACATATTGATCACCACATCAAAACAACGAAAATGCAGTCATCAACATCAGACAAGTGTATGAGGAGAGAGTTCAAAGCCATGACGTTTATCATTTAAAATCAGTTCACTAATAGATAAACATGAATTGGCTGAAAATAAAGAGAGAGAGAGAGAGAGAAAGAAATTGAGATAGATAGATAGATAGATAGATAGATAGATAGATCTAGAGAGAAAAATAGATAGATAGATAGATCTACAGAAAGAAAGAAAGAAACAAATAAACAAAGAAAAGAAACAGACTGAGATAGATAGATAGATAGATAGATAGATAGATAGATAGATAGATAGCGTTAAAGACGGAGAAACAAATCGTAATAGATAGATAGATAGATAGATAGATCTACAGAAAGAAAGAAAGAAACAAATAAACAAAGAAAAGAAACAGACTGAGATAGATAGATAGATAGATAGATAGATAGATAGATAGATAGATAGCGTTAAAGACGGAGAAACAAATCGTAATAGATAGATAGATAGATAGATAGATAGATAGATAGATAGATAGATAGATAGATAGATAGATAGATCTACAGAAAGAAACAAACAAACAAATAAACAAAGAAAAAAGGAAAGAAACATACTGAGATAGATAGATAGATAGATAGATAGATAGATAGATAGATAGATAGATAGATAGATAAACCGTAGGTCGGAAACGTATCTTTAGGTATAGGTTGTATGCACATGTATGCTGTACTGCTGACATATTTCAACTGTCCCTCTTGAAGATGTACAATAAAATTCCAGGCCGCTTGACAGACATGATATATTAAGTTCTTTATTTGTCTTAATAATGTCATCCTGTTCTTGACTGGATATCGCTTCTGAGGGTGAAGCCGAACACCTGCACCCTGTCTCTTTTGTACTAAACACGATACATAACCAGCGTGTCTGTTGACTAAATGAATGTATATTTGCTCGGGGTCATTATATGATCTACATTATCATCTCATAATCGTAAAGGATTGGTCGAATGCATTAAAAGGAGAAAAAAAAACAGTCAGTTAAAAATAGGAGAAATTGTTAGATTATCTCCCTTTGCTGTCGTTCACTTATAAATGTAATGGCGTTGAGTCGGATTGAAGATGTAAATTTATTTTGAAACTTTGGTTTGGTTTGGTTTGTTTTACTGCATATCAACCTCAATGGGTTATTTAATGCTGACAAGAATTTTATTGCTGGTAATATTTTTTACAAAAATCTATTGCTGGCAATACTTTTTCCGTCAAAAATACATTTTGGTAATATATTTTTTTCTTTCAAAATATGTTACTGGAAATAATGTATTGCTGGTAATATTTTTTCCTCAAAAACATTCATTGCTGGTATTAAAACCTATTTATGCATTTTCACAGTGCTTTGACCCCAGTTTGATAATAATTTTTCCTTCGAAAATTATTGTTGGTAATATTTTTTAATTTATTTATTTATTACAAAATATTTCTGGTATTAAAACCTATTTTTACACAAGTTTGAGCCTCAACTATTTGCCTATAGATGGGACCCTAACAGGTGCTACCAACCCGGGTCAGGGTGGACCTGGGAATACCAGCAATTAAGAGATGGTTTCACGCTCCTCAAAACCTCCTGATCAGAGGCCTTGCTGTTGGACGTAGTTTATCGTCTTACCCAGGGCGCGGATGTAGTTTGTCGTCATACCCAGGACGGGGTGGACCTGGGAAAACCAGCAATTAAGATGTGGTTCCACGCTCCTCAAAACCTCCTGATCAGAGGCCTTGCTGTTGGACGTAGTTTATCGTCTTACCCAGGACGCTGTAACCTTGGTATGTTTAACGTCGGTATTTGCAGCTAACGCGGGACAAACTTCTCTTGATTCATATCATTCATTTTTTTAATTAACATGACTTGAAAAATGACATTTGTTGATTGATCCTCTTTGATACACATATCAACTCACTATTGGTCATTTAATATCAAAATTAAATTTTCTTGGGAGCTGTGAAGTAATAAAAATATGATATGTTATTTTGCTTTCGCAGTTGAGTACATGGTACATGATGCACAGCTTTTGTGGGCATAATTACTGGAGGAGGTGATATGCGTGTTTTATGTTGAAGTTATATTCTGGAATACAGTTTGATTCATTTAAGAAATTGTACGTTATTATATGAATTAATGTCATGAAAATTCTTTCATATTGATTGGTTGGTTAGTTGATTTTATTTAGCGACATACCAACCTCTATGGGATATTTAAGACCGAAATCTAAATATTTTGAACACAATTTTATCGCTACAACTAAATATATACTATAAATAGGTATTGTTGGTTGGTTGATTTTGTTTAGCGGCATATAAACCTCTATGGGATATTTAATACCGAAATCTAAATATTTTGAACACAATTTTATCGCTTCAACTAATATATTTCGAACGCAATTGCATACCTTTAAATACAGACAAAATTGAAAGGTCATTTTGGTATAAAATGTTTTTGTTAGTAATTCTTCTATAAAATGTACTGCAGTTAATTTTACTAAAAATAGGAATTGTTGCTAGTTTTTCATATATGAAAATGTATTGCTGGTATTTTTACTATTAAAAATGAATTTCTATACTTTCATAGGGTGTTGTCTTAGTTTTGGGAGTTTCACTATTAGCCTCACAGGTACTACCACCTCGGGTTAGAGTGAACCTAGGAACAACAGCAATTAAAAGGTAGTTCCACACTCCTTAAATCCATCAATAAGCGGCCTTACTGCAGGATGTAGTTTATCGTCATACCCAGGACTAAATGTCATTTGTTCAAAGAGAGTTGATATATTAACCCCAGACTGTCGACAAAAAGACTATTTTCGATGGTATCAAACAGAAAGTCAGTTTACATTGATCGATAGTCAGTTTTCCTTCAGCGCCACAGCAGCTTTGGAATACTCATCAAGGTGATTTACTGTGCGAACAATACTGTTTTTTTATGTTGAAGATCGCTTTGAAATATTATGACCACTATATAAATAAGCTACATTTAAACTATATATATATATATATATATATATATATATATATATATATATATATATATATATATACTGACATATAAACTACATATATATGCTGTTATATATACTGTTACATATATATATATATATATATATATATATATATATGAAGAAATATACTCTTATGGTCTGCTATATTTATAGGATAAAGTGCTCAATATCAGAGATAGGGCGTGTGTAAATATAAAAGTGAACATTGAAGTCAACACTTACAGGCAACAGGCTGTTTCATGCTAGACGCAATCAGGTCTAACGATTGCGTCTAGTATGAAACAGCCTGTCGCCTCTAAGTGTTGACTTCAATGTTCACTTTTATATATATGCATATATATATATATATATATATATATATATATATATATAGATAGATAGATAGATAGATAGATAGATAGATAGATAGATAGATACTCTTAAATATAACAGAAAACTAATGTCTATTATGTTTGATCATGAGCCGTTGAAAGCTTCGTATAGTGGCTATAGTTTCAGGAGAAAATAAAGACAAAAACTGTCAAACATGTCGATATTTTTTATTATGCTGTTCATCAATCTAACATTTTGGCTCCCATGAGCCATCATCAGAGTGGTTATATGGACATTACAACAGAGATGTTCACAATCAAAGATGAAATCCTGTTATGTTTACATAGAAGTTTGCTATGCGCATTACGAATTTAAGATCTGTGTCTGCTATTCCGCGACCGTTATCGTCGCATTGCAAACTTCTTTGATACGAATGTGTGCCACTACAGCTGTGTGCCAGTTTCATCTAACCTGGGTGAACAACTGGTTGTCTAGTGTCTAACGTGTTTGATCCTTACCGGGTTTCTCAAGACTGTAATATTGTACTCAGCTATGTTTTTTAAATAACTGACAACTCACGGTGATTTTAAATTATTTGTCATTGTGGGGTTGGACAAAATAATTGTAACACTTGTTAAATTCAAAGAAAATTTATTTAATATGGAATTGGTCCTCCTTTAGCATCACATACAGCTTTCATACGTCTAAGAATGGAATCACACAGCTTCCTGACTTCATCCAGAGGAATTTTCAGCCATTCTTCAATTAAAACCTTCTCCAGCTCTTTACGACACGACGATGAAGGATAGCGGCTCCTAACTTGTTGCTCCAAAATGCACCACAAATGTTCAATAATATTGATATCTGGAGATTGGGGAGGCCACTCCATATGTTCTAGCTCACTTTCATGCTCTTCATGCCAATTCTTAACCACTCGAGCGGTATGTATTGGAGCATTATCGTCTTAAAAGATGCAGTCACCGTCAGGGAATAAAGTCTTGGCCATTGGATGAACATGATCTCCCAAAATGTTCAGGTAATCTTTGCTGTTGATTCTACCATGCAGGGCAACTATTGGACTGAGACATTTCCATGATATGGCGACCCAAACTATCACTGATCCACCACCATGCTTCACTGTTGGAAGAAGGCAGTCAGGGTTGTAAGCTTCTTTGGGCTGCCTCCACATATAAACTCGCCTTGAAGTTGGGAAAAGAGAAAAACTGGACTTGTTTGAGAATATGACTTGCTTCCATTGGTCTGCAGACCAGGCATTGTGATCTCTGCACCACTTCAACCACTTCTGAATGTTGCGAGTGGAGAGAAGAGGTTTCCTTACGGCGGCTCTTCCATGATATCCAGCCTTATGGAGCTCACGACGAACAGTTTTAGTAGAAAGTGGACTATTCAGATGAGTATTCAACTCAGCATTCACTTTGGTCTCATTTGTCTGATGATTTTTTGCCATATTGCGTTTCAATGCACGTAGGTCCCTGTCAGTAAGTTTGCAAGTCCGACCCGAATTGCTACGGTTGCTAGAGTTCTTGCCCTGTTTCTCGAATTGCGCCATAGTTCTTGATATGGTAGCTCTTGAAAAGCCAAATAGTTTAGCAACCTTAGCTCCTACCATGCGAGCTCCAACAATTTGCCCATTTTCGAACTCAGAGAGGTCACTCATTTAGCTTAAATTTTACTAAATTCTAAAAATAAATAAGCCAAAGACAGTAAATTAGATAAATAAACGTATTTACAATAGATATAACCTGCAATTACGAAGTTTTAGTTAAAGTTCTTAATATAATAGGTCTTTGAAAAATAGGAGTGGATTTTACACCTGTTCCAATTATTTTGTCCAACCCCTGTACATGTGATATTCATTTTAGTTCCTGCTGCTGTTATTCAAATGTCCTCAAGTGATGTGGTTCCTGTAATTTGGCAGTGTTCTTTATGTTTCTGTAGTGCCAGTCCACGAAGAAGGGTGATCCTCGTTAAGACTTACATGCTCCATTCACTCGAAAATATTCTGGTCAGAATCTTTGATCATCAGATCAGGATGAAGATTAGAACTGATAGAAAGCGGTTGGTATTGACAGATTTCAGCGAAAGGTGGGTAACTATGGTGAGCCTGGTTCGTACATTGTAGTGAACCACCCTCATTCCTTCGTATTCCGTTGGTGAAATGCAAGTTCTACTCGAGCAGATTCTTCCTACGAACCCTGTTTTGTGCAACCGACTCCCAAGAGGATGCTTTCTCGATCACTACAATCTTTGCCTGTTCAAGTCTCGGGTTAACCGTTATCTTCCGCGCATCTCGGCATAAACTGCACCTATTACTCCTTAACCTTCTACGTCGAGTGGCTCCCAGTTCTTGGAGAGGGTGAACATCACTGTTATAAAAAGAGTTGGATTAGATCCCAAATGGAATATTGCTGCTATATCTGGAACTGGAGCTACCCAATCTTCTTTTTCCACTCTTGATAGAGTTCAAAATCGTTTACACGTTCTTGTGGAGGATGACTTATTTTCTCCACTGAAATCTCTTTGAGTTATGATAACTCACCAGACCTGTTCAACCTATACAGCGAGGCAATTCCGATTGAATGGAAACCCTACCGGGATTTAGCATTAGCGGCCATAATCTTAAGAACATAGATACGCAGATGACAGAGTATTGATAGCAGGGACGGAAAAAATCTCCTACAGAAGGTAGCAAGAGAGAGTGAGAAGAAGGGACTAAACATAAACTACAAGAAAACAATGCATGGTCATCGGTAAAAGGATGAGCCCGAAATGCGATTTGCAGGTCGGGAACACTAGAATCAAGCAGACGCGGAAGTTTAAATATCTGGGAAGCGTTTTTGACAGAAGACGGTAAGTGCGACACTGAGATCCGTAGACGTATTGGGATGACCAAGGACATATTCCAAAAGCTGGACAGAGTATTGCGAGACAGGAGGATTTCTTTGGTAACAAAGAAAAGAATACTGAGCTGTTACGTGACATCTGTCCTTCTTTACTGCAGCGAATGTTGGACGATTTCCTCAAAGAGGAAGAAGAGACTCGGGGTGACGGAGATGTAGTTCTACAGAAGGATGCTCCTTTTATTTATTTCTCTCTCTACTTCCTTTCTCTTCCTTCTGTTTCTCTCTACTATTTCCCTATCCCCACCGATATGATTATATTCTCTCTCTTTCTTCTCTCTTCTGTCTGTACTCACAGTTATGGCTCAGTCATAAAGAAACGGATTAAGGGTTTTGAGGTGGTTCAAACACATGCCGTATTACGTGGCATCTGTCCTTCTTTACGGCTGCGAATGTTGGACGATTTCGTCAACGATGAAGAAGAGACTCGAGGTGACGGAGATGTGGTCCTACAGAAGGATGCTAAGGATATCATGGACCGAGCGTGATAGCAACGATGGGGTCTTATAGAGGTTGCAAACAAGCAGGAGGCTTATACTTAACATCAAAAAGAGGCCGCTGAAGTTTCTCGGACACATAATGAGTAAGGAGGGCCTGGAGAATCTGATACTCACAGGGCGGATAGAGGGAAAGAGAGACAAGGGAAAATACGCACGGCATACCTGGCGGACATAAGCAAATGGATGACAGAACGTGGTCTGGGGGAGGAAGCAGAGGAAAGGAACTACAAGGGATAGTGGCGGGTGGAGAGCCATTATCGCCTACGTTTTGATAGGACAGGTACATAGAAAGAAAAATGAATCAGTTGGGTTATTTATTTATAAAATTACATGAGATATTTCATTATTATTATTATTATTATTATTATTTTATTCAATGGCCACAGGTACGATGTCAGACACAATAATTTGACATCAACGGAGCTTAAAGAACATTTTATTACAGACGACTGTAATTTCGGTAAGCATCTTAAATTGCACATTCTGAAAAAATATTCGGAATCTACTGACCTGTCGACCCTCAAAATGCATGAGGATGGTTACGAAAGCAAATTATTAACTTCCCAGCCCGGGGGAATGAACAGAATGACTGAAGAATTCCATAAGATTTAAACTAAGCTGTTTGATAAATTCCTCTTAGTAACTAATCAACTAACGGAAAATTTTAAGATGAACAAGATCACCATCACCGTCATATTTAGCACGATTCAGTTACATGCTTTCACGCGGGGGCGTTTCATTCGCTTTGACTTGATTATTACCAGATTGAATTAAGGTATCGAGTCCCGTTTCATCCTCAAGCGAAAATTTGATGAAACGGGACGCGATACCTTAATTCAACTTAATTTTAATAATTATATTGAGGGTTTCGGCTCTCTGTTTTGAAACATGAAAACTCTTATGTAGCGAAGGTACCATATTTGTAAAAAAAAATATTATAATATAAGCTCTACTTCTGTATGGAGCAGTGTCTTTTTGTAAAAATAAAACAAAATACTAAAGAACTCCGGATTATTTACCTAACGTGTTCTTTCCTATTTTTCTGCAATACCTGCACACACACTCATATATATATATATATATATATATATATATATATATATATATATATATATATATAATATTCTGCAACAATATGAGTCAAGTTAGTTCTATCAAAAATTCAAAGAGAAACATCACAATTTCTGCAGAGGGTGCTAACTGTACCGATTCCCATTTAATATACACTGCCCAATGTGCCAAACTTGACTTGATTTATGTGGGTTACACAATGGAAAAATTAAATAAAAGATTCAATAGACACAGGTACGATGTCAGACATGATAATGTTGATCATCAGTACCTGGCTGTTGTCCAGCAGGCCGCCAGACTCGAACCCGACTTCCACCGGTGGATTAGCCTCCTGTATCGCTCCCCCAGTGCTGTATTGCAGGTAAACGGAAAGAGGTCATGCGCTTTTACGCGGTCTCGGTAGGTTCGTCAGGGTTTCCCGATGTCTCACCTACTTTACGCTTTGGCGTTGGAGCCTAATTTCGCCGGCTGAGAGACAGAGCGTGCAGTCCAGCCCCACATGGAATCGCTGTCCCTGGTGGGGCTCGAGCCAGGGTTCCAGCGTACGCCGATGACGTGTCCACTTTCGTATCGTCCCGCAGCGACACTGAGGTTATGCTGAAGGCGCTTGAACGCTACGAAAAGGTCACAGGGGGTAACGATTAACCGTGACAAGTATTCCGGCTTGCGGTTAGGTGACTGGAAACGGGTCGATCTTCCGGAGCCCTTTAGTTGAACTGACGGGCCCGTCCGCATTCTCGGAGTTTGCTTCGGGTCCCGATTCCAACGAGAGAAAAATTAGAAGCACAGGCAAAGGTCGACGCGTAGGTTAGGATCTGGCGCCATAGTCGGTTGTTGTTGAAGGGTTGGGCTGAGGCGTGTACCATTTACCATCCTTTACCGGTTGTCTGTACAAGAGGAGTATAAGAAGGCGATCGAGCGTTTTCTCTTCTCCCTCTTGTGGGGTGGTCGCAAGCATCATGTCGACTGAGATGTCAGTGCCCAACGTCCGTGTCATGGGAGGATGAAAATTCAACACTTGGAGAGTCACCGACACGCTTAGATGCTGGCTTTCTACGCCGCGCGTTGCAGAGGATTCGATCTTAAAGGGGAGTGTGAGGGCCGCATTCCCTCGCCTTACCATCACTCCTGTTTCTAGGGCTGAGTGCCATCGTAGACCACGGATTAGTCGGATTTCATTCTCGAGTGTTGATCGGCTTTTAGGATCATTCCTCGGTCCTGTGACCTTTCTAGGCCTCGGAGAGTCTTGTATCGGGAATTAGTAAAAGGGGTCGCGAAGGTTCCGCTCTGCGCCCAGTTCGGTTTGTTGGCAACCGATTTACGCTCCTTCTCGTTTTGAGCACCTGCAGTGGATTATCTCAGCAACACTGAGTTTTCGCTTACCTGGTGATTGCTTCGGAATAGGCTAATTCTCAATGACGTAGCCTTCAAATGGGGCTTGGCGGATTTGCCTGGCTGTCATCGGTGTGATCTTTGCTTAGACGAAACAGCTTTGCACGACTTCTACCATTGTCCTGATGTGCGCCCCTCCTCGGTGAGTTGAGGGGTCGTATCTCTCCTGTCAAGCTCATGCACATTGATCACACATACACGTGTGACAATTATGTCACCCCCGTATTCTGGGGTGAAACGAATAGTGTTTTTGACGCTGCTGTCCACGGCTAGAATAGTGATTTGGACGACGCTGATGGAGGAAATGTTGCAATGGGATCGCTGTTCTCATCAGCATCTGATCAGTTTATTTGGGCATCAACTCAGGACGAAGATTAGAACTGACAGAAAGTTGGTATTGATAGGTTTCAGCGAAAGGTGGGTAACTATGGCGAGTCTGGTTCGCGCGAACGGGGATAGCCTTGATTTTCTTTTTTTAAGTCTCCGAAGATCACAACGGGGAAGTTTCCCGAGGAGCCCATCCCCTGGTTAAGATAGACTCTTCTTAGTGTATCTAGTAAGTGACTTTCCCGGCCTATTCCCGGCTTCGCCCTATGATCCAAGTCGAGATTCCCAACCTTCCCAGTTTTTTGTTTTTTGCCTACCCTTTTATTTCGAGAGGGTCAGTTTTTGAATTTTCTAATACCATTATCTTTTTTTACTTCCCCTTCCCTTATCGAGAGATCCTCTTGATTTGGGCGGTAGACAATACAGCGATCACACTTAAATTTTTATTAGTGAACGTATCTTACTAACATTATTCACTTTCAGTTTTTCGGGGGTCATCACCCCAACCCATTATGTTATTGATATAATTTATATATATAATTGTACATATCGAAATTTAAATTATGGGGTATTTTTCCGTAGGGGGCCCTGTGCGGGGGGGGGGGTATTTGGTGTATGTAAGAGCGAATGATGACGGATAGATTATTATGGGGAATGAGAAAATTGTAATGAATCAATGGTTCGTGAATCTCATTAGCTCGGTATAAGATAGTTAGTGTCGACCAACTTTGATCCATCCTCCCATTTTTTCGGCCTTGTGCCACAATTATTGCATTCAGTCAGTAATAAATCGTAGACAAGCAATGTTTGTACAAAGATTTATAATTTTTTGTACATTTTATATATTTTATAAAGAAAAAAAATTGTTTAAATATAACTTAAAGAAGACAGACATTTTGTCAAAATATTTTTTAACATTGTCAAACACTGTGATTTTTTCTTTCCTTTTTCTTTTCTTAAATCGCGCTCTTCCCTTAATTGTTGAAAAATATTGGAAGAGTTACGGCAATCATTTTGTTTATTTTTATTATTATTATTTATTTCCTTTGATATCTGCCGTTTACATATTTCTTTCCGGGTCCCGCCCAGGGACCTAAGGTTAGAAATGGCATCAGGACACTTTCCACTGCAAAAAACAATATTACATAGATAAAGTGTGGGCTGTACTTGTCAGAATAATTTTTTGTAACTCTTTGATGCATGGACTTCCAGGGATCCCTTCAATTAGTCTACTGGAATCTTTTCCAACCAATCCTAAGGTCCCAACTGCAACAGGGATTGTTAATGTTCCCATGTGCCACATTTTTGAGATTTCTATTTAAAGGTCCTTGTATTTTGACAGCTTTTCGAATATCTTCAAAGATACATTGCAGTCTGCAGGGACTGCCATATCAATCAGGAGGGTTTTTTATGTTTTGTTTGTGGTCTTTAATAACAATGTCTGGGCGGTTGTCTTTGATTGTTCTGTCAGTGTGTATTGTGTAGTCCCATAGAATCGTAACAGGTCCTATCTCCGTAACCGGGTCTGGGTGGTGTTCATACCAGTTTCTTTCAGTTTCCTTCCCGGAGAAGTTGCAAATTTTCCAGTGCAGATATTGGCCCACTCTGTCATGCCGGGTTTTATATTCAGTGGGTGCCAATATCGTGCAACCTGATACAAGATAATCAATGGTTTCTGGATATTTATCACAGAATCTGCATTTTGGGCTAACACAGTATTTTAGTATATGTGCTTGATAATTCCTAGTTAACAAGCATTGGTCCTGTGCAGCAATGATAAAACCTTCAGTTTCAGCTTTCAACCCTGCACTACGTTGCCACTGATGGGTACGGGTTTTGTTTACGTCAGATTGTTTGGTACGGGCAGAGTATTGGCCATGAAGCGGTTTACCTTGCCATTTTTTCTGTATCTGGTCGATTGCATCTGTCTTTGCTTTGTCTTTTAAGTATTTTGCAGTTATTATTATTATTATTATTATTATTATTGTTGTTGTTGTTGTTATTGTTGTTGTTGTTGTTGTTTGCTTTTTAACTGAGAATACATCCAGATAAGGCTTATGACCAAATCACGTTCCCGTACTATCACCGAAGTTAAGTAACGTCTTGGTTAGTACCTAGATGGGCGACGGCTTGGGAATTCCAGATGTTGTGAGCTTGGATGTGCGGGTGGCGTAATGGTTAATGGTTTTGAATTATGGATCGAAGAGGCACGTTCCGATTCTCATTGGGTTCGTTAGATCCAGTTACGCTGAAATAGACTTGGGAAAGGTACGAATCCATCTCTTCTCACCCCCCTCCCAGTTATGGGTTAATTAGACTTTTTATCGCTAAACAATTATTATCTAAAAAAAAAAAAAACTTCTTAAAATAATCTAAAAATATTTTCTGGCTTTAAATAACCAGCAATGAGTTGATCAGCCGTAGAAAACGAATCAATCAAATACTGATTAGCTACTCGGGCATGTCTTTTAGATTTATTTATATTCTCTAGAATATGAATATATAGAAACTACCGTGGTCACAAAGTGAGGGATCAGGTTGTATATTGATTCGGATATAAAATTGATACCCCACTTTATATCCACATAACTTTTTTGTTTGTTCCTCAATTTCTGGTTAGGTATGAATCCATTCCCCCCCCCCTCCCGGCTATTAGCGACGCGCTCATCCGAACAATTGCCACGAAAGTATTTATAGAAAAGACACAGAGAGGCAACCTTACGGCAGTGGGAAAGTGACTGAAGCCGAGCTGCTGGATCAGGACCAATAATATTGCTGATTCTTCTTTGGATTTTATCAAAGAGCTCAAGTTAAATGCCTCTTTATTCAATTTGACCCAACACAAGTCTCGAGAGCCACTCAAACCAGAGGATTATTGAATACGAATGTAAGAGGAGGTGGTTGAAAGTAAAGATTGTGATAGGTAAGAAAGATAGATAACGATTGGCCCTTGACCTGAGAAGGTGAGAATTGTTGCGCTCAAGTAGTCTGTTCCGCAAAGTAGCAGTTCTTGTGAGGAAAAAAGTTGTGTAGAACAATTGAAATAGGAAGGAAACACGCGCGATTCAACTCGATGGACGTAACACGGTGAGTCCTAGCTCTAACTCTCTGAACTGGTGGAACTAAAGAACGGATCTTATCGGAATACTTGCTATGGATTATAGTGATCGAGTAACGATAGTCATTCAACGTTGCGTCTGCCGACAATCTGTCTTTCCCCAAACGCAACTGCATAATTGATTTGTACTGATAAATCATCAGTTATCTCCCCTTAAGATTTAGGAGGTATAAAAAGCACCTAGACAGATTAAAGTGCAATAAAGCTTTGGTATAAGTTTATTCATTGGTTCTGTTATTACTATATGATTTTAAAGATCGAGTAGCTCCAGCCCAGATATGACAGCAAAACATTTTTGGTCTCCTCTGACCATGAAGTATACTATAAGTAAAATCTGTCTTATCTTACTGACATATGTGGTTCACTTTAATTATCTCTGCCTTTTTTTTCTTCTTCTTTTATTCCAAATTGTTGTAGGTCAACAGGTCAAGTGTTTGAAAGCCGTCGCGTCGTTTCCGGCAAGGTTACTTATATTTAAACCAAACTGTTATCCAAACCGCTCTTTATTGTTTGAAGAGAGAAAAACATTTTTTTTTTAAAATGCCAGTCATGCGTCATGGATAAAAGCGTTTTAAACAAAGATGGTGGAATTCCCGCCATGTTGTTTGTCTTTGGTACTTACAATCGTCCATTGGGCCAGCGCCGCATTTCCACTGGAGGTGTGGTGGGGTGGATTTGGGCGTGTCGTTACATATGGCTACGGGTGAGTAGAGAACTGTCGGCTGTTTACTCTGAATGATTAAAGAAATATTATGGGAAAAACTCCCCGCTCTCTTTTGAAATCCAAAATTTTAGTTACAGTGAACTGTTAAAAATCTCAGACAAATTTCTGATTTGGAAGTGGGATAGCATATTCTTCTTCGGAACGTGGGAGGGCATGCCTCTCCACCACTTCCTAACCTTCATGGCTCTTAGCAATGTTTGTCTTTTTAAGCTCGTTTACCTCTGTCCTTCTTACCTTCAATATGGCCTGTGAGTGTTATATTCTCCAAGCACTCTTTTCTTGTTATGCTTCGTTGAAATTTCAACTGTCTCTTTCTGATTCGATGTATAAGTGTGCTTTTTGTTTCCATTTTCCATAGAACTTCTTTGTTGCTCACATGCGTCGACCATGGTATTCCCAGACTCCTTCTGTAGAACATCGTCTTTGTTGCCTCATGTTTGCTCTTCATTTGTGAGCTAATTTGTCCTACACTCACTGTCATAGAGAAAGAATTTATATTTCATGACAGTATAGGACCGTTTCGTTTATTTCTAACAAGATTTTCCTGCTTCTTAATACTTTACTTAGCTTTTGATCAGATATGAATGTTCGTGAGAAAATCATGGAAAATTGTAGTTTAAAAACAGTAAAATCGACCTTGCTAACTGAAACACTCCTCTGTGGCGAAATCGGTAAACGCACGTCAGGTTATATGACGGTTCCGTATAGGATACAGGTTCGATTCCTGTCGGAGGACGCATATTTTCTATGACAATTTCTCGGACATTCAGGCCGGTAAATGTTGTTAATACTGTTTATTATAAACAGAGCATCTACTTAAATATTTGTATCTATGAAAAAGAATGTATAAACATAAAAATGTTTTAAAATGAAGATTTATGTAACTGGCTGTTTCCCTTACAAAACACCACCGTATCGTTGACAATTTAATAGGATTGAAGAAAGAATTGTGCAGGCAGTAAAAATGCGATTGAAGGTATTTTCCCCAAGTCGTGCTTTTGTAGTGATGCCAGGGCATTCTGTCTTGCCTTTAATTCAGATTGCAAGGAGGTTTGAAGTTGTCTCAGATATACTTTCAAGGGAATCAGCAGAGGAGAAAATATACAGAGGCCTGAAAAGTAGGTATACATTTTATTGATATGTTGTTTAAACCAATGGTTTCCAACTTGTTTTATACCACGGAGAAGCTTCAATCTTTCCGTGGACCAGTAGTGGCAAATATATGTAATTTAAAAGCATTTCGATGAAAAGAGTAATTTTTTAAAGGGAAGAAAAAAGTGTATAATATTTTGACTCTCGTGCCTGGGTCCCAGTCCGACCACACCCTTGCATGCTTAGTTTCCCTGAATCAATTCGCATTACACTATTATCATATCAATATCAACTCACCATAATGTAAAATCAGTAGGAGCCTTGAGCTTGTTTCCCTGCAACTAGACGGTCCCAT
Source organism: Acanthosepion esculentum (assembly GCA_964036315.1). Taxonomy (NCBI): domain Eukaryota; kingdom Metazoa; phylum Mollusca; class Cephalopoda; order Sepiida; family Sepiidae; genus Acanthosepion; species Acanthosepion esculentum. The sequence continues at coordinate 119,549,841 of OZ038483.1, forward strand.
ATGCGAGTGATGGCAGACAATGACGCCCGAAGTGTGTTCCTTAAGTCTAGTCTACTTCGTAGTTTTGTTTTGGTTATTGTGGCTGCAGAAAAACCCGCTTCACAAAGATATGATGTTGGAAAAGAAGCAGTGCTTTCAGTAATTTTCTAGCTATGTTACAATATTCTGTCTTGACTTTAATCCAGAATGCAAGGAGGTTTGAAGTTGTCTCAGACATACTTTTAAGGCCGCCATCATTTGGGATGTCAAGCAGCTGATCTCCTATCAGAGTTAAACCTGGCTTGTTCACTAATGGATTGCGAATCCATTCTTTCCCCATCCGGGGTCTTCGTGGTTAGAGAGTTTTAACAGTTAAAACACTTTTTGATATTTCGAACAGAGTTTTAGATAGGTACTTCCGCTTTTTCGCGGGAAACAGCAAATCGTCAAAATGTTTATGTTATTATTAAGATGAAAGATCAAAGTATTTTGTATTTTTTTCGCGAGAAACAGCAAAGCGTAATGAAAAAGGCTACAAACATAAAAAAATAAAGTTTTATCGTCAAAATGTTTATGTTATTATTAAGATGAAAGATCAAAGTATTTTGTATTTTTTTCGCGGGAAACAGCAAAACGTAATGAAAAAGGCTACAAACATAATAAAAATAAAGTTTTATCGTCAAAATGTTTATGTTATTATTAAGATGAAAGATCAAAGTATTTTGTATTTTTTTCGCGGGAAACAGCAAAGCGTAATGAAAAAGGCTACAAACATAATAAAAATAAAATTTTATCGTCAAAATGTTTATGTTATTATTAAGATGAAAGATCAAAGTATTTTGTATTTTTTTCGCGGGAAACAGCAAAACGTAATGAAAAAGGCTACAAACATAATAAAAATAAAGTTTTATCGTCAAAATGTTTATGTTATTATTAAGATGAAAGATCAAAGTATTTTGTATTTTTTTCGCGGGAAACAGCAAAGCGTAATGAAAAAGGCTACAAACATAATAAAAATAAAATTTTATCGTCAAAATGTTTATGTTATTATTAAGATGAAAGATCAAAGTATTTTGTATTTTTTTCGCGGGAAACAGCAAAACGTAATGAAAAAGGCTACAAACATAATAAAAATAAAGTTTTATCGTCAAAATGTTTATGTTATTATTAAGATGAAAGATCAAAGTATTTTGTATTTTTTTCGCGGGAAACTGCAAAGCGTAATGAAAAAGGCTACAAACTTAATAAAAATAAAGTTTTATCGTCAAAATGTTTATGTTATTATTAAGATGAAAGACCAAAGTATTTTTTAATTATTTTTTGAAATTTTTAATCTTTTCTAACACGTTCGATATTTTGGTTAAACTCTTCTTTCGTTATTATATAGCCACCGCGATGACGTTACGACGTCATCGCGGTGGCTATATATTAACATTGACGTTTTTTAGCTTTTTTTTCGCTGGAAACACATTGATTTGGAAATTCTTGTAAAAATCAAATAATTGTCTGATTTTAATGAAATTTTCAGAACTTATTCACAAATGAATGAAATTATTTTTGAAGTTTTTTCTTAGAAAATTTAGGTAATTTTTTTTAATATGTTACCCCCCCACACACACACACACACACATACACACACACTTACTTAATTTCATGAAATTTTGCACAAAACCTTTCTATTTCCTGATTTTTTTTTTTGTTAAAAGTAGGAGTCCTTGGAGATTGTAAATCACCTTTTCAAATTTGAGCTATTCTAACTTAAAATCTACTCTGAATTGAAAAATAATGAATCCAATAAAACTATGGGATTATTTAATAAGAAAGGCTTTTAATTGCTTTTGTAAATAAGTTATATTAAGGAAATTATTGTCTGAAGAAATAAATTTCTTCTGATGAATAATGATTTTTTACAATAATTTTTTCATTTTTTCTTAAATTTTAATTATAATAATTTATAATAGTTTAAAATCATGTAAAATTCTGTATTGGGCTATTTCCTGGATGTGATATAGTAATGAAGTGGAAACAAATTTTACAAATCCAAAATTGAAACGATTAATAAACTTAGTTGAGCTATTCTATTTTTAGAATATTTTTTTATTTTGTATTTTTTTACTTAATATGTTCCTTATTTTCGTGTATGGTAGACTGAAATTTCCATTATTATGGTCTAAAAGTTTTGTCCCTTTATTATGTCGCTTCAATTACGTTTCAACAGGTTTTCAAAATTTCCATTCAGCTTTAAAAGTTTAAAGCTTAAACTAAGTTTTACTTTTTTCAATTACTATTTCGCTATTTATTTTTATTTTATGTATTTGCATTAGTGTGGGTCATACTTCAATTGAGTAATCATGGTATTTCATTTGTTATTGAATTATAAAATTAATTGAAGAAAATTTTATAGTATTTTAATTTTTTTTATTTTTGCATCTTAGAAAGGTAAATAAAAGTCAATAAAATATTAAATAATTGCGGAAAATATCTTCACTTGTAAACATTACTAGGTAATTAAAAACCAAAAAAATGGGTTCACTTAGATTTCTGACAATTGGGTCATCCATAGTAGCTGTCATCGCTTCATCTATCAGCAGTCCATCAAACGTTGGATCAGATGAACAGGACCAATCGTTAATAATTGGTTGTATATTATTTTTTTATGCTACAAGTAAGTAATATTTATTTCAAATCAGATTAATTTAACTTTAATTTTTCTAATGTTACTAAAATAACGTGTCAAAAATATATATTTATTTTTTGAAAGAATTTTAAAATAGAAAACTTTTGATTTGTTTGCAAAATTCTTAAAATTAAACCAATCTATATAATTTCTATCTGAAATACGCCAGAATATTTTACTTCATGGAAATAATAAATTTAATTATGAAACTTTCAATTAAAGCTAAAATGAAATCTTCATGAAAGTTTTTTCATTTTTAAATTTAATTTTAAACCTTAGGTATCGAAAATTTATGCCAGAAAAGTGGAGGTACCTAGTTTTAAACATGGCTAGCTTTTTGACATTGTCTATAATTATGGCTAGAGTGATTATTATGCCAAAAGTTCTTCAGATTATTATTCTCAGATTTTTTAAAAAATGTTTTAATCGTATTATGTTTAAGATGTTGGTTCGTTCATTCACCATACCCCTTCAGGACATGGACAATGATGGCTCTCCACAACTTATTTTGTCTTCTATTCACCATCCAATCACCTGAAGTCATTTTCTCTTTGTTTCTTTGCTAAATTTCTGTCATTATGTTATGTGAGTGTTAAATTTTCCAAGCCCTTTTTCCTTATTATGAACTCTAGAAGATTTTACTGTCTATTTCTTATTTTCAAAGTTATTGTCCATATAAATGAATTTTCCTTAGTATATGCTGAGACAGCCGTGATGACAAAAAACAGACCGAATCATTCACTTCGCATAGTTTATCCACAAAATTAGAAAAATACACCTTTATTTTGTTGATATGGTGTGAATAGAAGTTTATGAGATCATTTCTATTGGTGTATTTTCTATAGACATTTAGTTTTAGGTCATTATTAATAGGGTTTAACAGGATATGAAGGGAAGATGATATACTATTGGTTGCTTTTTCATAAGTAAGCTTCTCTTTTCTCAGTGCTACTCTCTTTCTGCTTTTTATTAACGCTCTTCCCAGTCACATTCTCAGATCATTATTAAACATATATGCAGATGATACTCCGGTTTATGAAAGCACTACACAAATCAAGGTCATTGGAACATTGAAACAGATCTCTCCTATGATCTAACTCTAACAGCTCGTATTGTTACTTAATCACCGCTATCTTAGCTGATAAGCTTGAAAGTTTAGCCTCTGAAAGCAAACTTGAAAACTATCTCTCCTTGTCCTTCACTCCCACAAATATTTTCCCTGCTGATTACCCGATGTACCACACACTGGAAAACAATTTATGTTTCATTTGAATCTTTCTAAATATTCATTGTCAAAATCATTACTTGAAATCAATTTTGTTTATCTGATTAAATACATATTTTTAAGCCTTTCACCCCAAGCAAGGCGGGAGTGCTACTAGCCCGCAACGGGTTACAGATAGTGGAAGTAAGAATAAAGATGGGTGTTTGAGGAAAGGATAAAGAGAAGGACGGGAATCAAGATCAAGGCATCAGAAGATGTGATCGACATTACTGTTGTGGATTCCGAGAATGGAATCCTGCACAAATAAAAAAAAAAACGCCAGTAATTGAGATAGAAAAATAAGTGTATTAAACGTAAGAATACAGACTTGAAGTGAAGATTAGTAGTCCAGGAATGCGGGTTAGTAGAAAGTATATGTACAAGTCTCTGTAAGTGAAGCTGTAATTCTCTCTCTCTCTCTCTCTCTCTCTCTCTCTCTCTCTCTCTCTCTCTCTCTCTCTCTCTCTCTCTCTCTCTCTCTCTCTCTCTCTCTCTCTCTCTCTCTCTCTCTCTGTGAACACCCTGTGTACTGTCTCCGTATATCTCACCCTGACTCAACGTATCTCAACCTGCAGGTATTCTCTCTGTCAGTATAAGTATACTTTGGACGAGTCCATCTTGTGTAAAAGGGGTCTACCCCACAACAATTACATTTGAATATTTGAAGATTATAACTATCAGGAAAGTAAGAAGAAGGGCGTTCCAATATCGGGAAGTGCGAGAGAAGAAGGTTTTGGAGTAGAAGAGGTGGTTACATTTAAATGTTTCGACAGTAGAACGGTGGGGCCTAGATGCCAACCTAGTAGCACGCTTTAATTCATGCAGTCGAGGCACCAGTGAAAGTAGCTTGTCAGAGCAGATGCCATGAAATATTTATAGAAAAGACAGAGAGAAGCCACATTACGTCGGTGAAGAAAGTGACTGGAGTCGAGATGCCAGGTTAGGACCTATCATATTGCATATCCGTTTTTGAATTTTGTCGAGAACCTCGAGAATAACAGTGGGACACGTGACCATATATGGCAACAGTATTCAACGCAAGGAAGAATGGTAGATTTGTAGATTTGAAGGATGGACTCGGAGGGGAAAAACTCTCTGGCACGACACAGAGAACCAACTTTCCTTGCGATAGATGAAGGAAGCTATTGATTCAATGCAGTTGTCACGTCAATGGAAAACGTGAGACCAAGAAGACGCAGAGAGACGCGGGGAGACGCTCTCGTGAAGCTGAGCCTCAGTCATTGCGGATAGGAGACAGGGCCTTTTCTCTATGGTGGCTAAATGAGAGCAGTTTACTTTTGGAGTCATTAAAGTTTACAAACCATTTCCTGCCCGAGTCAAACTGTTGTAGAGTTATTTCCACAGTGGAAACTGTATTTGGACTAAATTCGTCCTAAATAGGTTCAACGTACAAAAACGTTAGGAACTTGTAATAATCAGTATTACGCAGAGTAATCGAGTTGTGGTCGCTGACTACTTTTTTTTATTCGACTCCTACTGACTTCTACTTATAATAGATGGGAGAGTCTAATATCTATAGACTAGGCGTCTTTCACCATAACACAAACACAGATTGAAAGTCCTTTTCGAGACCAGCGGGCAGGTAAACATTGTCAGCAATGCCGCGTTTTACTACTGAGACAAGAGTAAATGGTAATGTTCCTTCAGAGATGCCGATCAGAATAGAAGGAATCAATCAATATTGAATTCAAAGGAAAGAAAGTCAAGTTGGAACCCCCTTAAATAATATCAACTAAGGTTTAAATTGCATCATAGAATCAGCATCATTCATTGCTAGTCATCTGCTGGACAAAGGACTATCTCAATTCCTTCAATGATGACCAGGAATGTGCAATTTTATGTCTCGTGTTACCAGCAAGCCAGTCACGATGGACGATTACAGTTCCAATAAGGTACCCTTCTTTGAATGTCTGCTCGGTCTCATGTTCACTGTAGACCGCAACTCGAACTCATATATACGATACATTGCTAAAGATGCTGGCAAACATGGTCTATCGCTCCAGAAAATACTTGTCTCTTTCTTCTATGTTTTATCAAAAGTCAGGGAAGACCAAAAATGGAGCATTGTTGCCAAATCCTAGCTGGAGCTGCTCAGTCTTCGCTTTCCAGCATTGACAGGGCTTAAAATCGTTTTAGGCGATTATTCAAACTCCAGTGGATGGCTCCAAACTTTTGGCCTGTGCTTCCCTGATAACTATAATCTAACAGCTCAGTCGAGAAAAAATTGGCATGCAATTGTGAATACTTCTAAAACCTAGCTCGTGTCGTTTCCTCATCACCAATCTGATCCCGAGTTTTCGCCAAACCACTATCATCAGTTGTACTCGCCACGAAGTTTCATGCTTTGAACATCTCTTGGGACTCAAGTTCGCCGCAGACCTCACGTCAAACGCTCATACCTGGTGCGATGGATAAATTGTCGTCTAAAAAAAAAATGAAAATAACACTGACATCTCATTTTAACAGATATATTTCCCAGCATTATACAAAAATATCTTGAAATACTAAAGAGTAAATTTATTGATTAAAACCGGCATTGACTTCTACCAGAGATTCCACACGATTTCGGAATCTCCTGCAATTCTTCTAGGTGGTCTCTTTGCTTAAGATGGTGAATGCTGCCATAATCTTTACCTTCAATTCATCTTTGGTGTTACAAGGAGTTTTACTGATCTATCGCTAAACTGTGCCCCATACATAATAATCAAGGGGGCTGCAGTCTGGGGAGTTAGGTGGCCTGATGTAAGGGGTGATTTGGTCACAGAAATTGTCTAACAGCCATGACTTGGTTCTCCTGCTAGTGTTACATAGTGCAGAGTCCTTTTGCTAGATATAGGATCTTCCAGCAGCCACCCTCTTGACCCAGGCAGCACTACCTTCTCAAGGCACTTGATGTCTATCTCTATGTTGAGTCTCAGGTCTTCACCGACAAATTTGTGAGATTCTTTCTTATCATAACTATCAGAGTGAGTTTACCAAACTGCCATACATTCGTAATCACCATTAGCCTCATCCAACTCTTTCTGAATCCTCTGCACTGTCCTTAGATTGACACCCAAACACTTGGTGTGTTCGTATTGGAGTTTCCGGCGCGAATGCCAAGCAGTGCAGCATGCCGTTTCCAAATTTCTTGCGGAGTGAATCGCGTCATGGTGATCTTTTTCTCACAGACGGTGTCCAACTGACCCTACTATAATGTGTACACAGCAAAATCAAAAACAAACAGCGCGCATGCGCGAAATTAAAAATATAAAATAGTGACAATTTACACATCGCACCTT
>OZ038483.1:119562062-119604562 GCA_964036315.1 Acanthosepion esculentum
CTACTGTTTTATTAATAGCAATCAACTGATTACTATCGCCTATTTTTAAAACTTCTGCTTATACAGGGCGAGTCAAAAATGGCGGCCATATTTTGTTAATATCCGTCTTTCTGTTTCTTCTCTTCGTTAATTCTTGCGTCAGTGGTTTCATGAAAACATTTTCCCGGATTGATTTAATGGCCGGCACGCTCCCCAGGTCTCACATCTCCAGATTCCTTGGTTTGCGGGTTTGTGAAAGATCTTGTTTATCGTAACAAGTCCCGTGACATTCACAAACGAAAGTCTCAAATTGCGACCAGGTTTAACAAAACTGATATCGAACTCCGAAAAGTTAGCGCCACTCTAACAGCGTGACTGCAATCGTGCACCTGCTCACGGGGAGGGGGGGGACCCTTTGAACATTGCAAGTCAAAGAACGTGGTGAAGTTCCTTAACCATTTGACCACTGCCTTCCTGAACAATTTTAAGCCTTCTGCCTGAGCTTCTGAGTCAAAATTCGCAAATAATTGCTATGTAATGTTTCACGGTACATATAAAAATATTTACAAGTGTTTATCCGCCGTACAACTGATGACTGTCCATTTAAGCCATTTTGCTTTACCATTCTTCAACCGGTGGCTGTGCATTAAATCATTTTTCTCTACCACTGTTCAACCGGTGGCTGGGCATTAATTATTTTTCTCTACCACTGTTCAACCGGTGGCTGGGCATTAAGTTATTTTTCTCTACCACTGTTCAACAGGTGGCTGGGCATTAAGTCATTTTTCTCTACCACTGTTCAACCGGTGGCTGGGCATTAAGTTATTTTTCTCTACCACTGTTCAACCGGTGGCTGGGCATTAAGTTATTTTTCTCTACCACTGTTCAACCGGTGGCTGGGCATTAAGTTATTTTTCTCTACCACTGTTCAACCGGTGGCTGGGCATTAAGTTATTTTTCTCTACCACTGTTCAACCGGTGGCTGGGCATTAAGTTATTTTTCTCTACCACTGTTCAACCGGTGGCTGGGCATTAAGTTATTTTTCTCTACCACTGTTCAACCGGTGGCTGGGCATTAAGTTATTTTTCTCTACCACTGTTCAACCGGTGGCTGGGCATTAAGTTATTTTTCTCTACCACTGTTCAACCGGTGGCTGGGCATTAAGTTATTTTTCTCTACCACTGTTCAACCGGTGGCTGGGCATTAAGTTATTTTTCTCTACCACTGTTCAACCGGTGGCTGGGCATTAAGTTATTTTTCTCTACCACTGTTCAACCGGTGGCTGGGCATTAAGTTATTTTTCTCTACCACTGTTCAACCGGTGGCTGGGCATTAAGTTATTTTTCTCTACCACTGTTCAACCGGTGGCTGGGCATTAAGTTATTTTTCTCTACCACTGTTCAACCGGTGGCTGGGCATTAAGTTATTTTTCTCTACCACTGTTCAACCGGTGGCTGGGCATTAAGTTATTTTTCTCTACCACTGTTCAACAGGTGGCTGGGCATTAAGTTATTTTTCTCTACCACTGTTCAACCGGTGGCTGGGCATTAAGTTATTTTTCTCTACCACTGTTCAACCGGTGGCTGGGCATTAAGTTATTTTTCTCTACCACTGTTCAACCGGTGGCTGGGCATTAAGTTATTTTTCTCTACCACTGTTCAACCGGTGGCTGGGCATTAAGTTATTTTTCTCTACCACTGTTCAACCGGTGGCTGGGCATTAAGTTATTTTTCTCTACCACTGTTCAACCGGTGGCTGGGCATTAAGTTATTTTTCTCTACCACTGTTCAACCGGTGGCTGGGCATTAAGTTATTTTTCTCTACCACTGTTCAACCGGTGGCTGGGCATTAAGTTATTTTTCTCTACCACTGTTCAACCGGTGGCTGGGCATTAAGTTATTTTTCTCTACCACTGTTCAACCGGTGGCTGGCCATTAAGTTATTTTTCTCTACCACTGTTCAACAGGTGGCTGGGCATTAAGTTATTTTTCTCTACCACTGTTCAACCGGTGGCTGGGCATTAAGTTATTTTTCTCTACCACTGTTCAACCGGTGGCTGGGCATTAAGTTATTTTTCTCTACCACTGTTCAACAGGTGGCTGGGCATTAAGTTATTTTTCTCTACCACTGTTCAACCGGTGGCTGGGCATTAAGTTATTTTTCTCTACCACTGTTCAACCGGTGGCTGGGCATTAAGTTATTTTTCTCTACCACTGTTCAACCGGTGGCTGGGCATTAAGTTATTTTTCTCTACCACTGTTCAACCGGTGGCTGGGCATTAAGTTATTTTTCTCTACCACTGTTCAACCGGTGGCTGGGCATTAAGTTATTTTTCTCTACCACTGTTCAACCGGTGGCTGGGCATTAAGTTATTTTTCTCTACCACTGTTCAACAGGTGGCTGGGCATTAAGTTATTTTTCTCTACCACTGTTCAACCGGTGGCTGGGCATTAAGTTATTTTTCTCTACCACTGTTCAACCGGTGGCTGGGCATTAAGTTATTTTTCTCTACCACTGTTCAACCGGTGGCTGGGCATTAAGTTATTTTTCTCTACCACTGTTCAACCGGTGGCTGGGCATTAAGTTATTTTTCTCTACCACTGTTCAACCGGTGGCTGGGCATTAAGTTATTTTTCTCTACCACTGTTCAACCGGTGGCTGGGCATTAAGTTATTTTTCTCTACCACTGTTCAACAGGTGGCTGGGCATTAAGTTATTTTTCTCTACCACTGTTCAACCGGTGGCTGGGCATTAAGTTATTTTTCTCTACCACTGTTCAACCGGTGGCTGGGCATTAAGTTATTTTTCTCTACCACTGTTCAACCGGTGGCTGGGCATTAAGTTATTTTTCTCTACCACTGTTCAACCGGTGGCTGGGCATTAAGTTATTTTTCTCTACCACTGTTCAACCGGTGGCTGGGCATTAAGTTATTTTTCTCTACCACTGTTCAACAGGTGGCTGGGCATTAAGTCATTTTTCTCTACCACTGTTCAACCGGTGGCTGGGCATTAAGTCATTTTTCTCTACCACTGTTCAACCGGTGGCTGGGCATTAAGTTATTTTTCTCTACCACTGTTCAACCGGTGGCTGGGCATTAAGTTATTTTTCTCTACCACTGTTCAACCGGTGGCTGGGCATTAAGTTATTTTTCTCTACCACTGTTCAACCGGTGGCTGGGCATTAAGTTATTTTTCTCTACCACTGTTCAACCGGTGGCTGGGCATTAAGTTATTTTTCTCTACCACTGTTCAACCGGTGGCTGGGCATTAAGTTATTTTTCTCTACCACTGTTCAACCGGTGGCTGGGCATTAAGTTATTTTTCTCTACCACTGTTCAACAGGTGGCTGGGCATTAAGTTATTTTTCTCTACCACTGTTCAACCGGTGGCTGGGCATTAAGTTATTTTTCTCTACCACTGTTCAACCGGTGGCTGGGCATTAAGTTATTTTTCTCTACCACTGTTCAACCGGTGGCTGGGCATTAAGTTATTTTTCTCTACCACTGTTCAACAGGTGGCTGGGCATTAAGTTATTTTTCTCTACCACTGTTCAACCGGTGGCTGGGCATTAAGTTATTTTTCTCTACCACTGTTCAACCGGTGGCTGGGCATTAAGTTATTTTTCTCTACCACTGTTCAACCGGTGGCTGGGCATTAAGTTATTTTTCTCTACCACTGTTCAACAGGTGGCTGGGCATTAAGTTATTTTTCTCTACCACTGTTCAACCGGTGGCTGGGCATTAAGTTATTTTTCTCTACCACTGTTCAACCGGTGGCTGGGCATTAAGTTATTTTTCTCTACCACTGTTCAACCGGTGGCTGGGCATTAAGTCATTTTTCTCTACCACTGTTCAACCGGTGGCTGGGCATTAAGTTATTTTTCTCTACCACTGTTCAACCGGTGGCTGGGCATTAAGTTATTTTTCTCTACCACTGTTCAACAGGTGGCTGGGCATTAAGTTATTTTTCTCTACCACTGTTCAACCGGTGGCTGGGCATTAAGTTATTTTTCTCTACCACTGTTCAACCGGTGGCTGGGCATTAAGTTATTTTTCTCTACCACTGTTCAACCGGTGGCTGGGCATTAAGTTATTTTTCTCTACCACTGTTCAACCGGTGGCTGGGCATTAAGTTATTTTTCTCTACCACTGTTCAACCGGTGGCTGGGCATTAAGTTATTTTTCTCTACCACTGTTCAACCGGTGGCTGGGCATTAAGTTATTTTTCTCTACCACTGTTCAACCGGTGGCTGGGCATTAAGTTATTTTTCTCTACCACTGTTCAACCGGTGGCTGGGCATTAAGTTATTTTTCTCTACCACTGTTCAACAGGTGGCTGGGCATTAAGTCATTTTTCTCTACCACTGTTCAACCGGTGGCTGGGCATTAAGTTATTTTTCTCTACCACTGTTCAACAGGTGGCTGGGCATTAAGTCATTTTTCTCTACCACTGTTCAACCGGTGGCTGGGCATTAAGTTATTTTTCTCTACCACTGTTCAACCGGTGGCTGGGCATTAAGTTATTTTTCTCTACCACTGTTCAACCGGTGGCTGGGCATTAAGTTATTTTTCTCTACCACTGTTCAACAGGTGGCTGGGCATTAAGTCATTTTTCTCTACCACTGTTCAACCGGTGGCTGGGCATTAAGTTATTTTTCTCTACCACTGTTCAACCGGTGGCTGGGCATTAAGTTATTTTTCTCTACCACTGTTCAACCGGTGGCTGGGCATTAAGTTATTTTTCTCTACCACTGTTCAACAGGTGGCTGGGCATTAAGTCATTTTTCTCTACCACTGTTCAACCGGTGGCTGGGCATTAAGTCATTTTTCTCTACCACTGTTCAAATGATGGCTGGGCAGTAAGTCATTTTTCTCTACCACTGTTCAACCGGTGGCTGGGCATTAATTATTTTTCCCTACCACTGTTCAACCGGTGGCTGGGCAGTAAGTCATTTTTCTCTACCACTGTTCAACCGGTGGCTGGGCAGTAAGTCATTTTTCTCTACCACTGTTCAACCGGTGGCTGGGCATTAATTATTTTTCTCTACCACTGTTCAACCGGTGGCTGGGCATTAAGTTATTTTTCTCTACCACTGTTCAACCGGTGGCTGGGCATTAAGTTATTTTTCTCTACCACTGTTCAACCGGTGGCTGGGCATTAAGTTATTTTTCTCTACCACTGTTCAACAGGTGGCTGGGCATTAAGTCATTTTTCTCTACCACTGTTCAACCGGTGGCTGGGCATTAAGTCATTTTTCTCTACCACTGTTCAAATGATGGCTGGGCAGTAAGTCATTTTTCTCTACCACTGTTCAACCGGTGGCTGGGCATTAATTATTTTTCCCTACCACTGTTCAACCGGTGGCTGGGCAGTAAGTCATTTTTCTCTACCACTGTTCAACCGGTGGCTGGGCAGTAAGTCATTTTTCTCTACCACTGTTCAACCGGTGGCTGGGCATTAATTATTTTTCTCTACCACTGTTCAACCGGTGGCTGGGCATTAAGTCTGTGTAGGTGGTTTTTTAACGCTATCAAGACGGGCAAGTGAGGGTTGGGCAGCTCAAACCCAGTTATGACAGCAATACCCCATTTTTAGTCTGATCAGGCTCCTATAAAGAGAGAGGGTGTGTCACATACTTACTAGAGTGGTACAATGAACGGAGCCTTCTTTCGGTATCTTTAGCAATAGATCTGACAGATGAGTTCCAATTAAGGTCTCAGGAGAGCTTGGGCGCCAATAGACGAGCAAGACAAGGAGCCTCCTTGAGAGAAAACCCATACATCATGATAGGTGAAAACTTTTTTTTACTAATCTTGTATTTATGCTGATTCGACCAGAGGGCAGCCAGATTGTCGGATCCTGAGAAGGGCTTAGAGAAATATTTTCACAGAATACCAGGTACAAGAGCCACTCATGGTAGAATTTAACTGAATGATGTGTGTGATATGAATGTAAGAATAGGAAGTCGGAAGTAAGGTTTATGCCAATATTGAAGATAGATAAAGACTGTCTCTTGATTTGAAGACGTTAAGATCGTAGCGATCAGGGAAGCATCCACATGGGAGTCCGTTTCACGGAAGTCTGTTTTATTGTGTAGCATCCTCTTCAGAATTGGAACACGATGGGAATGAGGATGATTCGATAAAAGTCTGAGCTAAAGAACGGATCTCATCTAAACATTTGCCATAGAAATAGCGATAAGCTTGCGACGTTGCGTCTGTGGGGAAAGAGGCTGCAGGGTGGAAAATATATCATCCCCCGACAAGGCTGCGTAAACGACCTGAAATCGATCAGCGGTGCCCTATTATTACCGTTAATCTGACTCTTGTAAAGATAAATCCTGGTAGGAGGAGTCGGGTATTTTCTGGAGTGGTAGAAGGAGCAAACCATTTTTTTCCGGCATCTTTAGCATTGGATCATACCAGTTGGAACCGGAGTGAACAGACGTTCAAAGCAACGAGACGCATTGAGAATGTAGGCGTCCATCTTGACAGAAGAAAATTCAGGATCTTATCGATGATGCCTTTTGAAGTATTGAAACTTACAAGCCAATTTTCCCCATTGAGCAGACAGAGCTAGATCAGAGAAAAGATCAGCTGACAGGTTCTAATCATCTTTATTTTTTTTTTGGAGGTGGGGGGGGGCTTCTATAAACTGCATAGATCAGGTTACTAGCGCCAAATCCCCCTACCGAAGAGGCAAGCCTGATTGGGGACCCGGCCAGTGCTTTGTGACCATCGCTATCTTATCAACATTTGCTTTCTTTCTACCTACATTTATATACATATAAATGTATATAAATTAAACGGCGCACAACTATTAAAGAATTAAACATTTTCGCAGATTTTGACGTCATTTTTGTCCAAATCCGTGAATTTGTTGTGCTCATGTTAAGTCTCGAAAAACACGACTGTAATTACCCATGTATAATACGCTTCCATCCATAATACGCACACCTAGAATCTGAGCTGAAACTGCATGAAAATGCTTCTACTCACGTATAATACGCACCCCTTGTTATGTAATCATACCATATAAATTGTACCTCACCAATTTCATTACGGCCCTCATTTCCTGTTCATATTTAAAAATGGTTTCAAAAATATAAAGATATTATTCTAATTAAGTTTTAAGATAATTCGTATTTTATTTTACGCAATTTTTTAAAGATTTTTTGTAGCTGCGCATAATACGCACCCCTGATTTTGCTTATTATTTTTTTAGAAAAAAAATGCGTATTATACACGGGGAATTACCGTATATAAAATTCACTATTTTTTATCCATTATGTTCAATGTGTTACAGTTATTCAATTTGTTAACAAGTATATTATTATTGTATTTAGATGCATTGTATTTATTTTGTTGATACAAGGGGCTCTGGATAGAAATAGTACCTTTGATTTGTGGTTCGCCATACTTTCGGGTGGACGGGAATCACTAGTCCTTAACCATCTCCTAAATCTCTCACGTAATGGCTCCAATTTACCATACCCCGGTAAACTGTTTCAGCTGGCGGGCTAAACTTACGTGACGGACGTGGTGTTAACCCGGTACCACTAGGCGATGCAAATCTCGACGCAGGTCACCGGCCAGGCCAGAAGGGTTCCTCAGATAAAGAACAACGGCCACGCGTTCGCACCCAAGACGAGCCACCCAGATGGAGGACATCGGCTGCCGTTTAACGTGAAGAGGGATGTACTCCGCCAGGGTAAAAGGCCCAAGACATGCCACAGGTTGGGCACACCAAGAAACCAATCGCGCAGATCCAGGCTCTGGCACACGACCGCGACATATGGCGGGGAATGATGGGCAGCGCTGCACGTCAGCGCCGCAACGACCTTCTGAAAAAGAAGAAGAAGAAGAGGAAGAGGAGGAGAAAGAAGAGGAGGAGGAGGAAGAAGAAGAGGAACAAGGAGGAAGAAAAAGAAGAGGAGGAAGAAGAAGAAGAGGAGGCACAAGGAGGAAGAGGAGGAGGAGGAAGATGAGGAGGAGGAGGAAGAAGAAGAAGAGGAAGAAATAAAAGAAGAAGAGGAGGAGGAAGAATAAGAAGAGGAGTAGGAGGAAGAAGAAGAAGATGAGGGACAATGAGGAAGAAAAAGAAGAAGAAGAGTAGGAGGAAGAAGAAGAAGATGAGGGACAATGAGGAAGAAAAAGAAGAAGAAGAGGAGAAGGAGGAGGAATAAGAATAAAATGAAGAAGAAGAGGAGGAGGAGGAAGGAGAAGATGAGGAAGAACCAGAAGAACAACAACAACAAGGAAAAAGGTATTTATTTTCAAATTTTCTAGTTGAATTGTTCACCTATTTTGCATATGATCCATTACTGTACATAATTAGGTTGCAATAAAATTCGTATTTTGTAAGAATACTAACCTTATGACAATACAGATGTAGTGGAGCTCCGTATCATAAATGTAATGGAAGGCCTCCGAGTCACTTGCAACGTTCCTGTCGAGGAGTGAGACTGCATAGTTCCCATGGTCTTCGAAAGACTGGCCGTTTAAAACGACCATTTTGGACCTACCTGAGAGAAAAGACTTGATAATTTCATAGATCCTTCCAGAGATGCGGGAAAGTCTGTGCTGCAGCAACCCCCTATGCCACACTTTTCCAAGGGCTTTTGTGATATATCTAAGGCAAGCGCCCCAGGGATTAAGCTACCACCAAGCACTTCTATTTTATATTACAGCTCAAAAGTTTGATGCCATTCCTAGAATCAGCATGAAATGAACTTGACAGAAGAGTGAAAATAATGAAAAAGAACCCTTAGAGTCATTGAAAGAAGAATGGAGTCAGTTATCAAATTTATACTTTGAGAAATTTTTGCAAAGAATGCCAAAAATTTTGTGCTGCAGTAACCAAGGCTAAAATAGTATATTTTGACGAGAGCAAAATTTAATCATAAAACGCTTCTTTTTTTTGTCGTTATAAAATCTCTATCTATAAAAAGCAGGATGTGTGTGTGTGTGTGTGTGTGTGTGTATGTGTGTGTGTGTGTGTGTGTGTGTGTCGAATGCACGACCGCAATTTTCGACGGATTTGCACTAAAATTTACATCCACATGCTCCAAGTTAGTGAAAAGGCCAAGACCAACGTTGCATTTCCCAACTCCTATCGATAGTGGTAATATTCGATTTTTTCATGCTTCTACGGCACTTTTCATGTAGTTTGCGGCCATTTTCTACTGGTCAGAGTGAGATCCTATAGCTGGCTGCCACGAATAGGCAGGAAGATTCTATTGGCCAGCGTGAAAGCCAACAGCTGACTGACACGAATGTTAACTAGCATGCTAGCATGCAAAAAAAATCGATAGCTGCATTCGTCGCAAGTGGAAAAAATTTAAATCTGCATGGCACTTTACTCCAATTGGCTCATTCGCTTGCTTAAACTCAACGTTGATTCTGATTCCGCAGAACTGGGTTGGGTGTGAAAAAGTATTAGTTGTTAACATTGTTTTTCCATTCGGTTTTTCCAGTTACGAGTCCTTTTTTAAAGCTGATCGTTTTGTGTTCATTTTGTTTAGTTCTTTTTTTTTGTAACAGATTTAATGTTTAGTATAGATCTTAGAAAAAATTCGCAGTGTGAGATACGCAAAGGGCACTCCTTGGACTACATGAATTTAAGTGCTACTAAGCTGGCATCTCGGTCCCGCCCTTTCACTGTCAAAACGATTAAATGTAACCGTCTCTTCTTCTCAAACAGCTTCTTCTCCTGTATTTCCCATCTGTGGAACTCTCTTCCCCTTGCTTGCTTCCCCGATGACTATAATCTTCAAATATTCAAGTGTAATGCCAATCGACATCTGACACCCTGAGCTTGTTCCCCGTCCTTCTCTGTATCCTTCCCTCAAACACGCCTCTTTACTCTTGTTCTCAATCCTCTGAACTCCCACCTTGCTTGGGGTGAATTGCCTTAAAAACAAAAAAAGGCTGATCGGTTCGATAAAGTCTAATTTGCAAATGATTTCATAAATGACCTACAATTTGTTGTTAGCTGGGGCAATGAATGACTTATTAATTTTAATATCTCCAAAACGAAACTGCTCTCTATTAATTGCCTGAGAGAACCCTTCTTTTTTTTCTCCAACAGCTGACGCTAACCATCAGGCGAGCCACTAGTTGTGCCTTCTCGGACTAACGTTTTCCGCTGACATGAAGTGGAAAGATTATATCGAATCAGTCGCTAGATCTGCTGCTAGGAAAGACATTTCACTGTGTCGTGCCAGACAATTTTTCTAGCCTGAATCTATATTAGATATCTAAAAGTCTACCATTCGTCCTTGTTTCGAATATCGCTGCCACATATGGTCCCTGCTACATATTTAGAGATCATTAATAAAATCCAAAGGAGAATCCGCAATGTTATTGTTCCTGACCTGGCATCTCGATATCAGACACTTTTCACCATCGTAATGGATCTTCTTTGTGCCTTTTTTTTTATAAACAATTTCATGGTAATTGTTCTGATCAACTTTCCTCCGTGGTATGAATTTAAGCGCAGTACGACATTAGCGGGAAGGTCTCATCATTTTACAGTTTAAATGGTCAAATTCAACCGTAAATTATATGCTGACAGCTTCTTTTCTCGCACTTCTCGCTTGTGGAACTCTCTTCCAGCTTCATGCTTTCCAGTCAACTTTGATCTTCAAAAATTTAAATGCAATGCCAACCGTCATCGTGTTTCTTCTGAATTCCTGTTCTTTTATTGTTCTCTCCTTAATTTTTTTCTTTCTCATATTCTCACACACGCAGTAACCCCTTGCGCCACAGTGGAATTATTATCTTGCTTGGGGTGAAAGGATTTAAAAACAGAAATTAAACTTACCCACCTCATATAAAAAAAAAAGATGTTTTTGGACCGTTACGCGTTTGTTGGATTATGGCATCACGCAGTATAACCCTATCGGGCGACCTTGGGATCAAATCAAAGCTAATTTCTCCTTAATACTACTTTTCTCTTTCTGATATTCTTTAACGCTCAGTAACCCCCACCTCACCCACCTCGTCTTAGTGGCTTTGCTGCCTTGCTTGGGGTGAAATGATTTTTTTTAACAATCATGGAGTTTCACTGAGAGTGCAATTTTTCACCACGATGTAGAAATACAGCTGATTATTCGTTTTTGCTTCAGTTACTAGTTTTGTTTTAGAGTTTTTGTGAGTTACGAGATAGTTTATACCAACTGAGCTGTTAGATATTGGAGATCAGGTGCCAAGCCTCGATCATCTCGACTTGAGTAAAATGCTTCCATATACTGTGCTATCATCTATATTTACGTTTACTCATGATCTAGGCAGATCTCTAATAAAAATCAGAAAGTGGGTAGCGTTAAAACTTATTTATAAAACAACAAACAACAATAAGTTACTTTCCTCGACATCATTAAACCCTATTAATAATGATCTAAAACTAAGTGTGCGTCCTGGGTAAGACGATAAACTGTATCCGCATCCTGAGTATGACGATAAACTGCATCCGCTTCCTGGGTAAGACGATAAACTGCATCCACGTCCTGGGTAAGACGATAAACTGCATCCGCGTCCTGGGTAAGACGATAAACTGCATCCGCTTCCTGGGTATGATGGTAAACTGCATCCGCGTCCTGGGTAAGACGATAAACTGCATCCGTGTCCTGGGTATGACGGTAAACTGCATCCGCGTCCTGGGTAAGACGATAAACTGCAACCGTGTCCTGGGTATGACTATAAACTGCATCCGCGTCCTGGGTAAGACGATAAACTATGCCCAACAGCAAGGCCTCTGATCAGGAGGTTTTGAAGAGCGTAGAACCACCTCTTAATTGCTGGTGTTCCCAGGTCTACCCTGACCCGTGGTGGTAGTACCTGTTAGGGTCCCGGCTATGGGCAAATAGTTGAACCCCACAACCTGACTCCAAACACTATGAAAGTGTAAAAATAGATTTTAATACCAGAAATATTTTTTTTAAATTAGTATCAGCAATTAATATTTTAAAAAAGAAAATATTACCAAAAATAAAAATCTTGTCAGCATTAAATAACCCAATGAGGTTAATATGCCACAAAACAAAATAAACCAAACCAAACTATACATTTAAATATTATTACCAGCTATACATTTTGAAAAAAAAAGGAAATTTTGTCGGCATTAAATAACCAATTGTGGTTGATATGCCGTAAAACAAAACAAACCAAACCAAATTAAAACTAAGTGTCTATAGAAAATCCGTTAATAGCAATGATCTCATAAACTTCTATTCACACCATAACAACAAAATAAAGGTGCTAGTAATAATTACTAAGTCTTTTTTTTAACTTCTGACTGAATATCTGAATTTCTAGCGTAGTAGACTTGTGGATTGAGCCGTTGGTTCGTGGATTTGATACCATTGTTATTGTGAGTTCAATCGCTGGGCCGAGAAGTAGAAATTTAGACTCTATGGAAACGGGTCAAGCAACAACTGAGCTGCATTAGGAAATAAAGAATATCAGAAATACGAACAATAAAACTGAGGCACAATAAAAAGGCTTCAGTGGCAAAAGGAAGGCAATAAAAACAGGAAAAAAACAGCGGCGAAGAGAGTCAAGTTTGAGAGCAAGGCGAAAGCAGAAGCTGAGGATGACAGAACATTAGATTTAATACTCCAATTATGCGTCTCTGGATTTTCCCATGGGACAATGGCGTAGAGCAATGATTTTCAATTTTTTTTTTTTTTTAATTTCACGGCATACTTGAACATAGAACTTCAGCGAAACACTTAAATTATGACGTCTTTAAAAATAAACAGAAAAGAGTATATTTTTTATAATTTATAATTTATTTATAATTTTGATATTCTTTTAAATATCTTCTCTCTTCTTCTTACCCATCTCCCCTCTCTATTATTTGTCATCATTTTAATTTAACTTTTCTTTCTCTCTTTAATGTTAATATATATTTCGTACATGTTATAGCATATCTACGGTAGATACTGGGTATTCCCATAAATACACTAGTGAATACTATACGTGGTCTAAAATTAGAGATTCGTCTCCAGCTGTGCTGGTCAAACTCTCTGCCTTTCCGGACAGCGAGGATCCCCAGACGAGGCTATGTCGAAGGGCAGAGTCTCGTCTCGCGAAACAGGCAGAGTCTCGTCTACCCGACTCCGTTTTATACGGGGTCTACGGGGAGTTTTTGGCCGAGCCTACGGGCTCAGATACCCCATATTAAATTCGGCTTTATGTCACATCTGACCGCGTTGGGCGGTTGGTAGATATCATAGAATTGGAAATTCATCTCCAGCTGGGCAGAGAGGATCCCCAGACGAGGCTATGTCAAAAACCAGAGTCTCGTCTCGGGAAACAGCTACCCGACCCCGTTTTATACGTGGTCTCCAGGGAATTTTTGGCCGAGCTTACTGGCTCGGATACCCCATATTAAATTCAGCCTTGTTCCACATCTGACCGCGTGGGACGGTTGGTAGATATCTTAGAGTTAGAGATTCACCGTGGAATGCATTTGACTTACTTCTAGCAGTTGACTCCTTCTACTCGCCGCTGGCGAATCTTATATGTGTTGTTCTTGTACTAAGTATTATCGTTCATTACCAACCTTCGTTTGATTATTCTATTCGGTTACCTTCCCTAGATTACAACAGTAGGCTTTCTTTCTTTCACTCGCTGTCTTTTGGGGATAAATGAAATAAAACACTAAATAGGCCGCGCTAGTGTTAGTTTTGCACAACACCGCAAATTGCTACAAAACCTGAAAACTCGAGTCGTATTTTTAAAAGAGACTCATCAAATCAAGTATTCAATATAGATGCACAGTGCCAAACTCATTTAGAAATATCTAAACTCTCAGCTGTATACAACTGCTTTCTCGTATAAAAAATTGCTTCGAATGAAGGAAGCCTCTAGATCTTAGCGAGGACCGCCCTTCTGTGAACAGCGTGCGGATGCAGAAGCAGAAAGAACTGTTTCCATATAACAGAAACTACATGACTGTCAACAGCAGTAACAACTAAAATGGATAGCACATGTGACATGCAACGAAAATAATGACATAATCAAGATGTGGACGTTCGTCACTACTTCGTACAAAAGGTTAGGAAGGAGCTCCCCCCCCCCACGAGTAATGGCAAGAGCAATAACAGCTACTTTAGAAAGTTATTTTCTTGAAAAATTATTTCAATAGAAAGATTTTATAAATCTCAACTGACAGTAGCACTGGCTGCTCGACCAATGATTTCTGAAGGTTTCCTTATAAGGAAACGGTTAATATTACCATAATCATCCTCTCTTTGATTTTTAAATCCCTCTCTCTCTCTCTCTTTCTTTCTCTCTCTGTTTTTCTCTCTCTTTCACTGCCTCTTTTCTCTTTATTTTCTCTCTCTCTATCTCTCACTTTCTCTCTCCCTTTCTCTTTCTTTTCCTTCTCTCTCTAACTCTCTCTTTCTCTCTCTCTCTCTCTCTCTCTCTCTCTCTCTGTCCTTCTCTCTCTTTCTCTTTTCTCTCTCTCCCTCTCTTTTAGAATTTTGATGTCTTTTTTCTTCATTTTCTCCTCCTCCTCCTTGCCGTTTTTCTTTCTGTATCTTAATCCGTCCCTTCTCAACCATTTGGTTACATCCTTCACGCCAGGAACCACCTGATTCTTGTAATGGATGGAAGATTTTCCGTCCGAGGGCGAGGTGATACGGAATGGGGCCAGTTGGGGTTAGCATGTCAACCTACGACGCAATTCTCCTGGCTCTCTAAGCAGATACCCCCGCACGATCACATAAGTTCACACTGATCTCTCTCTGTCTCTGTCTCTCAATATATATATATATATATATACATATATATATATATATATAAACGCATATATCATGTTGTTATCATAGTCTTAGCTATATTTAGACAATTCAGATAATGACTGGTCCCTCCTTTAAAACAAATTCTCCCTAGACCCTTTGCTTCTATTACCCACCTCTATCAAATATCAACTTCCTCAAATGACACTTAATCTCAAGCGATATTTCTATTTTTAAATTTGTTTATTTATTTAATGCGTTTTTAGGTTGTTGTTGTTTTTTCAATTTTTTCTTCTTTTTATTTAATTCTTTCTGGTTTACTTTTTCTTCCTTCCTTTTTTATCATCACTATCGTCATCAGCATTAGCATCGGCCTCTCTTTTTTGAATATCTCTCTTCTTCTTACTCTTCTTCTCTCTCTTTCTCTCCCTCTTTCTCTCTCTTATTTATCATCGTTTTAATTGAACTTCTCTTTCTCTGTCTGTAACGTTGATTTCTATTTCTCATGCTTTCTTTCTTTCTTCCTTTCTTTCTTCCTTTCTTTCTTTCTTTCTTTCTTTCACTCTCTATTTTATTTTCATAAATCTTACCATTCGTCTTTTCTTTCTTTCTGTATTTTTCGTTCGCCATTTTTTTCTTTTAATTATTATCTAACTATTTTCCTTCTTGATTTTTTTTTTCTTTAAGTTTTGTTTTTATAGAGTATTTAGTTATTATTAGATTTTCGCTCGCTAAAACTTTGCACCAGCAACAACTGACGGTGATTAAGTGACAACAAGTCTCCCTCTAGTCTTCTGGCTTTTTTCACTAATGCTGTCGTTTTCGATAGTCCCGAGTCTTCTCCAGTTTTCCAATCTGTGTCTTAATCCGTTTTGAATACTTTCTAGTGGTGTTTGGTTTGGTTTACGGCATATCAACCTCAATGGGTTTTTTAATGCCGACAAAATTCTTATTGTTGGTAATAACTACCATTTATGAATCCAGATAAATTGTACTGAGTAATAAGTCTTGAGCCTAAAAAAAAAAAAATTGATGGTATTAATGTATCGCTGGTAATAATTTTTCCTTCAAAAATTCATTGCTAGGAATAAATTTTTTTAAAAATGTATTACTGGTATTAAAACCTATTTTTACATCGTCATAGTGTTTTAACCCCAGTTTGGGGGGGTCAACTATCTGCTCATTAAGAAGTGGTTCCACACTCCTCAAAACATCCTGATCAGAAGCCTTGCAGCTGGATGTTGTTTATCGTCTTACCCAGGACGCCAAGTGGTGTAACTACACTGTTGCAACCGTGGGTACTATTAACTATCAAACTAGAAATCAGAACGTCCTGGGTATGATGATAAACTACATCCGGCAGCAAGGCCTCTGATCGGAAGGTTGGAGGATTTCAGGAGCTTGGAACCACCTCTTAACTACTGTTGTTGTTGGAGTTTTGGGGGACCCTGGTGTACTTGTGAGCAAGTCAAAATGAGCTGATTCATTTTATAGTTCACCAATAGAAGGATTAACCAATCAGAAGGCTCAAAATATTCAGTGTGACGTGTATAAAGGCGGCCATGTTTTTCCCGAATATGCGCAGCCAGTCTTTGATATCGAAGACAGAATAATTACGGAACAGCTGCTGGTCGTATTGGCGATATAGTCAGATTCAGTAGAGTGTTTGACTCGTGAGTGTTAATCTTTAACGTTGTTTCATTGAACAGATTACGTACTGCGCTGTATTCTATATTCATAGACTATGGTGAACATGGTCAACAGTTGTTCTCAGGTTCACTCTGACCCAGGGTGATAGTAACTGTTACGGTCCCATCTATGGGCAAATATTGAACTCCAAAACAAAAATCAACTACATTTTTATAATAAAATGACCAACAATACATTTTTATAACAAAGTGACAATCAATGCAACATTAAAAATATATAAAAATACATTTTTATAGTAACATTACCAACAATATATTTTATGGTCTACACACTATATATCTTAAAAAATACCTTTACCCTGAAAGTATAAAATTATATACAATATATTTAGATTTCGGCATTAAATAACCCATTGAGGTTTTTATATGCCGCTAAATGAAATCAACCAACCAACCAATCAACCGAGCCAATCAAGTCGTCGCCAGTTGAAGCAAAGTTCTAATCTATATGTTTTCAGCTAACTTAGTTCCCATTTATTGTCTAGTATGAATGATCTTCAAGCATGACATCATTGTGGTCCGATGCCTCAAATCAGGTCTGTCAGATTCTGTCATTGACCACAGACTGTTTCCGATGTTTTCAGATTGCTATTCCTTGTAAAAGAGCAACCCATGATTTGGTGACAGAGTTACATACGGTTTTGTATTCACAGTTGCCCTTCTCCTTGACCGGTTGACAATCACGGTTAGAAAGCGCCGATTTTCATGTTAATCAGCCCATAAAAGAGGATACCCAAGACCATAGTGACGTCTAATTTTCTGAAAAATTATTGGCCTTCGATCGATGTCGTTCCTTCAGGGGCTTGGCGGGATGACGTCTCGATTAAGGGACGAGCCTGGCGAAACGAAGTGGCTCTTTCAGCGTATCTCACTGGCGATGGTGCGTGGTAATACTTTCTCCATCACTGCGGCTGGCAGAGGTTAGTAACAAAACCATAAATATTTGCTTTTGTACATTTTCCAGAAAAATTGTTTTAAGAAAAAGATTTTATAAATTTCAACCAAGGTCGATCTGTCTCTGACTGCTAAATGGTTCCCGTAATATTTACCTATCCATTTAGTCAAGCTCACTAGGTATGTTATGCGTTGTTTACTCTGTCCCTCTTCTCTTCTATGTGTCCTGTGAGTATCAGATTTTCTAAGCCCTCTTTCCTCATTATGTGCCTCATTATTTCAGATATAAACGACCATTATTTACCTATCCCCGAACCGAATAAATTCTTATACTATCAATATTTACCTGTCTTCCAAAGAAATAAATGCTTATATTGTCAAATATAAACGCCTATTTTCGGACCTAATAAATTCTTATAGACTAACATATAAAAGGTCAATATTTACCTAACCCGAACTAAACAAATGCTTATAAACTAAGGTATAATTTAAAAATACTAATGTCAACTAAAAAGTAAACTAAATAAAGGTCAACTTGTCATAAATCAACCAGACAGGTTTACTTTGGTTTGTTGTGTTTTACGGCATATCAACCTCAATGGGTTATTTAATGCCGACAGCTCTTTTTCTTCTAGTAATATTTTGTTTTGTCAAAAATCTATTTCTGGTAATATTTTTTTCCTCAAAAATGTATAGCTGGTAATATTATTTTAAAACATGTATTGCTGGTAATATGTTGTTTTTTTTTTCAAAAACGTATTGCTGGTAATATTTTTTTTTCTTCAAAAATATATTGCTGGTAATAGTTTTTTTTCTTCAAAAATTTATTTCTGGTAATAATTTTTTACGAAGTATTTCTGGTATTAAAACCTATTTTACACTTTTATAATGCTTTTCACCTCATTTTCGGTGTTGACTATTTGCCCATAGCTGGGACCCTAACAGGTGC
Organism: Acanthosepion esculentum; assembly: GCA_964036315.1. NCBI lineage: Eukaryota > Metazoa > Mollusca > Cephalopoda > Sepiida > Sepiidae > Acanthosepion > Acanthosepion esculentum. The sequence goes on from OZ038483.1 coordinate 119,580,347, forward strand.
TACTACCCCGGGTCAGGGTGGACCTGGGAAAACCAGCAATTAACAGGTGGTTACACGCTTCTCAAAACCTCCTGATCAGAGGCCTTGCTGTTGGACGTAGTTTATCGTCTTACCCAGGACGCGGATGCTGTTTATCGTCATACCCAAGACACGGATACAGTTTATCGTCTTACCCAGGACGTGGATGCAGTTTATCGTCATACCCAGGACTCAACCAGACAGGCGCATGTTAACGTTGGGTAATGGTTAGCAAGCTTGTCTGGCTCGATCAATTACGAATGGAAAGTGATTTCTATCCTCACTGGGTGCCTCTAAACTTTCGGCCTTGTGCCACATCTGAGATATGCTTAGAACAATCGCTATAAATCATCCAATTCAATCGTAATGCGCGTTTATCGATTCCGGGCAAAATTCTTGTCGACACCAACATTACTGTTTTAATCAATGCTTTCAGCTGATTTCAGTTCTTTGTGAACAGCTTGAAACTCCCGTTTCAAATTTAATTGGCACTTAAGCGATAATATATCGAACTAAGACCCCCCCACACACACACACTTTTTTTTTACAATTCCTCAAACATACATCTTCCAGTTATCAACATTATATGACGAATAACTGTGAAAACGATAAACGCCTTTAAAATATATTTATCCTCGCCTCTGACCGTCGTTGGGGTAAGTTAGTACTTTTTTTAGCGATTTTGGTCATTGAAAAGCTATCAGGGTATGCAGGTTTTTAGGGTCATGTCTTCTTCTATTCTATTGAAAATACAATCCATTGCAATGTATCTAGTCACTATTTAACTTCCTTCACTATTATGGCACGGTGGAGTAATGGATAGCGGCTCGGATTGAAGGAAACGAGTTCGAATTCCCGTCAAGTCCATTACATTCACTTACGTTCTAATACCTTTGGGAAAGGTACGATTCCTCTTTTTTTCCCCTCCAGCTATGGGTAAATAGCAGAACGGACCGGGTTCTATCGCCTTTGATGACAACTAGTCTACCGTAGAAAGAAATGACAACCTACTGCGGGAAAAAATCTGTCTCATCAGTCATGTATCGAAAGATGCATGATCACCTAAGCGTGTATCGCGCATGGCACATAACTGAGTGAGTTAATGCTTATCTGAAAACTGGCCTCCAAGCTGTTGTTAACTGGGACAAGAAATGACTTGTTCATTTTAACGCCTCTAAAACGAAACAATGTATCATTTCACCTTCTCGGGCTGCCGTTCTCCGCTGACATGAAGTCGAAAGACTATATTGAACTAACTGCTAGGTCTGTTGATAGGAAGTTGCTTCACTGTGTCGTACTAGACAAGTTTTCTCGCCAGAACCTATCTTATGAATTCATGTTTATCATTCGTCCATGTTTTTAATGTTTTGTGTCACATCTGTTCTGGAGCATCTGTTATGTAACTAGAGATTCTTAGTAAAATACCAAGAAGAATATCGGTCTTCACCTGGCATCTCGGCTTCAGTCACTTTTCCATCTTTGTAACGTAGCTCCTTTGTGCCGTTTCTATAAATAGTTTCATGTTCGTTGCTCTAGCGAGCTTTGCTTTTTAGCTTTGCGAATTTTGTGTGTAGCCCTGGCGAAGTACATACTATGCATCTAAGGGAAAAGAGCATTCGCATTGACTCAGTGATCCCGACTATGGTCGACTACACGGCCAGATTGGCAGTTAGGTCTCATAATTTTACAGTTGAAATTGCTAGAGGTAACCGTAAGTTTGATGCTAACAGTTGATTTTCTCGCACTTTTCCATGACGTAACTCACTTCATACTTTCCAATTTTGATCTTCAAAAGTTTAAATGCAGTGTCAATTGTTATTTTTTCTTTTCTTTTCCTTTCTACTTAATAATGTTTAATAATGTTTTTCTTTTTCTCTTTCGTCTTGGTCGCCTTGCTCGGTTTGCCAACTATGTCACTTTTGAAATGCTCGTTGTAGTAGAGACTTTGTAATCGCAGATGGAACTATACTAACGCCGTAGAACAATACTGGTGTCAATTGCCTTCGAATATCAGTCGCATTAATAGTACTTGCTCGATAATACTCGCTCGAATAGTAATCACCGAATAGTAATCAGAATAGAGAAATAATGTAGAGAATAGAGGAGAGAATAGTAGTCTGTAGAGTAATAGAGGATAGAGTAGAAATGGCGATCCGAATAGTAATAGAGGATAGACTAGGAATAGTGATCATTAGTCGTCAGCTATTTCCTACATATATGCGTTTCCTCTGTGGTCACGTGGTCTACTTAATTTAATAATGGGATCGCCTGTGTTTGCTCACTGGCGATCTATGTTCAAATTCAAGTGTCGGCAGCGACACTTTATTCCTATATAACACACCTCTTGTCTGCATTTGGACCAATTTTTCCGTGTTCCGTCCGAGTTCCTCGACCGAATTTGCCAACTATTTAGCCATCACGCTTTTTGCCTACTTTGGCATCCGGGTCTCTCATGACGATTTGCAGAGTCCTCGTATTGTCTTGCATACATTTTCAACTTCATCCTGTCGGACTTTGCGCTGCCGGCAATTGATTTGATTTGGTTTGTTTTGTTTTACGACATATCAACATCAATGGCTCATTTAATGCCGACAAAGTTTTTATTGCTGGTAATATATTTTTCCAAAAATGTATTGCTGGTAATATTTTTTTCCTCGAAAAATGTATTACTTTTATTAAAACCTATTTTTTACACTATCAGAGAGTTATTACCCCAGTTTTGGGGTTAACTGTTTGCCCATATTTGGGACCCTAACAGGTGCTACCATTGAGGGTGGAGGTGGACCTGGGAACACCAGCAATTATGAGGTGGTTCCACGCTCCTCAAAACCTCCTGATCATAGGCCTTGCTGTCGCATGCAGTTTATTGTCTTACCCAGGACGCGGATGTAGTCTATCGTCATACCCAGGAGGCGACTTGCTTGGGATGAAATGGTTAAAAAAACGCCGAGTATACAGCGATAGCATCGTCTTCAGAATAGTGAGATCTCCCCAAAAATGGTCCATCTTCTGGCGGATTGCATGCAGATACAAGCATAAACCCTACTCATGTGCGTGTATACAGGGTGCCATGGGTATATTTTATATTTTATATTTTTAATTTAGTGCATGTGCGTTGTTTTTGATTTTGTCGGCTGCACAGTATAATAGGGTCAGTTGGGCACCGTCTGTGAGCAAAAGAGCACCATGATGCAATTAACTTCGCAAGAAATTTGACAACGGCATGCTGTACTGCTTGGCATTCGCCCCGGAAGCTCCAATATGCACATTTCCAAGCGTTTGAGTGTCAATCTGAGGACAGTACAGAGGTTTCGGAAAGAATTGGATGAGATATCCAGTCAACATTATGGTGTGATCACTAATGATGGCAACGTTATGCCACCATTCATCATCCCACGGGGCCTCGGAAGATTACATCAAGTGTTCTGAGGAGCTAGTGCTGCCCCGGATGAAGAGGGTGGCTGCTGGAAGACTCTATGTCTAGCAATAGGATTCTGCACCATGCCACACAAGCAGGAGAACACAGTCATGGCTGTTAGACAATTTCTGCAACCACATCACCTCTTACAGCTCACCACTTAACTCCACATAATTCTACCTCCCGATTATTATGTGTGGGGTGCAGTTGAGCGAGAGACCAACAAAACACCTTGTAATACCAAAGATGAACTGAAGGCAAGGATTATGGTAGCATTCATCAACTGAAGCAAGGAGACCGCCCAGAAGAGTTGTGGGAGATTCCGAAATCGTCAGGAGGCCGTGGTTGAAGCTAATGGCGATTTTATTGGATAATTTTAATCTTTAGTATTTCAAGATATTTTTCTGTAATTTTGGTCAATATATCTGTTAAAATGAGATGTCAGTGACATTTTCATTTTTGCGTCATTTAGACGACAATTTATCGCACCCACTAGACTAAGGCATAAACCCGACGCGTAAACACTCAAGCATAAATAGAGACAAAGTTTGTAGATCAATTCAAGCATAAACAAGACAAATGTTTGGGGGTGCTCAGGCATGAACGCAGCTCATTTTACCGTATAAACTCTGGCATAAACCCCCGGCTAATGAACTCAGGAACTAACCCAGATTATGCTTGCATCAACATTCAAGCATAAACCTACGTTTGCGTATAGAATCACGGACCAATGCCTAGATTTAGACACGAACATAAACCCGATCAACAGTTGTTTCTAGACTGAAACATAAAACTGACAGGTTTGTGGAAAGATTCAAGCATAAAACCGATCAATATTTGAATATAGACTCAAGCATAAACCCGACCAATGTTTGAATATAGACTCAAGTATAAACCCGATCAATGTTTGAATACAGACTCAAGCATAAACTCGATCAATCTTTGAATATAGACTCAAGTATAAACCCGATCAATGTTTGAATATAGACTCATTAAAAGATGGCATGTGTGTTGGTAAATTAATAAATTAACCAACCAAACCTAAACATTGGACCGATCTGCAGTAGGCCATTATTATTATTATTATTATTATTATTATTATTATTATTATTATTATTATTATTATTATTATTATTCACTTATTGAGTGTTCACGCCATCATTAAATAGTGGCAAGCGTAATGCTTGCGGTAAAATCGCGTTGAAACATCGGTTCTCGTTCGATTACCGAAGTAAAGCAACATCGAGCCTGGTCAGCACATAGATGGGTGACCGCTTGGAAATATCAGGTGCTGTAAGCTTGGCGCTATCAGGTGATGTGAGGGTGGTGTAATGGATGACGTTTCGGAACTGGAAATCAGAAGGCTGAGTTCCAATTCCAGTTGGGTTCATTATATTCACCAACGTGGAAGTACTCTTGAGAAAGGTAGGAATCGACCTCTTCTCCTCCAGCTAAGGGTTAATTTGTAAGACTCGTATCAGCAAATCATTAATTATCTCCAAATAAAATTCTTACCATCTAAAAATATTTCCTGCCTTTAAATAACCTGCAAAGGGTTGATAGCTTATAGAAAAAAAATCAAGTCAATAAATTTATATAAATATTTTATGTAACATTACTTTCTGGCAATTTCTTTAAATGGACTTTATTATTTGAAATTATGTCAATGTTTCCAACTTACACCCTACAACTTTTATCAATAAAATCACTATTACCTCCAGAAATTTCCTACAATCTAAAAATATTATCCGACTTTAAATAACCTGGAAAAAGGTTGGTAAGCCGTAAAAAATCAATCAATCAATCACTAGAGCTTAAGTAACAATACGTCTCCTCGGTACTTCAGCACCCTCCTCAGTATCTAACTGTTTTCGTTGTGTAGATAGTTCTAACATTTCCTCTAATTTCCGTTTCCTCCAGACTTTTCCTAGACTCTCCGCGACCGTTCCCAGTGCTCCGACAACGACTGGCACGTCGGTATAATTATTATTTTTACTTTTATTCCTTCTTTTATGTTTTATTTTTTTCCTTTTTCTGTCGACTTTCGGGTTTTAACTCCTTATTTATTACTCTTTTCTTTCTTTCTTTCTTTATCTTTCTTTCTTTCTTTCTCGACCTTCCCCTTTATTGTTCTTTCTTTCTTTCTCGGCCTTTGCTTTTATTCTTCTTTCTTTACTTCTTTTCTTTTCTTTCTTTCTTTCTTTCTTTCTTTCTTTCTTTCCCGACCTTTCTCTTTATTGTTCTTTCTTTCTTTCTTCCTCGACCTTTCCCTTTTATTGTTCTTTCTTTCTTTCTTTCTTTCTTTCTTTCTTTCCCGACCTTTCTCTTTATTGTTCTTTCTTTCTTTCTCGACATTTGCCTCTATTGTTCTTTCTTTCCTTCTTTTTTCTTTCTTTCTTTTTTTCTTTTCTTTCTCGACCTTTCTCTTTATTGTTCTTTCTTTCCGTCTTTCTTTCTTTCTTTCTTTCTTTCTTTTCTTTCTCGACCTTTCTCTTTATTGTTCTTTCTTTCTTTCTTTCTTGACCCTTAACTTTATTGTTCTTTCTTTTATGTTGATCTTTCTCTTTATTGTTTTTTCGTATTTCTTTCTTTTTCGACCTTTCCTTTTTTTGTTGTTCTTTCTTTCTTTCTTTCTTTCTTCTTCGACCTTTCCCTTTTATCGTTCTTTCTTTCTTTCTTTCTTTCTTTCTTCCTCGACCTTTCCCTTTTATTGTTCTTCCTTTCTTTCTTTCTTTCTTTCTTTCTTCCTCGACCTTTCCCTTTTATTGTTCTTTCTTTATTTCTTTCTTTCTTTCTTTCTTTCTCGACCTATCCCTTTATTGTTTTTTCTTTCTTTCTCGACTTTTATTATTATTTCTTTTTTCTTCGTTTTTTTCTTTCTTTCTGTCTTTCTCCACATTTTCCTTTTATTGTTTTTTCTTTCTTTTTCTTTCTTCTTTCTTTCTTTCTTTCTTTCTTTTTTCTTTCTCGACCCTTACATTTATTGTTCTTTCTTTCTCGAACTTTCCCTTTATTGTTCTTTCTTTCCTTCTTTTCTTTTCTTTCTTTCTTTCTTTCTTTCTTTCTCGACCTTCCCCTTTATTGTTCTTTCTTTCTTTCTTTCTTTCTTTCGCGACCTTGCCCTTTATTGTTTTTCTTTCATTCATTCTTTCTTTCTTTCTTTCTTTCTTTCCCAGCTTCATTCCCTGACATTTCCATCTTCCTACGTGTCGTTCATTCTCCACCTTTCTTAATTATTTTTTTCTTTCTTTGACATAATTTCCATTTTTAAGAGTAAAAGAATGCCAAAGAAAATCTTTGGAAACCGTTTTTCCTTGCTGTTCTTCTGTCTTTTTGGTTGCACCACAAAGAAAGAGAAGAAATAAAAAAAAACATTTAAGTTAAGTACAGCAAGGACACAGATATTGATAAAAAAAAACAACTCCGTTTCTCTCCAGCCCTCCGCCTTTACCTCAACTTTCGCCCCCGAATGAGATGACAGCCTCTAGGAAGCAACGAGGAATAGGGGACGCCTAAAAAGAAAAAAAAAAGTCTTTCAAGATATTTGGAGAATTTTATCTCAGATGTGAGCGAAACCGATCAGCCTTCCAAATAAGATCTGTCTGTGCGTCCCTATGTGTAAATGGAAACATGGCTAAACCGTAGAATTTTGAATGTGAGGGCGTTATAAATGGCTTGCGGTGTTAAATCAGTTACGGCTCCCTGCGGTGGTGTTGCTATAGAAAAAGCGCGAAAAGATTCGAAGAACACTGACCTAGAGTTCTGGCTGATATTTGATACCATGCGGATATCATAGACTGACCGCTCAAAGCTGGGTACATCGACGCCAAACAATTATTTACATTAATGACAGTCGGACTAATGATCTCAGCTTTGTTGTTATTATCACAATGGTCATTATTTATTTGTTTCTCTTTGATCATATCACCCCATGCAGGGCAATAAAGCCACTAAGACCCAAGGGCTTAGTAGGTGTAAAGAATAAGAGAAAACAAAAAAACAGTATTAAGGAGCGAGAACAGCAGAAGAAGAATCAAGAAGACAGTAGACAACGATTGACGTTGCATTTAAATTTTTGAAGATCAAAGTTGGCCGGAAAGCAAGAAGCGGGAAGAGTGTTCCACAGGCGAAAAGTGTGAGAAAAGAAACTGTTAGCATAGAACTTACCGTTTTACCTAACCAACTGAACTGTAAATTGATGAGATCTTGTTGCTAATCTAGTACTGCGCTTAAATTCATAGATTCTAGGTACCAAACCAAAGAGCTCACCCGAACAATTACCATGAAAGTATTTACAGAAAAGGCACAGGGAAGCAAATTTATGCCGGTGGGAAAGTGACTGATGACGATACACCATGACCAATAATATTGATTATTATTCATTGGATCGAACTGTTCTGCTCTCTGGCATTCTTCAGTTGTCTATCGATTCCGGGAATTACTAATAGATCCCTTTATTTAATCTACGTGGGTAGATAGTTCTCTTTCCGCTGCCAATGTCTATGGTTATCTCCCCTTGTTTTTATTTAGTACTATCCAGTTAATGTTAGTCCAATTTTCTACTAAGTCTCTACTAACTGGTATACTTAAGGCCACACCACGTTGAAACAACTGTTCTCGAATGATCACCGAAGTTAAGCAACGTCGAGCCTGGTCAGTACCTAGATTGGTAACATACCCAGGGTTGTAAATTTAGATGTGCGGATAGTGTAATGGATACTCGTTATAGTCATTACGCGCAAATATCCGTGGGAAAGATAGGAATCCAACTCTTCTCCCCCCAACGGTGGGTTAATTAGTAAGACTTGTATCATCGTATTCCATCGATGAGAAGTGTCACTCGAACAGATTCTTCCCACAGATCACTGTTCTATGGGCTCCCAAGCATTTTGCTTCCATTTTCTCCAAAACCTAGTCGTTGCACAGATGTTCTGTCCATGGTATCCTCAGCATCTTTCTGTAGAGCCACATTTCCGTTGCTTATTATTTCTTTTTTCTTCGTTTTTTTTTCTTTCTTTCTTTCTTCCTCGACCTTTCCCTTTTATTGTTTATCTCCGCAAAGATTAAAAAAGAGACTTGACTCTTTTTTAATCTTTGCGGAGATTGTTCCGCATTCACTGCTATATACAGTAGGGCAGATATCCCGTAACAGTTCAGTATTATTTTCTTTGTTTCTAATACTCTGTTTAGCTTTTGGAAGGCATCTTTGGCTATTCCAAAAGGTGTTCGGATTTCACTGCCGCAGTTTCTGTCATCTGTTTTTGTGTTTGGTTGATTTTGGAAGCTCCGATTTGTAACTTGCCTTTTGGGCTCATCCCCTTGCTAATAAGCAGATATTTGCTGGGTCACTGGTGACGTCATAATTGGAGTGAAGGAAAAGTGTACGCCTTTGATACATCTATCCCTTGGTATCACGGGCCACGTAAATAGATAATCTTTTTTTTTTAATTACGAGCGTTCATCCATTCAGAGGAAAACGTAAAATACCGAAATTCCTAGAACGAAAAAATTGTATTAAAACGTCCATGAAGCTAGAATAGCCCCCAGTTCAAGAGTATGATGGCAGCTTAGTTTAGGTAGAATGTATGAATTTTAAGGAGACCGTAAAAATAGAGAAATGCAATATATTTTTGAAAAAAAAAACTTGCGGGAAACTACATTCGTCAGGCGTGAAATGATAAAAAAAAACGTATGGCTGACATGACACTCACTTTAGTTGGAGTACAAATTCTTACGGAACCGTTTGATTGCAGATTTTTTTATAAGGTTCACTTTGTATAAGGCCCGACAGCCACTCGAGGAAGAGATTTACAGAATAAGATTTGGATGCCGAAATCTAAAAGATTTCTACGTAATTATATTTATTTTTATTTTTATTTTGGAGATTGTTGTAACCTAGAAAAGGTTACTGAATAAGGAATAACCAAAACGGAGGTTGGAAATGAAATGGTAATCTTTATAACATCAACAAAATACAATACTCGCCAGCGGCGTGAAGTAGGTAAACCACTGCTAGTGGTGGACTACTTAGACAGTATATTGCGATATTTACCTGCCTCCCCACATGGTAGGATGCGGCACAAGGCCAAATTTAATGCGGGGATTTCCGAGCTTGTGGGTTCGGGTAAAAATTGCTTGTAGACCCCGAATACGCGGGATCGGGTATCTGTCTATCTCCCCAGACGCGACTCTGCCCTTTGGCATAGCCTCGTCCGGGTTCCTCTCCGCCCGAAGGCATAGAGTTCGACACAGCAACAGCTTCCCACACTGATAGTTCACTGATTTAGACATAACCATTACTGTTCGTAAATACGGTATATAACGGAGATAATAATTATTTTAGTGCTACAAGACTTACTAATACCATAGCTGTGGAAGAAGAAATGGACTCATATCTTTGCCAAGAGTATTTGCGCGTAAGTGAATGTAACGAACCCAACCTGAATTCTGAGCCATTATCCATTATGTAAAATAACGACAATGATACTAATAATTCTCTGTTACATTACCAACGATATACAAATACGAGGGTCATTCAATAAATAAGGTGAATTTTTCGATATAAGGACTTCTAATACAGATAGAAGCGTACTCTTTTTCATTTTTGTTTTGTTTTGTTTTCTTTTTCACATGGATTTAATTTCTTTTGCAGATTTAAAAAAAACTTTGAGAGTTTTGGCGATTAACAAAGATGGCCGACCAAGAAGCATGCTCCATGATTGAACAGCGGTCAGTTATCAAGTTTTTGGTTGCTGTAGGGTGCAAACCAGTTGAAATTCATAGGAGAATATCAACTGTGTATGGTGCCACATGTTTCAACCAAAAAAATGTCTACAAGTGGGCTACATTGTTTAAAAAAGGACGGAGCAGTGTTTAGGATGAAGACAGGCCTGGGAGGCCTACAGAAGTGAGGTCTCCTGAGGTGATCGAATCAGTCAATGACCTCATTCAGTCTGACAGAAGGGTGACAGTGGATGACATTGCAAGGACTTTGTTGGGACAAACGCAGGGGTCATCAGTCAGAAGGAGTCATCTTGCATCATGACAACGGAAGGCCTTATACAGCAGCCCAAACGGTGCAGACCGTCAACGAGCTGGACTGGGAACTGCTCCCTCATCCACCTTACAGCCCAGACCTTGCCCCTTCAGACTTTCACCTGTTTGGTCCCTTGAAAGCGTTCACGAGAGGCACGAAGTTTAAAAGTGACGATGAAGTCAAAAGTGTTGTGAGCGACTGGCTGAGACATCAGTCCAAAGATACGGAAGCTTGTGCACAGATGGGAAAAGTGTGTGACAGTTCTGAGAGACTACGTTGAAAAATGCCAAAAAAAGTAAGCTTCTACCTGTATTAGAAGTCCTTATACCGAAAAAATTCACCTTATTTATTGAATGACCCTCGTACAAAAATATATCTAGCCTCTGACCATTCAGCTGTTCATATAACACTAGATGAGGTAACTTATGAAAGCTTGTGAAAGTCCCCACTTATCTAATGAGACCCTCCATTTCTTCTCTTTATGCCTCTTCCCTCCTCTGGCGACAGGACGGATTAACGTGTTCAGTTCAAGGTTTGCTCCAGAATGTGTACGCTTGTCCTCGCATTTGTGTGGATAGAGTTCGAGGTGCTTGCGGGTTTCGACGTGGGCGTTGACTTGGGGCTGGTGTCGCCCGATATTGGTGTTCTCCTGTATTATTTTGTATTGGGCCTACTGAATCTGAGGTATCGTCAATTTCCGTTTCTTCTGGTTTATTAGGAGCGGTAATTGGTTTATGTTATACGTTGGGTGATGAGGGATTATAATCCGTGTTGATCGCCATAGAGAATTCACCGGGTCACTGCGGTCGGACCTCAGGACATGCAGAGGTATTATACGGTTCTGGCCTCGATGTGGTTAATCTATTTTCCGTGTTGCTATCTGAAACCGGCTGTAAATCGGGGTGTCATGAGGTCGAGGGACCCGCTCCCTGAGTAGAATGATGTGGAACGTCAATAACCGAATGGATCTTACGGAGGAAGCAACGGCTGCGTAAAGTTACCCGTTTGCTTTCATCCACCCGTACAAGCTACTACCGGTTACCGAGGATCTCCGCGATTCTCCCCGTTTTCAATCCACCGACGAGGCTAAGGGCCATCTTACTTCTGGATCTAAACAGAATCGCCAATTTGTCATTCGCGAAGTGTGCGACAATGTTCATTGTAAAAGTTCTCGTTTCGTATGTGCCTTTTAGCCATTGCTGCCTCTCTCAGTTCACCCATTTCTCTCCACTGTTTATGTATCTGGTATTTGTCCCGTAGGTCAGGGAGGTGATCTTTGATAACACGACCGTATAACATCATAGCAGGAGACGTGCCAAGGTCCTGGACGGAAATGTTGCGTTGGGTGAGCAAAACACAGGCTACACGATCATGACACAATCGACCACAGCTGCCCGTGTTGTCTTCGACTATACGCTGAGCCATTTTACGGTCAGTTCTGCCCGGCTATTGCTTTGTGGGTAGTAAGCCAACGAAGTACGTTTTCGTGTTCCCCAATTCTTCAGAAATGAGTTATAGTCTTGGGAATCAAAAGGCGATCCCCTGTTGGAAGAAAGTTCTTCAGGTACATCATATGTTGCTTAACGAAGTTCTCAGGGTGTCGGATACTGCCCTGCCCTTCCCAGATGATATTAGGGCAACTTCCACCCAATCAGTGTACCGATCTGCGTATAAATCATAATTTCTACCGTGTAAGTGAAAAAAGTAAATCACGGTTTGCTGGAATAGGAATTCAGGTTTAGACGACGGAATCAAAGGTTCCTTAGGCTGTAAGGGATATAGATTTATATATCTGGCTCTGGTCTATCGGACGCTGGCACCCAAACCATGCCAAAATAGGAGTTGTTTCGCATTTTCTCGCATGCCAGTTACCTTCTGGTGTGCAGAATCTAGGGATTCAAGTACTTCCACACTAAGTTGTCGAGGTACAAATGTTTTATTCGCCTTGATCGGTACTCTTTCGAGGCAGTAAAATTCCTCTTACATGGGCCAAAACCGAGAGGTCACCGACGGGAGGTTATGGCGTGATTTGGGGAAACCGTATATATTGTCCGATATTCTTCATCAATGGCTGCCTCGGCAACGATCCTATCCCATGTGATAGCCCTCAATCTGGGGTCATGTTCGTGTGTGAACACGCATGCAGCCTTGATTGTATTGTCGATTGGCTCGTCTATATCAGTTGTAGTCGCCTCGTAGAATGACCGTCTACACTTCTGTTATATATATATATATATATATATATATATATATATATATATATATATATATATATATATATATATATGTATATTGTTTCTGCAGATGATATTTGGGGACGTTCTATCGTCCTCTGATGAGATCCATGTTGGGTACCGATCGGCGCAGTCGGGTACAGCATTAAGCTTTCCAAGGAGATGTTTAATGCTGAATTTGTACATTAGTGTGCGTTCCCTGAAATTAAAGTGACCTGGGTTCTTTATGTCCTCGAGGGCCCGATCTGAGACATTTTTAATGAGTGGTTGATGGTCTCAGCAGTCCCTAGCAAATCTGTGCACCCCAATATAAACATCAGACATGATTCTAGTCCATAGACAAGAGCCAGGGATCCCACTTCGACTGGTGCATAGCGGGATTCTGCGTCGTTGGTAAAGCGAGATACGGTCATAATAATTTTCCAGTGACCATCACCGCAATTTGGTTTCGCTTCGCCAGGGCAATTGCAGTATGTTTTTTGTTTTTTTTTTTCTAAAGAACGTAACCGATTCCTGCTTTAATGTAATCTTTTGAAAGGTAGGTCGGTTTATTGACCACGAACGTCTTGACTCCCTCATCAATTTTCCGCATGATTACTCGCTTTGATTCCTCAAACAGTTGGTCAAGCGTTTCGTCTCAATAAAATGTTCAGCTCTTCTAACGCGGTAATTCCCGTAATGGGACCATCACATCAGCTTGTGAGAATGCATACCAGGACCTGACACCCGGAGGAAAGCGAAGGACTGCCTCGGTCATATTCTTCGGTGGTTTCACACCCTTCTTAAGAACCCGGAAAAATCTACCTTATTCTCAGCAAAATGGAATTTTTCAGGATTAAACACAACCCCATTCTTCCCACAGTGGGTTATATATTCTATTGTGCGCAAGAACGGAGATTCTATAGAATTGTCCCAAAGGAGGCTGTCGTCTATGCAACGGGTTTTTCGAACCACGTCCGCTGTAATATCGCCGAACCGGCGGACCTATCCGTCTCCAGACGCGTGAAATCTCTAGGGAGCACGAAGATATCTGTACCGGCCACATTCAGTGATAAATGTAATGGCATCTTGTGCGGTTAGTGAAAGCGATAAGCTGTGGTACCCGTTCCATGCGTCCAGAACTGTTTTCCTTGTCTGATCCGGAACGATGAAGACCTGATTAAATGGGGACGTTACGTGATGAGTTTCCCCCATGAGTGTCCCTGATGGCGGTGGATCCAGGGCACCTCCTTCAAATCGCTTTCCACGCAAGATGAGACACAGCACCGAGCGGGTTCAAACTGGTTTACAGCTCCGTTTTGATCTGCCAGCATAAAGGATAGCGCGGGTGGGGGAAACTTCCAGACTAATGTTTGAGAAAGTGAATGAATCGCCCGTTAGATAAGTTGTTCGCTGCTTTCCTCTGTCACTCTTGACTTCACTATGCCCTGTGAGTGTCAAATTCTCTAAGCCCTCTTTTCTCATTATGTACTCGAGAATTCGTCATGGGCACGTCGTCGAGTGGTTAGAACGTTCCCATTCACAGACAACAAAAATGTGACACGGAAATCCGAAGACGCTTTCTAGAAACTGAGCAAAGTATTAAGAAATAGGAAAATTTGTCTAGAAACAAAGGTGAGTGCTGAACTGCTACATCACATCTACCCTTATCTTCAAGAAGGGGCTCGAAGTAACAGACACGTGCTTCTATAGACGGATGATGAGAATATCATGGACAGTGACATGTGAGCAACGAGGAAGTTCTAACACAAATGTGAACTATTAGGTTATCACATATGAAATGACGGACTTTATAGGAAATGAATACAACACCTCTGGAATATTAAATAACTAATTTATTAAGTTGAAATTGGTACGATGTTGACGGATGACTATTCTCCAACGCAGTGGTCCCCAACCGGTGAACCCCGGACCACTGGTGGTCCGAGCAAAATTTTTGATGACCCGCAGAAAAGTTGAGACATTATTTCAATTTCTATGAAGCTTCAGCTAAAAAAAAAAATGACTATTAACAAAACATTATGGATGGTATATATGTTCAAGACTTTATGTAATCTTGAAATAAACACGAATACACAAGCGTGACATCCAGACATAGTATAACCTAAGATGACTTGCAAAGTCATGTTCAATACTTGTTACTGAATAGTTTCTTACCATTACTGTTGATAACTAGTTACTGGATGGTTTACTAGTATAATTTTCAACAAAGATGGCATAGCAACGGTGTAATAGCGGAACCTTCAAGAATCGGCTTACGCACAAGATACAAATTCATAAGCATTCGTACTCAAAAATTATTTTTGCAAAATATTTTTAAAAAAAACTTCTCGGCTTGAAATAAGCACAGCTCTCCGCCTTGCAGTGACGTCATTGAAACCCAAAATCCACAAACTTATTTCAAACAAACAGGAACATATTTCACACTAAAATGTGTAATACTTGAATGAACTTCAAATTTTCCATTTGTTTTATTTAAATAATTACACTATAAAATTGCTACCTTTTAATGGATGCATTTCATATTTAATAAAATAAAAGTTTTCCGATTATGATTATATGAATTCATCTTATTTTTTCTGAATTAATATTAGTGATCTGCTAAATTTAGAATTATACGTTTAGTCGTCCATGAAGTTCAAAAGGTTGGTGACCACTGCTCTAACGTACCTCTAAATTCTTAATCGCAGCTTTAAAAAAATTATCATCCTTTGATGTGATAAACAGTTAAAATTCCTCGATTACATCTTCCTTAATGGAGAATGTTTTATTGCGTATGAAAAGCTCAAAATGCTTAAATAAGTGATAATCAGTAGGAGAGATATCAGGTGAATATGGAGGATGAGGCAAAATTTCATAATGCAGCTTTTGGGCAACTGATTGATAAGCGTGGGTCCGTACGTGGTTGTACAGAAAAAATTGTTCCATCCCTATTCACAAGTCTCGGACGTTTCTTTTTCAAGTTTTCCTGTTTACATTCAATTTCTCCACAATACGAGGTTGCTGTTATTGTTTTCCCTTGAGGCAAGCATAAATAATGAATAACCCCTTTGAAAGACCACCATACAATAACCATTAACTTCTTAGGGTGCACTGAAAGTTTAGCGGGGCATTGTTTTAGTGATTCTTTTGCATCTAACCACTGGCCTACTCACTTACTGTTGTCAAATGGTATCCATTTCTCATTGCATATAATGATTCGATGCAAAACAAAATTTTTCTCCCAGTTTGTTCTCATACAATAAGATTACTTGATATTGTTCCATTGTAATCATTTTCATTGGACGTATGAGTAATAATATACTTAAAGAAAAATTATATGGAAAAAAAAAATCAGGAATAAGTCAATATTTTTTTTATATATTAAGGAGGTTACTTCCTTAGACGACCGGATTGGCAACCAACCGAAAAAAATGCATCATTTCATGTGTGACAATCTAATAGAAGGACACACTTATTTGGAATTCCTTGGCCCGATTATGAGAAAAGACGGCTTCGAAAGTTTAATACTCATAGGGAGGAGGATATTTAATTTAATACTCACATTGGTTGAAGGACAACTTACCCAAAGAATTTGCGTTAAGAGATGGCGGAGCAGAGACAAGCAGTGATCGTAGCTTAGAGCTAGAAGAGATAGGAAGTTGTGGAGAGACATGATCGCCTACGTCCTGAAGGAAAGCAGCATATAAATGATAATTGCTTGACGTCTGTACATACACACGTACATAGGCATATTGACAATAGTTGTTTTGATTAGCGACGACAAACCGTTACTACACTTTGATCTATATCCTTCTTCGAGTGTATATAACATTGGCAGCTTTCATAATTCTATTTGCAAAGTAAAGCACCAAACTTTCCGTCTTTGAACACCGATAGCTACACCTAGTCTTATCGCTTTGCAGATTAAATTTATTTCCCAATTTTATCAGTTTTAAGGTAACTCGAATTTAAATTCAATTTGTAAGTTATCTAAAGAAGTTAACCCCTTCAAGCTATATATATATATATATATTCTGGCAGGATTATGCGGAGAAAATTGCTTTAGAAATTTGAACTTTAAACTAGCCACCTTATCAAAATCAGGAAAACATATTTGATTGCCGATAACAAAGTAAAGAAATGTCTGTTATGTAGCAATTCCAATGAAAACGTGCTAAAAATAAAGTGGAGGAGGAAAATAAAGAATCGTTTGGACATTCTATGAGAACTAAAGAATCTTGGGGGGGAAAAAAAGAAATGTAGGTAGTGCCCATAATCATTGGTTTACACGGAACAAGTCAAATATCATCTGAAAGAACGATAGCTGCAATTGAAACTACACTTGAAATACCGCGAGGGTTTGTTATTTATTTCTACAGATCTCTTGAGGAGGATAAGGAGGACCTTAACCACACCAGGTGATGACGCTGCGGTTTTGGTAGCAAGAGAACATTTTGTGGGGCCAGATTGCTTACACAAGCCCCAATTTGGACTGCCGAACAACTATTTACACCTATACAACAGCTTTCTCAGATTAATGATTCCAGTAAGTGAATTCTATAGGTTTAACAAGGCCCATCCATTTCCAAACCTCGGGGACTGGCGCTACAGAAGCCCAAATATCAGAAATCGTATAACTTGAAGACTTTCAACAGCAGCAACAACTAAAATGGATATCGCATGTAATTGGAAAAGAAAATAATAACCTAAACTGGAAGATAAAATAGTGACATAAAAAAACATGTTGACGTTCCACACTACTTCAAACAAAAGGTTAGGAAGGAAACCCCCATCAATAGTCGAAAGAGGATTATTGAACATGGGAAACATATTACCCGGAAAAGATATTTTATAAATTTCAATCGACAACAGCTCGGTCAATGAATGTCGAATATTTCCTTATAAGGAAACAGCTAATATTACCATTACCCTTACGGTATTAAAAATTCCAGTTGACACCCCCCTATTTGCCCATAGCTGGAATTGAAGCTATGTCCTTCGCAAGGGCTTTAGTGCGAGGTGAGCACAAACTGTATCGAGCAGAATTTGGACTGTTTGTCGGGTCTATTCTTCTTATCTACAACCATGACACCATCCGCAACTCTTAATGACCCCCGGTCGTCACTTACTCCCTGGCGATCACAACGAAATAGATCAGATAAAAAGTGTAATATATGACTTATATTTTACTAGTAAACTAAGGCCTCTGATTGGGGGACTGGGGGTTTTGAGGAGCATGAAAACACCTCTTAATTGCTGTTGTTCCCAGGTCCACCCTGACGTAGCACCAGTTAGGGTCCCTGCTATTAGAAAGTAGCGAAACCCCCAATCAAAAAGCGGAAACTATGAAAGTATAAAAGTACATTTTTATAATGAAGATACCACCAATACATGTTTATATTAAAAAATGACCAACAATTCATTTTATAGCAAAATGACCAATAATACATTTTATAGCAAAATGACCACCAATACATTTTATCTGTAGCTGAAGCCATAAAATTGCTTTCAAAATATTTAGATTTCGGCATTAAATGCCATAAAGGTTGATATGCCACTAAACAAAATCAACCAACCAACCAACTTGCAGTCTAGAACACACGGGCTTATCAACACTTTTTTTAGCAATTAAATTAAAAAATATGCCATGTTCCTTCAGGACGTACGTGATTATTATTCTCCACAGAATTACTTTTCTTTATTATTCCTCAATTTCTATGCATTCTCGAGAAAGATCGTGGAGTGGTTATCCGTCGCATTCTCCACAGTTTGAACCTCAGAGTTTTTCTTTACTAAGAGAGAGGCCATTGTACTCTGTTATTTATGACCGCAAGGCGGAAGTTGTTTGAAATCGGAGTTTTTCTTCTCATATGAAGACTGTCCTCCCGGGATAACGAGTTCCGTCTACCCAATTAAGTTTACAACATTTGCTATTCCAAAGCGATCTCCCGTCTAAGTACCGGCTGGTCCAGAAGCTGCTTAACTTTAATAATCGGACGAGGACCAGTGTATATAACTGTAAAACTTCAAACTGGTGCATTTTTTTTGTCATTTCACCTCAAGTAAGGCGATAAAGCCACTAAGACGCAAGGGGATTACTGACGGTGAAAGAATATGAGGAAAAAAATTATTGAGGGGAGATCGGCCAATAAAAGAACAGAACTCAAGGAGCCAGAAAATGATGATTGATATTGCATTTAAATATTTGAAGATCGTGGTTGACAGGAGAGCAAGAAACCGGAAGAGAGTTCCAGAAGAACCGTCATCGCTAAAAGAAGTATGGAATAGGGAAAGATGCCTTCCAAGAACAAAGCAAAGTATTAAGAAATAGGAAAATTTAACTCGGAACAAATAAAAGAGTTCGGAACTGTTATGTAATATCGGTCCACTTATCTAGCAGGGAATGCTGTATAGTATCCTCACAGATGAAGAAAAAAATGAACTGTAGCTCTACAGAAGGATGCTGAGTATCCCATGCACTTAACACGCTAGTAACGAGGACCTTTTAAGGAAAATAGAAACATAAAAGGACGCTTATACTTAAAAACAAAAAAAGAATTTGACACTCACAGGACATATTGAAGGCAGTGGGGGACAGGAGGAACTTTGACTAACCTACCTAACATTGGATGGCAGAACAGCGACTGGGAAAATGGTGAAAAGAGAAAACCTTTGTAAGAGCTACAAACGATAGGAAGCCATTATCGGCCACGTTCTGAAGAAGGAACTCGGCATATAGAAGATCAGTAAAATATTTACTTTGTAAAAATACCCCTTCTTAATTTAATTACTGCAAATTAAATATAATTATTATACTAAATAAATTTAAATATATTTTTTTTTTAAATATTATTAATTTTAGGTGAAAATATTATTGAGGCTACTTTGACTATTTATCTAAAAGGAAAAGATAACAAGCTAAATAGCACCTGTTTTACTATGTATACATCATTCTAAAATAAAATTGGCATGGATTAGATAGTTTTTCTTGTAGATAACAGGCCAAAGTAGATATTCATTCCTCGTAGATAGCAAACCAGATTTTTCCTTGTAGATAACAAGGCAAAGTAGATATTTTTCCTCGTAGCTAGCAAACCAGATTTTTCCTTGTAGATAACAAGGCAAAGTAGATATTTTTCCTCGTAGCTAGCAAACCAGATTTTTCCTTGTAGATAACAAGCCAAAGTAGATATTTATTCCTTGTAGATAGCAAACCAAAACAGATATTTTTCCTTGTAGATAACAAACCAAAGTAGATATTTATTCCTTGTCGATAGCAAACCAAAGCAGATATTTTTCCTTGTAGATAGCAAGCCGAGGTAGCACCAAATTACTTTTTTTTTTATTCCTGTGACTTTTCTTTTTCCTAGCTAAACAAAGCGTACTTCATTTTTTTCCTACGACTTCCGGTCGACGCCATGTTTATCAATTTACTCGTCCACGATGGCAGATACTCAAGGATTACCGACCGAGACTTTCTGAAATGAACTTCCGTTTGGTGATGCTTTGTTGTTTAATCAGGAATCAAAAGCTAAACGGCGAACGACTTTTGTATTTATTCGTTGACATCATGTAACATTTGCTTACGTAAATTTGTTTGCATCCCGTTGTTTAACCTTAACACGATGCGATGCTTTTTCAGTCTTTGCATCTCACGCTAACTGCTGCAAACACTACTTGAAAAGCAATCAAATCCTATTCTCTGGAAACGTTTTTATGTACATCGTTTAATATCATCTACTCCTTGTAAAAAAAAAAGATTCATCATATTACCTTAAAATAAATAAATAAATAAATATATAACCTTATTTACGTTTTATAAGTAAAAAAAATAGAGAACAAAAGAACAGGGGAATTCAGTACGGGAAAGACAAAACAACCAAAATGTCGGTAGATAAATTAACAAAGGAATGGAGGAAGGAAAACATTGAAAAAAAAAAGCAAAAGAATATAAAAAATAAAAAAAAAGATAACTTACAACATATATGATTATGACTGAAAAGGTAGGTGAAAGGAAAAATTTTCGATAGAAAGGAAGTTCAAAGAGTAGTAAGTAATATTAAATATATAAGTAACATTAAAAAAGTAAATTGAAACCCAACTTATTGGCGGACATAAAATGTATCAATAACCAGTGTAAAATGTCTATCAGAAGGAGAGTCAACCACAAAACGAAAAATAAAAAGAAATGCGCTCTTTTTATTTCATTGAACGCATTTATCTATCTATTTGAAAAAGATACTGACTCGACCTGAAAACTATACGCATAAAGTCTTATCATTCCACGTATTGTCCGGATGAATGAGTCCATTTTTTTAGGTGTCAATTGTTATCTTAGAATGTCCAGATTTCTGAGACGAAGCATTGTCATAATTAATGATTATTTTCTAGTATTTCTTTCGTCTTATTTTTTTTCCTTATTAACAACGTACTGTTGTCATATTTGGACGGGAGCTGTCCAGTCCTCACTTTCCAGTCTCGATAGAGTCCAAACAAAAACTTTTCAGAGTCCTTATGGGTGACAAATTATTTTCCACCCTCCAACATATATATATATATATATAAGTGAACATAGAAGTCAACACTTAGAGGCGACAGTCTGTTTCATGCTAGTGCAATCGTCAGAGTTGCTTGACGATTGCACTAGCATGAAACAGACTGTCGCCTCTAAGTGTTGACTTCTATGTTCACTTTTATATTTACACACGCTCTATCTCTGATATTGAGCACTTTATCCCATAAATATAGCAAACTTTAAGAATATATATATATATATATATATATATATATATATATATATATATATATATATATATATATATATATATATATATATATATATATATATATATATATATATATATATATATATATATATATATATATATATATATATATATATATATATATATATATATATATATATATATATATATATACACACACACACCTCCATTCCGTACCGTACGCTGATGGCTTAGCGGGTAGAAGTGCCGACTGACGCAAATTCAGTCGGGTTTCGATCGTAGAGGCTAACCGGACGTCTAGCTGATGAGCTGCGAAACAGTCTGTCTGTGGATGACAAATATATATATATATATCTTTTCTCTCGCTACTCTCGCTATATATATATATATAAGTGAACATAGAAGTCAACACTTAGGAAAGTGCTCGGACTGACGAACTGCATTCCTTGGTTCCGACAGTTCTAACCTCCACGGCTAGGACCCACCATGACACTCACATAGTAGCAAACCATCCACATTCCCTCCGTGTTCAATCGAAGGAAAATTCGCATTCTCCATTTATACATATTCGTAATTCATATATATATAGGGGGAGAAATATAGTTTTAAGGTGTATTATATTTATGGGATAAAGTGCTCAATATCAGAGATAGAGCGTATGTAAATATAAATATAAAAGTTAATATTGAAGTCAACACTCAGAGGCGACAGGCTGTTTCATGCTAGGCTCAATCGTCAGTTCTTTGTTATTAAATATCCCACATCGTGATAACTGAAAATCTGCTGAGAATGGTGAAATGCTGTAAGAACGTGGACGCAAATTTACTGTGGATGAACAATTGAGAAGTACGTTCCACTCGAACAGCTTCTTCCCGCGAACAACTGCTCAGTGGAACCGACTCCCAAGAGAATGTCTCCCCGATCACTAGTCTTAAAGTGTTCAAATCTAGGGTTAACCGTTATCTTCCCGCTCTTATACGAACAAACTGCCTCTTACTGTAACCTTCTACCTGGAGTGGCTCCCGGGACTTGTACGGGGGTGAACCTCAGTGTAAAAAAAAATCGATGTAAGCATCAAACAAGTACTGATGTTTAAATAACTGCCCAACACGCAAGCCGCTAGTGGCCCGTGAGCAGACCGCCGATGGCAACGCAAGCGGTACTCTGGTGGCAATCTTACCTCTAGCGGTCCGCTTGTGGTAACATTGCCGAGACGAACACACTGGCGGTCCGACAGCGGGCTACCAGAGGTAAATGCTAGTGGCATGCCGTCCAGTGGCAGATTGGTGGCTTGCGTGTAAGGTGGGTATTGTCAAAACAGCGGATGGAAATTTCGACACCGTAATCTGAACGTGCAGATTGACAAAAAATGCATTTCAAAAGCAATGCAAAGTACTAAGAAACAAGTCCTCTTGTATAGCGGTCAATGCTGGATAATCAGCTAACATGAGGAGAAGGCTGGAGGCAACAGAAATGTGGCTCTACAGAAGGATGCTGAGAATACTAAGGACGTAGTGCGTAACCAACGAACATTTCCTATGGAAAATGGGAACAAAAAAGGTCATACTCAGAATCAAAAAGAGTTGAAATTTCTTGAACATATAATGAGGAAGGAGGACTTGGAGAACTTGACACTTACAGGACAAAGATAAAAAGGCATAGGAACAACAACAAGGCGAGCTTGTGTGAATGTATGGCGGAACAATGGGGTGGGAAGCTTTGCAAGTGGACAAAACATGCTAATGTCTACAACGGATAGGAGGTGGTGGAGGACGTGCTATAAAGACAGAGAACAAAGAAGAAGAAGAAGAAGCAGAAGAAGAAGAAGAAGAAGAAGAAGAAGTTATAGTCTTAAATTGTCTGAATTTCTTAGATGAACCATTGTCATTATTATTAATTTTTGACTCGTATTTCTTTCATCTTATTTTGTTGCTTGTTTACACCTAGTAGTAGTTTTAGATGTAATAGTCTTAAGTTGTCTGAATTTCTTAGATGAAGCATTGTTATTATTATTAATTTTTGACTCGTATTTCTTTCATCTTATTTTGTTGCTTGTTTACACCTAGTAGTAGTAGTAGATGTAATAGTCTTAAGTTGTCTGAATTTCTTAGATGAAGCATTGTCATTATTATTAATTTTTGACTCGTATTTCTTTCATCTTATTTTGTTGCTTGTTTACACCTAGTAGTAGTAGTAGTAGTAGTAGTAGTAGTAGTAGTAGTAGTAGATGTAATAGTCTTAAGTTGTTTTCAATTTCTTACATGAAGAATTATTATTATTAATTTTTAACTCGTATTTCTTTCATCTTGTTTAGTTCCTTTTTATCTCAACACTCAGGTCATTCTACATTCATTCTAGAACTGTATGTGGGGGAATAATAAGTATACTTTTGAGACGTGATTTTAACCACAATTGTTCAGCTATTACAATTCTACAGCTTTTTTTACGCCAGTTTCTCTAAAAATCTCTCATGAAAAAAGTGTTCTGTTTTGTTTTGTCTTTAAAAAGGAAAAAAAACTGTGACGGGTACATATTTAGCACCTCATGGGAACTAATGTACACAGAAGGATAAAGATTCCTTCGTCTCCATGTCTCCAGTCTATTTTTAGCCTACTTCGCCCGAAGACGGGGAAAAGCTTAATGCTTGATGTCGAACTGCCGGTGCTTGGGGACCGGCAAAAGTCATCGGAAAAAGACATTAATTCGTAGAAACGATGTAATAATTTAATAAACTGTTGGCGTTAGAAGTCTCACTTATGTAAATACGATAAATTAATTAAA
>OZ038483.1:119607062-119621885 GCA_964036315.1 Acanthosepion esculentum
TATATATATATATATATATATATTGTCACTGATACGGCCCTGATATATATATATATATATATATATATATATATATATATATATATATATATATATCAGGGCCGTATCAGTGACAAATGTTTTTTTTTTTTTTTGTTTTTTGGCGGTGGGGTGGCAAAAATATTTAGCCGCTGGACCGTCGATATCCGGTGTTTTTCGGTCGGCGTTAATCTTTACATTTTCTGCCACTTTTTATATGAGAGAGAAATATAGAGAGAAAGATATTGAAAGATGGAAAAAGCGATAAGGATTTTAAGGGAAAGCAAATGCTTCGGCTTAATTTGAATTCTTTTCTATATGTTTGTACATTTTTTGTTTTTTTTATTTTATTTTATTTGACTCACCACAATTCCAAATTAAAATGAAAAGGCTCCCATGCGATGAAAGGAAATTACTGTCATCGAACTTCTTTAAACAAGAATTCTTTCATCGAGGTTTTACGAAAGTTATATTCTTCCTTGCTTTCATAGTTTTTTTCTTCTTTCTTGTATTGCTTTCTTTGTTGTATTTTGTTAAAATAAAGCCCTGTAAAAAATACTACAGTTGGTAAAAAAATATGGCGCTCCCCAGATGCTACGTTGTGTGTATGTGTGTACTTTTGTGTGCATGGGTTGATCGAGTATTGCTTTAATATATTTAAAATATGTATTGCTTTAATTAATATATTTAAAATAGGAAAAGCGGCCCCTCCTGGCATAACCAACAAAAATAAAAAATATATTATTTTATCCCCTAACTCTATCACCACTACAAGGAAAAATAATTTATGAAAACTCAACATAAAATATTTACATTATTCGGACTATTGTCCTCATCTTTGTCGCCATATTTATCACAACGTTTCGGCCGTTATACGCTCCGGCCTTCTTCAGGTAGTTGGAATGTCGAACTGAACCCTCTATTTCGCTCGCTGGGGTACACTGTTCTACTTCCACGTGCCATGTCTAACGGATGTGAGTTATCAGTTATCTACTGTTAATTCACATCTACAAGTTCTCCACTGCCATAACCAGGTATTGAACTCACACTCTTTTGGGTCCTGTCACTGGATCTAAACAGCGCCTTTATCCACTGTGTCATGTGTCTTTAAAGACATCTGTGTATGAATTTCTGGTATTTATATGGCAACAAAGATGAGGACAATAGTCCGAATAATGTAAATAGTGTACATAATACCTCATTTCAGAAATATAGACAGATACTGAAAGGCCGAAACGTTGTAATAAATATGACGATGAAAATGAGGACAATAGTCCGATTAATGTAAATAGTTTACATAATACCTCATCTCAGAAATATAGACAGATACTGAAAGGCCGAAACGTTGTAATAAATATGACGATGAAAATGAGGACAATAGTCCGAATAATGTAAATAGTGTACATAATACCTCATCTCAGAAATATAGACAGATACTGAAAGGCCGAAACGTTGTAATAAATATGGCGACAAAGATGAGGACAATAGTCCGAATAATGTAAATAGTGTACATAATACCTCATGTCAGAAATATAGACAGATACTCAACATAAAATGTGTCACAAGTACATCCAAAACAATAAGAGACTTTATACAAAACAAAACAACGAGCCAAAACTTACAATATCACCCGCAAGAATTACTAGAAAGAATATATAAGAGAAACCTCAAGAAATTGAAATAAAATATTGTAAAACAACACAATAAACATTTAGCTCCATACCGTAACGAGACTGGCCACAATTTTGAAATAAAAAAACGCTAATAGATTAGACGAGAATGTAATTCACTAAGATGAAAATATCTAGTAATTGCTTTAAATCAATTGTTCATCCACAATAAATTTGCGTCCAAGTTCTTACAACGTTTCACCATTCTTATCAGATTTTCTCTTATCACAATGTGGGATATTTAAGAACAAAGATGATGGAAACAAAATGAGAAAAGTATCGAAATGAAATCGGCTGGATTATATACCCAAGGGCCAAAACATATAAAAAATTCTAAATTTTAATTTCCCAACGTCCCTCGTTTGTGCTCATGTGTAATAAACAAACCGAGTTTGATTTAGTCCTCAGAGATGAAACATGTCACACGAAAGCTTTTTTTCTACTTTGCCATATATACATATATATATATATATAAGTGAACACTGAAGTCAACGCTGAGAGGCCACAGGCTGTTTCTTTTATATTATATTATTTCATATCTACATATGCTGTAACTCTGATATTGAGCACTTTATCCCGTAAATATAGTATATCTAAAAATAAATAAATATATATATATGTGTGTGTGTGTGTGTGTGTGTGTGTGTGTGTGTGTGTATGTGTGTGTGTGTGTGTGTGTGTGTGAATTACGAATAAATGGAGAATGCGAATTTTCCTTGAATTTGAGTGGGTGACTGTGTGTGTATGTATATATATATATACATATATGTGTGTGTGTGTGTGTGTGTGTGTGTGTGTGTGTGCGCGTATGTCTTTGTGAATGTCCCTATTTCTAACCGTCCTTTAAGGCCGCATTCTAATATACTGTCAGACCGAGAGGTTTTGCGACATTTTCACCCACTCTCGTTCTATTTCTCCTTTCTCTCTTACTATCCCCCCTCTCTCTGTCTCCCTAATTCCTTCACTATACCTTTTTCTATCTATATCCCTCTACTCAGTTTCTTTCTTTCTTTATTCCTCTATCACTTTCTCTCTCTCTCTCTCTCTCTCTCTCTCTCTAACTCTCTATTTCTTTCTCTCTCTTTCTCTTTATTACATTTATTCCTTTTTCTTTCTTTCTTTCTTTCCCTCTTGCTATCCTTCTCCTTTTATCTCTTTCTATCTGTCCCTATCTCACTACTCTCTCTCTCTCTCTCTCTCTCTCACTCTGTCTTTCTCTCTCTCTCTCTATGACAAACGGCACGTCCGGTCTTCCGATCATTTTTTTTTTTATCATGGCCGCAATTGTTTCAATTGTTTACATTCAGTCGTAAGCCGAGAAAAAGTGACATAAAATCATCAAAATTAAAAGAAAAAATATCGCTAAGAAAGAACAAAAGGACGTGACGAAAGTCTTCACAAAGACGACAAAAACTCTCGCTTCAGGATCAAAGATGGCGGAGGTCGTCCAGTTGATTGTTCTCTCAACGCCAGTCGCGGATTCATGCGCGTCTTAATGCTTATACGTTACGAATGAAGTTAGGCAATTAAGCTTATGCTGATTGCTACATCTCGTCTCCACGCGCCTTCATCTGGGTATCTAGCAATAATGTATTTATTAAGTTTCAACTAGTCTGGCACAAGGCCACGCGCAGCTTTCTTTGTGTATGACTTTCTTCAACGGTTACCTATGCCATCCTATTTCCGAACGTTATTCTATATTTTCTTTTACTTCCTTCATTGATTTAATTTTCTCTTAATACTTGCCTCAGCACGTGTATATATATATATATATATATATATATATATATATATATATATATATATATATATATATATATATATATATACAATATTAGTGGTAAATGTACACATACATATGCAATTATATATACACATACATATATGTATAAAACTAATTCCAATAGGATAGAATCCAGGTAGAACTCGATGTCTAGGACAGAGTAAGGATATAATAAAAAGGCTCAAACACTAATATTCCATGGTCATAATTTATTCCATTGGAATCGTAAAAACGATCCAATTCATCAGACCTACAAATTCAAAAAGAAAACAGAAAAAAACAGGTCTGATGAAGTGGATCGTTTTTACGATTCCAATGGAATATTAGTGTTTAAATATTTTTATTATATATATATATATATATATATATATATATATATTAAAATATACAGAAATATAGTCTTAAAGTGTGCTATATTTATGGGGTAAAGTGCTCAATATCGGAGATAGAGCGTGTGTAAATATAAAAGTGGACATGGAAGTCAGCACTTAGAGGCACTATATTACTATATTAAAATATATATATATATATTAAATATTTTTATTATATATATATATATATAAATATATATATATATATATATAATGAAATGGAGTATGTCCGACAATTATTTTAAGACATTTTTATGTTTATACGAAAAAATTAAATGCGAATCGAAATATGTATTGTTTTTGTTTTTTTAAATGTGCATTTTTTACTAATATGGCAATTTGAGAATTTTTTTTTTTTTGTTGTAGATAAACATTCGCATTTAATTTTTTCATCCGATTATTAGTAGTTTAAAAACAGTAAAATCGACCTTGCTAACCGAAACGCTCCTCCGTAGCGAAATCGGTAAAAGCACGTCAGGCTATATGACGGTTCCATATAGGATACATGTTCGATTCCTGTCGGAGGACGCATATTTTCTATGACAATTTCTCGGACATTCAGAGCAGAGCATTTACTTAAATATTTGTATCTATAAAAAAGAATGTATAAACATAAAAATGTGTTTACAAAAATTTATATATATTACCAATTTATGACAGGTAGGGATAATTCCAATTCAATGTAAACTACGGACCATTATAATAATAATAATAAAGAAAAATTTAAAGATTCATTTCGGTTATAATTTATTACGTGAATATCTATATATTCATCTCTTCAGACCGAAATATCTTAGCAAAAGAGTTTTCTTCTTGATTATCTATCCATATATATATATATATATATATATATATATATATATATATATATATATATATATATATATATAATAGCTGGCCACACCTATTCGGCGATACCCGTCTACTAGGGCGGCTATCTAATCCCTATTGCAGACGCTCGCTCAGGCATATTTGTGTTTGTTTAACACCCACATGGTTTATACTGCAACTATGCTGAGCAGACCTTAGTTACAATCTCTGGGAGAGAGCGTATTATCTAGCGTGATCAAAAATTCGAACAAGGCCAGCACTCTGAAGCCCTCGGCCACGATAATATATATATATTTATTGAACAATTTAGTTCATGCCACATTGACTGAAAAACTCCTACAACAACAAAAAATTCTCAAATTGCCATATTAGTAAAAAACGCACTCTCTTAAATTTTCAAAAAATTCAACTTTAGTGTTGCGACTGCACGCTACAAAAGTTTGCATTCGTTAACAATAACACATTTAAAAAAAAAATTTAAAAAAACATATTTCGATTCGCATTTAATTTTTTCGTCTCGGATGCTACCTGGATTTTACTAAAAACAAAATAATTTCCATGCCTGAGGATGACTGGATGTACAGTTGAAAGTACTTGCGTATAAAAAAAGACCTTATACAGCTTATAATTATTAAAAACAAGGACCATAATATTCATCGAATGATAAAAATTTTCTTTGCCATTTTATATCATTAACTTTGCTAATCTACTTTTTGTATGAATGATTCATTGTAATATATATATATATATATATATATATATATATATATATAATGAAATATATATATATATATATATATATATTTATATATATATATATGTTTATATATATATATATATATATATATATATATATATATATATATATATATATATACAGGGTGTCAATAAAGTCCGTGTGCACTTTAAAAAAATGATAACTTTATTTGTGTTGGCGATAAATATTTTTAAGGTTTTATTGAAATTTTATTTAAGTTTCCACGTGACCTCCATCATACAAAGGGTAATACGATTTTGCAGTTCACCGAAAACATTTGCCAAATGATTTACAGTAATGCCTGAAATCGCATTAGTTATTTTAGCTATACTTAAAACTAGGTACATTAAACTTTATAACATTTTTTACAGATTATTTCTATCGCAAATACAAATAAAGTTATAAATTTTTTGAAGTGCACAGGAACTTTATGGACACCCTGTGTGTGTGTGTGTGTGTATGTATATATATATATATATATATATATATATCAGGTGGCCTGACGATTGCATCTAGCATGAAACAGACTGTCGCCTTTAAATGTTGACTTCTATGTTCACATATATATATATATATATATATATATATATATATATATATATATATATTCTCTTTACAAATGGAATACAAAAGTAATAAAAATGAGACTATTCTGTTGACGTGACATGATGGGACCTAGCCGCAAAGGTTTGAACGAGTGAAATGCAGCTCGTCTGAACATTTGCCATGGAAATAGCAATAGAGTAGCGAGATTCTAGCAATGTTTTTTTTTGTTGTTTTTCTGGCGAAATTGGGGTTGTGGAATGAAATGAAACTCATCACCCTCAAGACCGTGTAAACGCTTTTGAAGTCCGTCAAAGTCGTAAAGTGATGATGAAGCAGATCTATGGTAGCAATATTCTTTTTTCTTTAAGAGCATTTACCTTTTCAGTTTATGGTTTCTCTTTAGCATGTTCAAATTGACTGTAAATCGTTCTCGCGATTTGGGGCCCTTATTAACTAAAATGTCACGGGCCCTGATCATTTTAACATTCCGTATCATATCCCAAACGAATCGAATTGTAGAGAAAAATAAATGATGATGAGTGGGGTCAAAAAGTACAGTGCGACGCTCGCCGGCAGGTCAGCTCTTTTTCTTCTTCTTCGGTTGTCTCAAGGAAATGGATTGCGTGGCTCCCTTTCTCGACTGTTACACTGGACAGTTGTGAAACAGACACCCACTCAGCCGCGCCTACTTCAACTTCCTCTTTGTCTGTCTGTCAAATCCGTACGTCCAACTCCACCACACGCAGTCCGCCGAATGACTTCTCTCTGCCCGTGCTGCTGGCAACCCGCTTGTTATGCTATTCCAAGACGGCCAAATTTTGCATGTGTGCAAATATAGTCTCGTCTTGTACTAGACAGGCGCGCATAAATTGAATCCTTCAATTTGAATTTCTTTTTTGTCATTACTTTGCAGGCAAGACACGTTCGCGCTCGTTTCGAATTCCGAGGTAAGTCATGTCTTTCGTTACACGAATACTAACAGAAATCACTGATCCTGTCTCTTCCCAGAATCTCACGTAGTGAGGATAAGTAGATAGATGCTGATGATATAGGTATTCATTATTGGGATAAGAATGTCCTTGAACATTGTTCTTGAATAGATCAAAACTCTCTACCCAAGAAGTAGGACTTACGTTAAACCTAAGAAGCTGTGTGAAGTGGAAATTATTCTTTATGTTGTGGCCCAGGTTAGGACCAAGGAAGAACAACACGAACACAAGAGTAGAAATACCGAAGATATATTACACGGAATAATAATACAAGATGTGGAAGGTGTTAGTATGACTGTCAGTCTGGTTTGGAGTGAACTACTATCGGCTCGACTTGATTCCTCTCTCTCTCTCTCTCTCTCTCTCTCTCTCTCTCTCTCTCTCTCTCTCTCTCTCTCTCTCTCTCTTGAGAGGCGTAGTATACATAGTGTTAGGAAGAGTTCATTCTGTAGTTATAGGTAAGGACTCATAACACTTTATTAATGGGATATGAAAGGAATGCAGATGAGTCGACTCAGTGTGTACGTGTCATGGCGGGATCTAAGAAGGCCTGAAATGGTCTTAAGTGGTGTAGTTCGCCTGAAGATCTACCATGAAAATAGCGGTATAGTAACGAGACGCTATCAACGTTTCGCCTGCGTGGTAGGAGTTGTAAGTTAGGAAACAATTCATCACTGACAAGGCTGCACAGACGCTTTTGAACTCGGTCGAGGCTGGGACGTTAAAGTTACGTGGCACCAACCCAGATGTCAAGTACGCGATTGCGTTAAACATTTATTACACTACGTCGTCAAAAATAAACCGATCGTCAGGTGTCCCATAGTTTGTTCTCTAATCTAACCCATAGTATGAGTACTCAGTGAGAATTGAACTCGCTAAACTTCCCAACCAGAGACATCCAATTCGTTCCTGATCTTAAACGCTAAGTACCTAGTCACTTTCAAGAAGTTGGCTACCTCCGAGTCCCTGTGATTGGCAGTTATAATCAGGGAGCGCCTTTTCATTTCTTGTTCCAGAATGGAAGCTGCCAGTCTAATTCTTTTGATATATCTGATAAAGAAATGAGAATGTTAAAATTTAGCGCATGACACGAAACATTACGTTAGGTAGTCTACCATTTATAATCTTCTAAATGTGTGTTATCATATATAAATATTATGTCACGATTTATGTCTTCAACCATTTTAGCTCCAAAAGTTATTTTTTAAATGGATAGTAATTTTGTAGTTGCATTTTATTACCGTCAGATTATTAATACAATCATACAGTAGGTAAGTACGTAAGTAGGAAGGTAAAGAGTATAAATATATCGACGTACATTATTGTTTACATTTGGCTTACATCATCATAATAGGTCCATGACTGGATGTGGCCATTGCGTTGCTTTATATCTGTGCACCTGATTAGTTCCCTCCATATATCTCTGTAGCGTGCCAATGTCTGAATCTTTGTGAATAATCTTCCAGACCACTCAGTGACATTATCAACCCATGTTTTCTTTTTATCTGCATCTTCTTTTGCTTAAAGTAGGGAACTTGTTCGATGGTAATGGAAAGATTCTTGGCTCTTGTGATGTGATCATACCATTTGAAATTTCTCCTCTTTGACAGTGGTTATGAGGTCTTCCAATGATCCTGTTTTTTGTTTTTTTACGCTGTCTCGCACTGTGCCATTTATGATGCAATCTATACAGAATATAGCATCTGTAGCATCTTATTTCTTATGCTTGGTTTCTTTGCTGTATTTCTCCTGCTAATGTCCAAGATTCACAGATGTGCAAAAAGATTGAGGTCTGTGCATGCAAACAGGCTGGTCTTTGATGTTCTTCTCTTTCCAGATAGTTCTTAGTTTTGAAACAGCTGCCATTTTTGTGCTCTTGAAATTATTTCTATTTTAGAGGCCACTTTGCTGATAATCGTGGTAAAGTATTTCAATTGTTTTCACAACTACCTGATCATCGACTTTTATTTTGCTTGAAAACCCTTTCTAATTGTTCATCATGAGTTTGTCAGGTTGGAGTCAGATTAAACAATTCTTTTTATGTGTTGTGACCATTCAGGATATAGGTAGTCATAACTCTCCACGAATTCCTATTTTTCGTAGTTCTAGGCCATATTTGTCTCCTTACTCTCCTTCCCAGTCCCTGTTTATCTCCTTACTCTCCTTCCCAGTCCCCGTTTGTCTCCTTACTCTCCTTCCCAGTCGCTGTTCTGCCATTATTTACACAAACTCATTAGGTAAGTTACTTGACGTTTCCACCTGAACCTCTTGCATTCAATATGTTCTGTGAGTGTCAAATCCTTCAAGTCATCTCATGTGTCTCAGAAATCTTCCAGTTCACTCAGCCTACTTTGTTTCCTTTGCTTGCCTCTTATTCTGTTGCCTAAAGTGGTAAACTTTTCCGATGGTAATGGAAAGATTCTTCGCTATCGCTATACCATTTCAAATTTCACTTCTTGACAGAAGACATGGTAATCGGAATTATTAGCCGTTTCCTTACAAATAAATAGCTAGCATTCAGTATCTGTCTATATTTCTGAGATGAGGTATTATGTATATTATTTACATTATTTGGATTATTGTTCTCATCTTTGTCGCCATATTTATTACAACATTTCTGCCGTTGTACGGTCCGGCCTTCTTCAGGTGCTTGGAATGTCGAACTGAACCTTTTATTTCGCTCACTGGGGTTGACTGTTCTACTTCCACGTGCCATGTTTAATGGATGATAGTTATCAGTTATCTCCTGTTAATTCCCCTCTTCAAGTTCTCCACTGCCTTAACCTCATGTACACATGGCACAGTGGATAAAGGCGTTAGTTAGATCCAGTGACAGGACCCAAAGTGTGTGAGTTCAATACTCGGTTAAAGCAAATTCTTTGTGCAATATGAATGAAGAAAAAAAATAACTCAAGGTAAAAGTTAACGGATTTCACAATTACAGCTTGTGGTAACTGATTACTCAGATTTTACAAGCACGCAACTAACCAACACAATCTTTACTATCAAAAGTCACCTTCACTTATGAGAAAAAATTGTTCACACGTATTACGGGATATACGAAGTATGAAACGCTCGCTTGAGTTCGATAGTGACAGGGGGTGTTCAAGACTTGCTTAGAGCAATATCGTTCGCTCATAGACCCAAACTAATACATGTTTATCCAAACCAGCTTCATATTCAACGACCGCACTGTATTTCGACTGAAATGGAAAATGTTTTTTTTAATTTTTTTATGAGGCAAAAATTTCTTCCTCCTGTCAAAACTGACAATGGATATATTAACTTTTTAACTTCCCCGGTCTTTTGAACAGGAGTAGAAGGTTTATCCTTTGTTTCCTGTTTAGTATTGGGCCTCTGGTTTGTTCTAAAGTCTTCTCATTCTGTTCCACTCACAGTTAGCTCGTTGCATCTTAGTGGCGTTATCAACTTGATTGGGTTTAATTTATTATATAAAATAAAATAAAAATCTTTCACTGGTGCTTGCTAAAGTAATTACGGGGAGTTGGTTTGTTCAAATGTTTAGTCATTCCTCGTTTCTCCATGAAACATCTTGTACGTTCTTCCCGTCTTATTAAACTATGGACCGTTCTCCTTCAGGACGTGAGAAATTATGGCTCTTCACAAGCTCGCATCACTTATAACCCTTAGCAAAGTTTATCACTTTTCCATCCTCCGCCATCACAGTTTCCCGATCCATTTAAACAAACTGGTCAGGTAGGTGGCTCGCTGTCGTTCACTGTCTTTTTGCATTCGATATGCCCTGCGCGTTTCAAATTCTCCAAGCCCTCTTTCCTCATAACGTGTCCATTGTGTCTCTTTCTAATTCTGGGTATCAGAGCATTTTTTATTCCCATCTTGCTTACTCGATTACGTGGTATTCTCAGTATCCTCCTGTAGAACCACATTTCTGTCGCCTCCAGTTTTCTCTTCATCTGTGAGATTTTATGCGGTAAGTTAGCGACGAGATTGATTGATTGATAGATCGATACGTTTTTTTACGATTTATCAACTTTTGCAGGTTATTTAAAGACAGAAAATAGTTTTAGATTGTAATAATATTTTGGAGATGATAATTATTTACTGATACAAGTCATGCTAATCTAATTAATCAATAGCTAAGTGGGAAAACAGGTAGATTCATAACTTTTCCGAGGCCATTTGAACGGGAATTCGAACTCGGCTCTCCGATTTCGAATTCTGAGCTGTTATCCATTACACCACCCGCACATCCAAGCTTAGAGCACCTGGTATTCCCAAGCGGTCAACCATTTAGTTACTGACCAGGCTCGACGTTGCTTAACTTTGGTGATCGTACACGGACCGGTGTTCCAAACTGATATGGCCGCAAACATTTGATATTGAATGTCGCACGACTAAGGCCTTGTGCCAGGCTATGGCGAGTTTAGTACATAACTGCATAAATTATAGTCGAATTATACTGAACACATCGGTTCTTGTCCGAACACCGATGTAAGCAGCCTCAAACCTGGTCTGTTCCCAGAACCCCCACCCCACCCCGACATGAGGTGAAAGCCTCTCGCTACTCTATAATGTCAAATATTATGTAAGAAGTATGTTGCACTCGGATAGCTTCTTCCCAACAATTCCGTCCTGGGTATGACGATAAAGTACATCCTAAGGCAAGACCTCTGGTCGGGAGATTTGAGGTTCTGAGAAAAGCGGAACTGGCTTTTAATTACAGTTGTTCCCAGGTCCACGCTGACACGAAATGAAAGCCTCTCGCTCCTCCATCATGGAAAAGATTATGTAAGAAGTATGTTGCCCTCGGATAGATTCTACCCAAGAATTCCGTCCTGGGTATGACGATAAATTACATCCTACAGCAAGACCTCTCATCGGAAGATTTGAGGTTCTGAGAAAAGCGGACCACCTTTTAATTACAATTGTTCCCAGGTCTACGCTGACAATATGAAAGCCTCTCGCTACTCTAAAATGGAAAATGTTATTTAAGAAGTATGTTGCACTCGGATAGCTTCTTCCCAAAAATTCCGTCCTAGTTATGACGATAAAATACATCATAATTCAAAACCTCTGATCGGGAAATTTGAGGTTCTGAGAAACGCGAAACCGCCTTTTAATTACAGTTGTTCCCAGGTCTACCCTGATACGAGGTGAAATCCTCTCGCTACTCTAACATGGAAAATGTTATGTAAGAAAGATGTTGCACTCGGATAGCTTCTTCCCAACAATTCCGTCCTGGGTATGACGATAAAGTACACCCTAAGGCAAGACCTCTGATCGGGAAATTTGAGATTCTGAGAAAAACGGATCCGACTTTTAATTACAGTTGTTCCCAGGCCCACTCTGACCTTATGTGGTAGCACCTGTTAAGGTCCCGGCGATGGGCAAATAGTGAACCTTTAAACAAAAACCAAATACTATGAAAGTATTAAAAAAAAATTTTTATAGAAAAAATACCAGAATCTATTTTATATATAAAAAAATAACCAACGTTACTTATTTATAGTTAAATGACTAACAATACATTTTTAGCAGAATAAGCAACAATATATTTTATTCTAGTATGACCAACAATAAATTTTATATTAAAATTACTAACAACACATTTTATAGTAGAATAACCAACAATATTTTTTAAGCTATTTTGCAGTATAACACCCGCACTCAGTTCGCATTAAAAATGTCCAAAACACTTACATTTATGTTTAATTGTACATACTCCATTCGAATCTGGCTTGATAAATTTGGTAAAATCTACCATTTTGGAATTATCGACAGTGAAATATGGGATTCAATCGCGTTGTTGGCGGCCGCCATTACTCGCGTTGTTTGCAGACATTCGCTGCGGAAAGCTAAACGCGGAAGACTACGGAAAGCTAAGCTCGAAACTGATCTTTCTTGTCGAAATTTGTCGTAATTACTGCGCATGTGAACTATTTACGGAGACACACTCAGTTTGCGCAATGATACCTATACTGTTAGCTACTCTGCAGCGAATGTATACAAACAACTCCCGCAATGGCTGCCCGCGACGCAAATGAATCCATTTTTTTACTGTTGATAACTCTAAAACGGTAGATTTCATCAAATTTATCAAGCCAGACTCGAATGGAGCATGTTACACATAAATGTAAGAATTCTGGAAAATTTTAATGCGAACTGAGTAAAATTTCCAACAATACATTTTATCTAAAGAAAGTTGAAGGCATACAATTGCGTTCAAAATGTATTTAGTTGAAGCCATAAAATATGTTCAAATTTTTTAGATTTTGGCATTATATAACCCATGGAGATGTTCATATGCTTTTAAACAGAATCAAACAACTTGTAGAGGACCGTGTGTGGATTTACGTGTTGTTGTGTGTGAGACACGTGTGTAACTCCTGGTAGAATATTAAAAGTCCCAACTACATGAAAATTGGCGCACTTAACCTGTCCAACCGAAGATGAAAGAAGACAAACAAGACAGATATATATATATATATATATATATATATATATATATATATATATATATATGTCAACAAATATGTATTAAACAATGTAAAAGGCACCTAGACATAACATTTGTGTGTGTGTGAACATTTGTGTTTGTTCTTTGGTGAATGTTCGTATTTTGGTGAATGTTTTTAATGTTCGTAGCGTTTTCCCAGAAATGAGAAACGCTGATCTTCTAAGAGCTTACAACTTGTCACTGAAATGAAGAAGAAAAAGGGATTTACCTCATTACCACGCGATGTGGGATTCGGTACGAGGCCTGAAGGAAAAAATAGAAAGAGGCAAGAAGTTTCCCAGTATTTATAGTATGGGGAGAGAGACCCCTGGTGAAGGGTTAGGGAACTAAGTAGGAGATACCTCCTACAAACTAATCAAACCAGGTCAGTACTACGGGGTGCCCCACAAAAAAAAACAGGAAATTTTAAATTTACTATATGATGAAAAAATTAACTGACATATAAAACAAATTAACTAAATATTTTATTGTATGAACGAACTAAAAAGAAATTAACTAACATATAATTTTTTTAACCATTTGTTGCTCCAGGAAGCTGCAGTTACCAAATTTTCGATGCGAGGTTATTGTTCTCTTTAAAAAAGAACATTCAGCTTGATGATTGAAAAAAATGCCAAGACATTTTGCCAGAATTCTTTTGTTTGAACAGCACATCTTGTATTTGCGTTTTAGTTCTGTTTTAAGCTACGAAATTTCTATCTTTTGGTTTTGTTTCAAATAACTGTAACTAAAATTTCTACAATTAAATAAACCAAATTTTCTGTTTTGTTTTTTGTTTTTTTTTTGTGTGCGGGCATCCTGTAGTATAGGTGACCGTTGAAGAAAACCATGCAAAAAGCTACACGTGGCCTCGTGCCAGCCTAAGGGAATTTTAATAAATAGATTACTGCGCGATACCCAGATGGACACGCGCGTAGACGAGTCCTAGCAATCAGCATAAGCGTAATTCCCTTTCGTAACCTCTAAGAGTCGCACGAGAATTGACAATCACACGAAAACTAGTGATTCAACGTGACAGTTAGCGACCAGATGTTATTGTGACGATATATTGTGAAAATAGCAGAGAGACGGGAAGAAGTGTATCCATGGTTTAGCCATGGACATTAATGTTACAAAAGCTTAATTTCGGAAAAATGGGTAGGAATGAATGCAAGATCGCATCAATTTTCCTAGAGTTAACTGTAGAATTTGTGTTTCTACTTGACAGGTTTGGAACGTTTCGTTTTCCTCAAGATACTGTCAAAAAAGAGAG
Organism: Acanthosepion esculentum; assembly: GCA_964036315.1. Classification (NCBI taxonomy): domain Eukaryota; kingdom Metazoa; phylum Mollusca; class Cephalopoda; order Sepiida; family Sepiidae; genus Acanthosepion; species Acanthosepion esculentum. Next base: position 119,621,779 of record OZ038483.1, read on the forward strand.
GTTCAGACCCTAAGCTTATAGACACTTTGCCTGGGTCCCGTTTGTAATCAGAGATCATGGCATATCGAATAAAGGAAATGCTGTCGGCCAGCGAGTAGGATGTCGAG
>OZ038483.1:119627085-119689585 GCA_964036315.1 Acanthosepion esculentum
GAGAGAAAAAAATCAAACTAACACCAATAAATGCGCATAAATAATTTAATATAAAAATAACGAAAATGAGAAATTACTAATACCTCCTGAGGAGTGGACCGAACGACGACAAAAATTTCGTCTAAGAAACTCTGGAGTCGGAGTGCTGAATATAGCATCAATGAGCAAAGTGACAAATTTTGTATTAATCCTATTAATAATTATATACGGACTTTTATACGTACAAAGACACGTTCAGCTGAAATATGTTACACAACAGATACGAACTGCTTTTTTTTTAAAACGAAGATAAGTAATAAAAAATAAAAAGATCCGGAGAGAAGAGAAACTTTGAAATCATATCGGTCGCCCTAGAATGCTACGACGTCCCTGGATCAGATGGTGAGTTGACGAAATAGAGCAGGTGCCACGTTCGTTTCAATTACGCGTTCTCGCTTCACTTCTATAAATAAAAAATTAAAAAAAAAAAACCCTTTGCCACACGCTATCCAGTGTTCTTTTATACGAGCGGGCAACTGCTCTGACTTTCCCCACCGACACTCCTTCTGCCGTTTCTGCCTGATGACTTCATCACTACCGACATATAAAACGCGTGCGCGTCTTTTTCCTCTCTTCATCGTAGACGGACGGTCAGAAATTATAGGACTGATCCCCAAACACAGCTTCGTGGAGGCGCTGCCAAACACACGCACGCACGCACACACACGCACGCACACACACACACACACACACACACACACACACATACATACACACACACTCACACACACGCCCAAAAAATTTTGTTTACTTTCTTCTTGGGAATATTTTTTTAAGCATATCACCCCAAGCAAGGCGGGAGTGCCACTAGCATGCAAGGGGTTACAGAGAGTGAGAGCAAGAGTAAATAGGGGTGTTTGAGGAAAGGATATAGACAAGGACAGGGATCAGGATCAAGGCCTCAGAAGATATGGTCTGGTGCCCTCGCCGTTCACCACGAAGTTTCAACAAAATCCAGAGACGGATATGCAATGTGATCGGTCCTGATCTGCCATCTTGTCTACAGTCACTATCTCACAGACGTGATGTGGCTTCCTTCTGTCTTTTCTACAAACATCTTCATGGCGACTGCTTTGACGAGCTACTTTCGCTGGTACATCAGAAGATGTCGATTGACATTACGTTTGAATATTTGAAGGTTATAGCTAGCAGGGAATCAAGTAGAAGGAAGGGAATTCCACTGACTGGAAGTGCTAGATAAGAAGCTTTTAGAGTAGAAGAGACAGCTAAATTTAACCGTTTCCACAGTGAAAGGGTGGGACCGAGATGCCAACCTAGTAGCATGCTTAAATTCATGCAGTTTGAGTACCAGTGAAAGTAGCTCATCAGAGCAGTTGTCATGAAAATATTTGTAGAAAAGACAGAGGGAAGCCACATCACGTCTGTGAGATAGTGACTGTAAACGAGATGCCAGATCAGGACCGATCACATTGCATATCCGTCTCTGGATTTTGTCGAGGACCTTGAAATGAACAGCGGCGTCACCAGACCATATATGACATCAGTATTCAATGCATGGACGAATGGTAGATTTGTAGATTTGAAGGATGGATTCAGGTGAGAAAAACCTTTTGGCACAACACAGAGAACCAACTTTGTCGCCAGAGATGTTAAAATTATATTTTTTAATGTATTTTTCATACTAAATTTCACTCAATACAAGGCTCCAAGGCCACTCAAGGTAGAGCTTACTGTTAAAACGGTTATGATTAATAAGAAGTGTGATATGAATGAAAGACAAGCTGCCAGGGAGCAAAGATTATTAAGATAAGGAGGAGACATTAGAATTGACCCTTCATTTGAAGAGTGGTCAGAGTTTGATTGATTCACGCTTATCAACCTTTTGCGGGTTATTTAAAGCCAGGGAATATTTTTAGATTGTAAGAATATTTTGGAGATAATAATTATTTATTGATACTCCTACTAATTAACCCCTACCTGGGGAAGACCAGATGGATTCATATATTTCCCAAGGGTATTTGCATGTAAGTGAATATAACGAACCTGACTGGAATTGGAACTCGGCTCTCCGACTTCCAATTCCGACCCATTATCCATTACAGCACCGACACATCCAAACTTACAGCAACTGGTATTCCGAAGCGGTCAGACATCTAGGTACTAACCAGGCTGGACGTTGCCTAACGTCTGTGATCGTACAAGGACCGGTATTTCAATGTGATATGATAATAGGCCTATAGCGTTCAGGAATCATCCACGTTAGAGTCTGTTACAAAAATAGCAGTGCTTGGCGAGGAAGCTACCTGAGTAGAACGTTTTACTTATATTTGTAATACGGGGTAAATAAGGATGATTCGACTCCATGATGTGTCCTAAACGTAAAAATGTCTGAACTAGTAGTACTAAAGAGTAAAACTCATGTGAAAATTTGCCAGAAATGATGAGCATACGGTCACTGTTGACTTCTTAATAAAAAACCCTTATGTTTTAATTCCAGCGGAACACACACACAAAGACATATATATATATATATATATATATATATATATATATATATATATATATATATTTATTAATGCATGTTTCATTAAATAATATATAATACAAGATTTGTCTATTTATTTGAAGTAAGTTCCTTTCATATTGTCTGATAAGCTTAATCACATTATCATTGAAAGACGAAAGGAAAACACCATATTGATACATGTTTAAATCCAATCGAAGCTTTCAGCTTACATAAGCCATTATCAAAGATGACAATTTTCTATGGTTAACTATTTCTTTTCACATATATCCGCATAAATTGCACCCTTATATTTACCGCTCTCACAAAAGTTGCCTTTCAGCAGCTCTCTACCTTGAGTAGCTCTTGAGCCTTGTATAAGGTGAACATTAATAAAAAAAAAATTAAATAAAAAATAAACTGCTCATTATCAAGAGCAATTATAATTATTTACAGAATTAAATGATTCACTTTATTTATTCAGTAATAATAAAAGAAATATGGAATATTTACCTGAATAACTTTGATCTAATAAGATATCTGCCGAAGACGTAAAGATAGCTATGAAATCAAAACTTTGGTATATAATCTTTAATAATAATTAAAAAAATATTTATTTAAACAAGCTATAAAAAAACGGAATACACCTATAATTTTCCAAGCTTAAAAAATATATATATTCGAGACTGAAACAAGACCGAAGAGACAAAGGACGGATCAGAAGTTTGTGAAATAAACCATCAGTAAAAGTTCTCCTGTGGTCAGTGATCAGAGGGTGAAAGATGCTGCACATGTTACGAATGATACGGATACAGAAGCTGCTCCTGATGTACCCTCCATGCGGTACTATGAGATGTACGACATGCTAGGACCACTTGACATGTGCTGATACCGGGATCGTACCCGACAGCCTGTAGAATGTGTACGTCGTGTTCAGGCGTACGAGCGGATCCTTAGGTTGTGATGTCACGGATCCGGCCTCAGCAACGCGACGATAAACAGCAGCAAGGTTTGGATGATTCGGCTGCCTTCGGCTTGGAAACTCAATCTGATACAGCTGTGCATCTATGACCATTCCCGTGGGCCTATGTAAAAAACATACCTGCCTGTTCACGATATCAACATTCACTAGATTTATTTACATTCTCTGGAATATAAATGTATACAAAATACCGTGGACCCAATGTGAGGTATCAGTGCATATACTGATTTTAACATAGAATTGATCCCCCATTTTATGTCTACATAGAGGAACTGCTCTTGAAGTACCCTTTATGCGGTACTATGAGATGTACGACATGCTAGGGTCACTTGACGTGGGCTGATACCTGGATCGTCCCCGACAGCCTGTAGAATGTGTACTTCGTGGTGAGGCGTACGAGTGAATCACGGTCTTTTACGATCCATAGTTTGTGGTGCCACTGATTCCGTCTCAGCAACGCGACGATAAACAGCAGCAAAAGTTGGCTGCCTTCGGAAACGCAATCTGATATAGCCGTGCACTCACGCGTCCATTACCATATCTGCCTGCTCACGATATAAATATCCTACCATTGTTAAACGGAAGACTTCTCAATTAACTCACTACTACACACGTTAAACTAGCCACCAATGAACACGAATGACAAATGTAACCTAGTCTACATAGCAACACAGCGCCATCTACCGTAAACTTTCTTTAAAGTTAACTCAAAAACCATATGTTTATATGGACTTTTGTCCTTGTTTTAGTGTGAGGAACCCACCCCCAAAGTATGTAAAAGTATCTTTGATACACCCTGTATATGATAAAAATAGAGTCTTAAGATATCCTATATTTAAGTGATAAAGTGCTCAATATCAAAGCTAGGGTGTCTGCAAATGTAAAATTGGTTATTGAGGTCAGCATCCATCTTGTTCCATGATTAAACGCAATCTTCAGGATATGTGATACTATATTTTTACCATATATATATATATATATATATATATATATATATATATATATATATATATATATATATATATATTCGTTCCTCACTTAGTTTCAAATTAACACTTCATTCTTCATATGACCTCATTTTAATGTCATAAGGTTAATATCCGGGTTTAATTTTATAAAACCTCTTCCCTTTAAAGCTTCCACCCTCACCTGATCACTGTCTCGTACCTTTCGTATGACTAAAACATTGAAATGAATAAATTCTGTATTAGTTTTTCGACAGTTGTCACAGTCAAATTTCGTATTCCGACACGAACTCAGTCTATATATCGGGGCTGAATAAGTTTTCATTGGTTGAAATAGATCTATCCCCCATATGAGGTATTTTGGGGATTTTGTTGTTTAAATACTATTTATTGGCTCTGTTATAATAAATACATTGAGCTCTTTTTGTGAATCAGTTTTAATTTTTTATATTACTAGGACCTACTTGCCTTATATACCAACGGATATATATATATATATATATATATATATATATATATATATATATATATATATATATATCAGTCGAAATTATACGACAGCATCGACAAGAACCTTTCAAGAATCTGAATCTAAAATTGTCTCCAAATGTACAAATTACTGCCCGACATTGTAATGCAATGAATATCAACTCAAAATCGGACAGCAGAGTTCGAATTCTAGTCGGGTTCGTTACATTTACTTACGTGCAAATACCCTTGAGTTGAATAGCAGGACAGACTGGGCCCTATAGCCTTGATTAGCAACCAGTCTACCGTAGAAAGAAACCGCAGTCTACTGCGGGAATATTTCCTGCCTCGTCAGTCATGAGTTGAAAGAGACATGATCGCCCAAGCGTGTCTTGCTATTGCTATTTTACTGACTGCCTGTACGACAGGTTGTTACTAAAGTCACGGTTTAGGCATAAGATGCGTTGGTTAAACGGTATGACTGCAGTGTATCTTTGAAAATCTTCAAAAAACTGTGTAGGTGTTTGCTGGGCGACCAACCTATCTTGCCCCATGCCTAGGTCTTCAGAGCAGTAGATCATTTGCAAGTTCTTGTCTTGTTCGCTCGCAGTATCTTGCAAAGAGCATTCTGCTTTCACGTAAGATTGTAGGGATGAGTCCATATGGCTGTGATCTAGTTGGTTGTTGTCTCCAAGAGATGTTAAGTATAAATATTTACTTGACCTCCCACTGAGTCAGGTTGTGACACAAGGTCGGTTTTTAACGTGGGGACCCGGGTGCTAGTCTTGGCTGGTCTTAGCTGGTCATAGCTGGTCATAGCTTGTCCAAGCTGTTCATAGCTAGTCTTGGCTGGTCTTAGCTGGTCATAGCTGGTCAAAGCTGGTCATAGCTAGACGTAGCCGCGATACTACCAGCGCAGGGACGAATCCCTGTGCCAGTCATGTATCAAGTGATCAGATCTCAGCCAAAAGGCCGATCAAGCGAGTGATCTGAGAACAGATACTACACTTTGATCTTAGCCAAAAGGCCGATCCGAGTGTAGACTCAAGGATTTTAGTTTATGTTCAAGCAGTGGCGCCATTCACTAAAACCGCCTCTACAGTGGCTCAAAAGAATCTTCGCTTAAGGTTGTCTGGGAGATCAGATTCCAGATTACATCCATTTTATTCAAGGCAGCCCAGGCTTTAGCTATGTGAATTTTCACATCCTTTTCAGTAGAATTTTTTCGCTTCCTAGGCATGTAAAAAATTCGACAGATTTTATTGATTCACCTGAGATAGTTTGTCTACATTAATTTATTAATGTAGAACGAATAAACTCTAAAAACTTCAAATACCTTGTTATACGGATCAATTTTTTTATCATTTCACCCCAAGCAAGGCAATAAAGCTATTAAGACACAAGGGGTTATTGAGAATTAAAGAATATGAGAAAGATATACTATGAAGGAGGGGGGTAATAAAAGAAGAAGAATTAAGATAACAATTGCCATTGCATTGAAATTTTTGAAGATCAAAGTTGACGGGGAAGCAAGAATCTGGAAGAGAGCTCCATAAACGAAATGTTAGCATAGAACTTACAGTTAAATCTAGCCATTTAAACTGTAAAAAGATGAGACCTTACCACCTATCTAGTACTGTGCTTAAATTCATAAAGTCTAGGTACGATAGAGTAAAGTTTATCAGAACAATTAGCATGAAAATATTTATAGAAAAGACACAGGGAAGCGACGTTAGGGCGGTGAAAAAGTTTCCAAGACTCAGACTGACTTTCATTTTTATACGTTACTAGCAGCCATACCCAGTTGGACGATCAGAAGAAGCCTTCAATTAGAATGGAGCAAAAACAGCATCATGTTTAGATGTAACAAAGTCTGTCTTCTTCGATTGCTTTAAAGTACTTTCATTAAAAAGGCATTTTGAATTGTGCAGTTACTGATATAACAGAAGTAGTCTGTATGTAACACTATTTAGAAACGGCAGGTTAATTAAACAATTAATTAACGACAGAAGTTAATTACGGGGATTACTTAAACCGATAGATAGAGCGAAAGACATACTGAGCGATAACTTAAACCGATAGATATAACGAAAGACATACTGAGCGATATTCTTTTTGTTTTGCTATTTTCCCAAAACAGGGGATCGGTGAAAAAGATTTTTTGTTTTGTTATTTTCAAGTGCGAATCAAGATAATCATTTTTACTTTCTCGCAGAAGTTTGATGCTGAGATATGCCAAATTCTCTGCGAGGACAAAGGCAGGAAAAAGAGAAAGAAAAGTAAGAAGCAGAGGGACAAGACTTAACAACTTAGATGATAAAAGAAAGAAAAGGCCACCCACAAAAATTCTGATGGTCATTGTCGTAAAAATTAGTTGAAGAATCCCAGAGTTTTGGGGCAGATAAAGCATTAACTGTGTCATGATGGCCAGGACTTGTGTTATCGGGAAATGATTTAATGGGTCGTCTGCCGACCGCACACAGAGCCCGGCCCTGGATTGAAGAGATGTCGGCTGGACAGGACATCTGTGTTCTGTAGAAATTCGTTTGTGATAACAAAAGCCATGTTATTGTGTCTTTCTTAATTAACCCAATTTTCGCCAGAATTCCGTCCACTTAATGTTGGCGAAAAACTTGATTGAGGAATTCCATATGCCGTGAAGTTGGATAAAATTGAGATTATCATTTGACGCCTATTGGCCGAATAGCCAGGCGGAGGTGATAATGTGACGCAGGGGGGAGGCCTGCCACCGCCCATTGAGAGGATAGGTATGAGATGTTACTGCGAAGAAGTGGAAAAACCGTTGACGCCCTCTAAAGTATGGTGAGATACCCATATGAGAGCAGAAGAGGGTGGGAGTTAAGGAAGATTTCCAAAAATGGAAAATGATAAATATTCTGACCGAAAACAAAGGAAATCCTTATTGGGGATTTGAAATCAACGTGGTGGCCACACCACGTCCGACCCCACGCCAGGTTTTGATCGGCGTCCATATAAGCAAACGTCTTCGGGTGTTTTAGACAGTGAGTGAGAGAGAGTACAGTCAGTACAGTAAGAGAGAGCAGTGCAGTGCAGTGCAGTTCGCAGAGAGATCCAGTCGAGCCCAAGACCCAGGACTCGGAAGATAACGCCTCGCACGGGTGACCGCACGATTCTATGCTTTCCGACTTAGACTTCTAACCAAGAACAAATTATAGAAGTCTGACTTATATTCTCCACCAGAGCCGACTTTATTGAAAGACAATCCAGATATCCAGAACTACGGCCCGACGTCTGATTGATCTCGTCAGCCTAAGATCAAATCACAACGTGGGTAGGTTGAATCGAGATCAAAGCAGTTGCTTCGGTGACCAGGCGTTGGAAGCAAGCCGAGTACAAGTTGGTACTAGAACCCAACAAGACTTCAACCGATGTCCCAGGGTTAGCCCGTCACAAAGGACCGACGTCACATTTGGCGTCGTGACTGAAAGAGTGCGGGTGTCACATGTATTTATTCAATCGAAGTTAGCTGAGAACACGAAGGAGTAAAACAGGCAACCAGAAAAATCGCCATTTTTCGCTATTTACGCGGGTTTTCACTATATGGGTGGATTCAATTGACAAATTAAATGACTGATAAACAACTTCTTGGCTACAATGGAGTGAAGTTTGTATTAGATTGCTTGAAAATTGAAGGAGTTTTTTAGTTTAAAATTTTGTGTTGAAATCGATTTGTGTTGAAATCGATTTTTCGTTTTTCGTGTTTTTTCGCTAAACGCAGTGGCGTAGAAATAAATATGAGGTATCGTTGAGCTCCTTATGATGTAAGTAACCTACATACCGAGTTTGAACGAAATAAGAGGAAAAAAGTTGAATTTATCGATTTTTGATTGGCTTTATCGATTTTTGATTGGCTTTATCGATCATTGAACCTATCTCTTACATTGCACAATGTACATGCCAAGTTTGGTCAAAATCGGTTGAATGTATCTCGAGTGAAAAAGTATCACACAAACAGACATTATCTGTTATATATATATATATATATATATATATATATATATATATATATATATATATATATATATATATATAGATAGATAGATAGATAGATAGATAGATAGATAACAAATGTAGTTTAAACATCGGATAGGTTGGTAGTTTTGTTCAACCACAATACCTGAATATTAACCTCGAATCATTTTCTTAACCAAATTCATCGAATCTTGAATCTCATTTGGATGTCAGGCATGGTACCCAACGTGTTTAGAAGTCTATAAACTAAGTTATTTTTAAGTCGTTGTTTGTTTATACGTCCTTTTTATAGATACAAATATTTAAGTAAATGCTCTGTTTATAATAAACAGTATTAACAACAATTACCGGCCTGAATGTCCTAGAAATTTTCATAGAAAATATGCGTCCTCCGGCAGGAATCGAACCTCCATTCTACACAGAACCGTCATATAGCCTGATGTGCCTTTACCGATTGGGCCACTTGCGTTCGGTTAGCAGGGTCGATTTTACTGTTTTAAAACCACAATTCTCCATGATTTTCTCTCATTCATATCTGCTCAAAGCCTATCCAAATGTAAACAAATGACGTCACACATTATGAAATGGACAAAGTCGGACAATTATTTTTTAAGACATTTTTTATGTTTATACGTTCTTTTTATAGATACAAATATTTAAGTAAATGCTCTGTTTATAATAAACAGTATTTACAACATTCAGGCCGGTAAATGCTGTTAATACTGTTTATTATAAAAAAAGAGCATTTACTTAAATATTTGTATCTATAAAAAGAACGTATAAACATAAAAAATATCTTTAAAATAATTGTCGGACTTTGTCCATTTCATAATGTGAAACTAAGTTATATACAATCGTTTCAGCTCAGTGATTAAAAAGAGCTTCAAGCGAATAAATTCTCAAGGACTTTCATCAGATTAGATGTACATAAATTTTGTCTTTTTGCTATTTCTCCTAAACCCCGTTCTGATGTTGGGCGTGGAGAGATACGACCAGATGGCTTATCAGGACGTAGGCGATCATGGTTCTCCACAATTTTTTCTTCTGCTCCTATTGCGACCTTCTGCCGTTTTTCTTCTTTATGTGCAGTGTCTCCTCAGGATATAGGCGATCACGGCTCTCCACAATTTCCTCTGCTGCTCCTATTGCGACCTTCTGCCGTTTTTCTTCTTTATGTGCAGTGTCTCCTCAGGATATAGGCGATCACGGCTCTCCACAATTTCCTCTATTACTCCTACTGCGATCTTCTGCTGTCTTCTTTATGTGCAGTGTCTCCTCAGGATATAGGCGATCACGGCTCTCCACAATTTCCTCTATTACTCCTACTGCGATCTTCTGCTGTCTTCTTTATGTGCAGTGTCTCCTCAGGACGTAGGCGATCATGGCTCTCCACAATTTTCTCTATTACAGATTAAATATATAGGCGCCACAGAACGAATAACAAAGCCACACCACTTGAAGACTTTCAACGGCAATTGCCGCTAAAATGTATAGCACGTGTAACTAGAAGGAAACATTGCTATAATTAAGATGTCGACTTTCTACATGTCATTAAACAAAAGGTTAGGAAGGAAACTCCCATCAATATTGGAAAGGGCGATAACAGTCGATTTGCTGAAAAAAGCTCTCTTTGAGAGAAAGATTTTATAAAACTTAACGGACAATAACGCTGACTGTTTGTTTAATAAATGCCGAATGTTTCCTTATAGGGAAACGGCTATCCCTACCATTACCAGATGTCGAATAAGTCTTTTATGTCAGGTTTAAAATTCTCAAGATATTTACTGAAATGAGCTTTCTAGTATTTTCAACCGCTTATATGTTCCGTGTCACTTCAACACGTGAACGATCATGGCTCTCCACAATTTCCTGTCGTTCGTAGCTCTTTTGTCTTTTTGTTATTTCTCCTAAACCCCGTTCCGATGTTGGGCGGTGGGGGGATACGATCGGATGGCTTATCAGGACGTAGGCGATCATGGCTCTCCACAATATCTTCTACTATTTGTACAGCGTCCTTCTGCCGTATTCTTCTTTATCTGCTGTGTCCCATCAGGACGTAGGAGATATGGCCTTCCAAAATGTCCTCTCCTTTGTAGCTCCTTATAAATGTTGCCTTTTTGTTATTACTCATACACCTCGTTCTGGCATCCATTTACCCAAGCTCGATACATAGATTATGCGTTGTTTTCCTATGTCCCTCTTGCCGTCAATATGTCCTGTGAGTGTCAAATTTCCCAATCCCTCTTTCCTCATTATGTGCAGCAGAAATTTCAATTGCCTCTTCCGGGTGCTAATCTAAGTTACCTTCTTGTTTCCATTTTCTCAAAAACTTCGTCGTTGCCCACATATTCTATCCATGGTGTCCTCAGCATGCTCCTGTAAAATCACATTTCTACCGCCTCAAGTCTCCTGTTCAACCTAGAGGAGATTGTCCAACTCTCACCGCCATAAGGAAGGACAGATATCATATAACAGTTTTGTACTCTTTTCTTGGTTTCTATCAAAATTTTCCAATTTCTTAGTACTTGATGCTTAACTTTTGGAATGCTTTCTTGGCAATGACAAAACGCCTTTGGATTTCAGTGCTGCATTTTCTGTCATCTGTTAAAACACTTCCCAGATGTTTAATTTTCCTCAATGGTTTGATTTTGGTATCTCCGGTTTTGAAAAACGCATTTTGGACTCATCGTTTTACTAACAACCCTTCATTCTGTCCTCTTGCAGTTACCACCAAAGGAGTGTAATTTTGACCAAACAGGACGCTACCTTTATCTTGCCAGATAAACGGATGCCTAATATATATATATATATATATATATATATATATATATATATATATATATATATATATATATATTAGGCAAGCCTATCCACACTGATGAGCTGTGAAACAGCGAAGCAGTCTGTCTGTGGATGACAAATATATTGGCTCCTGAAAAATTAATTTTGGTTGAGCTCTTTGGTTTGAGGTGTGAGTTTGTAAACAGTGACTATTTTAGCTAATATAGCATGACTCTTCGGTAGAATTGAGTCACTGTCAGTCACTGTGTGTTTATCTAAATCTAAAAATAAACACGCTAAAATTCACCTTCATCCCTGCCGTGAGCCGACGGTTTAGTGGTAGAAGTTCCGACTGACGCCAATTCAAGCAACCGGATGTCTAGCACACTGATGAGCTGTGAAACAGCGAAACAGTCTGTCTGTGGATGACAAAATATATATATATATATTAAAAAGAAGAGAGATGCCGAAAACGTTTTTGGTTGTAATGTGGATTTTTAAAAAAATATTATCCTTTATTTTTCATAATTTTACAACACGTATTTCTGGTCTCGCGACCGTCTTCAGGTAAATGGTGGAGATTTCCACATATTATTAAAAAATAATTAATGTTTTCTTTATGTTTTTCACTGTTAAATATTCTCGATACGAGACATTCTCTGTTTTTGTGTTAGTAATCCGAATGTCTTTCTTGAAATGGCAGTGAAGAGTTCTGCGCGAAGGGGTCACAAAACAATTAAGGTTGGTTTGAGAAGTGATGAATTAGTTGTCGGTATCTTATCTTTTAAAGTTTTAATGGCCCCTGTGTGTTCTTAGATCTATTTTCATTTTCGTGTGTTTCTGTCAGCATGCGTGTATATATGTGTGTGTATATTCCCCAACAACCAAAAAAGTTTGCGGCACCTCTCTTCTTTTTAATATACACACTTTCCTCGCGTGGAACCATTATAACCTCTTTATTATATATATATATATATATATATATATATATATATATATATATATAGGGGTTTGATCTCCAACTGATGTTCTTACGAAATGTGGGAATCCAGGTCTTCCTGTGTTATGTGGTATTGCCTGATATCGTGTTAAAATGTCTTGACGCCGACATTTCACGATCGTTGAGAGGGAAAAGAATTGGTTAGTTGACAAACCCTTCGCCAAGGACTATTTATACTTGTCCCCCCAGTAGCACAATAGGCTGTTACACTTATTATTAACCATGACGATAGTCAAATAATAGGTCCGTGTGTATGTGTTTATAAATGATCTGTTTACAAAATTAATTTGTCCATCTATTCCAATTTTGACAAAATGGTGCAGTTCAAATTACTACTCCGAAATTTACTAAAAGAAGAAATTGTTTTATTATGCTATCTCCAATTAGTAATGTGCATGTTGGGCTGTTCCTTTTGCTAACAACCATGCATTCTATCGTCTTGCAGTTAATGTTTAGTCCTTTCTTCTTGATTTCCTTCGCTACTTTCTGTAAGATTCTTGTAGTTTCTTTTCTATATCTGCTATCAATATTGTGTCATCTACATATCGTATGCTGTTAAGATTATGGCTACCAGTAATGAATCCTGGTAGGACTTCTAATTCTCTCAGAATTACCTCATTTTGTAGGTTGAATAAATCCAGTGAGAAGACACATAACATATTTATTTCTCTCAGGTCTCTCTTTGTAACTGTTGTACCGTCATTTTTTTTTTGTTCTTATCTTGTTAATGTTCTCAGCGTTGTTTTGTTTCCAGCACCCAATAACATTAGGAACACTTTTTTTTAAACAAATATTTCAAACTTATTCTTCTTCTATGTCTGATGTTCCTTCAGGATGTTGGTGATCATGGCTCTCCACAATTTCCTGTCCATTGTAGTTCTTAATAAATTTTGTCTTTTTTTAAATCTCTTATGGACCTTACTCTGCCATTCATAACTTTTTCTTCATTATTTACAGGTCATATTTGTCTTCACAAAAGATGTCGCCAAATAGAATAGTTCATTTTGTAGGTTGAATAAATCCAGTGAGAAGACACATAACCTATTCATTTCTCTCAGGTCTCTCTTTGTAACTGTTGTACCGCCATTTTTTTTTTGTTCTTATCTTGTTAATGTTCTCAGCTTTGTTTTGTTTCCAGGACTCAATAACATTAGGATATCTTTTTTCTCTTTTCACCCATGGCGATCTTTATGCAATCTGAAATTAAAATAAATAAATTTCAATAACAATACTATTTTATTTATTTATCAACAATGTGATGGACAACCCCTTGAGTTGCATGAATATGAAGGTAGTGTTATGGGTAGTGACTTGGAATTAGAAAAAAAAAATTATTTTAGTATCTCCAATTTGTAATTTGCATTTTAGGCTGTTCCTTTTGCTAACAACCATGCATCCCGCCTTCTTGCAGTTGATGGTTTGTCCTTTCTTCTCGCTTTCCTTCACTACCTTCTACAGGAGTTCTTGTAGTTTTATTTCCGTGACTGCTATCAATACTGAATAATCTTATATCATGTTGTTTAGATTGTGGCTGCCAATAATAAATTCAAGTAAGACTTGTAATTCGATATGTTGAATACGTCCGGTAATCAGACCCATCCTTGTCTTACATCCCTTTCTATTTTTGTATATCTACTGAATTTTCTATCCATATACTTCTTGCTGCAAATATAGGTTCTGGATTATTCTAATATCCCTCCCAATTATGTCAACGTTGCCTAGCAGCCCACGTGACGTGTGAAAGTATTTGCATTAATGGTAACTTTTATTTCTGATATGGAAACGCTTAATCTCACCGTCCAGTCAGCTGTGTGGTACACGCTTAGGCGATCATGTATCTTTCGATACATAACTGACAGATTATGTTGCCATTTCTGTCTGCGGGAGCCCAGTTGCCACCCAAGGCTATAGAACCGATCTGTCCTGCTATTTAACCATAGCTGGAGGAAGAAGAAGAGGATGTATAGCTTTCCCAAGGGTATTAGCACGTAAGTGAATGTAATGGATTCGACTGGAATTCGAACTCGGCTCTCCGATTCCTCAATCCGAGCCGCTATCTACCGTTCCTCTTCCTTTTTGTCGGTCTCCATCTCACCGTTACCATTCCCAGATGAACATATTCTGGGGTTGAGCTAGATGTAAGGGAGCCTATTAAAATGTTTAAATTCGCTTTAAAGCTGTTATTTTAGTGCTGTCGTTAGCCAGTTGATATGGCACGCCATTACTGTTTGGTATTAAATTTTATCATCATCTTTCAGAACGGCAATGATCATGGCTCTCCACAACTTTAAGTAATTTTAAACTTTTAATCATTCCCCCTTTGATCTTGTTTTGCAATCCATTCATTCAAACTCGTTAATTAGGTTCTTCACCCCCGCCCCACAAGGCACACGCGCGTTCCTCTTGCCTTTAATATGTCACGTGAGTGATAAATTCCCATTCATCTTCTTATTTACGTCATGTCAACTTCGGGACATGGATGATCATGGCTCTCCACAATGCACACTGAGAGGCCAACTCTTTATTAGTATATTTATCTATGTGTTGGCTTGTGTGACTTTATAAGAGGGTAGAAAAAAGATTAAATGAGATAGATAGATAGATAAATAGACAGACAGATAGATAGATAGATATGATCTGACTGACATATATATAAGTATATAGAGAGATAGATAGATACGAATTGACTGACACAGACAGATAGATACGAATAGCTAGCAAGCTAGATAGATAGATAGATATAATCAAACTGACAAAAATTCATATAGAGACATAATATGCACATATATATATATATATATATATATATATATATATATATAGATATATATATATATATATATATATAGATATATATATATATATATATATATATATATATATATATATATATATATATATATATATATATATATATATATATAAGGAAGAGGTTAAAGTAGTTCCAACGAGAGAAAAGTGTGTATATTAAAAAGAAGAGAGAAACCGCAAATGTTTTTGGTTGTGATGTGAATTTTTATAAAAAAAAATATTATGTTTTATTTTCCATAATTATGGAAAATAAAGCATAATATTTTTTTTTTAAATTCACGTTACAACCAGAAACATTTGCGATTTCTCTCTTTTTAATATATATATATATATATATATATATATATATATATATATATATATATATATATATATATATATATATATATATATATATATATATGAAGAGAGAGAGAGGGATTATGAATATATATATAAAGAGAAAGAGAGGGATTATGAAGATAGATAGATAGATAGATAGATAGATAGATATGAACTGACTGACATATATATGAGTATATATATATATATATAGATAGATAGATAGATAGATAGATAGATAGATATGATCTGACTGACATATATATGAGTATATATATATAGAGAGAGAGAGAGAGATAGATAGATAGATAGATAGATAGATAGATAGATAGATAGATAGATAGATAGATAGATAGATTCGAATTTAATACACTTTGGCAAAAGGACTCTAATCCCCGGTTGTTTTCCTCTTTATATATATATATATATATATATATATATATATATATATATATACACGTGATATTCCCGTCCATCCTTCCTTGTCTATTTCTTCATATCTACCTTTTCGTCCAGCTTCAAGTTTTTCGTCATTTCTAAAGGGAAACGGGCTGAAATCCTCCCTCTGTTCTTCCCTTCTTAATTTGGAGGTCCCGGCTTTTTTGCTGCGTTGGCAGTAACACTAATTGCCTGCAACAGTCGGTGGTAGCGATAAGATCAATGGCTGGCGATGGCACTTGAAAATCACGGCAAGATCTCGTGCTCCACGAGATTTCCCAAACATTCACTATTCTTTTGCCGGGGAACTTTTATTTGAGACCCTAAAATATTGGCGCCAGTATGCCTCCTTTGTTTTTCATTGACACTTCCTGGCATTGTGATAACCCAATTAGGAATACTTAATGTATAGGATTTTTCACTTAGACTCTGTGTGTCTGTGCGGGAGAGATAAAGATATGGTAATCAATAACAGAAAAATATAATAAAGACAAAAGAAAACGGAAGAAAACTTGCATTAATTCCTGACCACTGACAATCCCTTTCTTTCATATTTCTAATACATTTCTAACGTAGAATCATTAGTGAAGCATTTACATTATACCTATAATAGCCTTAGTAGTAGTATCTGGCCGTTCGTATCCGTGTAAGTCTGTCCTCTAGAGCGGCTACCCATTACCTGTTGCAGACACTTGCTCAATACCCACAGAGCTGTGGTTCACACTGCAATTATGATGCATTTACATTGTACCGATAATAGCCTAAGAGACTTGAAGCGACGGAGATGTGGTTCTACAGAAAGATGCTGAGGATATCATGGACCGAACGTGTGAGCAACGATGAGGTCTTAGAGAGGATGCAAACAAGGAGGAGGCTTATACTTAACACCAAGAAAGAGGCAACGAAAGTTTCTGGGACATGTAATAAGGAAAGAGAGCCTGGAGAATCTGATGCTCACAGGTCGAATAAAGGGAAAGAGAGACAAGGGAAAACAACGTATGACATACCTGGCTGGCTTAAGCAAGCGGATGACAGATCATGGTCTGGGAGAGCGGTGACAGAGGGACGGTACTTGTCGAGAGCTGCAAGGAATAGAGAGAAGTGACAGTTTTTGCGAGAAAGCGCTTTATCACGTCAACAGTCTGAACACGGTCAGTACGCTCAAACCCTATTGACCAGATAAAGCGCTTTCTCCCCAAAACTGTAACTAAAGTCTGCTCAGCATAGTTGCAGTGTGAAGGACGGCTCTGTGGGTGTTGAGTAAGTGTCTGCGTCAGGCAGCAGGGATTGGGTAGCCGCTCTAAGGGACAGGCATACACAGATAAAAGCGGCTAGCCACCACCACTACTACTACTTCTTTCTTTTTATGTGCCGTGTCCTTTCAGGACGTGGGCAAGCATGGCTCCCCACTTCCCTCTATTCCTAAATATTTAGTAAATGAGATAACATTTTGTAATGAGAAACATTATGTTGTGCTACGTTTTTCCTATTAACCCATCAATAGAGTTTTTGAGATTATCAAAAATTCTCAACTAAGTTAAATATTAATACAGGCTGTAAATGTTAACTCAAAACTGACTAATGGTGGCAAGCAAAACATATGGAGCAGTTTCTGTTTGAAGAAAAATGGTGTGCCGTTGCAACAGTAGTTTCATTTAGTTTTTTTATTAGTTTAATTTTTAAACGTTGAAGTAATTTTCACAAATTGACAAAATTAAAACAGTTAATCACTGATGTGAGGGCACAAATCGAAATTTTATTTAAAGATGGCTACTCTCAAAGACAAATTGCCAAGAAGTTGAAGAATTTTATATATAGGATGCCGTATTCGTTCCAAGGATAGTTAGAAACTCCGAAAATGTTGACAGAAAAAGTGATGGAGCACCAAAAGTGACAACTGCTGCTGAATATAAACACCTGATTATTGATTATTGAGAGCAAAAGAAATAGAAGGAAGACCACTCCAGAATTGAGAGCTGAACTTAATTTCCTGTAAATCTGTTGCTGTTATTGACCCTTATTCAGCGGGCATCATTCAATGATATTTCATTGAAGGATATCACCAGTTGATGATTTAAACTTTCCCTAAAGATAAATGAATTGTTCATTCCGGATTTGAATCTAAATGTCTAACCGGCAACACTAGGATTCTTGAGATTACTATTTACTAGGTATCGTGCGGTTAAGTTATTTCCTGGAATATTTGCCCGCGAATAAAGCTCAAAGAACAAGCCAAAGCGCGTTCTATGTTTGTATACATATTTCTCAAGGCGGAAAAGTCTTTTAAAATAGATTCGCATGAATAGAATATTCATTCTTTGTAGGAGATTAGGTTTCATTGACGTATTTTTGTAAAGCAGGTTTTTGTTGAGAGTCTGGTTTCATTGATGCATTCTTTTCAGATATACAGTTCGTAGAAAAGATGGCTTTTTAGACATTCTTGTTTGGTTTATATCTTTTGGTATAAGCCCACTTAAGAAATAATATTATGTCATCCATTTTTGCTTTTTCGAAGCGCTCTACGAAAAAGCAAAATTAGATGACACAGTATTATTATATTTATATTTGTAGTAGTTTTGTCTTGAGATAGCAAGGTCTGAGCACCCGGTTAATATACCGGGTGTAACAGCAAAATTGTCCAAATCGTGTAACAGTATGCGACAATTGTCCATCCCACAAAATGTTTAATATCTAAAAAGCCACTAAACTGAGTCTCATTTTCCCAGGTTTTCGGATAAGACGTTTAGTCATCTTGATACCATTTGTCGTAAGAATCACTAAGAAAAATCCTTTGAAATAGCTAGAAATAGAACAGCTTAAAATCGTTTTGTTTCAGCCCCAATAGGTCTTGCAAACATCCCTTGTGATTGAGTGAGTTAACACCATAACAATGCCTGTTGTTCCCACACGCTTTCAATTTTGATCAACTGGAAGAGATGCGTAAATAAAAGGATTAGAAAAGAATATATGACGTGCAACAGTGTTCAAGACGCAGGCGATCATGGCTTTCCCAATCTTCCAAACTTTCGTCGCCCTTAGCAGCGTTCTTCCCTTTGCCAAGCCGCCTGCTCATCGTTCTGCTATCCATTCACAAGCTCGCCAGGTAGGTGACCTGCTGTCTTCACCTCTCTATCTCGCCTTTCATAGGCCATGACAGTGCTAAATTTCTGTAGCCCTCCTTCCGCATTATGCGTCTAATAAATCTCAGCTAACTCTTTCTGATTGTAAGTCTAAAAGACTAAAGCCACAAGTCTTCAAAGATATCTTGAATTAACCAATCATTGAATGTTAAAGCTTGTTTATCAACAATAATCCATCAGAAACTTACATTGAGTCATTAAAGAAAACAAAAGATCCAGCGCGGATCTACAATTGTAAGAACAAAATGATACCGGAAGTAATATAACGGAAGTAGATTTTAAAAGACACCAAGCAAAAGATAACAAAAAAGGCCTTAGATAATGCGAAAGCCAAGAGGGAAGAGAAGCATTTGTATGGTCGATACCCATTGCGAGCGTAGGACCCAGTGCTCCCGGGGCGCTGGGTTGAAGCCTGAAACGAAGGGATTAATCCTAGCCTCTCACGGTCAAAACTTGCCAATAAGGTCCTACCAGACAAATACTTTGATGAATAGGAGACATCCAAACTGTCACTTTTGTAAAACCACAGAGGAAATTAATGGTCATTTAAGAGCTGGGCGCTCTACACTAGTCCCAAATGGATTTAGATATCGATGTGGTAAACAAGTATATTTAAAAGGAATGGCAACGGTGCTGGGAGGCTACCCCACACAATAAACTCTTCGCAATTCAGCGCAAACTAGGAGAATGGAAGTCGGCTTTCAGAATATCTCGAAAAGAAAGAGTAGTACTGGCCCGCTTACGCATTGGCTCACACGACAATAACCAACTCGTACATGCTAAATAACGAAGAAAATCCTGTATGCCAAGCATATAAAACGACATAGTCTATTAAACATACCGGCTACTTGTAAACTTCTCGATCCAATCATACACACATCTCCGCTGTAGTGCACTGTCGCCGGATTGTGTAAAAAACCCTCCGATGAATTTCAGCCCCATCAGAGAAATCAGACCACTGCTCTTTTTTTTTGTGCACACATCCAGCGGAGCGTCCATGTTTACACTGTAAAAGCAGCAAGAGAACAAGCATGATTAAGGGGTGGTAGCACCTGTTAGGGTCCCAGCTTTGGGAAAATAGTTAACACCCAAACTTGTGTAAAAATAGGTTTTAATACTAGAAATACTTTGTAATAAAAAAAATTATTACCAGCAATAATTTTTAAAGGAAAATTATTATCATTAGTATTAGCAATACTTTTTTAAAAAATACCAGCAATACAAACAGCTATACATTCTTTGAAAAAAATATATAACCAGCTATAGATTTCTTCAAGGAAAAATATTCCCAGAAATAGATTTTTGAAGAAAAACATTATCTGCAATCAAAATTTTGTCGGCATTAAATAACCCATTGAGGTTGATATGCCATAAAACAAACCAAATCAAACGGTGTAAGTAAATTGTTCAAATCGTATAACAGTAAAAACGTTTAATTGTTAGATTAAAATTTGAACCGTTGTATCTTAGAAGTGATAAAAGATATCTTATTGGAATTCTACGATTTTTTATAATACTAGTGGACTCTACTTTGAACAAAAAAAGAATGTATTTAGCTCTAAGCTGAAATGATGATCCCTCTTGTGACTTCCTCATCCAGTTTTCCTCTCTACTGTTCTCTCTTTTTAAAACTTATTCACCGTTCTCTTGATGGTTCTTGAATGGTTCTTGAATGGACTTGATGGTTCTTGAATGGTTCTTGAATGGACTTGATGGTTCTTGAATGGTTCTTGAATGGACTTGATGGTTCTTGAATGGTTCTTGAATGGACTTGATGGTTCTTGAATGGTTCTTGAATGGACTTGATGGTTCTTGAATGGTTCTTGAATGGACTTGATGGTTCTTGAATGGTTCTTGAATGGACTTGATGGTTCTTGAATGGTTCTTGAATGGACTTGATGGTTCTTGAATGGTTCTTGAATGGACTTGATGGTTCTTGAATGGTTCTTGAATGGACTTGATGGTTCTTGAATGGTTCTTGAATGGACTTGATGGTTCTTGAATGGTTCTTGAATGGACTTGATGGTTCTTGAATGGTTCTTGAATGGACTTGATGGTTCTTGAATGGTTCTTGAATGGACTTGATGGTTCTTGAATGGTTCTTGAATGGACTTGATGGTTCTTGAATGGTTCTTGAATGGACTTGATGGTTCTTGAATGGTTCTTGAATGGACTTGATGGTTCTTGAATGGTTCTTGAATGGACTTGATGGTTCTTGAATGGTTCTTGAATGGACTTGATGGTTCTTGAATGGTTCTTGAATGGACTTGATGGTTCTTGAATGGTTCTTGAATGGACTTGATGGTTCTTGAATGGTTCTTGAATGGACTTGATGGTTCTTGAATGGTTCTTGAATGGACTTGATGGTTCTTGAATGGTTCTTGAATGGACTTGATGGTTCTTGAATGGTTCTTGAATGGACTTGATGGTTCTTGAATGGTTCTTGAATGGACTTGATGGTTCTTGAATGGTTCTTGAATGGACTTGATGGTTCTTGAATGGTTCTTGAATGGACTTGATGGTTCTTGAATGGTTCTTGAATGGACTTGATGGTTCTTGAATGGTTCTTGAATGGACTTGATGGTTCTTGAATGGTTCTTGAATGGACTTGATGGTTCTTGAATGGTTCTTGAATGGACTTGATGGTTCTTGAATGGTTCTTGAATGGACTTGATGGTTCTTGAATGGTTCTTGAATGGACTTGATGGTTCTTGAATGGTTCTTGAATGGACTTGATGGTTCTTGAATGGTTCTTGAATGGACTTGATGGTTCTTGAATGGTTCTTGAATGGACTTGATGGTTCTTGAATGGTTCTTGAATGGACTTGATGGTTCTTGAATGGTTCTTGAATGGACTTGATGGTTCTTGAATGGTTCTTGAATGGACTTGATGGTTCTTGAATGGTTCTTGAATGGACTTGATGGTTCTTGAATGGTTCTTGAATGGACTTGATGGTTCTTGAATGGTTCTTGAATGGACTTGATGGTTCTTGAATGGTTCTTGAATGGACTTGATGGTTCTTGAATGGACTTAGAAGATCGAGGACAGAGTATGGATGGTAGGCCTGAATGATTTTTTCCTCTCGCTACATTGTGGAACAGACTCTAGAGAAGATGCTTCCTCCGATCACTTCAATCTTAATCACTTCAAGTTTAAGGTAAACCGCTATCTATCCTGCATATCCTCATAATCTGCAGTTGCAGAACCTATGGAAGTCTTAGCCAAACAATAAACTGTACAAAATTAAACCTACTCTAGAAGAATGGCATCAGGATCGCCAAACTAGAAGAGAAGAAGTGGTTATGTCCAGACTCTATATTGGACAGACTACCATAACCCATTCTTATCAATGACATGCCCGAGATACGTTATTTCATTCATATAAAAATCGCATTTCGATTCTTTTACTTTGAGACCGAAATCTTTCAAAAACCTTGTGGATATGTTTGCGATGTTCTTCTGTAGATTTGCTTGCTATAACAATGTCATCTAGATAGGCACATGCCAAGTCCAAGCCGCCCAGCATGGTATCCATGACCTGCTGAAATATAGCGGGTGCAACTTTGACTCCGAAAGCCAATCGGAAAAACATTAAATGTCGGTATTAAATGACCCAATATGCCATAAAACAAACAAAACAAAACAAAACAAAACAGATAGCCTCAAAATGATTTCTTACGCTTTTAATTCGGTTTCATTTA
The DNA here is from genome assembly GCA_964036315.1 of Acanthosepion esculentum. NCBI lineage: Eukaryota > Metazoa > Mollusca > Cephalopoda > Sepiida > Sepiidae > Acanthosepion > Acanthosepion esculentum. Next base: position 119,650,211 of record OZ038483.1, read on the forward strand.
TCTCCCTTGCTTGCCTTTTCAAATTTTTCTTTCATTCTGTATTTTTCTTCAAATTCTTTTTTTTTTCTTTTTTTTTTTGCATGTTCTATTCCTTGTCCATCATTCATACCAACATATATGTTTCTTCTTCTTAGTCACGAATCGGGAATTTCTTTCTCAATTTATTTTATTCATTACTCGTACTAATTAGCTTCGTCTCACAGTTGCTTTAGTACATCCTCCTAGACCGGATTCCATAGCGAAAACATCACTGAATATTTTGTTGCTATTAAGATTCCCTTTAATTCATTGTCACGTTTTGAAAACAGTCGTCCATATTGAATAAGTGATTAATGAATGCATCTTATATCCGATAAATGTACGTCGTGTTATTTTTTTTTTTTTTATTTGCGAGGGGAAATGATGTAATATAATGATAACGCGGTTACTCAGAGGTGGCTTTGTTTTTAAAGTTAGCTTCTTCGAGCCTTTGCCTAAAGAGGCAGGACCTACAGAATAAAATACAATAATAACGATGGGAAATCACCTTGAATTATTTCTTTATTGGAATCAACAAGTTGTTGCCTTTCGTTCCACGATTTTCTAATTAGACTTAAAAAAATATTTTTATATCATTTAATTCTGTTCTTTCTGTTTTTTATGGGACAAATAAAAATATAAAGGAACAAAAAGGTTTTTATTAAATCAAATTAAAAATTCAGTATTTTAAAATCATGAATTTCTATGATTCAAAAATTAAAATATTCTATTTGTTAGGTGATTTTGTTTAGCGGCATATCAACACCTCTATGGGTTATTTAATGCTGAAATCTAAATAATTTGAACACAATTTTCTAGCTTCAACTAAATAAAGTGTACTCCAATAACTTGTGCCGATTTTAAATGTGAATTAAGTTTAAGCGTCTAATGATTTTTTTTCTTTTTCTTTCAGATTTAACAACTTAAGTCTTTGGCAATTTCAACAACTCACAAATTGTTTGAATGAAAATTAACCGAAAGGGCAATTATACTAAATGATAATTATTCGAATTACCTATATTTGAAATACGTATGTGGTTTTGCTCTGAGAGAACCAATGCTGATTTACGGAGAACTAATAATGCCCTTGAAGGATGGCATAGGTTTTTTTGCAGCAAGTGTCATCCCATTATCCCACAATATGGAAATTCTTAGACATTCTTAAAAGAGAACAGGACTTGCAAGAAATTCATATTGCAAAAGTTAGTGCAGGGTGCCAAAATGTCAAGAGCGTCAAGAAATATAGCGACGTAAATGGAAAACTTAAAAAGTGTGGCATCCTTTAACAAGTACTCTTCAGTAGTTGACTATTTGCGTGTAGTATCATGTAACTTAAGGTTATAAGGATTTTTTCTTACTAAATTGTTTTATTAACGATATTTGTATTTTGAATAATTATCATTTGTTTATTTCCTCTTTTAATTTTTACATTTTTATTGTAATAAAGAATTTTGCATTTCAAATAATTATTATTTAGTATAATTGTCCCTTCGGTTAATTTTCATACAAACAATTTACAGTTGAAATAAGTGATTTCGAAGAATTCTCATACAATCTCTCTCTCTCTCTCTCTCTCTCTCTCTCTCTCTCTCTCTCTCTCTCTCTCTCTCTCTCTCTCTCACCATATATATATATATATATATATATATATATATATATATGTATATAACCAAACTTTATATATATTATATATTTACATATATTTTATATACATATATTATATATATATAATTTTATATATATATATAATTTTTTTGTTTTCATATTCAAAGTAATGAACAAGAAGGTTGCTCTTATCTTTGTATACGTTTCTACCTTAACAATTATTACAGTCTTTACTTTACAGGCATGAACCCGAAAGTACTTGTAGTTACTTGACGGGAGTATTCAGAAACTTCTACGCACTTCCTTCGTATTCTGTTAATAAGTTCCACTCGGACAGCCTCTTCCCAAGAACTGCTACTTTCTGCAACAATCTCCTAACAGGATAATTTACACTATTTATATTCAAACTAATGTCCTCGTCTTTGTTTTTGTTATCAGAACGTTTCGGCCTTTGTGGCCTCCGGCCTTCATCAGGTGTATATCGATTCTGGGTAAGCTACAGAGAATTCAGAATTGCACCCTTTATTTAACACACTGTCTGGAGCAGGGATTGAACTCACAATTATTATGTTACTAAAGAATTAAACCAAAGCTTTAATTCACGAGGCTATTGTCTCGTAGGGAACTTGGAGTCTTAACCCTAACCTGTCTGCTAATTTGTCCTGCTACTGCTGCTTGTCATGTATTGACTGCTGCTGTTGAAGCTTTGCTGACATATTTCTTTCTTTATTAACGGCTTCCATGTTGTATTTATTTCTACTAGAATTACCCGTGGAAATCTCACAGTTTTCCTATTTTTATATACTGATTAATCTTAATTCTTCAGTTAATGACTGAATAAGCGACTGGCGCGATGGAGGATAAAAAAATACCGTAGAAATTTCCCTATCACATCGTTAAAGATTTCAGCTGATCAACTTTAACAAAATAACAATTATAAAAATAAAAATCATAAATATGAATGTTGGTCTTTATTTTAAGAAGTAAGGGGGTACAAATGAAAATATTTTAAATTAATAACATTTTCCATTTCACTGAAAAAGACGTTAAACACTTCTATATTCCCTTCTTTTTTTTCTTTCTTTCATTAATTCATTTCTTTTTTCACTGAAACCAAGTAGCGTATCTGATATATGTTTTGATTTTTTCCAAAACCAAAAGAAAATAGTCCATTATTTAATATGTACTAGCAGGAGACTTTACTGTTTTATCTTCCTTTCTTTCTTTCTTTCTTTTTTCATTTTCTCACTGAAACCAAGTAGTGTCTTTTCCACTCTTTTCATGCGATCAAAGCAGAATATACGAGATATTGGCAGGACGTAACGGTCACACAAACTAATGATAGAATGGACAAGCACAATTATAATAGGCTGATAGGCCTACTAAAGTGGTCCTCATAGTCTAGCACATGCTATGATCCTTTCGCAATCAGCATGTTTTCTCGATCGCTACCATCTTAACCTCTTCAAGACTAGAGTAAATGTAACCTTATCATCGGCACTTCCGACCCCCTCGACTTATGCTCAGGCAACATCCTTGAGTAACTCTCTACCTTGAGTAGCTCTTGGGCCTTGCCTTTGGAAACATCAGTAAAAAGAAAATCATAAACATTTTTGACTTCATAGTCCTAACGAAAGGTTAAATAATTTTTATTCTAATAATGTAAAAAATAAAATGTTAAATAAATTATCGAACTGTTAAAAAAAATTATCAACCATAAATATTGATGTTTTCTTTTTTAACTTTTTTTATTTTATAGCATTAAATTGTGGGTGATTGGTTAGAATGTTAACGTTCAGACCATGATACCCGGGTTCGAATTTCATCATAGTTGATTTGTCAAGGAGGTGGCTTCGTGATAATATTGGCCTGGGAGAACGACCTCACCGTGCGGCCTTGTAGGGAAATGCCTGAAAAACATGCCAAGATTCAATCCAAACCTTGTGAGTAAAATTGGGGAGACAGAACTTTCTTTTGTTTTTCCATGCAATCAAAATGGAACAATCCATTATTTATGAGGTATCGGCAGGAGACGTGAAACACTTCTATTCCTTTCTGTTTTTTCTCACTGAAACCAAGTAGAGTTTTTTCCTTTTTTTATACGCGATGAAAACGGAATAGTCCATTATTCATGAGATATTGGAAGGAGACGTGAAACACTTCTATTCCCTACTTTTTTTCTCACTGAAACCAAGTAGTGTCTTTTCCCCGTTTTCTACGCGATGAAAACGGAATAGTCCATTATTCATGAGATATTGGCAGGAGACGTGAAACACTTCTATTCCTTTCTGTTTTTCTCACTGAAACCAAGTAGTGTCTTTTCCCCGTTTTCTACGCGATGAAAACGGAATAGTCCATTATTCATGAGATATTGGCAGGAGACGTGAAACACTTCTATTCCTTTCTGTTTTTCTCACTGAAACCAAGTAGTGTCTTTTCCCCGTTTTCTACGCGATGAAAACGGAATAGTCCATTATTCATGAGATATTGGCAGGAGAAGTGAAACACTTCTATTCCCTCTTTTTTTCTCACTGAAACCAAGTAGTGTCTTTTCCCCGTTTTCTACGCGATGAAAACGGAATAGTCCATTATTCATGAGATATTGGAAGGAGACGTGAAACACTTCTATTCCCACCTTTTTTTTCTCACTGAAACCAAGTAGTGTCTTTCCCCCTTTTTCTACGCGATCAAAATGGAATAGTCCATTTTTCATGAGATATTGGCAGCAGACGTGAAACACTTCTATTCCCTACTTTTTTTCTCACTGAAACCAAGTAGTGTATTTTCCCCTATTTCTAGTTCATTATTTATGTGGTACTGACAGGGCGTAACGGTCGTGTGAACCAACGGCAGAATTAAGGAAGGGAGGGAGAATCACAATTGCTAAGTGATTACTCACATTATACAATATTACTTAGATCAAACGCAATAATAAATTAATAACAATTATATTTTTTATACGTACTTCCTCATATTTATTTCAAAATAAGTAACGAGCATTATTTATTTGCCATCAAGTCATGTGACACAAATTTTCAAGCCATACTGATTGCGTTTTACAATGACACACCAGCAAAGCATCTTCACCTATCAAGTACTTGTCAAACATCCGAGATATTAGTTTATAAAAAAAAAGTTCTAATGTTGTGTACTGAATTGTATAAATATATGTTGTGTTATGTATATTTTAATTTATTTCCTAACGTTGTTATAATGTATTGCGCATGTTTATTATGTTTCACACACATAATAGTTAGAATATAATATGCAAGTGTGTGTTTACATACGCGACTTGATATAAGAATGTGTATTGAAAACACGTATTGAATTTCCTATTAACCCTTGAACACTAACCATAGGTGTATAGTACCCAGCGAAAATTTTCCTATTTTTAATTACAATTTTCAGTACCTGATTTTCTTACCTAAATAATGTTTTTCAGTTCCTATTAATGTTAACTCAAAGTACAAAGTTTGAAGTGACTTCATGTAAAATATTTCAAATAAAGATTTATATTTAATATTTTTTTGTTGATATTTTCAAAATCGGGTATGATATATCCATGGTTAGTAATGGTGTAACTTTAATTGATTTAATTCTTGGGTTAAAAATGGCGTAAAACATAAAAATGTTCCTAGCTTAAGAACCCCTTGTTTAATTTTAATTAAATTTGGCGCTGGGGTATTATTCATTGTTTAAGTTGTATCTGGGTAACACACATAGATATAAGATTACACATACATACTAGATTAGAATTTTAGTATTATATGGATAATAGAATTCATTTCTTGCTGAATCAAGTTTGATTTCCATTACAACACACTAATACTTTGTTTGCTCTTGTTCCATTTTTATTTCTACATGTTTTTTTTTATTTGTCTTTTTGCCACATGACTTTAACTGCGATGGCTCGTTAGTGACTTACTTAGTGATTTAAATTCATTCCGTAAGTTTTTTTTTCTTAAAACCGCTAATGACTTATCGTAATCAGAAACCTCTGAAATCATAAAATGTTTTTTAGTCCCAAATTCTGTTTCTTTCTAGAGTTATTTTTTCTTTTCTCTTTTTTCTTTTTTTTTTTTCTTCTTTTCTTGTTTTTTGTTTTGTTTTTGAAGAAACCGAACGCACTGCCTGTTATTCAAATTATAGCATTGCGTAGTTTTTCAAGGCATCAATTTTAGAGTTTGTTTGGATTTCCTCCTGTATTTTTAGGTTTCTTCTTATTGCACAGTTGTTTATTTTTGCCCGGACTTTACAGACGGAATGTCAGTTTGTTTTATTCTGAGCTAAAAAGAAAGAAAGAAAAAAAAAACTCTTGCATCCGAGAATTGAAAGAAAAGAAGAAAAAAAATGACAATAAAAGAAAAATGTTTTTACTGACAAAACATTTATTTAATTTAATTTTTTGTAAATGTTTTCAGTCCGATACATATATAATAGTGTGTGTTTATGTGTGTTTGTGTGAGAGAGAAAGAGGGGGAGAAAGAGGGAGAGAGAGTACATTTTTGAATTTCTTTTATGACTTTTTCGAGTGCGTATGTCGATTCTTTTTTCTTCTTTTTTTTTACTGATATTTTTTTGCATTTTTGTGCGTCTTCTCTTTTCAAGGATATTTATTGTAATTGTGTGTGTCTGTATTTTGATTTACTTTTATAGCGTTCTTTGAGTGTGTCTGTTCTTCCTTTTAATGATATTTTATTGTAATTTTGTGTGTCTGCTATTTTCAAATCATTTATATTAACTTTGTGTGCGTCTCTTTTCCGAATTTCTTCTATGACTGTCTTTGATTGTGTGTGCCTGTTCTTTTTTAATGAATTTTTATGTCTTTACTATCTCAATCATTTTTACTATTTTAATAATTTTTAGTATTTTCATCATTTTTACTATTTTCATCATTTTTAATATTTTAAAATTTTTAATATTTTAAAATTTTTAATATTTTAAAATTTTTAATATTTTAATAATTTACTATTTTAATAATTTTACTATTTTAATAATTTTACTATTTTAATCATTTTTACTATTTTAATCATTTTTACTATCTTAATCATTTTTACTATTTTAATCATTTTAACATTTTAGTAATTTAAAGTATTAGTCATTTTTACTGTTTTAATCATTTTACTATTTTAATCATTTTACTATTTTAATCATTTTTACTATTTTAGTAATTTCACTATTTTAGTCATTTTTACTATTTTAATCATTTTACTATTTTAATCACTTTACTATTTTATTTTAATAATTTTCCTATTTTAGTAATTTTTCCTATTTTAGTAATTTTTTCTATTTTAATCATTTTACTATTTTAATCATTTTAGTATTTTAATCATTTTTACTATTTTAGTCATTTTTTCTATTTTAATATTAGTATTTTAATTATTTTTACTATTTTAATAATTTTACTATTATAGTAATTTTACTATTTTAGTCATTTTTACTATTTTAGTCATTTTACTATTTTAATAATTTTACTATTTTAACCATTTCTACTATTTTTGTAATTTTACTATTTTCGTCATTTTTACTATTTTAGTCATTTTTACTATTTTAATCATTTTACTATTTTAATCACTTTACTATTTTAATCATTTTTACTATTTTAGTAATTTTACTATTTTTTTATTTTTACTATTTTAATAATTTTCCTATTTTAGTCATTTTTACTATTTTAATAATTTTACTATTTTAGTAATTTTTACTATTTTTGTCATTTTTACTATTTTAATAATTTTACTATTTTAATCATTTTTACTATTTTAATAATCTACTATTTTAATCATTTTACTATTTTAGTAATTTTACTATTTTACTCATTTTTACTATTTTAATAATTTTACTATTTTAATCATTTTTACTATTTTAATAATTTTACTATTTTAATCATTTTTACTATTTTAGTAATTTTACTATTTTAGTAATTTGTACTGTGTTAGTCATTTTACTATTTTAAACATTTTACTATTTTAAATGTGTCTGTTTTTTTAATTTCTTACATTTTTTACAGTAATGTTCAGCCTATCAATGGCCAATGAGCCACTCCAGGTAGAGATTTACAGAGTCAGAGACACATTTTGTGGGGAAAATAACGGTTGAATACAGTTAAAATACCTGTGATCGGGGAAGCATCCTAAGTGTTAATTCCACAAATTGGGTGTTCATGGGAAGAAACCATTTGCTGGAACTTACATCTCATCATTGAAATACGAAGGTAATGAGGGTGGTTTGCTAGAAAATGCATGTCATGATGAGTTGTGGAGATTAGAATTGGTGGAACTAAGGAATGTCATTCATCTGAACACTTCCCATCGAAAGAGTGAGAGGCTTCGACGTTTCATCTTTGAGAAATGAGTTGTAGGGTGAAAAAAAATTCATCACCCACAAGGACGCGGAAATTCTTTGATTTTCTTTGAGTGTGTGTGTGTTTATTCTTATTTTTAGTGATATTTTATTGCATTTTGTGTGTCCGCTCATCTTTTCTGTCTATATCTCTGAGATGAGGTATTATGATTACTTGCATTATTTACATTATTCGGACTGTTAACCTCATCTTCATTGACATATTCACAACGTTTCGGTTGTTGTACCCCCAACCCTGCCTTCTTCAGGCGATTGAAATCTCGAACTGAGCCCTTTATATCGTCCACCGGGGTAGATTGTTCTAGTTCCACATGCCATGCCTCTTTCCGGATGTCTCGGTTATTTCCCTTTAAATCATCTCTCCAAGTTTTGGTTCATCCCCTGCTGTGGCTTGCTATTGAAGTCACTGGATCAACCCAACGTATTTATCCACTGCGCGATGTGTCCTTGAGGACGTGGAACTAGAACAATCTAGCCCGGTGGACGAAATAAAGTATTCGATCCGAAATTCCAATCACCTGAAGAAGACTGTTGCGTACAACGGCCGAAACGTTGTGAATATGGCAATAAAGATGAGGATAAATAATGCAAGCGCTCATCTTTGATTTTCAGTCTTTATTTTGGAATGGTTTAATGGGTGTCCTTGATTGTGTGCGTCTGCTCTCCTTTTTAATGGCATTCATTGTAATTTAGTGTGTGTGTTTCCGCTTTATTTTGAATTTAGTATGTGTGGGCATTCATTGTAATTTACAGTGTGGGTCCCCTCTTAGTTTTTTAATGACTTCCAATTTATCTTGGATTGTAATTTTGTGTGTTTACTCTTCGTTTTCAATGGTATTGTGCGTATATGCTTACGTGTGTGTCTCTATGACTATGTGTGTTTCTGTGTGTCTGTCTGTGTCTTTCTGTGTGTCTGTGTATGTGCTGTTCTATTTTTAGCCACTGCTAGTCTTGCTCTCAAAATGAAACAACAGACAACGCGCTCTGACCGCCGAGCAATCATCCATCTGTCATTCCAGAAACAAAAAAGACGGGTGGTTTTGCCTGACACTATACTATTCTTAGCCGACGACGTAATAAAATAAATAATTTACACACACACACACACACACACACACTACCACCACCACCACCGCCGCCGCCGTCGCCAAACACAAGTCTCATCGTTTGTCTCCCACATGTGTTCTTTTAAGTTTTGGAGTGGTAATTTAGAACTGCGCCATTTTGTCAAAGTCGGGATAGATGCAAACAGTTACATGCACAAACAATTTCTTTTTGGAAAACAGATCATTTATAAACGCACACGCGCACGCATACACACACACACACATACACACATACACACATACAAACATACACACACCTATTATTTGACTGTTGTCATGGTTAACGATAAGTGTAACAGCCTATTGTGCTACTGGGTGAACAGGTATAAATAGTGCTGGGTGAGGGATTTGTCGACTCACCAATTCTTTTCTCTCTCAACGACTGTGAAATGTTGGCATCAAGACATTTTAACAAGATATAAGGAAATATCGCATAACATAGGAATAGGTGGATTCATGCCTTTCGTAAGAAATCAGCTGAAGTTCAAACCCAAATTGAATACATATATATATATATATATATATATATATATATATATATATATATATATATATATATATATATATATATATATACAGGGTGTCCATAAAGTTCGTGTGCAGTTTTAAAAATTTATAACTTTATTTGTATTTGCGATAGAAATAATTTGTAAAAAGGATTAGAAAGAAGTAAATCTATATTTTTTAAGGTTTTATTGAAATTTTATTTAAGTTTCCACATGTCCTCCATCATTAGCAATACAAAGGGTAATACGATTTTGCAGTTCACGGAAAACATTTGCCAACTGATTTACAGTAATGCCTGAAATCACATTAGTTATTTTAGCTATACTTAAAACTTGGTACATTAAACTTTATAACATTTTTTACAGATTATTTCTATCGCGAATACAAATGAAGTTATACATTTTTTTAAGTGCACACGAACTTTATGGACACCCTATATATATATAGAGAGATAGATAGATAGATAGATAGATAGATAGATAGATAGATGGGTAAATTAGAGCCCATTTATATTTTTAATTTCGCGCATGCGCATTGTTTTTTATTTTGTCGATTGCGCAGTATATTAGGGTCAGTTGCGCACTGCTGGTGAGAAAAAGAGCATCATGACGCAATTCACTTCACCAGAAATTTGGAAACGGCATCTGTACTGCTTGGCATTCGCGCCGGAAGCTCCAATACGAATATTTCAGAGTGCTTGGGTGTCAATCTGAGGATAGTGCAGATCATTTGGGAAGGAGTTGGATGAGTCTAATGGTGATTTCGAAGGTACGGCAGCTCGGAAAATTCACTCTGATCGTTCTGATAAGAAATCCTGAATTTGTTGGTGAGGGCCTCAGACTCAACACGAAGGCCTACATCAAGTGCCTTGAGGTGTAATGCAGCTCTGGGTCAAGAGGGTGGCTACTGGAAAAACTATGTCTGGCAATATGACTCTGCACCGTGCCACACAAGCAGGAGAACCCAGTCATGGCTGTCAGATGATTTCTGCGACCACATCACCCCTTACATCTGGCCACAACTCCCCAGACTGCAATCCCCTTGATTATTATGTGTGGAGCGCGGTTTGGAGCTGGACATAGTTATCAGATACTATTTGAGATGCATTTCATGGATGTCTTTTTTTAGACAGTGGAGGTTTGTCCTCACTATCACCCTTGGCTATGGAAACCTTTAGAACATTTATATTAATATACGTATATAAATATTATATACATTACGTGTTTTAGAATATATATGTAAATGTCGACATAAAAACATAAATTCAAATTTCCATAATATAGGTTTAACTTAATTGGCTACTATATCTCCATAATATTCACACATCTCTAACTCTTCAAATGTTGAATGTATAATTCTAATTTCTATATTCCCTCTCTTTACAATTTATTAATTATAATTAATTATAATTTATTAATTAATTATAATTTATAAACTTTCCCCTACTCTAATTTTCCCGCAACTCACTTTCCATTGATCCCTTACATCCTAATGTCATACGGTTAATATTCCGGTTTCATTTTATAAAACTTCTTCCCTTAAACAAAAATACCTTACCCTCCCCTGACCCCTGCCTCGTTCCATTCTTCTGACTGAAATATTGAAATGAATAAATTCTTTATTAGTATTTCGACTGTTTTTTTTTGTTTTCTTTTTTTGTTTTTTTTTTTGTTTTTTTTTGTTTTTTGCTCACAGTTAAATTTTTATTTCTGGCGCGAACTCAGTCAACACCGGGGTTGATAAGTCTGCCGAAATATGCTTTCCCCCATATGAGGGGATTTGAGAATTAATTGTTTATTAAAAATATATATATATATATATATATATATATATATATATATATATATATGTGTGTGTGTGTGTGTGTGTGTGTGTGTGTGTGTGTGTGTGTGTGTGTGTGTGTGTGTGTGTGTGTGTGTGTATTTAGGCAGCAAGCCTTCTTTCATGCACGTCGGACAGTTTTTATATAATTTATCATCCTAAAAGAAAAACATTATTAGATCGCATGAGAAATTGTATAAAAAACTAATTAAAAGCACCTTGTCAGTCGTTTTTAATGAAATGTGCATATATATATATATAGAGAGAGAGAGAGATAGATAGATAGATAGATAGATAGATAGATAGATAGATAGATAGATAGATAGATAGATTGTAATGGATTTTGATTTTTGTGCATTAGAAATGTTTTAATTCCCGAACGCAGCATATTATGGCCGTGTTCATAATTAATATTATTAAAAGTTGGTTTCCTGATTCTATTATTAAAGCTTCCATTATTAGTAACCGTTTTTTCCAATTAGATGAGTGGAATATGTTGGGTTTTTCTACGAGTATGTTCCGGATGGAGGTGGGTAGGTTTTTGTGGGTATTTAATATATATATGTGTCTATATCTCTGAGATGAGGTATTATGGTTACTTGCATTATTTACATTATTCGGACTGTTATTCACATCTTCACTGCCATATTCAAAATCTTTCAGCCATTATACGCTCCGGCCTTCTTCAGGTTATTAGAATTCCAAACCGAACCCTTTGTCCTCAAGGACACATGGGCCAGTGGATAATGACGTTGGTTAGATCAAGTGATTAGACCCAAAGAGTTGTGAGTTCAATACCAGACCACAGCAGTAGAGAACCTAAATTGGAGAGTTGAGTCAAAGGGGAATAACTGAGACACCCGGAAAAGGCAGGGTCCATGGAACTAGAACACTCTACCCAGGGTTCGGTTCAAAATTTCAATCACCTGAAGAAGTCCGGAGCGTACAACGGCCGAAACATTGTGAATATGTCAATGAAGTTGAGGATAACAGTCCGAATAATGTTAATACATGCATACATATATATATATATATATATATATATATATCATATGGGCATGTGGCATTCTGACCATGCGACACGTGTTCGAAACTCACTATAGTCGATTTGGGTGACGTCGATTGCTGTGCTAAGCCCGAAGTTGCAAGTCATCGTGGCCGAGGGCCTGAGCGAGCTGGCCTTGTTCAAATTGTTGATCACGCTAGATAACACGCTCTTTCGCAGAAACTGTAACTAAGGTTTGCTCAGCATGAACCAAAGGAGGGCTCTGAATAAAGACAAATGCGTCTGAGCAAGCGTCTGCAATAGGGATTGGCTAGTCGCCCAATAGACAGGTATCCTCGAATACGAATGGCCACATACACACATACACACACATATATATATATATATATATATATATATATATATATATATATATATATATATATATATGTATGCAGGTGTGCAGTGAAATAGGAAAGAACACGTTAGGTAGATAATCCGGTGTTCCTTAATATTTAGCTTTATTTTCAAAAGGACAGTGCTCCATACAGAAGTAGAGCTTATATTATAATAATATTTTTAGTTTTTAAAAATATGATTCCTCCGCTACATAAGAGTTCTCATGTTTCAAAAGCGAGAGCCGAGACCCCTAACATAATTTTTTAAGTTATGAAGAGTTAAGGCGTCTGGACCCGCTTCCTTGTCAAGCGAGAATTTGGGAATAAGCTATCTTTTGGTTAGCTGGTGTTTATAACTACGGTATCATTGGAACATTTGTTGCTATGGAAACGGCTAGTTTCGGCCGTTGAAGTTTGGTGGTTTAAGGGGCTAAGAATTAAAAAAATTCATGTATCAAAAATTTATGCGCATTATTATTATTTTTCTACTATTATTATTATTAAAAAAATTCATGTATCAAAAATTTATACGCATTATTATTATTTTTATACTATTATTATTATTAAAAAATTCATGTATCAAAAATTTATACGCATTATTATTATTTTTATACTATTATTATTATTAAAAAATTCATGTATCAAAAATTTATACGCATTATTATTATTTTTATACTATCATTATTATTATTATTAAAAAATTCTTTTTGTCCAACCATTGTTTTATAATCACATACCGGGTCAAAGCTAATGACCTTGATTGCGCAAGCGAGGGATGTGATTTTTGTTGTTGTCACTATTTAATTACACACAAAACAGCTATTAAAAAAATGCCGAGTAAATCGCCAAGAGAAATTTCGAGCGTAGTTCATGACGTGATGTTGTATAGACTGGTATTTGATCGATTCTATCTGTGTCAAATGGGTAAAGGTGTTTATGGTGTGTCTGTCTGTCTGTCTGTTTATAAATATGTTCTTATATATGCGCATGAATAACATTTTCACATTAGCCACACGTGAACCTCGCGCTCTCGTCGGCTGTCTTGTCACTTGTCGAAACTTAATGCATTTTGCGCCCAATCCTTACCTACTGTCCTCATAATTAGCCTTTCTATTGTTCTTGCTGCTTGATAATGTCTCTCTTTTTTCTTATTTTTTTCACACTCACTAATCCCCTTGCGTCTTAGGGGCTTTACTGCCTTGTATGAGGTGATATTGTGGAATCTTCCCCATTAGCCTTTAACCCCCTTCAGAAAAATGTATTATTCTCTGAAAAGCCTTTAACCAATCATCATCTCGTTTTTGCAAATCCAATCTTTTTATTGGTTAATAAGCACCAAAGTGTAGCAAAATTCCAAACTAATCCTATTTCCCGCCAAGCACTTTTGAGCCGATTTCGCTACACAAAAAGATCTATAAATTAACCGCAGCTGACTCATTTCAGACAGTGAGCCACCAGGGTTCAACGAGATGCTACCAAACTCCACGCATGACAGTTCACTGACTCACACACCACATTGAAATCTCAGCAAACTTTCATCAACCATTGTCCGCGTGTTAACCAACGTCTACAGTTGACTTGAAAAGTGAAACAATTTCACTACTATAAAGTAATTGTATATTTCATCAACTTAGCCTACACAGACAAAGGCAAGCAACTCTTGATAACATTTATTCTTACTTGTAAATTACACACGTACACAAAATGATAAATGAACGAAAACATATAATTTCTTTTTCTTGCAGAAACCAAATCATTTTAAATTTCATAACAATCAAAAAGTACCAACATTTCTTAACAACATTCCTGCACAAACATTCCTTATGACATTGACTTAAGTATCACAACAACAAACATTGTAATTGTCGTTACATGTATATTTTATTGTTGATATAAAAATGTCTTTAATGTTAAATCTTTGACAACAGCATTTAGTAGTTTCTTGCCATGCAATTTGTTCTTAAATTGTTTGTATAACCTATATGTTGTGGGATACGGACGCTATAAACACGTATAACCTTCATCTGACTTAATTTTGCCTTCTGATATATTTAACTCCATGTACATCCCGCAACAATATGAGATACAGATGTCGATCACAAACAATCAGAATACAGCTAGCAGCACAAAATAAATTTTAGTAGCTAATAGCAAAATACTAATCCACACTCGCCGTATGAAAAAAATCAAAATTCCCGCAGCCATTCTTGTATGAAAGAAACAGCCCACATGAAATAAAATATCTAACACCACAGGAGACAATACCTTGAAGCGTGAATAAAATATTTAATTAGCGGACAAAATTAATTTATACGTATAAATATATGTGGAACATGTTTTTCAGATGTGGTCTAGCTTCATTTAATCTTGACACATGACGTCACTTTAGATAAATTTGAATTCCAGTTCTCCAAGATTGACAGGATGTAAGATTTTCAGCGACCCTTGTATAGAATGAGAGAGTGGAGGAGGTAGATAGCGTAATAGAAATCATTTCAACCCAAGCAAGGCGATACTGCCACTAAGATGCAAGAGATTGCTGCGAATAGAAGAGAATGAGAAGACGCTGGTGAAGAGAAAGGGCAATAAAAGAACAGTGTGCAGAAAGACAGAAGCTAGAGATTAACGTTGGATTGGTTTGGCTTTAGTTTGTTTTACTGCAATGGGTTATTTAATGCCGAAAATATATTGCTGGTAATATTTTTTTCAAAAATGTATTTGTTGTGGTGTCCTCCCTCTAAAAAGCCTATGTTAGACTCTTCCGGCTACTATAAAATCAGTAGGACAGGAAGCTTTGGAAAACTCTGAATAGATTGAGCGCTGGTTCATTCGATATACTCTCACTAGTCGTGTAATACTCTTCTGGTGTACTTACTGTTTAATATACGATACATCTGCGAACCTGTTTTTTATTACTTAACTATTTACTAGGTCACAACATCTTAAACAGTAAGTACACCAGAAGAGTATGATACGACTAATCCCCTTACATGGTTACGGTTATATATATATATATATATATATATATATATATATATATATATATATATATATATATATATATATATGGCCCGATGATTGCATCTAGCATGAAACAGACTGTCGCCTCTAGGTGTTGACTTCTATGTTCACTTTATATATATATATATATATATATATATATATATATATATATATATATATATATATATATTATTGTCATCCACAGACAGACCGTTTCGCTGTTCTACAGCTCTTCAATGTGGCTTGTGGTTGCCTTTAGCTAGGATTGAAACCTTCTGAATTGGCGTCAGTCGGAAATTCTACCACTAAGCCGTCGGCGCACGGCAGGGATGAAGGTGAATTTTAGCGTATTTATTTTTAGATAAACACACAGTGACCGACAGGACTCAATTCGCTTTTGCCGACGAATCACGCTATATCAGCTTTAATAGTCACTGTTTACAAACCCACACTTCCTTCCCCAGAGAGCTCAACCGAAATTAATTTCTTCAGGAGCCCAGTAGATATATATATATATATATATATATATATATATATATATATATATATATATATATATATATATATATATACTGGGTGTAACAGTTAAATTGTCCATTTGTTAGATTAAGATTTGAACCATCGTATCTTAGAAAAGATAAAAGTTATCTTACTGAAATTCTCCGAGTTTTTTTTAAAACTCTATTAGACTTTACTTTGAGCAATAAGAATGTATAATTACTCTAATATATTATTTCAAGATCATTTTCTAACTTATTCAAGATGATCATCGCCCTCTCTAAGCTTCTAACTTTCTGTCCTGGAATAACAAGTTACCTCACAGGTTTCACGCACGATTTCATTTTCAAGTCTTTTTTCACTCCTCTTTGGGCTGTCATATCTGAAACCCCTCTCTCATGTGCCAAACGTCTAATGAATTGAGTTGGATCTTTTCTAATTGATCTCTTTAGCTCTAAGTTGAAATGGTGATCCCTCTTCCGCACAAAAGGAGTAACAGCAAAATTGTCCAAATCCTATAGCAGCATAATTGTCCATCCCACAAAATGTTTAATACCTAATACATCGCTAAACTATTTGAGATTCTTTTCCCAGGTTTTCAGATAAGACGTCTAGCCATAATGACACCATTTGTCGTAAGAATCACTGAAAAACTCTTTGAGTTACTCAACTAGAAAGAAAACAGGTTACAATCGTTTTGTGTCAGACCCACTGTCTTCTCAACTGACCAATGGTGAGAGGAAAAAGATCATTCAGACCTTCATTAATGATACCAACATTCATATTCTGCTTCCATCTTTAAAGTCCATTCAAGAACAGCCAAGACAATGATGAATAAGTTTTTAAAAAGTAGAGAGGAAAACTGGATTAGGATGTGTCAACAGCAAGAGGGATCAACATTTCAACTTAGAGCTAAATATATTCTTATTATTCAAAATAGAGTCCAATAGTGTTATAAAAACCTTGGAGAATTCCAGTAAGATATCTTTAATCATTTCTAAGATACAACGATTCGAAGATCAATCTAACAATTGGCGAATTTTGGTGTTACACGATTTGGACAATTTTGCTGTTACACCCGGTGTACATATATATATATATATATATATATATATATATATATATATATATATATATATATATATATATAAGATTCTTTAAAAACGTTTTCTAGATACATAGATTAAAAATCCATACATTTAGTTAAAAGTAAATATAAAATCATCCTTGATAATGGCTAAAAGAAGTCGGAAAGTGATCGGACATACAGAACGTTCGGATAATTTATACATAATTTATGTGCAAAAAGAAAAAAATTATGAGAACACCAGAAAATTTAAATAAAAAAATTAACCGCAGTAACTTGTCAGTCGTATTTAATGAACCTTGTTTCAAAGAATGGATTGTTAACCAAATACACAATTATATATATATATATATATAATCTTATAAATATAAGTAATTATACTCGTCTGGAAAAACCTTAGGTGTTTTGGTCTGCAAATGAACCAACCAATACCCAAGGGAAAATAAGGAATAAAAAAAGAAAGAAATAAGAACATGTACTTCAGGAAAAAACAATCGTCCAGAATCCAAGCTCAGAGTCCAAAGAGAAAAACCGCCAACACGAGTAAGCAAAAATAACTCTCTCTGTCTCTCTCTCTTTCTATATATATATATATATATATATATATATATATATATATATATATATATATATATATATATATATATATACTCGACTCTCCCGTCGAATTCGACGTATGAGGGTCAAGCAGATCAGATCCAAGGAAACCGACAGCTCGACAACAGCACATGTGATTTGATTATAGTGGTGAAGGCTTGTGCAGAACTATCCACACTTTCTGAAGGGCCAAATACAGAGACCTGGTGCACTAAGTGCCACAAGGACCCAAACGACCCTCCGCAGGTTTTGAATTCAGAGTTGTCCTTCTCCTAGACCAGCTGCCATCCAAAGCTATAGAACCCAGTCTGGCCTGCTATTTACTCATAGCTTGAGGGAGAAGAAGAGGATTCACACCTTTCCCCAAGGGTATTGGCACTTAAGTGAATGTAATGGATTCGACTGAAATTCGAACTCGGCTCTCCGATTCCTCAATCAAAGCCTCTACCAAGCCGATATATATATATATATATATATATATATATATATATATATATATATATATATATATATATATATATATATATATATATATATATACATATGCGTTGTTTGTTTTTGATTTTGTCGACTATACAGTACAGTAGAATCAGTTAAGCATTGTCTGTGAGAAAAAGAGCACCATACGCAAATTCATTCCGCCAGAAACTTGGAAACAGCATAATGTACTGCTTGGCATTCGCGCCGGAAACTCCAATACGAACTTTTCAAAGTGTTTGTGTGCCAATCTGGGGACAGTGAAGAGAATTCGGAAAGAGTTGGATGATATATCCAGTCAACATCACGGTGTTTGGTGTGACCAATAGTGATGGCGATGTCATGCCTCCATTCATCTTCCTAGAGACTCAACACAGAGGCCTACATCAAATGCCTTGAGGACGTAGTACTTCCCTGGGTCAAGAGGCTGGCTGCTGGAAGACTCTATGTCTGGCAACAGGACTCTGCACCATGCCACACAAGCAGGAGAAGTCAGTCATGGCTGTCAGACAATTTCTGCGACCACATCACCCAGATTCTGGCCACCTAACTCCCCAGACTGCAACCCCCTTGATTATTATGTGTAGAGAACAGCTGAGCAAGAGACTCCTTGTAACACCAAAGATGAACTGAATGCAAGGATTATGGCAGCATTCACCAACTTAAACAGGGAAACCGTCCAGAAGTGTTGCAGGGGATTCCGAAGTCGCCTGGCGGTTGTGTTTGAAGCCAATGGCGATTTTATTGAAAAAAATTTACACTTCAGTGTCTCTGGATAGTTTTGTGTAATTATGGTAAATATATATGTTAATTTCATTATTGCGTAATTTAAATGACAATTTATCCATCGCACTATATATATATATATATATATATAGTGATTTTCTAATCTCGGCTTAGATGTGGCACAAGGCCAAATGTATGGGGTACCCAGTGAGGTTCGAACCCACTAATCATATATATTTTTATGTTTATACATTTTTTTTTATAGATACAAATATTTAAGTTAATGCTCTGTTTATAATAAACAGTAGTAACAACATTTACCGACCTGAATGTCCGAGAAATTGTCATAGAAAATATGCGTCCTCCGACAGGAATCGAACCTGTATCCTATACGGAACCGTCATATAGCCTGACGTGCTTTTACCGATTGAGCCACAGAGGAGCGTTTCGGTTAGCAAGGTCGACTTTACTGTTTTTAAACTACAATTCTCCATGATTTTCTCACGTACATTCATATATGCTTGATGCGTATCCAGATGCAAACAAATGACGTCACACATTATGAAAATGGACAAAGTTCGTCAATTATTTTAAATATATACATACTTTCTACTCATATATATATATATATATATATATATATATATATATATATATACTTTCTACTCATATATATATATACAAATTCAAGTGCCCTTTGGGAGATTGTATCTCCAGTGGATTAAATAATATTTATATTGGTTACCACTCTACATTCAAATGATAACACTAACATTTTTAGACATTTAAAACAACATGTCTGCCCGCGTACTCAATTCCAGAAAATCCTTGTTGACAACACAATTATACTTAAACATGAAAACAATAAACAAAAAATAAAAATCCTTGAAACTATATACATAAAACAGTTGAAACCTAACCTGAACAAAATAAACTATGAAATCTCCACAAATATTCTTAAATGCCTATAATTCATAACAGAAGCCACTGGTTTAAACCAACGGCTTCCCATACTTAATACTTCTCGTTTTTCACTCTCGCGTGGTCATGTGTGACGTCACGAGCTGCGACGCAATTTTCGCTTCCTTGTCTCGTAAATACGAGTTTGTCGTTACTTTGAGCTTATTCAAGCAGCAAGAGCGGACTATCATTGTGGTTTCGTCTGTGTGTTGTTTGATTTATTGTCATCTTTGATAATGGCTTATGTAAGCCGAAAGCTTAGATTGGATTTAAACATGTATCAATATGGTGTTTTCCTTTCGTCTTTCAACGATAATGTGATTAAGTTTATCAGACAATATGAAAAGAACTTACTTAAAATAAATAGGCCAAACCTGTCTATATTATTTAATGAAACATGCATTAATGAAAAATTGCTGCCGAAATATATATATATATATATATATATATATATATATATATATATATATATATATATATATATATATTATAAATTAATAGATTTAAAATATGGTTTTACCGCTACACAGTGATAACCATGTTTCAGAAATGGAAGCTAAAGCCCTTGAATTTAATTTTGTTATTAAACCAAAGACATTAGTTCCATTTCCTCATCAAGCGAATTTTGGAGTAACTTACTTTTTAAAATTTACGGTTGTTAACGGCACTGGAAAGATTCATAATTGAGGGTTTCCAAGGTTACCGATAAATCCATTCATCTAGACAAGGGGTGGTAGAGGGTTCAATTTTTGAATTTTCGTTGTATCAGTTAATAGTTACATTTGAAAGCGGGGTAATGTTTAGGGATTTGTAGGGATATATATATATATATATATATATATATATATATATATATATATATATATATATATATATATATATATATATATAAATATATAAATATATATATATATATATATTGTTCTTGTCTCTTTGTGAATGTTCATTCGTTTTTAATACCACCACTCGGGCTGTACTGTTTCTGGTCATTGGTGTTAATATGTTTATGTCTTCATTATTATATTGTTTTAACAATTTCTAATTTGTTGCTTCTTATTGATGTTGTTAATATTATTATCATGTCTAGTACTTGTTGTGGTAATAGTAGCAACATTATTAAGGATAATACTAGTAATAGGAGCAGCAGTAGTATCATTAAGAAAATACTAAGTAAAACACAGACTTTTTTCCAATAAAAACAGTCCATTAGGAGAAGCTCACCCAGTTCGTCTCGTTTTGATATCCTTGACTGTTAATGACATAAAATGAAAAATAACGTACTTCATCCCGTTTGAAGTAAACCATACAACCACGGAGAGTCTTTCGAGGGAACTCAACCAGCTTCTCTGAGACTTTTTGGCCACCGCTTCCTCACTAGCAAGACGGGCAAAAACACATTCTTGTCTGAAAATCTTTTTTAGACTTAGGTTTTTTAGACATCGTAAACTAGTTGGCTCCGTTGAAAATTGTCTATGTTGTACTGTCAAGCGTCTTTCTCGTACGACAATGATAGCGTCCTGGTTGATTAGAATCAGTCCTGCCGACATGTGTATGTAACCTGAACTTAATTTTGCCGTATTGCGTCGTCTTCTATCCACCATCGAATGGTTACGCGTGTCATCACCTCTATTGTGGCCTCATAGAACATCGTGTCGCCAGCTATAACGGTGCCCTTCAAGTCAGGAACAGTAATGGTGACAAAAACTATTTCCATACAGGTGACTTTCGACATTCATTGACCGAACAGTTAGTGATACTCCCGGTTGAAATGTATAAAATCTTTCTCTAAAATTAGGGGAATAGGCTTCCCAAGTCCACTGACTGGCATCGTTCTTTCTAGAACTGAAAGAACAACCTTTTGTTCACGATATCTACGGAATCTCTGGGAGATTCCTCTCAGTTAGCAAGACTTTCCTGGCAGGAAGATCTTTGAAGGTTGTGGTTAATGTCCAGTTCTCTGAGGCATATGGTAATTTTCTAAGCGTAGCTTTGATGGCCGAAAGTGTGGGGGACACCCAGTGAGGACCGAAATCAGTAATCAATAGTAATTTTTCTAGCGAGACAAGCTTGCTAACCATTACACCACGTCCTGGTATGAGAGGCATATGAGATAAATGCTGGTGTCCCAAGGCTCTATACTCGGCCCTACCCTCTCTTGCTTTATATCAATGATCTGCCCAAAGACACGCTTAGATCCTTAGAAAACATATAAGGTGTGCCATATTGATGAGACACATTTTAAATGCAAATATATTGGATTATAAAAATGACATGGAGTATCAAATATATTTATTACTTAATTAATATTATTCCTTAGTTTCGTCGTTTCTAATCTTCGTAGCTAAGACACGCTATGCCATGCAAATAGTAGCGAACCACCTTCCGTATATTTAGATTTGAATCTTACAGCTCTGAGATGGTCACCAGCAACCACGAACACGCTCTCTTCGAACACAATTGCCTGTCTCACGGATCATGTCTCAGGGTTATGCCAGTTGCTTTCCAAAATGCTGTCTGAATTTCATTTGGGCCGCAACGATGTATCTTTGGCTGGTGAAGTATGCTTCTACTAAGTATGCAAATTCTTTTGGAGTCTACAACATTATGAGGGTCCACCGTCAGCAAAAGAGATATCAGGTACCCGTAGGAAATTGCAAAATCTTTCAAAGAAAAGAAAATTGAACTGTTTTGTAATATCAATCGGCCTATGTGGATAATAATTATTTACATTGTTCGGACTGTTGTCCTCATCTTTATTGCCATGTTCACGACGTTTCGGCCGTTGTACCTTCGGACTTCATCAGGTGACTGGAATTTGAAACTGAACCCTTTATTTCGTCCACCGGGATAGAATGTTCTAGTTCTACGGGTCATGTCTCTTCCAGATATCTCCCTTTAACTCAACTTTCCAAGTTTTTTTTCGCCACATTTGCTGTAGCCAGGTATTGAACTCAAAAATCTTTGGGTCGAGTCACTGGATCCAACCAACGATTTTATCCGCTAGGCCATGTGTCCTTGGCCGAAACGCCATGAATATGACAATATAGATGAGGACTACAGTCAGAGCAATATAAATAATGTAAATAATTGCAATACCTCATCTCAGAAATAGGACAGATCCTGAAAAAGGCCGGTGTGTAAAACGGCCGAAACGTCATGAATATGTCAACAAAGATGAAGACAACAGTCTGAACAATATAAATAATGTAAATAATTAAGATGCCTCGTTTCAGAAATATAAACAGATCCTGAAGAAAGCCGGAGCGTACAACGGCGGAAAGGTCATGAATATGGCAACAAAGATGAGGCCATAGTCCGAACAATATAAATTAGGTAAATAATTACAATACCTCATCTCAGAAATATAAACAGATCCCGAAGAAGGCTGGAGCGTACAACGTGTGTTTATTCAAGATTTACTCATTCGTAGAAAATCTACTTACGTATACCTTTCTATACAAAAACTTTGTTGTAAAAATACAAATAAACTGTCTGACCCCAAACTTTTCGGTACAACCTCATATATAATTGTCCTAATATTGTAGACTCCGTTTTGTGTGCTTGTGTCATGGTCGCACTCAGAGTTATTGGCCTAATGTTCGGTGTGAAATCCAGTTGGGTCATAGGCTATGTGTGGTTTACCTCTGATTATATTAATGTCACCACAGGTCACCAAAAACGAGCATACCCCTTTTCTGGTTAAGTAAAGCAATTTCCAGCAAAATAAAGTGAGATATTCCTATAAAGTCGAAAAGAGTCCTTTCACGATAGCTGGAGTATTTAGTACCTGCCCCACGCAGTCACATGTGGCACAAGGCCGAATTTAACGTGGGGTTCTCGAGCCCGTAGGCTCGGTCAAAAAATCCCCGTAGAACCCGTATAAACGGATCGGGTCGGTCTACCTCCCCGAACGATACTCTGCCCTTCGACATAGCCTCGTCCGAGTTCCTCTCAACCAGAAGGCAGAGAGTTCGACTATCACAGCTGAAAAGATTTCAGGATAGCTGGAGGTCACTCTGGAATTATTTTGTGGCTTTTATGATCTGTGAGGCAACCCGACAATTTCATTCTTGGATGAAAATTAGTTCATGATGTGTAAGTTGTCCAGTAAAATATTTCAAGGTAGGTGTTGTTGACAGTTTTAAACGTTAAACCCAGCAACATGTTTGTATTTTATAATCATAAGTCAAATCTTTTAAAAAAAAAAAATAACGCTCAGTGTACGTGTGTCCGTCCGTCCGTCCGTCTGTTTTTCGAGCTCGAAGAACCTGAACTAACACGCGGTTAAAAATCAAATAAATAACTCATTTAAGGTTAAATTTAAATATCGAACAGAGTGAAAGGTTTAAAAAACAATTCTTTATTGAAGGTTTAATTTCGCTTTTCGCTGCAATTGCAATTGAAATCGTCTAATTAAACCGTAATCAAAACTAAAGCAGGTCACGGCACGTTGCTCATATGTTTTTTTTTCTTTTTGTACTGTGACGTATTCAAAATATTACATAGTTCGGGTCCCCTCATGTTTTTTTAAGAGAGATTTTATGTGAAGAGATCTCAAAGAATGGTGATTTTAAAAGAAAATAAAAATTTCTCGCAAAATAAATATACAAAATAAATATATAAATTTGTATAAATATAAATATACAAACTACGTGAGATCGGTTGCGTATACGAAGAAAGATTATGCCAAATTAAGGTGTCAAATAAAGATAAAATAATTTTATTATTTCTAAATTCCTATAATTTTTACGTACATAGGTCGCTGAAGGTAAAAGTCCGAAGGCCCAAAAACCCACTGCAAGAAGTCGTCTGAAATCCGCCCGAATGTCGGCTTTGAGGCTAGTTGAGAATAAAGACACAAAATGCTATGTACATATACAATAGAACCTTGTCAGTTTTTAATCTGTTCTTTTGTACCTTCTTACTTAAGCGGGACACGGTACGTGGCTCATATGATTTTTTTTCTTTCTTTTTCTAGTACGCATACCGTGACATATTCGAAATATTACATAGGACGCTCAAGTTAAAAGGCTGAAGCCTAAAGTCCGCCCGAATGGCGGTTGGTAGGCGAGTAAAAAATAAAAGTATGTCTATTGAAAAAAGTGTAATTCCTTGTTAATAAGTTAAAATTGTTTATAATTTATTTCATTTTAAACTAATTTAAATTCAATTACAAGTTATATTTTCAAATGTAAAATTGTGAAATTCTTGAAATAGTTTTATACATGAAATGTATTGCAAAGAAACTGTTTTGCTATACAACAAGAAATGTATTAGTTTCATATTTTCGGATGTCTTTCCATCGAAATTCTGCAGTAAGATCTGGTGATCTGCGTTTTTTTTTTTCTTTTTCTTTCGTATGTGATTAGCTTTCCATCTATCTCGATATTTATTTATTTGTTTGTTTTGGAAATATTAATGGTTTCAGTCATACAAGTCTTACTAATTAACCCATAGCAAACGGGAGAGAAGAGGTAGAGTCCTACCTTCCGCTTAAGTGAATATAACGAACCCAACTGAAATTGGAAATCGTCTCTCCGATAAAAAATTCAGTGCTATTATCTATTACACCACCCGCACATTCAAGCTCACCGCACCTTGTATTACCAAGCGGTCACCCATGTAGTTACTGACCAGGATCGACGATGCTTAACTCTTAGGATCTTACGGTTACCGGTGTTACAACGTGATGTGGCCGTAATCCATGAATTAAAAGAGAAAAGGAGACAAGGAGAAATCTAATATAAGAATATCGGTTCTTCTGCAGAAAATGGCGTAGATAGGTTTGTCTATCTTCCGGTTAGCGATTCTCCCCAGTCTTTTGAACAGGAGTAGAATTTTATAATTTGTTTCCTGTTTAGGATTGGGTTTCCGGTTCCTTCTAAACATTCCGTTCACACTATACTTCTCACGTCTCCGACTGAACTCTCAATAATAAAATGTTGACCTCGTCAAGTCTCGGGTTAGTTGTTAGCATAGCCTAGTACAGTGATTTTCCAAGCGTAGCTTGGATGTGGCACAAGGCCGAAAGTAAGGGGCACCCAGTGAGGATCGAACTCACTACTCAGTCGTAATCGTTCTAGCGAGACAAGCTTGATAACCATTAGACCACCTCGAGGTGCCCAGCATAGCCTAGTATAGCCCCAAGAACTTCACTTCCACCTACCTCGAATGGCTTTTGGGCCTTGCACTGGGGGAATATTAGTAAAACAAAAAAAAAAAAAAAACAGAAAATTTAAAAATTGAGTTGATTAGGATGCCGAAGTGGCAAAATAAAGAAGGAATAATGGTTAGTTATATTTTATTTTTGGATCTTAAGTGTATAAATATGATTTCGCCTGGCGTCCGGAATGAGTGAAATATTTGCCTCGCCTCCACTCCCCCGGGGCGAAGCTATACCTACTGCTGGCGTAATTGAATGAAAGTTTCACACGAGGTTAGGCTGAGAGCTTGAGATCGATGTAAAAATAATAAAGCGTGATAAGAGCAAATACAAATGATTTTCTGTGTTTGAAATAACTTTTCTTTTTCTCTTTCTCTTTCTTTTCGAGGATTAAATTTCCGGCAGTGAAAGAAAGGACGAACATTCTTTTAGTTCTTTCTTTCTTTGTTTTTCTTTCTTTTCTTTTTTGCCGATTTAAATCTCAATACTGAAAGTTGATATAAACCTGTTAATTTCTCACCTCATAAAAAACCCGCAAAGTTCACAACTTCGTGCCTTATCTTTCCTTTTTCCTACCTGACCGATAGAAACTATTAAACCCTATATCAAAGCATACCAAATCTCTTTACATATATATATATATATATATATATATATATATATATATATATATATATATATATATATATATATATATATATATATATATATATATATATATATATATATGACAAAGTGAAAAAGATTTTTTGTGTGACACGTTTCGTCCTTTAGAACTTCATCGGGCTACAGCAGTGATTATCAAAGTGGGCAGTACCGTTTCCCTGGGGGTAGTCGAATGATCCAAGAGGTGGGTGGGAACGGTGATAAAAAAAATTGGGCAGCCAGACTATTAGGATATCTATCTCTCCCGCACCCACGAGGGTTGCATGTGGCACAAGGCCGGGTTTAACGTGGGTTTTACGAGCCCATAGGTTCGGCCAAATATATTCCCTATTTGAACCTGTAAAAACGGGTTCAGGGTCAGTCTGCCTACCCGAACGGGACTCTGCTCTTCGGCGGAGCCTCGTCCGGGTTCGTCTCTGCCCGAAGGCAGAGAGTTTGACTGAATAGCTGGAACAGGTCGCAGCTAGCCTGCAGCCAGACTACTAGTCTTCATTTTACAGTGATATTCCGTTTTTATAGGAATTATTATGCCAAATATTAAGATACACATTTGACATGCAAGACGACCACGAAGAAAATCCAATCAAACGTTGACTATACATTTGGGATGAGGAGTTCAGGTTGCGCTTTGGTGCGCTAGAGGGTGGCAATCCCAGAACGTTTGGGAACCACTCGACGAAAGGAAAATTTACGTTAGTGTCTACACATGCACACCAAGGAGATGGCTCGCTGAAATTTTAAAATGTTAGCATACCCTCGTTCCTACGCATCCGTAATCACATTAACGTAAACAGCTCTTCAGACAGATGCATTTTGCATCAAAGGAAAAAAAAATTAGGCTTTGTCATAGATTTTCTTAAAATTGTTCTGATATGAAAAAATTTATGTATCTTTTCTCCATATATATATATATATATATATATATATATATATATATATATATATTAGAATTGGACATAGTCCGACAATTTATTTAAAGACATTTATATTATGTTTAACGTTCTTTTTATAGATACAAGTATTTAAGCAAATGCTCTGTTCTAAATTGTCGGACTATGTCCAATTCTAAAATATATGACGTCATTTGTTTACATTTGATACGCTAGAGCAGATATGAATAGAAGAGATTCATGGAAGATTTAAGTTTAAAGATAGTAAAATCGACCTTGCTAACCAGACGCTCATCTGTGGCCGAACAGTTAAGGCACATCACGCGAAATGATGGTTCCGTATAGGATACAGGTTCGATTCCTGTCGGAGAGCGAAAATTTTCTATGAAAATTTCTCGGACATTCAGGCCGGTAAATGTTATTTAATACTGTTTATTATAAAAACAGAGCATTTGCTTAAATACTTGTATCCATAAAAAGAACGTTAAACATAATATAAATGTCTTTAAATATATATATATATATATATAATTCGGCCACAGTAAATTTACGGCTAAATTTGCGACGTAGCACCATTCTTGGAAGATTTTTGGTTATTACAATGTGGGATATTTAAAAACAAAAATGATGGGAAGAAAAAGGAAAAGAATATAGATGGATATGGATAGATTGCAAAAATTATTTCCCAAAAAAATTATTTGACAAAATTTTGAAATTACCAGCATTTATCGTTCGTGAGAACGTGTAGTCACAACAACGTCAACAAACCCAGTCTGATTAAGCCCTAACGGATGCAAACCGTCGCAAATAAACTTTTTCCATTTTGTCTTATCATTTCCTCAATATATATATATAAAAATTTAAAATAATATCACAGAAACTCATATGCAAAAGATGAGTGCAAGCACACACACACATACACACATATATATATATATACATATATATATAAAATGAAGAGGTTATAATGGTTCCAACGAGAGAAAAGTGTGTATATTAAAAAGAATAGGTATCGCAAACTTTTTTGGTTGTAATGTGGATTTAAAAAAAAAATATTATCCTTTATTTTTCATAATTTTACAACACGTGTTTCTGCTCTCGCGACCGTCTTCAGGTAAAGGGTGGAGATTTCCACATATTATTAAAAATAATTAATTTTTTCTTTATGTTTTTCAATGTTAAATATTTTCGATACGAGACATTCTCTGTTTTTGTGTTGGTAATCCGAATGTCTTTCTTGAAATGGCAATGAAGAGTTCTGCACGAAGGATCATAAAACAGTTATATATATATATATATATATATATATATATATATATATATATATACACTAAAGTATAGCTGGCCACTCGTATTCGAGTCTACTAGGGCGGGTAGACAATCCCTATTGCAGACGCTAGCTCAGGCGCATTTGTGCTTATTCAACACCCACAGAGCCACCTGTGGTTTATATTGCAACTGTAACTCAGTTGCACTTTCTGGGAAAGAGCATGTTATCTAGCGTGATCAACAATTTGAACGCTCAAGCCTCGGCCACGATGACTTGTGACACTTATCGACAGCCCCCATGTGTTCCATCTACCCAATTTCACTCAAAGGTGGTATGGTTTTCACTTAATTTCCAAAGGTGCCGCACGCTGGGATCGACCCCTCCAGTCCGATGACATCAGGAAGTCTCCTTCCTGGCAAATCAACGATGGTGAAATTCGAACCCGGGTCTCATGGTCAGAATGCGAACGTTCTAACCACGTGCTCAAAACTAAGCTAAGCCTCAACCTGTACATTACATAAATAAACATTTTTATACCAACTTATTATGTGACATAACTTCATCTGAAATTGTTCAATTATGTGTATCAGATCATTTTTCGTTTATGGGAAAATATTGGTATAAAAATCTTAATGATTATAGCAGATGTTCTTAACTATAGCTTAGAGCGGCGTTTCTCTTTCAGAGCCATTTGATAAAGTGAAACATGTTTCTCTAATGTGAAGCCTGTGCCTGTCTTTTGCTACACAAATCCTTAATTCGAGGTCGAACTTTAGATCAACAGACACGAAAAGACATAAGGTAAATCAAGGCAAAATGTCCTGTGAACCAATAAATGGGCTAAGAAAATGTTACTTTCAGAGCCATTTGATAAAGTGAAACATGTTTCTCTAATGTGAAGCCTGTGTCTGTCTTTTGCTACACAAATCCTTAATTCGAGGTCGAACTTTAGATCAACAGACACGAAAAGACATAAGGTAAATCAAGGCAAAATGTCCTGTGAACCAATAAATGGCCTAAGAAAATGTTACTTTCAGAGCCATTTGATAAAGTGAAACATGTTTCTCTAATGTGAAGCCTGTGCTTGTCTTTTGCTACACAAATCCTTAATTCGAGGCCGAACTTTAGATCAACACACACGGATTTCATTCTGATTTGAGAGGAGACGATTTCTATCTTTGCTCTTGATGCTTTTTAAATAAGAAAAGGCTTGTTCACCCATGACCAAGAATATATTGTATGTGTTTAGTAATATTACGTATATGAAATTAAATAAAAAGTCAAAAATGCCTTAGCTTATCTCACCTGTTCTCACGGAACCCTTGGGGACCTTTTGCGGAACCTTAAAGGTTCTGAGGAAACGCTGGCTTTGAGGAACTGTGGAGTAAAAGGCAGCGGCTCGGATTGAGGGACAAGTTCGAATTCCAGTTGGATCTATTTCATTCACTTATACCGTTGGGAAAGGTATGGATACCCTTCTCCCCCACCCTCAGCTATGGTTAAATAGCAGGACAGACTGGATGCCATAGCCTTGGTTGCCAACCGGTCTAGGGGAAAGTATCTCTGAATTCAAAACTGTATGTAGCCCATACTATACAGCTAAAAAATGATCGTTCGCATTGGTTCGATGATCCCAACTACGGTCGAATGATGATGAGAATAGCTTACTGGATTGGATACACCAAAACCCGCAAACGCATTAGATTAACGAAAGATCCCTTTCAAAAACTAAGCAAAGTATTAAGAAAGAGACAAAAAATAATTAGAAAAAAAGAAAAGTTTGCTGAATTGCTATGTAATGTCTTTTCTCTTCTATGGCGGTGAACGTTGGACTATCTCCTCACGGATACGAGAAAACCTAGAAGCAGCGAAAATGTGGTTCTACAGAAGGATATTGAGAATTCCATAGACGAAGCGAGTAAGCAACGAAGACGTCTGAAAGAAAATGGTAACAAAAAGAACACTGCTGCATGTTCTTAGACATATAGTGTGGGAGGATGAATTGGAAAACTTGACCCTCATAGGGCATATTGACGGCTAGGGAGATAGGGGAAGTCAGCAGGCCACCTACCTAAAGAGCTTGTGTGAGACGGAGATAAATCTTAGCAAAGGGAGACACGAAAGAAAAGAATAGGAACTTTGGGGGAGTTATGATCGCTTATGTCCTGAAGGACGCGACAGAGAAAAAGATTGTTAAGAAATTCCTGATTATATAATTCGGAAAAAATTTTTAATTGATTCATGCGTAACTTTTGGCTTTTATTTCTATTTTTTTTATATTATTATTATTACTGTTATTATTATTATTATTATTATTATTATTATTATTTCTTTTGATTAATGTTGGAAACACATTTCGTTCCGGGTCCCAATCAGAGACCTAAGGTCAGAAATGGCTTCATGATATTTTCCACTGATCATTTTCGTAAAAAAGAACCTGTGATCACACACATTTTCATAAAGCTCTTTGCAGTATGTGAACTGTACTTGTGAGTACAATTTTTTTGTATTTCTTTAAGGCATGGGTTACCAGAATTCCTTTCAATGAGTTTATCGGGACCTTTTCTAATCAATTTTTAATTGTTTTTATAAATAAGATTTATTAAAGTATTAGATAATTGCTGGAAATATTATGTTATTTTTTTTAATTACTAGGTTGTTAAAAACCAAAATCAAAGCATTCACTTAGATTTAGTAAATTTATGTCAGTTTCTGGTCAGCTAATAAATCAATCAACACTTCAGAAAAACAAGACACTCTGGTTAAAAAATATTTAATACTAGGTTTTATGCTATAAATAATATGTAATATTTGTTTCAAATCAGTTAACTTTAGATTTGCTAATTTTCCTTAAAGAACTTGTCACAAATATATATTTTATTTTTGAAAGATTTTTAAAACCGAGAATTAAATTTTGTTTACGAATGTGTCAAAGTGGCCGATATTTATCGATTTTTATTGATTTTCTGAAAGCAACTAAAAAGTTAAGATTCCAATCAGTATAATTTCTATTTGAAAAGACTATTTTGCTTACTGGAAATAGTAAATTTAATCATTATTTTTCAATTAAAGCTAAAAAAGAAAGCTTCAAGAATGACTTTTTTTCAGTTTTAAAAATTAATTTTAAAACTTTGATATGGAAAATTTAGTGGAGAGGACTACTTAAGACTATAACATCAAAAGTGTGGTTTTTAATTTTTCCGTACTAAATTTATCGAAACGAATCAGCTCGTCTTTAAATTGGGACGCTCACACGTGCCTGGGATGAACTAGAGACGTAAGTTGCTCAGTTCCTGCGGTATTTCCTTCATGGGACGCCTCAGGTGTCAAGGATTAACCCTGACTCTCCCACATTTAATAGAATAGGAGTGGTACTGTCTGGGGGACGGCCTCCTGGAGCTGAGCAAATTAGCAAACAAGCATAAGAATTGCGGTTTCAATAGGTATTTATCTACACACCCACTCGAAATGATTATGACACAAGGCTGAGGTTAAAGTGGATGTTCTACACGTACATGGGAATAAGGACTAAAACTGCTCAAGCCCACTTGACATTTTCCCTTTGGAGACCTCTTAAGAGCCAGTGATTAATTCTAGCCTTCTCTCATGGGAGAGAAGCTGCTCTACGGACTGCCATTGAAACCGGGCCCAATATAATGCTTTTTTAATACCGAAAATGTTCAAGTATATAAAACAAGGTTGAATTTAAAGTAAGTTGGTAGCCAAACAAAAATTACTCAAATTGCTTTCCTTTTTGTTAATAACCTACCCACTACAGCAGCGGTTCCCAACCACCGGGCGGTGGACCTCTACAAGGCCGTGGACCATTTGGCACCGGGCAGCACAGAAGAAATATTTTTTTATTCCATTTAATTGACTATCGCGGTCTTGTTTATTGTGTTTTGTTATGCTCGTGACCGACACCGACCCTCCCCCACTACGACTCCCGGTCCGCGGAAAAATTGGCTTGCATGACACCGGTCTGTGGCGCACGAGGTTGGATAGGGATTTCCTTCCGAACCTTTTGTTTGAAGTAGTGTAGAATGTTAATATCTTATGCTATCATTTCCTATTCTAGATACGTGTGCTATCCATTTTAGTTGTTGCTACTGTTTGTAGGTCCTCAAATGATGTAGTTTCGGATATTTGGTACAGCTTCTTTGTGATTATGTAGCGCCAATCAACAAGATTTGAAAAATATGACCTTTGCCAAGACACTCAGGCTTCACTCGCTCAATGATTTTTCACTATCGATCTAAGGAATCGGTTGTATACAGCTGCGTGTTTAGATATTTCTGAACGGGTTTGGCACCATGCATGACATCCATATGAAAGTCTTGATCTGATGAAGCTATTTAAGAATGAGAAGGATGGTCCTCACTGAGACCTACAGGCTTCACTCACTCAAAGCCATTTTAATCATTGATCTAAGAAAGTGATTCTATACAGCTGACAGTTTAGATATTTCTGAATGAGTTTGACACCATGCATGACATCCATATGAAAGTCTTGATCTGATGAAGCTATTTAAGAATGAGAAGGATGGTCCTCACTGAGACCTACATGCTTCACTCACTCAAAGCCATTTTAATCATTGATCTGAGAACGTGATTCTATACAGCTGACAGTTTAGATATTTCTGAATGAGTTTGGCACCATGCATGGCATCTATATGAAAGTCTTGATCTGATGAAGCTATTTAAGAATGAGAAGGATGGTCCTCACTGAGACCTACATGCTTCACTCACTCAAAGCCATTTTAATCATCGATCTGAGAAAGGGATTCTATACAGCTGACAGTTTAGATATTTCTGAATGAGTTTGGCGCCATGCATGACATCCATACAAAAGTCTCGATCTGACGAGGCTATTTAAAAAAAAATATGTCGACAATTAACGATGTTGGACGAAACTTGTGATAAAAAACTTGGATTGCAAACGCTAAAAAATGTATAAAAGGAGAGAAAAAAAAATAAGAAACAAAAATAGGCTAATGAACTGTTTCATATGGCAGTGAATGCTGCACAATCTTTTCACAGATGAAAAAGAAGCAACATAAATGTGGTTCTACAGGAGGATGCTGAGAATACCATGGTCAGAAGGACGACAAAGTTTTGGAGGGAATAGAAACAAAAATGAACCTTACATATTTTCAGGCAAGTGGGACAGAGGAAAACAACTCATATCCTACCTAGCGACATTGAGTAAAAAGATGGCGGAACAGGATTTATGAGAAATAACGTAAAAAACAGAAGTTATTAAGAGGTACAAAAAACTGGAAAATTGTGGAGAGCCATGATCGCCAACGTCCTAAATGGACTCGATACAGATGAATAAACGTGATAAGCACTGGTGATGACCAACTGAGAATCTCTACTGTATATAATCCTTGTCAAATATGTTGGAGTTTTTGGGTACCTTGGTGTACTAATGAGCCAGCCTAAATGAGCTGACTCATTTTATAGTTCACCAATATAAGGTTTAACCAATCAGAAGGCTCAAAATATTCAGTGAGACGTGTATAAAGGCGGCCACGTTTTTTTCCGAATATTCACTGCCAACCTCTGATATCGAACACTAAAGAATTACGGAACAGCTGCTGGTGGAATTGGTGATATAGTCAGATTCAGTAGAGTGTTTGACTCGTGAGTGTTAATCTTTAACGTTGATTCATTGAACGGATTACGTACTGCGCTGGATTCTATATTCATAGACTATGGTGAACATGGTCAACAAAATATATCAGATGTTTGCAGTAAGGCGATGAAACTCTAGCTCTTCATCTGAATCAAACAGAAAAAAAGCAGCACGTTATGGAATTGGGTACCGAGTGGAAATGAGGCTGTGCTTAGCAAACTTGTCTTGTATAGTGCAAGTATATAGCTATTTAATTAAAAAAAGACTTTCCAGAGCAATAGCCTCTTCATAGGAGGATGCTAACTGATTGTTCGTTGATAGAATGAGGTGAAGAATTTTATCGGCATTTTCTGCTGATGATTGGGAGCCTTGTGAACTTGTCAGCTTCAAGCGACAACGATCAGGGTACCAAATCCCGTAGATCTTTAGGGTTACATCAACTGCAGCCAAAGCAACAAAAGGTTATTACGCCGTTAGTGAATATAATAAACTATTGTGCCCTTGTTAGGGCCAGAAATAAAGAAAAATGGGAGGAATTGAGTTAAACAAATATATTAACAGAAACAGTAATTCAGACATATACAAACGAGAATTTTACTTCAAGAATATTAGGTTTGACTGTCATAGGCGACTGCTGGAAACTTCACCCTCCAAAAGGCAGTACCTGATCCTATTTATAGCTGGGAGAGACCATGCGTGCGTAGGTAAATTACCAGAGCATAAACTCGGGCAATTTCTAAATCCGAGCCGCTGTTCATTACTCCACCGGGTCCCAATAGGTTGACAGCGTATTTAGAAAACCATGGTAACATATTTACTGAGCTTCAAAAAAACTCCTGTTGTGCGGTTTTGTCAGCATATCCACTAAATAGTTGAAAGAATCCATAGTAAAACATAAATTATTACTTCGCCTGATATTTCACATACAGAGTCCGTCAAAAAAGGAAAGAAAAAGCTTGTCTTTCGTAGTTTTTAGACCCTTTACATATGGGGGACCCTGAAAGATGTGTATCACAGAAAACCGACTATATTGGAGGCCCTTAGACAAGAAATTAAAAAAAACTACATGTACAGCAATCTCACTGGACATTTTGACCAACGTTGCCCAAGCATTTGTTCTTTGTACTACAAAATGTCTGGAAGCTAAATGTCACCATTTTGAGCATCTCTTGTGATTGTAGAGTCCAAAAGTAACTTGCTTTATTTTCGTGATGCCTGCATAAATTTAGCTTTATAATACATCTACACAATTTTTTTCCTTTCCTGAAATGTGTATACATTTTTTGGCGGTCTCTGTATTTACTTACTCTTATCAACTGCAGTCGAGATCACAGAGTTCACAAACTCACACCAGATGTAACTGAGAACACTTTTCTCTCATTTGAATAGTATAAAGCTACATACAGTTTATATATATGAATTTTCCTTCTCCCAAGCTGGTTGAAAACCACAGCTCAAAAAATCCTGTCTCTCCTGCTATTTAACCCATAGTTGGAGGGAGAACAGTTAGATCGATACCTTTCTTAAGCGTATTTGTGCGAAAGTGTATGCAACGAACTCGAGCGGAATTAGAAACTCGGCTCGCCGATTTCTCTTCCAAGCTGCTAACCATTATACTACCAGCACATTTATAAGCTAAAAGCCGATTACATTTCTCTGCGGTCTTAATGTTATACACCCCAGGTTAGTGTGTTACCATTACTGGTATAACCATTCAGTTGGATCTCTTTCTTCATTAGTTTCCGGTTGGTTAATGATAGGGCTATATTCCGGCATATTTAAGCAGCCAGTGCCGATGAACGTTGCCGGTATTTTTACAATCCCAGTACTAGTAGTTTTAGACGTGGTAGTAGTTATCATATTGTTGTATCATACCTATGTATGTCCCCATTCACATAAATACAGTAGTAAATACTGTATGTTGGTCTTAGGTTGGGGATTCGTCTCCAGCTGTGCTGGTCAAACTCTCTGTCTCTGGGCAAAGAGGATCCCCAGACGAGGCTATGTCGAAGGGCAGAGTCTAGTCTCGGGAAACAGCTACCCGACCCCGTTTTATACGGGGGAATGTTTGGCCGAGTTATGGGCTCGGATAGCCTGATTAAATTTCGACTTGTGCCACATCTAACCGCGTGGGGAGGTTGGTAGATATCCTGCAGTTGAAGATACATTGTGGAATTCACTTGACTCACTTCTAGCAGTTGAATACTTCTACGCGCCGCTGGCGAGTCTTATATGTGTTGTTCTTGTCCTAAGTATTATCGTTCATTACCAACCTCTGTGTGATTATTCTATTCAGTAACCTTCCCCAGGTTAAAACACATATAATTATTATTCTTCCTTAGTTAGTTGGCAAGTACGTCAAGCCATACCAATGCATAATAAATAAAGGACTATTTCGTTTCAATTGCGAGGAAAGTTGGAAAAAACTTATTAGAGACGCTATTTGGTTTCGAGAAAAAGAAAGAAAAAAGAGAAATTATAGGAAGCGATAGTGGTCGCTTTGGTTTAACGACTGCTTCAATGAAATGGAAAAAAACTTTTCACTATTTACATTATTCGGACTATTGTCCTCATCTATGTCGCCATATTTATTACAACGTTTCGGCCTTTCAGTATCTGTCTATATTTCTGAGAAGAGGTATTATGTACACTATTTACATTATCGGACTATTGTCGTCATCTTTGTTGCCATATTTATTACAACGATTCGGCCTTTCAGTATCTGTCTATATTTCTGAGATGAGGTATTATGTACACTATTTACATTATTCGTACTATTGTCCTCATCTTTGTCGCCATATTTATTACAACGTTTCGGCCTTTCAGTATCTGTCTATATTTCTGAGATGAGGTATTATGTACACTATTTACATTATTCGAACTATTGTCGTCATCTTTGTCACCATATTTATTACAACGTTTCGGCTGTTGTACGCTCCGGCCTTCTTCAGGTGGTTGGAATGTCGAACTGAACCCTTTATTTCGCTCACTGGGGTAAATTGTTCTAGTTCCACGTGCCATGTTTTATTTTGTTGTTTTTGTTGTTTTTTTTTAGAGGGGAATTAACAGGAGACACGTGGAACTAGAACATGTTACCACAGTGAGCGAAATAAAGGGTTCAGTTCAATATTAATTAAAAGGCGGAAACTTTGTAATAAATATGGCTACAAAGATGAGGACAATAGTCCGAATACTGTAAATAGTGTACATAATACCTCATCTCAGAAATATAGACAGATACTGAAAAAAACACTGGTCTGTTTCAAATTTTTCCTTTGTATCCTCTTACTTCTTTTAATAATAAGATGCATTCCTACCTATGACTGTTATTGCTATTTTTTAAAGTTGTTTAGGTCAAATATTTCCACGTGTATTTCATCGTCTTAAAATTCGCAATGAGCTTATTCAATCATTAAAAATTAAGATTCATCAAAACATTCAGATTGGCAGGCCGTGAAATTTTCATGGTATTTTTAGTAAAAAAAATATTAATCATAATATGCAGATATTTTCCAAATTACGTTGGTGACCGCTCCTTTGTGGAAATGACTCCCAAGAGGATGCTTTCCTGAACACTACAATCTTAATCTGCTCAAGTCTAGGATTAACTGTTACTTTCTCTACATATCCCCATAAACTGCGCATCTTATTATGTAACGATCTACCTGGAGTGGCTCTTCGGCCTGAACATTATTGTAAAAAAAAAACAAAAAAAAAAAACAGGAATAACAACCATTCATTTTCCCATCGCATTATTCCGGATGATAAAAAGTGTTTTGCATGTCAACAAAAAAAGACAAAACCTGTGGTTATCACAGCAAAAAATAAACAGTGCTAATACCAATACGAAAGGCTTATGACCACATCACGTACGATCACCGAAGTTAAGCAACATGAACCGTGTTCAGTACTTAGATGGGTGACCACTTGCGAATTCCAAGTGTTGTAAGCTTGGATGTGCAGGTGGTATAATGGATAATGGCTTGGAATTGTTAATCAGATAGCAGTGTTCCAATTCCTGTCGGGTTCATTATATTCACTTACCCATGTGCTGTAAGCTTGGATGTGCAGGTGGTGTAATGGATAATGACTCGGAATTTTTAATCGGATAGCTGAGTTCCAATTCCAGTCGGGTTCGTTATATTCACTTACGCGAAAATACCCTTAGGAAAGTTATGAATCCACCTCTTCTCCCCAGCCATGGGTTAATTAGTTAAACTTACATCACCCACCAAAATTCTTACAATCTAAAATATTTCCTGGCTTTAAATAACCTACAAAGGATTTATAAGCCGTAGAAAACGAATCAATCAATCAATGAAATACTGATTAGCTACACGAGCATGTCTTTTAGATTTATTTACATTCTCTGGAATATAGAAACTACCGTGGCCACAAAGTGAGGGATCCGTTTATATATTGATTGTAATATAGAATTGACCCCCTACTTTATATCTACATTATAAGTGATTGTTTGTTTATCAAATTCTGATTAGGTATTAAGCTACATCCTCTCCCTCAGCTATGGGTTAATTAGTAATATGTGCCTCAGTAAACCATTATTATCTCAAAACAAAAATTCTTACAATCTAAAAATATTT